>CM054167.1:28976724-29094877 GCA_028751875.1 Rapana venosa | reverse complement strand
TTCAAAGGAAAAAATCTTTCTTCTTGCTTTTTTCTCTGTTGAAAACTTTTCCCCTTGTCGTCCGTTTGGCCCCAGCCCCTTCCTCTTAAATTTGTTGGATACTTTTTTGGGATCTTGTAGACCCCCCTTCCTTTTCCTTGGGCCCCGCCCCCTCTTTCCCCCAGCGCCGGGCCCCCATGGCTTCTCTCTTGTCAGGGCTGCGATCTTTTCATTTCCGTGTGCTTTTCTGTAAAAACTCTTCCTCCCTCTCTCGTACCCGGGAGATTTTACTTGCAGAAGCTCTTTTGGTCCTCTTGTTTCTTTGATCATCGGGGTTCTTTTTGGTCAGCTTTGTTGGGTCTTTCTTTTGATGGCCGTTTTGCCCTTTGCTGCTTCATTTTCATTTACAGTTTCCCTTCCATGTCTTTAATCTATGCATGCGTTTGCCATGTTCGCGGATTGGAAATCTGTTTTCAGATTTTTGACGAATGCAGACTTCACTTTGGTTGGTCTCTAAATCGTGGTTCAAATCGCATTTGAGGGGTTGGTCTGTGTTTCTTCTTCCTTTCCCTTGATTGTGCGGTCCCCCAGGTGTGATCGCTCCGACATCCGCACTTCGCTTGGTTCTCCACCCAGAAGGATCGCTCCATAACCGTTGATACAGTGGTAAAATCTGGTTCTTATTTTCCCTTTCGGCGACGCCAAGTCAGTTGGGGATGTCCCAGTGAAAAAAAGGGGCCCCCTATCACTAAGTTGTTCATGGGCAAACTCCAAGTTCTCCCATTGTCTTTATGTTCCCCACCCCGTGTTTCCCATGATCTTCATAGTCGGTGTTGTCACTTCCGCCTTGGCATTGGGCCCCCCTGAGACGATGAGGTCATGGCAGGGGGGCTTTCTTGTCTCTGTCTCCCTTTGGTGGTAGAAGTCGTCTTTGTTTCCTCGTTGCTGTTTTTGGTTGGTGCGAGCACTGGTAGGGGTGTGTTGATGTGCCTTCCTTCTTCGCACTATTAGTTGCGTTATGGGCTTCACTCCATAAGGCATCGCCAATGCCTTTCTTGGGAGATGGCAATCCCTCGTGGGGGTCGTATCTCTCCCAGAGTAGAGGACAGTTTTTTCCCCGGGGGTGGTTTCATTTCCCAGATCCAGTCCCTCTACTCTCGCTTACTCTAGGACATGGAGGTTGAATCTTCTCATCTTAATGTTTCTGTGCCAGCTTGCCTTCAACTCGTCCCACGTTTTCCCTTCCCAGTCTGATCTTTGTTTTTTGGGGGTTTCAGGTTTCCTTACCTGGTAGCTTCCCCCGGTTTGCCTCAGCATTCATAAGAGTCCCACTGGACCCGGGGGCCTTCGCACGCAAAAAAATTTGTTTTTCTCTGTTGCTGTTTCTGTAAATGCTTTTTTTTTACGGGGCAGGGTTTTTTAGCCCTGGCCCAAACCCCCCCCCTGGAGGAAGGGGTTCACCTTAGTTGCCCTTAGACATGCCTGGTTTGGGGGGCAGGGATCCCATTCTTGCAAAGTCCTTTGTAAGCATACCCTGGGAGTCCCACAAGGGGGAAATAATAATAAATGGAACTTATATTGCGTATTTCTTTCAAAGACAATTTAAAAGCGCATGATTCAATCTAAACTTACCGCATGCAATCAATGAAAATAATCAAAGTTTAAAACAAAAAGATATTTTCAAAAATGGGCGGCAGAAAAAATTATGAAATAAAATTTTTAAAGCCTAGTTTTTCAAAAGCACACATCCCTACACAGGTCTATACCCTTGCGGGTTTGGGCATGGGTTATTGAAGGTGGGATGTTCAGATTGAAACGGAGGTTGAAATAAATTTAGGTTTGAAATAATATGTCTTGAGGTGGATTTAAAAGTTTCATAACTAGGTTTTGGGGAAGAGAGAGAGGGAGCCTTCCAGGTCATGGACCGAAAAAGAAAAGAGCGGGGGCCAAAAAGTGCATTGGTTGAAAACATCACTTTTATTTTTTTGAAATGATTCGTGCTACACTTTTTTTAATGAAGTCATAAGGGCTATGGTTGAAAATTTTACTTTTATTATAATGAAGTCATTCAGTGTTATGTTGACTCTCTTCTATTAAATGAAGCATTCAGTGTCTATGGTTAAATCTCTTTCTTTATAATGAAGTCATTCGTGTCGGGTTTGACATCCTTTTTTTATAATAAAGGCATTCAGTGTCTATGATTTATATCACTTTCATTTAAGAAGTCTTTCAGTGTTATGGTTAATTCATTTTCTATTATGATGAAGTAGTCAGTGCTAGGTTAATATCATTTCATTATATCCTTTTACTTTAAGGGGAACGGGCGAAAATAAAGACACACTTTATTTTGATGAAGTATTCAGTTCTATGGTTAAAATCACTTTCTTTTATTCACTTATATTTTAAGTGAACGACGAAAAAATTAAAGCCACTTTTATTATATGAAGTGCAGTGTTTTGGGTTCACATCGTTTTTGTTAAATGACACTCCTCACTCACTCCCCCTTTTCCAAAGGACGTAGGGGGGGCATGAGAGAAGACCAACAGAGATTTTTTTTCCATTGTTTCACGTTCCTGTTTTGGCTAGCAGAAGGGTTTTTTGCAGGGGTTGGCGGTCCAGTCTTTATGTTGTCAACCCATGATTTTTTTTGGGCGCCCTTCTTCTTTGTTCAAAATTCCCTGAAAGATTTTTTTTGCAAGGTTGGTCTTGTGTGTGACCAAACCATCAGTTTTTCCTCTTTATGGTGGAAACAGAGGTTTTTGGGGGGGTCCCCGCTTTTTGATTTCTTCTTTCACATAGTTTTTGGTCTTGGTTCATTGTATGATTTTGGGGAGTTTCTGTGGCATTTGTTCTCGAAGCTTGGATTCTCTCCTGTTTGCTGACGAGCCCATTTTTCACAGCCTTAGGAGGAAGATTCACGAGGGATTTGTAGAGGGATTTTGGGCGAAGTGAGTTGTTGTTTTGATGACCCTCCGAGTCCGGCGAGAGATGTTGCTGTTGCAATGCGACTTTCATTTCATTGTTTGATGTGCCATTTTTGTTAGGATGGACCCTAAGTATTTGAATTGCTCATTTTCCAGGTTTTTTCCCCATCTTTTTTTTTCCCGTGCTGTATTATTGCATGTTGACCGCCGTAGTGCTCGCTCGATCTGATGACTATCTGGATTTTTTTGCATTTCTTGTTTGTGGCCCGAGGCCTGTCATCTGCAAATCGGGTTTTTGAAAAGGGGGGCTTCCCCAGGGAGATGGAAGTGGGTGTTTTGCATGTCTCTGTCATTATTTTCGAGGAGGGCGAAGATTTCGGGTGAAGAAGGCCCCCCTGATGGCCCCCAACCGGGGCATCGTTAATATCTTTTGAGTGAACAGACTTAAATTGAAGACAAAAACAAAAAAAAAACCGTGGTCTTGAAGAACTTGCCCTGTATTGTTCATGAAAATCACTTCTTTGCGTTCTCGTCGGCCCTTGAGATTTTAATGAGGCATTTGTCAATGTTGAAGGCCTGAGTACTTCCCAAGGGGCCCGTATGCCATACCCTGTCAAAGGCCTTTTTGAAGTCATGAAATTGTATACAAGTCTTTTTGGGGGGGAGATTTTCCTACCCAAAATTCTCAGATTAAAATTTTGTTTCATTGTGCTGCGTTTTGGTCTAAACCCGGGCTTTTCTTCTGCCCCGGATTTTTTCCGTTTGGGTTTTTTCGTTGTTGGGGGCAAACCCCGCATGATTTTGCAGGAGGGTTTTATGAGACGGGTTCTGGTTCTGGCATTGCTTGGGGTTTCCTTTCTTTGGTAGGGGTATTAAAGAGATGGGGCCATTGTTCTGGCCTTCTTTGGTTTCGTAAACTTCGACAAAGTTTTGAATTGCCTTGCTTTTATTCCCCCCATTTTTTTAGGTTCAGGGGGATTTTATCGATTCCAGGGGATTTTCCCCTTCTTATTTGTTTAAAGCTTGTCTACTTCACCCTTGTATTGGGGGTCTTTATCTTGGTGTTCGGGGGGTTGTCAGAAATAGTTGGTTTGGGGTAGGGGGTATTATCAACCCCCAAGTTTTCCCGCAGGTTGGAGGGTGGATTGCTTTCCGTTAAAAAATTTCCCTTTTTTGTCTTCAAAACGAGGTTTAGGGTGTGTGGTTTTCGTTATGATTTTAGAGTGTTGTAAGCTGTTTTGCTGTTTCCCCTTTGGCCATTCCTTCGTGCTGTGGGATTGTTTTTATCCATGCTTTTTTGGTTCTCTCATTTTTTCCTCACTTTCTTGGGTATTTTCCCGTATTTGTGTTGGCTTCTTGACTTGTGAACTTTTTTTTCTTAAATCCTTCTTTTGTCGAGGGTCAAGAAAATCATTGCACCCGGGTTGTTTCTTTGTTTGCTTCTTCCAATGTTTCTTCGCGCTTATAGCCTTCTTTTTATGTTGTTGGCTATGTTCCACTCATTGTCGATGGGGTGGTGTGGTGAATTTTCCCCAAAGTTGGCTTTGGGAAATCTAACCACTTTGGGTCTTTAGTTTTTTCCCGATAAATCTTATGCGTGGGTTTTTTGGGTGTTGTTTTGCTTTCAGTTTCGCTTTATGGTGGTAAGTAAAAGGGCGTGGTCACTGCCAAAGTCAGCTCCGGGAATGTTCTTTTTTTGCCTTGTTTATGCGGTTTTTAATTTTTTGGGGGTGAAAAGTAGTCAATTTGATTGTGAACAGACCTTTGGTGATGCCAGTTGGTGTTCTGATGGCTTGTGAGGATGGGTGTGTTTGCAGGGTTAGTTTGTGCTTCTTTGCGAAATTTCCCGCAGCCCCTGTCCTCTTTCATTTTTTTTCCTAGTTTAAAATCCCGTGGTTCCTGCCCAGGTGTCATAGGGTCAGGGCCCATCTTGCATTCCGTCGCTTTTCCCCAAAGAATGTCTTTTTTTTTGCGTTTTTGGGATGAGTTTTCAAGTTGTTATGAATTTTTCTATTGGTCTCTGTAGTCGGTTTTGGAGCATACACTTGGATGATGGTGAGATTCTGGGTTTTTTCGAAACTCTGTTTTAGATGCTGTGGATACTGGGGGTTTTGGGAGTGATTTGGGGTGACACGAACTCTTTCTGACAATGAAGCCTTTTCCTGTTGATGTAGTTTTTCTTCCCAGTACCCTATTTTTGGCCCTCTTGGTGGGTTTTTTTCTCCGAAGCCGCCATCGACTTTCCCCAAGCCTAGGATGTCCCATTTTTTCTTTTTAGTTCCCGGTGAGTTTCTGTGCCTTCCTGTTTGGTTTTTAGAGTCCCACTTCTGTTCCGATGGTTACCGCTTTATTTAAAAGCTTTAGAGTTGGTTCTCCTCCAGTAGCGCATTTGTCACTCCCACCCTGGAGGCTTGCAGTGGGTAGCGCGGTCGTTGTTGATCTGGGCCTCGACCGATCTGGCATGTTTTTCTGTTTCGTTTTTCCCATCATGTCCTTGCAGTGGGCTTGAGGAAGCTTGGTGGCGCCCATCTCCTCTCCAAGACTCCTACTGGTGAGTAAGAAATCACCAGCCCCTCACAACGTTTGTAACCGGGGTGTGGGTGGGTTAAGGACCTGGACCCAGAAGTGAGAGTTGAGTGCCAAGTGAGGACCAGTGCTCCTGTCCATTCCGAGGGATGCTATGCCAGGTTTACAAAGGTACCACCTCTCCTTAAGCACACCATACACCCCTATATAATATATAATGAAGTCATTCAGTGTCTATGGTTGACATCACTTTCTTTTAGAATGAAGTCATTCAGTGTCCATGGTTGACATCACTTTCTATTAGAATGAAGTCATTCAGTATCTATGGTTGACATCTCTTTCCATTATAATGAAGTCATTCAGTGTCCATCACTTTCTATTATAATGAAGTCATTCAGTGTCCATGTTTAACATCACTTTCTATTAGAATGAAGTCATTCAGTGTCTATGGTTCACATCACTTTCTATTATAATGAAGTCATTCAGTGTCTATGGTTAACATCACTTTCTATTGTAATGAAGTTATTCAGTGTCTATGGTTAACATCACTTTCTATCATAATGAAGTCAGTCAGTGTCTATGGTTGACATCACTTTCTATTATAATGAAGTCAGTCAGTGTCTATGGTTAACATCACTTTCTATCATAATGAAGTCAGTCAGTGTCTATGGTTAACATCACTTTCTATCATAATGAAGTCAGTCAGTGTTTATGGTTAACATCACTTAAGTAATGAAGTTGCTCAGCTGTGCCTGTTTTCTTCTCCGCTGTTCATTACATCCAGCCCATTCATGATGATTCCACCAAAAGACAACAACAAAAAACCACACTGTTTTTCAGGGTGGAAGAAGCATGGGTGTGAGCTGTTCTCTTATCACTGCTTTGTTTTTCAGATTGAAGGACAAACATGGGTGTAGTGTTAACTGCTACTGTAACACTGTGTTTTCCAGGGTGAAAAGACAAAACATGGGTGTAATGTCAACTGTCATTGTACTGATCACTTCTGTGGTTTCTGGGTACAGTCCCTAAGTCAGAAATCTCTGGTTGGACATAAATACGATTGCAATAATAACAAGTATGTTCAGGGTGGAAGGGAAAAACATGGTGTACTGCCATTGTATCACTGCTGTGTTTTCAGACCAGAATCTTTATCTTGTGTAGAGAGTCCTAAGCAGGAATTCTCTAGGTCGCCACTCCAATTCCTAGGACCACCTGATTTGGCACCAGAAATGGAATCCTAGACTTATTCCTATTGTCTTTAGTATCCCTACAGAGGGTTAGGGCTAGCCTACTAAATGGGCTGGGAGTGATAAAGGGGGGTAGGAAGAGGATAGAAGAAAAATAGAAAAGAAATATAAAGGGAAGAAGGTAAGTAGCAGTGAAAACTAATCACCTCAACTCACTCAGCAATCACACTGAATACACCATGAATGTGACAAACAGCTCACTCAGCAATCACACTGAATACACCATGAATGTGACAGACTTAAATTGAAGACAACAACAACAACAACAACAACATTCATTCAATGCGATTCTCCAGGCCAAGCAAGTTGGGTTCACAACTATATTCTACTTCTACTACTGACGACTACTACTCAGCTACAACCACACACATCACCAATTGTACTACAAATTATACAATTAAAAACACAAACTATTCTGTTACTCTTGTCCAATTCTCAAAACATATGTCCAGTCCTCAATACAACCAATCAAGGATCCATCTCAGATCAGAGACTGAAAGATAGAAACAACTGACCAAATCAAAGAAATGATCAAAACGATAATCGATGATCATCACCATGATAAATGATGAATGATCATAACGATGAAGACGATGAACAATAAACAATGAAGGATAAGTGATAAACGATGTTCCTGAAATAAAAAGGAATAGAAATCAATAACCTGTTTGATCTCTCTATGAAATCAAACACTATCACAGGCCAAGGATGCAAATCACCACAAGACCCACACTTTCAGGTATAACATTATTAATGACAACTTAATATGAATTAACCACTCAGCAAACACTGAACCACTAACCGAAGTTTGCCACAGTAAAACAGTCCTCCAAAATGTACCCTCAGTTTACCCAGTTTCTAACTCTTATGAGAATAATTATCCTCACAGCAAATCTAATATATCCACTAAAATGAACACATACAAAACATGTCTTACACATGTTTAATTTATTTGAGAAGAGCTAATGGTCCATCCTATGAAACTGGTGCAAACATTAATTAACATAAACTTAATTCAAATAATCCCCAATGACATTCCAAAGTCATTGCACCTTTTTAAGGATTGCTATATCATTCCTCACAAAATAGAAGTTTGCATTTTTAATAATAAAAATTATTACAAAAACCACACTAGGCTTTTATACACATATATTATACACAGTAATAAGCCTTAGTTTGAATTCTTCAGCATTTTGTTAGCTGAACAATATTCTGCCCAAAATTGAACCTAGTACAACAAAGACAATGACTAAGCTCAAATTTGCCATATACTTTCTTGTTCAATCACTTCTAAATTCACATGTTTATGAAATTAAACAGATACCTCATAAACCTTTCCAAAGTATGTTAAATTAAGCTTAAGTTAATTTAGAAAGATCAACCATACCTTAATGGGGAACATCAGACTCAAGAGTCTCGAGCAAAACATGCTCCTAGCTCCACTGTTTTGGAGGGAATAGGGTTTGAATAGAAAGCTTAAAATCAAGGGGAATAAATCATCAAGAGGAGATTACTCTTGTGGCACAAGGGAGTTATTTCCCCTTAGTTACAACAAACACAAAAGCACTCTTTGTGAGAGGTGTTACACATGTTCTGTTTTATTGTATATCATCATTACACACATAGTGTTTTGGCAAGATTATTTTATGACAGGCTCTGTGTTTGTTTCATTTTATTTGATATTACATCAGTACCTCTATCCACTGCTGTGAAGTATCTAGGTGTCGTTATCAACACACTCTCTATGAAAAAATTAATCACCCAGACCTGTCAGTCGTGCTACTATCAATTACAGGGTATCGGGGTATCAGTGCAATTCGAAAGTACCTGTCCACGGATGCAACAGCCAAACTTGTCACTTCTCTCATTCTTTCACGTCTGGTTTATTGCAATTCTCTTTTGTCTGGTCTGCCAGCATCATCTATCCACTCCCTTCAACATATAGAAAACTCCGCAGCTCGACTAGTTCTCAGAAAGAAAAATTCTGAGCACATTACCCCTCTCTTGCAATCTCTCCACTGGCTGCCTGTGCGACAGAGAGTAAATTATAAGATCAGTACCCTCTGTTACAAATGTATCCACAAAATTGCATCCTCCTACCTCTGTGAATGTCTTAACCTGTACACTCCTTCACATTCCCTCCGCTCTACTGCAGATACCTTGTGCCTATGAATACCTAGATTCAACCAATCCACTGTTGGCCCTGCTCTTTCTCTATTTCAGATCCATCGACCTGGAATGAGCTCCCTCTCTCTCTTCGCCAGAAACCTAGTTATGACACTTTTAAATCCAGCCTCAAGACATATTTATTTCAAACCTAAGATCCCCCCCCCCCCTTCCTGTTTCATATCAGAGCTATCCCACCTTCACTAACCTATGCCCTATCACCCTGCTAAAATATACGACCTGTGTGAGTGTGTGTGTGCTTTTGAAAAACATTTGACTATTGCAATTTTATTTCATAAATTTTGTCTGCAGCGTACCATGTTTGTAAATAACTGTTTGTTTAAACTATTGATTATTTATCATTGATTGCATGGCTGTATCAGATTAGGTTGAATGCATGTGCTTTGATTTGTCTTTGCAAGATTTAGGGCTATATAAGTTCCATTTATTATTATTATTATTATTATTATATTCCACACTGGTTTTTGTTTGGGGCTTTTTTTGGTAATATTTTTGGACAGAACTATGTTATATTTTATTTCATACACAAGGTATTTAACATTTTATGGCAGGGTTCTGTGTTTCTTATGTTTTATTTGATATTCCAGGTAGTATTTAGGTAATTTTACATTATGACAGGGTTCTGTGTTTCTTATGTTTTATTTGATATTCCAGACAGTATTTCAGGTAATTTTATATCATGACAGGGTTCTGTGTTTCTTATGTGTTATTTGATATTCTAGATGGTATTTAGGTAATTGTACATTATGGCAGAGCTCTGTTATGTTTTATTTGATATTCCAGATGATATTTGGGCAATTTCATATTATTACATATGGTGTTTTGAGAATTTTATTTTATAAAAGAGCTCTGTGTTTGTTATATTTTATTTCATATCATTATTACACGTGGTATTTAGGTGATATTATTTCATGAATGAGTTTCATGTTTGTTAATTTTTAAAATTTTTATATTATCATTATTACACATTGTATTTTGTTAATTATTATCTTATGGTAGAGTTCAGCATTTGTTTTATTTTATTTTATATTGCACATGTATGGTATTTGGGTAATGTTACTTTATGACAGAGCCCTGTGTTTATTTTATTTTATTTTATATTTCACATGGTATTTGGGTAATATTACTTTATGACAGAGCTCTGTGTTTATTTTATTTTATTTTACACATGGTACTTGGGTAATATTACTTTATGAAAGAGCTCTGTGTTTGTTTTATTTTGTATTACACATGGTATTTGGGTAATATTACTTATGACAGAACTTTATGTTTGTTTTATTTTATTTTATATTACACATGGTATTTGGGTAATATTACTTTATGACAGAACTCTGTGTTTGTTTTATTTTGTATTACACATGGTATTTGGGTAATATTACTTATGACAGAACTCTGGTTTTTTTATTTTATTTTATATTACACATGGTATTTGGGTAATATTACTTATGACAGAACTCTGTGTTTTTTAAATTTTATTTTATATTACACATGGTATTTGGGTAATATTACTTTATGACAGAGCCCTGTGTTTATTTTATTTTATTTTGTATTACACATGGTATTTGGGTAAGGGTTAGGGTTAGCTCTGTGTTTGTTTTAGTTTGTCTCATGTTACACATTGTATTTGGGTAATATTACATTATGACAGAGCCCTGTGTTTATTTTATTTTATTTTATATTACACATGGTATTTGGGTAATATTACTTTATGACAGAGCTCTGTGTTTGTTTTATTTTATATTACACATGATATTTCCCCTGTGGGACTCCCCGGGTATGCTTGCAAAGCGAGCATCAGAAGAATAGGATCTCTGCCCTCCAACCAGGCATGTCGTAAAAGGCGACTAAGGTGGAACCCTTCCCCCAGGTAGGGGGTTAGACACAGGGCTAACAACCCTGTTCTGTAAAAAAACGTTTGTTATGGAAACGGCAACACAAGAAATCAACACTACTGGGTGTGACGGGCTTCCAGAGTCATCGGAAGATACTCATGAATGACAGTGGTGAAAAGCCGAAAGGAAGCCACTGACAGGAAGTGGGAAGTCTTAATCGCCAAAATAAGACCAAAATAGGATTCTGGAATGTGAGAACCATGGTTTGAGACAGGAAAAACTAGGGCAAGTTCACAGAGCGATGAGACGCTACAATTTACACATTCTCAGAGTCAGTGAAAGCTGATGAACAGGATCAGGCAAATACAGAGCCAGCACAGGAGAGACAGTGTTGGACAGTGGTAGAGATGACAACCAACACCATGAGGGAGTAGCAATTATCATGAAGAAAGGAATGGAGAAGTGCCTGATGGAGTGGAAACCTTTTTGAGTGCAAGCGCTTCGATTTGTTTGTTTTTTACAAGATTCAGCGCTATATAAATTCCATATATTATTATTATTATTATTATTAAACCTATCAACAGCAGGATGATGAAGATAAAAATGAAAGGTAAACATGCTAATACCACAATCATACAGTGCTATGCACCAACCAACGACAGTGGAGAAGAAAGCAGATACATTTTATGAACAATTACAGGCTGAAATGGAAAACACACCAAACCATGACATGAGGATAGTGATGGGTGACCTAAATGCAAAAGTCGGAAAAAACAACACAAACCAAGAAAGAGGAATGGGAAAAGAAGGATGTGGCAGCATAAATGACAACGGAGAAAGATTGGTGGAATTCTGCATGACAAACAACCTGGCCATTGGAGGGACATTGTTTGCACACCCTGAGATCCACAAGCTTACCTGGTGTTCCCCCAATGGAAGAGACAAAAACCAGATCAACCACCTGATGATCAATGGGACATGGAGGAGATCGCTCCTAGATGTAAAACTAAGAAGAGGAGCCGATGTTGGCCGTGATCACCACCTTGTCACTGCAACCCTAAAAGTGAAGCTGAGAAAAAATGGATCTAGGAAACCAAGACAACAACATTTTGATGTGGAAAAGCTGCGCAACACCAAAGTAAAGAGTGCTTTCACCCTCCAGCTCAAAAACAAGTTCCAAGCACTGGTGGATACTGAAAACTACACACCTCTGGACAGACTAATATAGACACCATGTGTAAACAAGTCAGGACAGCCTACACACAAGCCAGTGAAACGTGCTTAGGACAGAGACAGAGGAAGAGAAAAAGGTGGATTACAGCAGACACCTGGCAAGCCATCGAGAACAGGAGAGAACTGAAGAAGAAAATCTTAGAGACAAAGTCAGAGCGGATGAGAGAGAGGTACAAACAATAGTACAGCGCTTCGATTTGTTGGGTTTTTTTTACAAGATTCAGCGCTATATAAATTCCATATATTATTATTATTATTATTACAGAGAAGCAAACCAAACTGTGAAGAGAATGACAAGAACAGACAAATGTACCTACATGGATGATATTGCAAGACAAGCAGAGGAGGCCGCCGCAAAGGGAGAGCAAGGACAGGTGTATAAGATCACCAAGACTGTTGGTGGCAAGTACCGGGGGCAATACCGAAACACCAATCCAAGAATAAACAAGGCCAAATACTTACCACAGAAGCAGAACAAGATGCAAGATGGGCAGAACATTTCAGCGAAGTTCTCAACAGACCACCACACCAACTGAAGAGGCAGATGTACAAGATCCTGATGCCGATCTCAATGTGAACAGCACACCACCAAAGAAGGAAGAGATAAAAGCAGCAATCAGCTCTATCAAGAATGGAAAAGCCCCTGGCCAGGACAACCTTAACACAGAACTTTTCAAGTCAGATCCAGAGTTTGCATCTAAAGTTCTACAGCCACTCTTTGCAGCTATATGGGAGGAGAAACAACTACCAGCAGATTGGACAGAAGGAGTCATCGTGAAGATCCCAAAGAAAGGAGCCCTGAACAATTGTAACAACTGGAGAGGAATCACTCTGCTATCTGTTCCCAGCAAGATTCTGGCAAAGATCATCATCGGACGAATCTCAGAGACAGTGGACCAACAACTCAGAAAGGAACAGGCAGGTTTTCGACCAGGAAGAAGATGCATAGACCAGATCTTCACCCTGCGCAACATCATCGAACAGTGCACAGAATGGCAGAGACAGCTGTATATCAACTTCGTAGATTTTGAAAAAGCCTTTGACAGCATTCATCGAGAAAGTGTATGGCGCATACTCCGAGCATATGGAATTCCACAAGAGATTACCAAGTCATAAGAGTTTTCTACAAACAACTTCACGTGCAGAGTAGGAAACAGCAAAAACCAGTTTCAGTGTACAAACCGGTGTCAGACAAGGCTGCCCCATGTCAGCACTACTCTTCAACCTGACAATTGATTGGGTGATGAGACAGACAACAACTGACCAGTCACGGGACATCGATGGGCCCCCTTCTCAAAGCTTGCAAAATAGATTTTTTCCGACGATCTGGCACTGCTCTCACATACCCACCATCACATTCAAGAGAAGACATCCCCTTCAGCATTTCGCCGGGAAGTAGTGAAATTTGTCAGAAGAAGACAGGGGATGACCTGAAAAAACCAAAACCCCCACGGTCACAGTGATGGAGAAAATTAAACAAATGAAAAGTTCACGTCCTCAGGAGCATGTTTGGCATGACGGCGGAGCAGGCAGCGACACAGAAACCCGGATTAGCAAAGCAAGAAATGTTTAGGGAAAAATGAACAAGTGTGAAATGTCCCAGTACGCACCCCGAACCAAACTAAGACTAACCCGAGCTGGTCTTTCCACCTTTTGTACAATCGGAGTGCGGAAAATGATGACAGTGACCCCGACAAACTTTTCCCCATTCCAACAAAGAATTCAGAAGAAACTTTTGTCTTTGGCCCGGACCATCTCCAACCAAGAAAATTTTTTTCCCCTTTCAACCAAAAAAAGCATGGCCCCCATCATATGCATAGGCGTGGGGATGGATGGGGTATTGGCCCTCGGAAACAGGGAAACATCGCCCGGGAAAGCCCTCCCCTGGCACAAGGGGAAAAAACAAACGAGGACAACCCCCAAAAACACTTGGCGTCGGACTATTGAAGCAGAGCTGAAGACCTTCCAACATACCTGGGGAACTATTCGGAAGCTGGCCCAGGGCAGACAGGAGTGGAGAACATTTGTTGCTGCCCTACGTGCCAATAAGGCACAAAGGCATTGATGATGATGATGACACATGGTATTTGGGTAATATTACGTTATGACAGAGCCCTGTGTTTATTTTGTTTTATTTTATATTACGAATGGTATTCAGGAAATGTTACTTTATGACATAGCCCTGTGTTTATTTTGTTTTATTTTATATTACACATGGTATTCAGGAAATGTTACTTTATGACAGAGCCCTGTGTTTGTTTTATTTTATATTACACATGATATTTGGGCAATATTACTTTATGACAGAGCTCTGTGTTTGTTTTATTTTATATTACACATGGTATTTGGGCAATATTACTTTATGATAGAGCTCTGTATTTGTTTTATTTTATATTACACATGGTATTTGGGCAATATTACTTTATGACAGAGCTCTGTGTTTGTTTTATTTTATATTACACATGGTATTTGGGTAATATTACTTTATGACAGAGCTCGGTGTTTGTTTTAGTTTATTTTATATTACACATGGTATTTGGGTAATATTACTTTATGACAGAGCTCGGTGTTTGTTTTAGTTTATTTTATATTACACATGGTAAATGGGTAATATTACTTTATGGCAGAGTTCTGTGTTTTGTTTTATTTTGTATTACACATGGTATTTGGGTATTTATTTTATTTTATATTTTATACCACTTTAAGTCACGAGATTTCTCTTGGTGAAATTCGGGCACCCTTTTTTTTTCTTTTTTTTTTCTTTTTGGTCTGCAACTGTATTTGCTTCCCTATCAGAGTGGCTTTTTTCTAAGAATTTTGCCAGGGACATCTCCCTTGTTGCCGTGGGTTCTTTAACGTGTGCTGAAAATTTTGTGTAACACACGGGACCTCGGTTTATCGTCTCATCCGAAAGACTAGCGCCCTCACCACCACTCATGGTCTAATGGATGGGGAAAAATTTCGGGCCCAAACGGGGTACGAACCACGCACACACCCGACCCGGACTTTTCGAATTCTAGACAGGCGCGTTACCTCTAGACCACCGATCCATCTAATTATTTTAATATTGTAATTGTAATAGTTGTAATATTACTTTATGACAGAGCTCTGTGTTTGTTTTAGTTAATTTTATATTACACATGGTATTTGGGTAATATTACTTTATGACAGAGCTCTGTGTTTATTTCATTTTATATTACACATGGTATTTGGGTAATATTACTTTATTACAGAGCTCTGTGTTTGTTTTATTTTATATTAAACATGGTACTTGGGTAAAACTACTTTATGACAGAGCTCTGTGTTTGTTTTATTTTATTTTATATTACACATGGTATTTGGGCAATATTACTTTATGACAGAGCTCTGTGTTTGTTTTATTTTATGTTACACATGGTATTTGGGTAATATTACTTTATGACACTTAGGGGACGGGATAGCTCAGTGGTCGGAGCACTCGCTTTCCCCCGCGTGGTTTCCAGTTGGATGGGTGACCGTTTGCGCGCCTTGGCTTCAGTACTGTTTCCCCAGTTCACCCAGCTATAAATGGGTACCTGCCCTCTTTAGGGTCAGGGAAGGTAAAGCAGCCAGGGAGAGGAGATGGGCGCCGCCCTCAATATGCTGGCCCTAGAGAAGTGAGGTCTCTGACGCCTCGCTCCCCTACGACCTTATAGGTTATGGGACTCCTTTACCTTTACTTTACCTTTTACTTTATGACAGAGTTTTGTGTTTGTTTTATTTTGTATTACACATGGTATTTGGGTAATATACTTTATAACAGAGCCCTGTGTTTGTTTTATTTTGTATTACACATGGTATTTGGGTAATATTACTTTATGATAGAGCTCTGTGTTTGTTTTATTTTGTATTACACATGGTATTTGGGTAATATTACTTTATAACAGAGCCCTGTGTTTGTTTTATTTTATATTACGCATGGTATTTGGGTAATATTACTTTATAACAGAGCTCAGTGTTTGTTTTATTTTGTATTACACATGGTATTTGGGTAATAGTACTTTATAACAGAGCTCAGTGTTTGTTTTATTTTGTATTACACATGGTATTTGGGTAATAGTACTTTATAACAGAGCTCAGTGTTTGTTTTATTTTGTATTACACATGGTATTTGGGTAATGTTACTTTATGACAGAGCCCTGTGTTTGTTTTATTTTATATTACACATGGTATTTGGGTAATATTACTTTATAACAGAGCTCAGTGTTTGTTTTATTTTATATTACACATGGTATTTGGGTAATATTACTTTATAACAGAGCTCAGTGTTTGTTTTATTTTGTATTACACATGGTATTTGGGTGATGTTACTTTATGACAGAGCCCTGTGTTTGTTTTAGTTTTGGGGGATATTACACACAGTATTTTGGTCATATTATTTTGTCATGGCAGAGATCTGTGGGGTTTATGGTTTTTAAAAGTTTATTTGGTATTCCAGATGGTATTTAGCTAGGTAACATCATTTTTTTAAAATCATGGCCAAGCTGTGCCTGTTTTTTAAAATTTTAATTTGCAGGCCCACTTGTTGTGTCAGCCCAGTGTGGGGGGCCATGGGGGTGTCCCTGCTGGCTGTCAGTGTGACCAGCAGGGGAACATCTATGTGGCAGACATGCGACTGGGCGTCTTGAAAGTGTCTCCCTCAGGAGATTTTAACCAGGTGTGTGTGTGTGTGTGTGTGTGTGTGTGTGTGTGTGGTGTGTGTGTGTGTTGTGTGTTGTCTGTCTGTCTGTCTGTCTGTAAGAAAGAGATTTATTTTATTTATGTCTTATTTTACTCTTTTATTCTGAAGATTTTTTTTACATATAGTCCCTGTGTGTATGCAGTTTTGTATATTTTGTAATCCATTCCCACCAGCACACAATGGCCTACTCTTCCAAAAGGTGAAAAGGGTTTTAACATGTGCGCACGATGTTCTGCATACTTTCGCACACAGGACCTTGGTTGAAAGTCTCATCCGAAGGACTTTTTTTTTGCGAGGGGAGGAGGGGGGGGGGGGGGGTTGTTGGAGTTGGCACTGATGTTAACTCCAAAGGGAAAATCCTTTTGAGTGGGATTCAAACCCAGGTCGGCAGATAGCGAGTGCAATGCACAACATTGGAACATACAAGAAGTTCAGTGCACCTTCCTTCAATGCAACTCTATCACACACTTCAACTCTATCACACACTTCAACTCTGTGTCACACACACACTTCAACTCTATCACACACTTCAATTCTGTGTCACACACACTCACATCTGTGTCACACACACTTCAACTGTGTCACACACTTCAACGCTGTGTAGCACACTGCAGCTCTATCACACACTTCAACTCTGTGTCACACACTTCAACTCTATCACACACTTCAACTCTGTGTCACACACACTTCAACTCTATCACACACTTCAACTCTATCACACACTTCAACTCTGTGTCACACACACTTCAACTCTATCACACACTTCAACTCTATCACACACTTCAACTCTATCTCACACACTTCAACTCTATCACACACTTCAACTCTATGACACATACACTGCAACTCTATCACACACTTCAACTCTATGACACATACACTGCAACTCTATCACACACTTCAACACTATGTCACACACTTCAACTCTGTGTCACACACACTTCAACTCTATCACACACTTCAACTCTATGACACACACACTTCAACTCTATGACACACACTACAGCTCTATCACACACTTCAACTCTATGACACACTTCAACTCTATGACACACACACTTCAACTCTATCACACACTTCAACACTGAGAGACTCTAGCATCAGAACAGTTGTTTTAGAGACAAATTTTGCTATAGATTTTCCAAGAAATTCTATACTTTATTATTGTATCTATTGCTTGTGACTGTATCTTCCTTGTTTCAGAGCTTTATATGAATACGTGTATTGTGTAAGTGATAGTTATTGATTTAGAAAAAAAAGAAGAAGTTTGTAGTATTTCTTTATCAAAATAATCTACACTTTAATGTACGTGTGGTATACTTTGATCTCCATTTAGTGTATGAAATATAAAGGGGACTGGATTTATATACTATGTTGATATAACAGATCGATTTTTTTGCAGATCCAGAGCAGCTTTTGAAATTGACTTTTAGTATTGTTTCGTTTTTATTGGGTGTTCCTTCATTTCATATTATATTCTCCTGTTTGATTATTGAATAGAAAACCTACTAAACGGGTCTTCTATTTTGATAGTTTACTTAAACGTATAGAACAAAAAAATATATACATAAATTAGCCAATCAATCCTGACATATATTATGTCTCTAACTTCAGACAAGTGGCCAACAAAACAGGGCCTCCGAGTAGGCTACCTGAATATCAACAGTGCAACAAACAAAAAAGATGACATTGCAACCATACTATACAACAGTGGAAATCAGTTTCATTTGTTTTGTCTAGCTGAATCCCGACTTTCTCCAAATGTAAACAGATGCACACATGAATATTCCAGGGTATCAAATCTTCCGTGAAGATCGTCACAAAACCCAAGTCCACCGGGTTTACTTACATATATAGCCTCCTCGCTCAGTTGTAAAAGAATATATAACCTTGAGGTTTATGACATTTGAATCCATGTGGATTGAAATAAAATTAAAACACAAATAGACCAATATTAATAGGATTTATATACAGAAATCCTTCAGAAACCATAGACTGGCTAGAAAAATTCAACTCCCTTATGGACGAGGTAATACTTTTAAACAATGAAACAATTATTCTTGGGGATTTTAACATAGACTTATTAAAACCTAAACCAAAATGGAGCCACAACATTACTATGTTTGGCCTAGAACAACTAATAGATAGACCAACTCGGATAACAAATAACTCTAGAACATTAATAGATCATATCTACACTACTACAAAACAACACATAACAGAAGTATGTGCTCCCTCATGTGGATGCAGTGATCATAATCCAGTGTGCTTTACTTGGTTTAAAAATCGTATCAAAATACCTAAAGTAGGGCATAAAACTATTTTTTTACAGGAAATTTAAAAACTTTAACGAGCAAGATTTCCTTTCAGACTTGACAAACTCGCCATTACATGACATATACCAAATCAGAGACCCTGATGAAGCTGCTGAATTTTGGATTAGGACATTTACTTCAGTATACGACAAAACACGCCCCTTTCATAAAAAAAAAGAGTTCAAGAAAAAATAAAACCACTTGGATAACAAAAGACATAGAATCCGAAATACGCCTAAGAGACTATTTGAAAACACATGGTTCAAATGAGCAGTTCAGGGCACAAAGAAACAAAGTAACTTCACTAAAACGCAAATCAAAACGTGATTACATTCAAAAGTTGTTAATTACAACTACCGACTCTTGCCAAGTATGGAAAGCCATCAATACATTATGTAATAAACCTATATCAAAAAGTCAACAGACAGTTAAAGATATATCAGCTGATGAATTGAACAACCACTTCTCAAACATTGCCGACAAAGTAATATCAAATGACAAGTCAATGAAAATGATCTCCATTACTTTTGAACAATATATCGAATCAAAAGAAATAAAATTCCCATTTAAACTACTGCCAATGACAATCACAGACGTCTTGGAAGCCTGTCTCTTCAAAAAGTTCCAGAACACGTGGTTTAGACAATCTAGATGGAAGAATAATTAAGCTTTGTGGTCAAGTTATAGCTGGTACACTGACATACTTGTATAACTTGTGCATAGAGAAAAACAACTTTCCTGTCATATTTAAAAAGGCAAAATCATAACCAGTCCACAAATCAGGTGATACTGCTTGTCCTTCAATTACAGACCAATTTCAATTCTGTCTGTTTATCTAAACCCTTCGAAAAACATATCCAAAAATCCGTATATTCCTACTTTGTAACAAACAATCTATTAAATGAAGATCAGTCAGGTTTTCGTAAAAAATATTCCTGTCACACAACTCTTACACAAATTACAGACAGTCTCCTACACAATATCAATGAAAATAAATATACAGGCCTTCTTTTTGTTGACTTTGAAAAAGCATTTGATGTAATCAATCATTCCTTATTATTGCGTAAACTTCACTTGTACAAACTAACACCAAAAAACGATAAATCTTTTGAAAAGCTTTTTGTCGAATAGGAAGCAGCTAGTAACTGCAAATAATCAAACATCAGAACTATACCTATAAACATGGAGTACCACAAGGGTCAATATTGGGTCCACTTCTATTTTCAATCTATGTAAATGACTTACCCCAATTTCTAGAATGTAGCTGTGAAATGTTTGCTGATGACACATCCCTCTATTGTAGTGATTCTGACCCCCACAGACTTACAATCAAACTTCAACACAATATTGACAGATTGGTTACTTGGACTCAGCTAAACCATATGTCCCTAAATACGCGAAAAACTAAGTGTATGTATGTACTAGCAAGACAAAAGAGACAAAAAATGAAAGATAAATTCCAACCTCTGTTGATAGGTAAAAGAGTAATTGGAGAAGTTGACTCCCACAGAATTCTGGGTGTAATTATTGACAAAAATCTTACTTGGACTGACCATGTGATGGCGCTAGGAAAACGTCTTTCTTACAAGCTACTTCAGTTATCAAAAATAAAACATTTTCTGAATAACCACTCTCGCAAATCTTTTTTTGCGGCCATATTTTGCCTATAGTTGACTATGCTTCATCTCTTTGGGACAGCTGCAGTGCTACAAATTTAAAATTGATTCATAGATTATATAAAAGAGCACTGAAACTTGTTCTACTAAAATCAAGCTCCCTAACCATCAACAATTCACTCACTCTCTCACTCATCCCTTGGTCGGGACGACCGTTGGGGTACCCGCACGGACGCTGCAAGTGGACCGCCAAATGGTTCTGTCCTGGGCTGTTTTCAGGAGGCTTGGTACAGTGAGGCCGGTCCACTCCTTGATGTTGGATATCCAGCTTTTGCGTGGTCGTCCCTGTCCCCTTGGTCCTCCACCATTCCCCGCAGGACTGTCTTTGACAGGCTGTTATGCCTTGTTGTGTGGCCAAACCACTTCAGTTTCCTCCGTTTGACTGTATCTAGCAATGGTTCTTGTTTGCCAGCCATTGCCTCGATCTGCTGCCAGAGTAGTCATTTGGGTTTTTCGGTCTCTGTAGGTGATGTTCAGGATCCCCCTGAGGCACTTCATCTCAAAGGCTTGAATGCGACGTTCTAAATCGCAGTAAGTGTCCATGCTTCACAGCTGTACAAGGCAATGGATGTGACGAGTGCCTTGTAGAGTCTGACCTTAGTGTGGGTTCTGATGTTGTGGTTTCTCCACACTTTCGCCAGCTTAGTCATGGAGGTGAGTGCCACAGCAAGTCTGATCTTCACCTCTTGTGTGCTCGTGCCTTCTTTGGTGATGACTGCTCCAAGGTACTTGAAAGTTTCCACCTCCTCTAGTGTCTCGCCACTCATCTTGATGCTGGTGGGAGTGGTCGGTGTGGTACTGTTCACTAGGATCTTGCTCTTTTCCGTGCTGATCTCCATACGTGGGCATTGGCTGATGTTTCCAGTCTGGTGGTGAGATCCTGGAGTTCTTCTTCACTGCGGCCCATGAGATCAATATCGTCTGCGAATCGAAGATTGCAGACTGGCCTTCCTCCTATTGTGATTGTGGTCTTGAAGCCAAGGAGGGCCTCCTGCATGATGTTCTCCAGGAACACGTTGAAAAAGAACGGGGGATAGCGGGCAGCCTTGTCGAACTCCAACTGAAGTCCGGAAGAACTCCCCGATTTCTCCCCCCATGAGGACTGCACTGTGGGAGCTGTCATACAGCGCCTGGATGACTTGAATCAGGTCCTCGTCGAAGCTATAGTCTCTCATGACTTGCCACAGAGCTTCTTGCCACACTCGATCGAAGGCCTTCTTGAAGTCAATGAAGTTGTTGTAGAGCTGTAGCTGATGTTGGGATGCTTCTCTATGAGCATTCTGATGTTGAAGATCTGTTCGACAGTGCTTCGACCTGGTCTGAATCCTGCCTGTTCTTCTGATAGGATTTCTTCTGCTTGTGGTTTCAGTCTGTTCAAGGCAATGCGTAGCATAACTTTGCTTGGATGGCTTATCAGACTGATTGTTCTGTAATTTTGGCACTTCTTAGGTCTCCCTTCTTGGAAGTGGAACTATGATGGATTGGGTCCACTGTTCAGGCCACTCTTTGCTGGTCCAGATGCGTTGGGCAGATGATTGTTAATGCCTTGATCATCTCTGGGCCTCCGTTCTTGATGAGCTCAGCCGGGATGGTTGTCAATCCCTGGTGACTTGCCTCCTTTCAGGGATCTTACTGCTTCTTCTACCTCTTCCTCCAGCACCTGTGGCTTTCAGGATCTGATGGTCTGGGATCTTGCTCGTGAAGTTTGTTCGGATCAGCCTTCAGCTTGTAGTTGTACAGGTCTCTGCAATATTTGTCCATCTCTTCATAATAGTGGCGCTCTCTGTAAGGACTGACCCCTCTTTGTCTTCAATAACGGAGGTCTTTGGCTGCTGGGACTTGGTTAGTACCTTGATGGTCTGGTACGCCTCTTTGCTGTCTCCTTTCGCCATTGCCTTCTCAACCTTGGCGCATTGTTCTGACATCCAGTTCCCCATGGCCTCAGTCATCTTCTTCTTGATTGACCTGTTGACTGTTCTATACTCTTCGGCCGTTTCTGGGTTTTTGTTCTTCACTGGCTTTTAGCTCCCTACGTTGGTCGCACAGGTCCAGGATATCGTTGGTAACCCACGGTTGGTTCTTTTTCCTCTCTTTCCCAAGGATCTCCAGCGCTGTCTCCTGAATGGTCTTGCTGAAGGTCTCAGTGAGGTTGTTGATGTCATCTTGGAGGAAATTCAATGCTGCAAATCTGCCCCCTATCTCAGCTTTAAAGATTTCAGCGACTTCGGGGTCCTTCAGCTTTTCCATGTTGAACCGCAGACGGGGATTTCTCTTCTGGTTCTTGGTCTTCAGCTTGATCTGTAGGGTCATGAGTACCATGTCGTGGTCACTACCAATATCAGCGCCAGGGAAACTTCTTGTCTGGGCTTATCAACAATTATAAGGAAACAAATATCCTAACCTTCAAAAACAGACTTTATCTAAATAAAGCTCTATTTGTCCAGAAAGTTGTCAATGGAAATGCCCCTCCAAAGATCACCAATAGCTTCAAAATCAATGAACAGAGACATAACCATCTACTAACATTTCCGAGACCAAGAAATAATCTTTACAAAACAAGCTTCTTGTACTCAGGTAGTGACTTATGGAACAAGCTCCCAAAACGCTTAAAATGTATCAAAAACAAAAATCAGTTCAAGACACAGCTAAAAAGCCATCTAATGCATGAATGCCTAGGAATTGACTAATAAGGCAAATCAACCATGATTAATACGGCAAAATCAACCACACTTACATTTACCAGCACTAATGGTATTCCCTACAACAACAAAAAATTCAAGTATGTCTTACTGTGACTAGAAATTCTACAGTCACACGATGTATATGTGTGGAGGGAGGGGGAGGCAGGAAAGAGGCACACTAATTATGCAAAGAAGTAAGAGTAATCTATGCAAGCTAGTAAATAATCTGCAATGTTGAAACAAGTGGAAAGGAGGAAATTTTTAAAAATCTTTTTATGGTAGACCTGATAGCTTGATAGTGTGTCCTTCTCTCTCTCTCTCTCCTTTCTCTCTCTCTCTCTCTCTCTCTCTCTCTCTCTCTCTCTCTCTCTCTTCTCCCCTCTCTCTCTCTCTCTCTCTCTCTCTCTCTCTCTTCTCTTGAAAAGGAAAACAATAGAACAAGCCTCTCACCACAAAGTTCTAGGAGTAACAATTGATGAAAATCTCAGCTGGTACCATCACATATCCCATCTGTGCAAATACATGTCTCAAAGAGTATACCAACTGACTAAAATCAAACATTTTCTTGACTTTCATTCAAGAAAACTATTCTTTCAAGCTTATATACAATCCTCAATAGATTATGCTTCAACCCTGTGGGATTCTGCTAGTGCAAACACTATGAAACCATTATTAAGTCTGTATAAACGTACTCTTAAACTGGTTTCTTCTGAAGAAGACTACCTTACTAGAAGTGGATTATACCCAGTTAAATATTCTTCCCCTACACCAAAGACTAAGATTTAACAAAGGCATCATGATGTTTAAGATAATGACAGGAACTTTTCCCTCATCCTTAAAAGACAAGTTCCCAATGAATCATTCCAGAATACCGAAAGCCATGTGTCCCAATCCCAAGAATAGATTTGTTCAAATCTAGCTTACTTTACTCGGGCCCTGTGCTGTGGAACTCCCTTCCTGACTCATTTCGACAACTCCAATCATTAACAATCTTCAAAAGTCATTTTTTCATCCACTTAATGCATCAAAAATAAAAATCCACAATTGATCTGTTGGAAACAAAGTAAATATATCCTCCCTTGCATTATACCAAATTATCCTCTCTCTCTCTCTCCTCTCTCTCTCTCTCTCCTCTCCTCTCTCTCTCTCTCTCTCTCTCTCTCTCTCTCTCTCTCTCTCTGTAACTGACATTAGTGAGCTTGCTTTGAATTGTATGTGTGTGTGTGTGTGTGTGTGTGTGTGTGTGTGTGTGTGTGTGTGTGTGTTTGTGTGTGCCCTTGCTTGTTTTGATTTTGTTAACAATGAACTTGTCTGAGTTTTCCCCCCCTTAAAGTGAAGTTTGCGTTGTATTTTGTTGTTAATGCACAATGGTATGGATTGTTAATTTGCAATGTTCTGTTGGACAATTTCATTACTTCTGTGGACTTTTGTATCAATTCTAATAATGTGTATATAGGATTGCGCATGCATGAATATGTGTGTGTGTATATGTGTGTGTATGTGTGTGTCAGTGAGTAGTAATGAGCGCCCATTCACAGTGTGTGCAGATGAGAGCGGAAAGAAAGCAGTTCTGTCTGTTTATTGTTGAAATAGCTGATGTTAGACGGGTCATTTTTCTTGATGCTTTGTGGCTTGCTGTCTTCGTACATCAAATAATGTTTATTTCCTGGTTTTGTCTGTACAAATGTACGGTTATGATATTTTGATAATTATGACATGTGTCTATTATCTTGTAGGTGAGGAAATGTCTTGCGAATGGATATGTATCCAGGATGTGTGTGTGTGTGTGTGTGTGTGTGTGTGTGTGTGTGTGTGTGTGTGGTGTGTGTGTGTGTGTGTGTATGTGAGTGTGTATGTGTGAGAGAGTGTGTGTGTGTGTGTGTGGTGTGCATGCGTGGCTATAGTGCGTAAGTGTGTGTGTATGTGTGTGTATGTGTGTGTTGTGTGTGTGTGTGTGTGTATGCGCGCGCGCGCGCGCACGCTTGTATTTAGTCTGGACTTTTGGGGGGTTGTTGTTTGTTTAGGGGAGGGGGTGTTGGGAAGGGGAGTGTTTTGTGGGTCTTTTTTTCTTGTTTAATTGGTTTTGTTTATTCATTTGATTTTTCGATTTCTTGATTTTTCACTAATTGAATGGGAGTTTGAGTGAAATATTTCATTGTTATTTGAAATGATCTTGTTTGTTAATTAATTTATTTATAATTATGTGTAACAAGTATGTGTACCATTTGACAATGTGTAGATGTTTATCTTCATGACTTATTAAGTTTGGTTGTGTTATTTTTCTTGGCTCTGTTGTTGTTCTTGTTCTTGTTGTTGTTGTCTGTCTGTTTTTCTCTTTTTTATCATCTTTTTTGGTTTGGTTTTTCCTTCTCTTTGTTTGTTTGTTTGTTTTGGTTAAGGGTTTTTGGGGGGTGGGGGTGGGGGTGGGGTATTTTTATGGTTTTCTTTTATTTTCTTGCTTTGGGGGGGGGGGGGGGTTGTTGGGGGGGAGCTGTTTTGAAAAGGGTTATTTCCCCTTGTTTTTATTGTGAGACTGTATAAGTATTGGGTTATTATTATTAAGATGTATCCCTAACGGGCGGGGACTGGATGTAAAAAAGCACATGTGTGCTTATTCATTATCCTCGAAATAAAAGAATTTGTCATTGTCATTGTCATTGTCATTGTCTCTCTTTTTCCTCATGCCCTTTGTCTTGTCTAATTCAATAGATTTTATCGTGGATGTTGTTTTTATTGCAGTTAGAGATGAGATTATTAGTACTACTATAAGCGATACTGTTTTAGTTTGATATTGTTTTAGTTTGATAGTCCAGTGGATTATGGGCTTTTGAATTCTGTATCGTATAGGGGTTCTACTTGTTTGAATAATTGTGTTTTTTTTTAAACTATTAATTCTCTATTTGATTGAAGGTGTATTTCCCCTTCCCCCTTGATACTCCTCCCCCACCCCCATCCTTTCCAATGCTTTTCTGTTATCATCGTTATGTTGTTGTCTCATGGTGATGGGGATCATTTGTTATATTGTTGTCTCATGGTGATGGGTGATTGTTGTTATAATTGTATCTCTATTATGATAATCATTATTGTAATCTTATTTGACTTATCTTGCTTTGATAGTTATTGTGTGAATATGTCATTTTTTAAAAGCGCTATTTGAAAAGTATGAACGCAAAAAAAGCACACGTTTGCTGGGTGGAGGAGAGGAGGGAGGTCATTGAAGGTAATATTGTCAGTAATGATGAATGCCTAGTATTTTATAACGTTTTATTCCTGTACCTTTTTATTATCTAAAGTATAAACGTGAAAGAATGGATGAAACAGTAGGTGAAGTAATTTGTTTGTCCTGACGTTTTATGATTTTCTTTTTTTAATTCCTAAAACATTTTTATTTAAATGTGTGTGTGGACGTGAGCGCGCACGCGCTCAGGTGTGCATGAGTATGTGTGTGCGTGTATATGTATATGTGGTAATTTGTATTTTCAATGTATTTCCTTATCGATTTTTTCCTCTTTTTTTACTGGTTTAATTTAACGGCAAATGATGCAATAATGTAGTATCTTAGTATAATCATTACGAAATTTGTTCTTAGATAGATGGCTTGATGAAAAAAAGCAAATGCATTGCTTATTCAATGTACCATCTGGAAATAAAATTTTGACTTGACCTGACTTGACTTGACTGTGTCACACACACTTCAACCCTATCACACACTTCAACTCTATCACACACTTCAACTCTATCACACACTTCAACTCTGTGTCACACACACTTCAACTCTATCTCACACACTTCAACTCTATCACACACACTTTCAACGCTATATCACACACTTCAACGCTATGTCACACACTGCAACTCTATCTCACACACTTCAACCCTATCACACACTTCAACTCTATCACACACTTCAACTCTGTGTCACACACACTGCAACTCTATCACACACTGCAACGCTATGTTACACACACTTCAACTCTATCACACACTTCAACTCTATCTCACACTTCAACTCTATCACACACTTCAACACTGTGTCACACACACTTCAACTCTATCACACACTTCAACTCTATCACACACTTCAACTCTATCACACACTGCAACTCTATCACACACTTCAACTCTATCACACACACTTCAACTCTGTGTCACACACACTTCTACTCTATCACACACTTCAACTCTACCACACACACTTCAACGCTATCACACACACTTCAACGCTATCACACACACTTTAACTCTATCACACACACTTCTACTCTATCACACACTTCAACGCTATCACACACACTTCAACGCTATCACACACACTTCAAACGCTATCACACACACACTTCAACGCTATCACACACACTTCAACGCTATCACACAACACTTCAACGCTATCACACACACTTTAACTCTATCACACACACTTTAACTCTATCACCAACCTTCAACGCTATCACACACACTTCAACGCTATCACACACACTTCAACTCTATCACACACACTTCAAGGCTATCAGACACACTTCAGCGCTATCACACACACTTCAACGCTATCACACACATTTCAAGGCTATCAGACACACTTCAACTCGTGTATCACAACTCCATCACAACCAATCCACTGTTGGCCGTCGCTCTTTCTCTATTTCTGGTCCATTAATCTGGAATGACCTCCCTCTCTCCCTTCGTGAAAAGCCTACTTACGACAGCTTTAGATCCAGCCTCAAAACATACCTATTTCAAACCTAAGATTTTTCCTCTTGTTTCATCTCATATCTGTCCCTGCCTTTAAAAGCCAAAATTCCATCACCCTGCTGAAATGTACAACCTGTGTGTGTGTGTGTGTGTGTGTGTGTGGGGTGTGTGTGTGTGTGTTGTGTGGGGTGTGTTGTACATTTGAATTTGTTAGAATATGTTAATCATTGTTGGTTGTTTGTGTGGGAGCGGATTGAATGGAAGCGCTCTGATTTGTAATTGCAAGATATAGCACTCTATAAATTCCATATTACTAGTATTATTATTATTATTATTATTATTATTATTATTATTATTATTATTATTATGTGTGCTACTGTTAGCAGTAGAAGAATGTGCAAATAATGGTGATGTATGCTACTGTTAGCAGTAGAAGAATGTGCAATTAATGGTGATGTATGCTACTGTTAGCAGTAGAAGAATGTGCAAATAATGGTGATGTATGCTACTGTTAGCAGTAGAAGAATGTGCAAATAATGGTGATGTGTGCTACTGTTAGCAGTAGAAGAATGTGCAAATAATGGTGACGTGTGCTACTGTTAGCAGTAGAAGAATGTGCAAATAATGGTGATGTGTACAGTTGGCAGTGGATTAATTTATTGACAAACAGAACAACATGTTTGCAGTGTGTACAGTTGACAGTGGATGAATTTCTTGACAAACAACGTGTTTGCAATGTGTACAGTTGGCAGTGGATGAATTTCTTGAACAACGTGTTTGCAATGTGTACAGTTGGCAGTAGATGAATTTCTTGACAAACAACGTGTTTGCAATGTGTACAGTTGGCAGTGGATGAATTTCTTGACAAACAACGTGTTTGCAATGTGTACAGCTGGCAGTGGATGAATTTCTTGACAGACAACGTGTTTGCAATGTGTACAGTTGGCAGTGGATGAATTTCTTGAACTTGTTTGCAGTGTGTACAGTTGGCAGTTGATGAATTTTTTGAACAACGTGTTTTGCAATGTGTACAGTTGGCAGTGGATGAATTTCTTGACAGACAACGTGTTTGCAATGTGTACAGTTGGCAGTGGATGAATTTCTTGACAGACAACGTGTTTGCAATGTGTACAGTTGGCAGTGGATGAATTTCTTGACAGACAACGTGGTTTGCAATGGTGTACAGTTGGCAGTGGATGAATTTTCTTGACAAACAACGTGTTTGCAATGTGTACAGTTGGCAGTGGAATGAATTTCTTGACAGACAACGTGTTTGCAATGTGTACAGTTGGCAGTGGATGAATTTCTTGACAGACAACGTGTTTGCAATGTGTACAGTTGGCAGTGGATGAATTTCTTGACAAACAACGTGTTTGCAATGTGTACAGTTGGCAGTGGATGAATTTCTTGACAGACAACGTGTTTGCAATGTGTACAGTTGGCAGTGGATGAATTTCTTGACAGACAACGTGTTTGCAATGTGTACAGTTGGCAGTGGATGAATTTCTTGACAAACAACGTGTTTGCAATGTGTACAGTTGGCAGTGGATGAATTTCTTGACAAACAACGTGTTTGCAATGTGTACAGTTGGCAGTGGATGAATTTCTTGACAGACAACGTGTTTGCAATGTGTACAGTTGGCAGTGGATGAATTTCTTGACAGACAACGTGTTTGCAATGTGTACAGTTGGCAGTGGATGAATTTCTTGACAGACAACGTGTTTGCAATGTGTACAGTTGGCAGTGGATGAATTTCTTGACAAACAACGTGTTTGCAATGTGTACAGTTGGCAGTGGATGAATTTCTTGACAAACAACGTGTTTGCAATGTGTACAGTTGGCAGTGGATGAATTTCTTGACAGACAACGTGTTTGCAATGTGTATAGTTGGCAGTGGATGAATTTCTTGACAGACAACGTGTTTGCAATGTGTACAGTTGGCAGTGGATGAATTTCTTGACAAACAACGTGTTTGCAATGTGTACAGCTGGCAGTGGATGAATTTCTTGACAGACAACGTGTTTGCAATGTGTACAGTTGGCAGTGGATGATTTTCTGAACAACGTGTTTGCAATGTGTACAGTTGGCAGTGGATGAATTTCTGAACAACGTGTTTGCAATGTGTACAGTTGGCAGTGGAGGACAGTGAGGGGCGCCCCCTGCAGGGCTGCAACGACTGCTGTTTGGATTACTCAGGCAACCTGTGGGTCACTGCCCCAGCCGGCAGCATTGCTCCCCATGACTATCGCCGCTCAATGCAGGTCTGTCAAGGTGGTGGTCATGATGGTGGTGGTGATGAGAAAAATGGAATGAACAAGGTGTCACAGGAAGGAAGGTGGCAGGATGGTTAAGACGTTCGCCTGCCAACAAGTTAAACGTGAGGTTCTGGGTTTGATTCCCAGCCTCGCCCTTTCTTCCCAGTTTGACAAAAAAAATCGAACTGAATGTCAAAGTCCTACGGATGAAACTATAAACCGAGGCCCCGTGTTCGAACGCATGCAGAACATCTTGCGCACACGTTAAATCCTGGTCCGCTTTTCGGAAGAGTAGGCCATTGTGAGCCGGTGGAAACAGATGACAAAATTTACAAAACCGCATACACACGGGGACTGGATGTAAAAAGCAGATGAGTGCTTATTCCATTATCCTCGATATAAAAGAATAAATAAATAAATAAATAAAAAACAGGACTGTTGGCGTTTTTTGTCAGTTGGTGATTTGGACAGTGTTAGGGAAAGGAGGTGAGGGAACTGGAAGAGAGAGGAGAAAAGCCCTTTTGACAGGGGTCTGGGAACCTCCCAGCTGTGTCCTTGTCAGGAGCCCTCACCCTTGTTGAAGGTGAAGGACATGTTTGTTTTGTCATTAAAAATGACGCCAAATAAACACAATAATTATGCATAAATTTCAAAAGGGATTTTAACAAATCCAATACACACAGTCTGTGTATGAAAAGGGTTAGAAAATGACATCACACGCACACACACACAAACACACACACACTCTCACTCACACACCCCACACTCCCCACACACACAACACACAACACAACACACACACAACACACACACACACAAACACACCAGAGTTTTGCATGCTTTAAAAAATTCTACTTGTAGAGTAAGAAAAGACCTTATCATTGAAATCAGGCATCTGGTACACTTTTTGATTTTAAGAGGTAGTACTGTTACTTTCTGTTGGGTTCCCTCACACACTGGAATATATTTTAATGAAAAAGTTGACAGGCTTGCAAAATATGGAGCGAGGTATAAAAATGCTTCCTGTAAAATAAATGTTGCCTTATCTCTGCATGAGGGATACAAATTGCTACAAAATGCTTGCTGGAAGCATTTCAGAAAGAAGATAAACGAGTCTGGCAATAGCTGTACAAGCAATGTGATTGATTTTCAAAATGCTTTTATTTCTAACAAAGTATGTGGTTGGTATAATCGCAGAAATATGTTATCCCTCATGTACAGGTTTAAGCTTAATGCTTTCAGGACGAAATACGTGAAAGATGTAAACTGCATTTGTGGGGAGAAGATCTCCAATAGTCATGTTATTTTTGGTTGTGGACATTTAAAAGCATTTTTACCTGTCACTGGATTAGATTCTGTCTGAACCATCGTTACTGTTGGACATTGTGTTAGGGTTGATAAAAAGTTCGATAACTCAGTTTTTGTAGTATGTTAAAGTTGGTTTTTATTCAGTACTGTTATCTAACATTTATCAGTTATCGTTTGCTTTATTTTGTTAGATTCTCCCCCGTCTAAAATCACTAAATGTGAATAGACGTTAAACTGAAGATATCACACACACACACTGTAGATCAGTTCTGTTCTGTTATGTAGATATATTCTGTTAATCTGTTATGTAGAACAATTCTGATGATCTCTTGTGTAGATAAATTTTGTTGGTCTGTTATGTAGATCAATTTTCTTGATCAGTTATATAAATCAGTTTTGTTGATCACTATGTAGATCTGAGGATCTGTTATGTAGATCAATTCTGTTGATGTTACATCTATCTATCTATCTATCTATCTATCTATCTATCTATCTATCTATCTATCTATCTATCTATCTATCTATCTATCTATCTATCTATCATCTGTGTGTTTATCTGTCTGTCTGTTGATCTGTTCTGTGATCAGTTCTGTTGATCTGTTTTTATTGATCTGTTTTGCTGATATTGATCTATTTCGTTGATGTTTTTATTGATTAGATGTGTTGTGTCAGGATGCCTTTGGCTCGGTGTACTGCCTGACCAGGCAGGGAGAGGTTGAGCGCGTGGACACAGGTCTGCGTTTTCCTAACGGCATCGCTGTCCGGCACGACGCCCGGGGTCAGCCCCGGCAGCTGATTGTGGCCGAGACACCCACCAAGCTGCTGTGGAGCTACGACATCAAGGCCGGGCCTGGCCGAGTTGGTCCCAGGACAGAGTGGGCACGCCTGCCAGGTAGTCAGTCAGTCAGTCAGTCAGTCAGTCAGTCAGTGTGGTCGTTGAGTTAGGATAAGATGTTGTGTGTTGTACTGACTTAGTGCTATGTAGTATTGTACTGACTTATTGCTTTGTAGTATTGTACTGACTTAGTGCTATGTAGTATTGTACTTAGTGCTATGTAGTATTGTACTGACTTTTGCTATGTAGTATTTTTACTGACTTAGTGTATGTAGTATTGTACTGACTTAGTGCTATGTGTTGGTACTTGTGTTGTAGTATTGTACTGACTAGTGCTTTGTAGTATTGTACTGACTTAGTGCTATGTAGTATTGTACTTAGTGCTATGTAGTATTGTACTGACTTAGTGCTATGTAGTATTGTACTGACTTAGTGCTATGTAGTATTGTACTGACATAGTGCTATGTAGTATTGTACTGACTTAGTGTATAAGTATTGTCATTGACTTAGTCTAGTAGTATTGTACTGATTTAGTGCTATGAGTTGTACTTAGTGTTAGTAGTATTGTACTGACTTAGTGCTATGTAGTATTGTACTGACTTAGTGCTATGTAGTATTGTACTGACTTAGTGCTATGTAGTATTGTACTGACTTAGTGCTATGTAGTATTGTACTGACTTAGTGCTATGTAGTACTGTACTGACTTAGTGGTATGTAGTATTGTACTGACTTAGTGCTATGTAGTATTGTACTAACTTAGTGCTATGTAGTATTGTACTTAGTGCTATGTAGTATTGTACTGACTTAGTGCTATGTAGTATTGTACTTAGTGCTATGTAGTATTGTACTGACTTAGTGCTATGTAGTATTGTACTGACTTAGTGCTATGTAGTATTGTACTGACTTAGTGCTATGTAGTATTGTACTTAGTGCTATGTAGTATTGTACTGACTTAGTGGTATGTAGTATTGTACTTAGTGCTATGTTGTATTGTACTGACTTATTGCTATGTAGTATTGTACTGACTTAGTGGTATGTAGTATTGTACTGACTTAGTGCTATGTAGTATTGTACTGACTTAGTGCTATGTAGTATTGTACTGACTTAGTGCTATGTAGTATTGTACTTAGTGCTATGTAGTATTGTACTTAGTGCTATGTAGTATTGTACTGACTTAGTGCTATGTAGTATTGTACTGACTTAGTGCTATGTAGTATTGTACTGACTTAGTGCTATGTAGTATTGTTCTGACTTAGTGCTATGTAGTATTGTACTTAGTGCTATGTAGTATTGTACTTAGTGCTATGTAGTATTGTACTGACTTATTGCTATGTAGTATTGTACTGACTTAGTGCTATGTAGTATTGTACTTAGTGCTATGTAGTAATGTACTTAGTGCTATGTAGTATTGTACTGACTTATTGCTATGTAGTATTGTACTGACTTAGTGCTATGTAGTATTGTACTGACTTAGTGCTATGTAGTATTGTACTTAGTGCTATGTAGTATTGTTCTGACAGTGCTATGTAGTATTGTACTGACTTAGTGCTATGTAGTATTTACATGACTTAGTGCTATTAGTTTTGTCTTAGTGCTATGTAGTTTTACTGACTTAGTGCTATGTAGTATTGTACTGACTTAGTGCTATGTAGTATTGTACTTAGTGCTATGTAGTATTGTACTGACTTAGTGCTATGTAGTATTGTACTTAGTGCTATGTAGTATTGTACTTAGTGCTATGTAGTATTGTTCTGACTTAGTGGTATGTAGTATTGTACTGACTTAGTGCTATGTAGTATTGTACTTAGTGCTATGTAGTATTGTTCTGACTTAGTGCTATGTAGTATTGTACTGACTTAGTGCTTCGTAGTACTGTACTGACTTAGTGCTATGTAGTATTGTACTGACTTAGTGCTATGTAGTATTGTACTGACTTAGTGCTATGTAGTATTGTACTGACTTAGTGCTATGTAGTATTGTTCTGACTTAGTGTATGTATGTATGGTATGACAGTGCTATGTAGATTACTGACTTAGTGCTATGTAGTATTGTACTGACTTAGTGCTATGTAGTATTGTACTTTAGTGCTATGTAGTTGTACTGACTTAGTGCTATGTAGTATTGTACTTAGTGCTATGTAGTATTGTACTGACTTAGTGCTATGTAGTATTGTACTGACTTAGTGCTATGTAGTATTGTACTGACTTAGTGCTATGTAGTAGTATTGTACTGACTTAGTGCTATGTGGTATTGTACTGACTTAGTGCTATGTAGTATTGTACTGACTTAGTGCTATGTAGTATTGTTGCGTCTCTTGTTGCATCTCTCATTCTTTCACGTCTGAACTATTGCAATTCTCTGTTGGCTGGTCTGCCAGCATCATCAATCCAATCCCTTCAACGTATAAAACTCTGCAGCTTGACTAATCCTCAGAAAGAAAAAATCTGAGCATATTACCCCTCTCTTGCAATCTCCCCACTGGCTGCCTGTGCCACAGAGAGTAAACTATAAGATCAGTACCCTCTGTTACAAATGCCTCCACAAAACAGCACCTGCCTACCTCCGTGAATGTCTTCACTTGTACACTCCTTCTCGTTTTCTCCGCTCTGCTGCAGATACCTTGTCCTTACGAATACCTAGATTCAACCAATTCACCATCGGCCGTCGCTCTTTCTCAATTTCTGGTCCATTGATGTGGAATGATCTCCCTCTCTCTCTCCACCAAAAGCCTTCTTATGACACTTTTAAATCCAGTCTCAATACATATTTATTTCAAACCTAAGATTTTCCTCTCCTGCCTCATCTCATAGTTTTTCCCTGCCTTCAACAGCCAAGATTCTATTGCTCTGCCAGGGTGTGTGTGTGTGTGTGTGTGTGGTGTGTGTGTGTGTGTGTGTGTGTGTGTGTGTGTGTGTGTGTGGGTGTGTGTGGTGTGCATGCGTGCGCATTTGTACTTGATGGAACTATTACTTGTTACTAGTTGTATGACTGAGTAAGAATGAGTTGAGTGCAAGCGCTTTGATTTGCCTCTGCAAGATATAGCGCTATATAAATTCCATTTATTATTAGTAGTAGTATTGTACTTAGTGCTATGTAGTATTGTTCTGACTTAGTGCTATGTAGTATTGTACTTATTGCTATGTAGTATTGTACTGACTTAGTGCTATGTAGTATTGTTCTGACTTATTGCTATGTAGTATTGTACTTAGTACTATGTAGTATTGTACTGACTTAGTGCTATGTAGTATTGTACTGACTTAGTGCTATGTAGTATTGTACTTAGTACTATGTAGTATTGTACTGACGTAGTGTTATGTAGTATTGTACTGACTTAGTGCTATGTAGTATTGTACTGACTTAGTGCTATGTAGTAATGTACTGACTTAGTACTATGTAGTATTGAACTGACTTATTGCTATGTAGTATTGTACTGACTTAGTGCTATGTAGTATTGTACTGACAGTGCTATGTAGTATTGTACTTTCTTAGTGCTTCGTAGTATTGTACTGACTTAGTGCTATGTAGTATTGTACTTACTCAGTGCTTCGTAGTATTGTACTTACTCAGTGCTTCGTAGTATTGTACTTAGTGCTGTGTAGTATTGTACTTAGTGCTATGTAGTATTGTACTGACTTAGTGCTATGTAGTATTGTACTGACTTAATGCTATGTAGTATTGTACTGACTTAGTGCTATGTAGTAATGTACTGACTTAGTGCTATGTAGTATTGTACTTAGTGCTATGTAGTATTGTACTGACTTAGTGCTATGTAGTATTGTACTTAGTGCTATGTAGTATTGTACTGACTTAGTGCTTCATAGTAGTACTTAGTGCTATGTAGTATTGTACTGACTTAGTACTATGTAGTATTGTACTGACTTAGTGCTATGTAGTATTGTACTGACTTAGTGCTATGTAGTATTGTACTGACTTAGTGCTATGTAGTATTGTACTAACTTTGTGCTATGTAGTATTGTACTGACTTAGTGCTATGTAGTATTGTACTGACTTAGTGCTATGTAGTATTGTACTGACTTAGTGCTATGTAGTATTGTACTGACTTAGTGCTATGTAGTATTGTACTGACTTAGTGCTATGTAGTATTGTACTGACATAGTGCAATGTAGTGTTGTACTTAGTGCTATGTAGTATTGTACTTAGTGCTATGTAGTATTGTACTGACTTAGTGCTATGTAGTATTGTACTGACTTAGTGCTATGTAGTATTGTACTGACTTAGTGCTATGTTGTATTGTACTGACTTAGTGCTATGTAGTATTGTACTGACATAGTGCAATGTAGTGTTGTACTTAGTGCTATGTAGTATTGTACGTATTGCTATGTAGTATTGTACTGACTTATTGCTATATAGTATTGTACTGAGTGCTATGTAGTATTGAACTGACTTAGTGCTATGTAGTATTGTACTGACTTAGTGCTATGTAGTATTGTACTGACTTAGTGCTATTTAGTATTGTACTGACTTAGTGCTATGTAGTATTGTACTGACTTAGTGCTATGTAGTATTGTACTGAATTATTGCTATGTAGTATTGTACTGACTTAGTGCTATGTAGTATTGTACTGACTTAGTGCTATGTAGTATTGTACTGACTTAGTGCTATGTAGTATTGCACTTAGTGCTATGTAGTATTGTACTGGATTATTGCTATGTAGTATTGTACTGACTTATTGCTATGTAGTATTGTACTGACTAAGTGCTATGTTGTATTGTACTGACTTAGTGCTATGTAGTATTGTACTTAGTGCTATGTAGTATTGTGCTGAGTGCTATGTAGTATTGTACTGACTTAGTGCTATGTAGTATTGTACTTAGTGCTATGTAGTATTGTACTGACTTAGTGCTATGTAGTATTGTACTGACTTAGTGCTATGTAGTATTGTACTGACTTAGTGCTATGTAGTATTGTGCTGACTTAGTGCTATGTAGTATTGTACTGAGTGCTATGTAGTATTGTACTGACTTATTGCTATGTAGTATTGTACTGACTTAGTGCTATGTAGTATTCTACTGACTTAGTGCTATGTAGTATTGTACTAACTTAGTGCTATGTAGTATTGTACTAACTTAGTGCTATGTAGTATTGTACTAGCTTAGTGCTATGTAGTATTGTACTTAGTGCTATGTAGTATTGTACTGACTTATTGCTATGTAGTATTGTACTGACTTAGTGCTATGTAGTATTGTACTGACTTAGTGCTATGTAGTATTGTACTGACTTAGTGCTATGTAGTATTGTACTTAGTGCTATGTAGTATTGTACTGACTTATTGCTATGTAGTATTGTACTAATTTAGTGCTATGTTGTATTGTACTGACTTAGTGCTATGTAGTATTTTACTGACGTAGTGCTATGTATTACTGTACTGACTTAGTGCTATGTAGTATTGTACTGACTTAGTGCTATGTAGTATCGTATTTAATGCTATGTAGTATTGTACTGGATTATTGCTATGTAGTATTGTACTAACTTAGTGCTATGTAGTACTGTACTGACTTAGTGCTATGTAGTATTGTACTGACTTAGTGCTATGTAGTATCGTATTTAGTGCTATGTAGTATTGTACTTATTTATTTATTCTTTTATATTTATTTATTCTTTTATATCGAGGATAATGGAATAAGCACTCATGTGCTTTCTTACATCCAGTCCCCGTGTGTATGCGGTTTTGTAAATTTTGTCATCCGTTCCCACAAAGGCAAAGGCCTACTCTTCCGAAAAGCGGAACAGAATTTAACGTGTGTGCAAGATGTTTTGCGTGCGTTTGCACGCGAGGCCTCGGTTTATAGTCTCATCCAAAGGACTTGTACTTTGTGGTTAGTGCTATGTAGTATTGTACTGACTTAGTGCTATGTAGTATTGTACTGACTTAGTGCTATGTAGTATTGTACTTAGTGCTATGTAGTATTGTACTGACTTAGTGCTATGTAGTAATGTACTGACTTAGTGCTATGTAGTATTGTACTGACTTAGTGCTATGTAGTATTGTACTTACTGTTATGTAGTATTGTACTGACTTAGTGCTATGTAGTAATGTACTGACTTAGTGCTATGTAGTATTGTACTGACTTAGTGCTATGTAGTAATTTACTGACTTAGTGCTATGTAGTATTGTACTGACTTAGTGCTATGTAGTATTGTACTGACTTAGTGCTATGTAGTATTGTACTTAGTGCTATGTAGTATTGTACTGACTTAGTGCTATATAGTATTGTATTGACTTAGTGCTATGTTGTATTGTACTGACTTAGTGCTATGTAGTATTGTACTGACTTAGAGGTACGTAGTATTGTACATATGGCTATGTAGTGGCACTCCTCTCCTTTCAACCAACAAGTGAGGAAGAAATCAGAAAAATTCTGAATGAAATGACAATAAAATCATGCAATCTTGATCCTGTGCCTGCTTCTCTTCTCACACATTGCCTTCAGCAGCTTATACCTACTATCACAAAAATAGTAAACTCATCTCTTTTTTCAGGAATTTTTCCATCAGCTCTCAAAACTGCAATAGTTATACCTCTACTCAAAAAGCATGACCTCGTCCCTAACATCCTGAAGAACAATAGGCCTGTTTCTAACCTACCTTTCATCTCCAAAGTCCTCGAAAAAGTCGTTCTGAAACAGCTCAGCAGCCATCTTCATTCAAATAGTCTCCTTAATTCCCGCATTTCAGTCTGCCTATTGGGTCAACAACAGCACCGAAACCACCCTAGTCCACACGTTAAACAGGCTTCTACATGCTTCTGAGTCAGGGGAAAATCTCCCTTCTCACTCTCCTCGACTTATCTGCAGCATTCGACACTATAGATCACTCAATTCTTTTCTCTCCATCTCCAAAAAGCGATTGGTATCAAAGGTGCAGCCCTCACCTGGTTTAGTTCATATCTCACAGACCGATTTCATACAGTTGCAATAAACAAGATTCAATCAATACCTGCCAAACTGGAATGCGTAGTCCCACAGGGATAAGTTCTGGGCCCTGTTGTTTTCACTCTCTACACTGCTCCACCAGATCAACCATCATTTCTACGCGAATGACTCTCAGATTCTAAGCAATGATACTCCTGAAAATCTGCCTTCTCTCTTGACAAATATGTCACACTGCCTCCAAGATATTCAAAACTGGATGATACAGTTAAACACAGATAAAACTGAAGCTATGATTGTAGGGACCAAACACAAACTCTCTTACATCACAACAGATTCAATAGAATTTGGCAATACAACATTTCCTCTATCCACCACAGTTAAGTATCTATCTATCTATCTATCTGTCCCGTAGTCTGACGACCGTGGGGGCACCCTCAAAGACTCAACAACCAGTTCCCTCCATTCCTCTCTCTGTTCTGCCTTTCTCAGGGTTTTGTTGAGTTCTAGGCCTGTCCATTCGCTGATGTTATCCTCCCAGCTCTTCCTTGGTCTGCCTCTTCTTCTTCCTCCTTGGACAGTGCCTTGTAAAACTGTCTTTGCAAGTCTTTTGGATCTTGTGACATGCCCATACCATTTAAGTTTGCGCTTTTTCACGATCGTTAGAAGGTTCTCATTGGGTCCAATGGTTTGCGTGGATTCTGTTATGCACGCTTTCGTTGCTTATGTGGTCTTTGTAGGAGATGCCAAGGAGTCTCCGAAAGCATCTCATCTCCACCGCCTGTACTCTTCTCTCCAAATCTGCAGTCAGGGTTCATGATTCACAGGCATACAGAAATATGGATATGACAAGGGAGCGCATTAGTCTGATCTTGGAAATAAGTGAGATATTTTTATCTCTCCAGATGATGTTTAGTTTTGACAGTGCTGTTATTGTCTGTGCAATTCTGCATACTACTTCTGGCTTGGATCCCTGGTCTGATACAATGGCTCCCAGGTACTTGAAGCTTTGAACTGTTTCCAGCTTCTGGTCATTAACCCTGATATCAGTGCTAATGCCGTTGGTGTTATTAGTCATCAGTTTGGTCTTCTCTGCACTGATTTCTATACTGTATGTTTTGGAGGCCTTATTCAGGTGTTCTGTTAGGCTGGCAAGCTCTTTTTCTGATCCTGCTATTCCATCAGGCTGGCAAGCTCTTTTTCTGATCCTGCTATTCCATCAATGTCATCTGCGAAGTGGAGGTTTGTGATCATTCTGCCACCAATTCTGACTGATCCTTCATGATGTTCCAGTGCATCATCCATGATTCTCTCAAGGAAGATGTTGAAAAGAGTGGGTGAGAGTAAACAGCCCTGCCTTACTCCAACTGTTGTTCGAAACCATTCTCCAATGTTGTTGTAGTACACCGCACTGGTGGCCTCACTGTACAGCTGTTTGATGACTCTGATCAGGTTTGCATTGATGCTGTACAAATTCATGGTTGCCCACAAAGCTGCATGCCACACCCTGTCAAATGCCTTCTTAAAATCGATAAATACATGGTAAAGGTCTTGTTGATGTTGAAGGTACCGCTCACATAGTATTCTGAGGTTGAATATCTGTTCTGTTGTGCTGCGCCCTGCTCTGAAACCTGCTTGTTCCTCAGCAATGATGGTCTCTACTTGTGGCTTCAGTCTATTCAATATTATCTGTAGCATGACCTTGCTTGGGTGGCATATGAGGCTGATTGTGCGGTAATTATGGCATTGTTGTAGATTTCCTTTCTTGGGGAGGGTGAGGATGAGTGACTGTGTCCATGGTGTTGGCCATTTTCCTGTCTGCCAGATCTTGTTGCAGATTCTTAGTAGGGCGCTGATCATGGCTCCCCCTCCAGCTTGAACCAACTCAGCTGGAATGTTGTCAGCCCCTGCTGACTTCCCCTTATTCAGCGATCTGACTGCTGTTTCCACTTCTTCTCGGAGGATAGGGTGACTGTCTGTGTCTTTGCTTGCGGGTACATTAAGGACTTCTGAATCTCCTGCGGTTCTATAGTTATACAGGTCGGAGCAGTATTCTGTCCATCTGTTCAGAATATCCTGGTCGTCAGTGAGACACTTCCCATTTTTGTCTTGGATTGTTAAACCTTTTCCCTGTTTTGTGCTAGTCAGGTCTTTCACCAGCTGATATGCTTTCTTGCTATTGTTTTTCTTGATGTTCTCTTCAATGTCTTGGCACTGTTCACCGATCCATTTCTCTTTTGCCTCCGTCATGGACTTCCTGATTCTTTTGTTGACTGCCCTATATTGTTCTGCTCTTTCTTTTGTTTCATTTTTCTTTTTCTTCAACTCTCTACGCTTGTCGCATAGTTGTAGGATGTTAGGTGTGACCCATGGTTTTTTGACTGGTCGGTGTTTACCAAGAAGCTCGCTTGCTGTTTCAGTCACTGCTGTATTGAAACTATTCGTCAGTGTATCTATGTCTGAATCTATCACAGTGAGTGCTGCAAACTTTCCACCTATCCCTGCTTGAAAAATTTCTACTACCTCTGGGTCCTTCAGCTTCTCGAGGTCAAATTTGATCCTGATGTTGTTCCACTTGTGGATTTTCTTTAGACGTAGTCGGAAAGTCATCATCACAAGATCATGATCACTCCCTATGTCTGCTCCTGGAAAACTTCGTGTCTGTGCGATGTTAATGCTAGACTGAAATCGTCTTTTCACCATGATGTAGTCTATTTGGTTGTGGTGTTCTCCATTTGGGCTATGCCATGTCCATTTTCTAGATTTCTTGTGAGGGCCAAGTGTATTCACTAGCTGGAGGTGGTTGTTACTGGCAAACTCCAGGAGTCTCAAGCCTCTTTCATTTCATTGGTTATTGCAATGTGGCCCACAAACGCCCTCCCAATCTTTCCATGTATCTTCTCCTACCTTGGCGTTCCAGTCACCTTGCACAACAAGGATGTCTTTCTTGGGAGTTTGATTCAGAACCTCTTGTAGCTGGTCATAAAATTCTTCTATGGCTTCATCTGTGCAGTCTGATGTAGGGGCGTATGCCTGTACTACAGTTATGTTAAACTCATCAACGCCATCTTCGTTCCAACACTCACATACCAGTGTCAGACTTGGGCCCTAACAAAAGCCTTAGAGAGAAAATTGGTCACATGTGAAATGCGCTGACTGAGAAAAGCTGTCAACAAAACCAGACCCGACAAGATCAAGAATGAGGTGATCAGAGACATGGTCGGACTAACACCAATTCTCCACCATATCGAACAACAAAGGATCAGGTGGTTTGGTCACCTCACTAGAATGCCGCCCAACCAACCAGCCCTACGGGCATACACCACCAAATACAATGGCTGGAAAGCCAGAGGTAGACCAAGGAGACGATGGAGCGACTCCGTGGCTGACACCCTGCGAGCCCATGACCTGTCACTACATCAAGCCTCCCGCCTAGCTGCAGACAGACGTCTGTGTCTCCCCGCGACGCCGAAGGGCACCAGCGGAAGATGAAAGAAAGAAGAAAGAAGAAGTATAATTGGTGGTCTTCCTGGGTCATTGTTTCTCCCACGTTTTTCCACCTTACTTCGCAGAGCCCAAGGATGTGCCATTGATATCTGGACATCTCATGTGTCAGTTCTTCCACTTTGCCTGCAGCTTTTAGTGTCCGTACATTCCATGTGCCAATGATAGTGTTGTTTCTGGCATGGATTTTGCTGTGTTTTACATCAGTAGCATACTTTCGACCTCTGTTCTGATGAGCAACAGAAGGCGCGATCCTTGGTAACCCGGGCGACGACCGATCCGGTATGGAGATTCTGGCTGTCTTTTTCATGGGTGTATCTAGGGCAAATCAAACCTGGCGGAGCCCATCCCTCTCCAGGTCGGATTTTTTGATTGGGTTTACTCCCTACATGTGGCAGGTGATACTGGGTTACATGGTTACCAGTAGCAGAGGGAGTCTCTGACCTGACCTGAAGTTAAGTATCTAGGTGTTGTTATTGACAACACACTCTCTATGCAAAAATTCATCACCCAGCCTTGCCAGTCATGCTACTATCAATTACGGCGTGTAAGCACAATTTGAATAATAATAATAATAATAATAACCTGTGTGTGTGTGTGTGTGTGTGTGTGTGTGTGTGTGTGTGTGTGAAAACTGTTAATTATTGTTGATTGCATGTGTAGGAGTGGATCAAGTGCAGGCAATTTGATTTGTTTTTGCAAGATATAGCGCTTTATAAATCCATTTTTTATTATTATTATTATTATTATTAAACATACAAACAGTACATACATACACACATACAAACATACATATGTATGTACAATACATACATAAAATACATTTACATTTACATACATACATACATACATACATACAAACAATACAATACAACACAATACATACATACAATACATGTACATACATAAGTACTCGAAAAAGTAGTTCTGAAACAGCTTAGCAACCACCTTGGTTCCAACAATCTCCATCCCCCTTTCCAGTCTGCCTATCGCTCCAACTACAGTACCGAAACCACCCTAGTCCACACCTTAGATACGCTTCTACTCACTTCTGATGAAGGTAAAGTCTCCCTTCTTACGCTTCTTGACTTATTTGCAGCCTTCGACACTATAGATCACTCAATTCTTCTTTCTCACCTTCAAAATACGTTTGGTTTTTGAGGGCGCAGCACTCACCTGGTTCAGTTCATACCTCACAAACCGCTTCGAGACAGTAATTGTGAGTAAAATGCAATCAATGCCTTCCAAACTCATATGTGGAGTCCCACAGGGATCAGTTCTGGGCCCCATTCTCTTCACTCTCTACACTGCTCCACTTTCAAATATAATAAACCGCTATCAAATTGATTATCATTTATATGCTGATTATACTCAGCTTCAATGCATTGATACTTTTGAAAACCCACCTTCCCTCCTGACAAATATGTCCCACTGCCTCCAAGCTATTCAAAACTTCTTCTTCGTCCATCGGGATCGATGATGACCATATATTCATCCTGGGATTGCGAGGGTCCATTTCTGTGGGTGCGAAGATGACTTATTTGGCCAATCCGTGCTTGAAAAGTTCTTGAGCAGTATGGACAGGGTATAGTGGCTGCTTTTGGGGACTTGGGAGGCTCTATCTTTCCTGTCTTGCCTGTGTTGCTCAGCTGTCGCAATTCTGTTTGCTTCGTGGGCCTTGGCACCACTGCGTACAGCTGCTCGCCACTGTGGCCTCTCCATTGCTGCCTGCTCCCATGAGTTTATCTCAATGTTAAAGGCTTTCAGTGAGGCTTTCAGAGTGTCCTTGAGGCGTTTCTTCTGGCCTCCCTGGGAGCGCTTTCCATGCTGAAGTTCGCCAAACAGAAGTTTCTTGGGGAGCCGATGGTCTGGCATGCAAACTACATGGCCTGCCCAGCGAAGCTGGGTCTGCATCAGGATGGTGTGGATGCTGGAAAGGTTTGCTCTAGTGAGCACCTCAGTGTCTGGGATCTTGGCCTGCCACTTGATGCCAAACAGTTTTCTCAAACAGGTGGTGTGGAAGTGGTTCAGCTTTTTGGCATGGCATTGGTAGACTGTCCATGACTCTGAGCCATAGAACAAGGTGGTGAGCACTGCCGCTTTGTAGACCTTGATCTTGGTTTCTGTTTAGATGCCTCTCCTGTCCCACACATTCTTTCGAAGTCTGCCAAAGGCAGCGCTTGCTTTGGCGAGTCTGGTGTTGACCTCATCATCAATGGCTACTGTGCAGGAGAGGGTACTGCCAAGATAAGTAAATTTGTCCACTGCTTTGAGTCTATGTCCATTTACGGAGATGTTTGGTTCAACGTAGGCTTCCCTGGGGCTGGTTGGTGCATTACCTCAGTCTTCTTGGTACTGATTGTCAACCCAAAGTTGTCGCAAGCATCAGAGAACTTGTCAACACTGTCTTGCATGTTGGCTTCAGAAGCAGCATTGAGGGCGCAATCATCAGCAAACAGGAAGTCGTTGATGAGATCTGTTGAGACCTTGGTTTTTGCTTGAAGCCTCCTGAGATTGAAGAGTGATCCATCATACCTGTACCTGATGCTGACACCAACATCCAAATCTCTGAATGCATCTGACAGCATTGCCGAAAACATGAGGCTGAACAGGGTGGGAGCAAGAACACAGCCCTGCTTCACTCCGATGGTGACTGGGAAGGGTTCAGATGCCTCTCCGTTGTCTTGTACTCTGGCCAGCATACCATCATGAAATTGACGTACGATGGCGATGTATTTTCTTGGGCAGCCGTACTTTGCCATGATTCTCCATAGACCCTCTCTGCTAACAGTATCAAAGGCCTTGGTCAGATCAACAAAGGTGGAGTAGAGGTCAGTGTTTTGTTCCTGACACTTCTCTTGGAGCTGCCTGGCAGCAAACACCATGTTGATAGTCCCGCGATCTTTCCGGAAGCCACATTGACTCTCTGGAAGAAGGTCTTGCTCAAGGAGGACTATGAGCCGGTTCAGCAGTACTCTGGCCAGGACCTTGCCTGCGATGGACAGCAGGGATATTCCTCGGTGGTTGTCACAGGCCTGGCGGTTTCCTTTGTTCTTGTATAGATGTATGATGGAGGCATTTTGAAGTCTTGCGGAAGTGTCTCATGCTGCCATACGACTTGGAAGAGCTCATGAAGTTTTTCAGTCAGTGCTCTGCCACCCCCTTTGTAGATCTCAGCTGGGATTGAGTCTGCGCCGGGTGCTTTACCACTGGACAACAGGCAAATTGCTTTCTGGATCTCCTCAAAGGTTGGTATGGCACTCATCATCTCGTCGACTGGAACTTGTGGGAGGCGGTTAATAGCTTCGTCGTTGATGTGGAAGGACGGTTTAGAACATTGTCAAAATGTTCAGCCCATCTTTCAAGGATCTTGTCTTTGTCAGTGATGAGAGTAGACCCATCTGCACTGAGGAGAGGTGGTGATGATCTTGATGTGGTGGGACCATAGATCTCTTTGAGTCCATCATAGAAGTTCTTCATGTCATTTCTGTCAGCATATCCTTGGATCTCATCTGCTTTATTGCTGATCCAGGAGTCATGCATCTGACGCAGCTTTAGCTGGATGGTGCTACGCTTGTTCCTCAGTGCATCTTTCTTTGCTGTTGATGTTGGGTCATCAAGGTGGGCTTTATAGGCACAGCGCTTGTCTTCCAGTAACTGTGTGATCTCTTCACAGTTCTCATCAAACCAGTCCCTGTGTCGCCTGGAAGTAGGGCTGAGGCACTCCATAGCTGTGTTATACACGATCTCACGGAGTGTTCCCCATGCTGATTCCACGTTTTGGCTATCCAGCACAATGGGTTCTAGGCGTTCCTCCAAGGCGGCAGCAAGAGACTGCTTGACTGTGTCGTTCTTCATCTTGTTGACATTCAGGCGTTTAGGTGCTTTCACCCCTTGTGGCCGTCTCCTGGGCTGGACACGCAACCTGAGCTTTGAGACGATGAGACGGTGGTCTGTCCAGCATTCTGCTCCACACATGGCCTTTGTGACACGAACATCCTGCCTGTCCCTCTTCCTGGTGATGACATAGTCAATAAGATGCCAGTGCCTAGAGCGGGGATACATCCATGATGTCCTGTTACGTGTAGGGAGGTTGAAAGTCGTGTTTGTGATCAGTAGGTCATGCTCCACGCAAGTCTGGAGGAGCAGTAGGCCGTTGCTGTTGCAGTTGCCAACTCCATGCTTTCCAATCACACCTTCCCACGCGGTACTGTCACAGCCTACTCTCGCATTGAAGTCACCAAGGATGATGAGCTTGTCAACTCCAGCCTCACGTCTCTCTTCAGGCCCACGTCCACTCCAAAAGAAGGTGTAGCCTGTGCCTCGTTCGCATAGTTCGCCCTTGACTGCTAGCCTGGTCTCACTAAGGGCAGCAATGTCGATGTTGTATCTGGCGAGTTCACTTGTGATAAGCGCGGTTCGTCTCTGGGGTCTTGTGCTCTCGTTCCAGTCGAGAAGTGTTCGCACATTCCAACTAGCAAGGTTCAGACACTGTATCCTATTCTTTTCTCTTGATTTTTCCACTATGTTTCGACCGCATGAGCAGGGTCCCCGCCAGCAGCGGTAAGCTAGCCAGGGTGATGTGGAGCAGGCAATGTTTAGGGCACCTTTCCTAGCCCCTTCCTCATGCTAAGGAGGTGAGCAGTGCATTCCTGAAGAGGGCTGCTCACTCGCTCAGACGGCTGCCAAAACCTACCGCTGCTCCATTCAGTAGGTAGCGACCCTGATAGCCTGAGCCGCCTGTGTGCAGGGTTGCAACTACGACTGCCACTGTACCCACACCTGTCGTTTCACTGCTTGCCTGTCGCCACAGGGCTTTTGATGATGAATGATGGATGAATGATGAGTTGCGCGATGACTTTGTTTTAAGTGAAGAAGAGTTGCGCAACGTTGACCTCACTCTCTCGTCCGAGACCTCCTATGTCCAGTGGCAAGAATGACTCAAGACGACTGGTGATGGAACCGGATGCAGTGGATGGCCAAGTTATCTTTCGTGCCTCAACTTGCCCTGTGCGCTCCACAGCGCAGTGCTGTAACCGCCTTTCTCTCCGTTGAATCATTTAGGTTTCCTCCGCAGCATCCGCCGGTGTCCAGACTTTGCATACCTGAGGTAGGCAAGCCCTCCTTTCCCAACTGCCATAGTGGCATGCAACTAGACAGTCTTAAGACAAGTACAGCCAAGTGGAGCCCATCCCTCTCCTGACTGTTTTTTTGGGTGGGGGTTGGCTCCCCCACATGGAACAGGTAGTACTGGTTTACATGGTTACCAGTAGCAGGAGAAGCACCCTGACCTGACCGCTATTCAAAACTGGATGATACAGAACAAGCTACAGTTAAATGTGGATAAAACTGAAGACATGCTTATTGCGACCAAACATAAACTTTCCACCATCTCAACAACTTCAATAGAATTTGGCAATACATCAGTCCCTCTGTCCAGCTCTAAAATGTCTAGGTGTTGTTATTGACAACACACTATCAATATTCCCTTTTTCATCAAGAATTCCAATCACTCCTTGATCACTACAGCCTCTCTCCCAAGAAACTTATCATTCTTGGTGACTTAAACTTCCACTTCGACAACCAGTCTTCTCCTGACGTCAAGCGTCTTTCTCTTTCTCTGTCAAACCACTCTCTGTCCCAGCTGGTAAATGAAGCTACACACAGATCGGGTCATATTCTAGATTGGCTCATCACTGATGTTTCACTAGATCTCATCACGTCTGTATCCGTCACTAATGAACTGCTTTCTGATCATTATGCCATTCTTTTCTTTCTCAACATTGCAAGGCCTATTAAAAAGAAAAAGTGCGTCACCCATCGCAATCTCAAGGCCATAGGTGTGGATCGGTGGTCTAGAGGTAACGCGCCTGTCTAGAAAGCGAAAAGTCCAGGTTCGTATCCCGTCTGGGCCCGAAACTTTTCCCCCATCCATTAGACCATGAGTGGTGGTCTGGGCGCTAGTCTTTCGGATGAGACGATAAACCGAGGTCCCGTGTGTTACAGAAAATTATGCAGCGCACGAAAAAGAACCCACTGGCAACAAGAGATTGTCCCTGGCAAAATTTTAGAAAAAAGCCCTCTGGATAGGGAAAGAAATACAGTTGCAGACCAAAAAAAAAAAAAAAAAAAAAAAGGGGTGGCGCTGCTCTTGTGGCGACGTGCTCTCCCCGGGGAGAGCAGCCCGAATTTTACGCAGAGAAATCTCGTGACTTAAAGTGGTATAAATAAATAAATAAATAAATAAATCCAAACTTTCTCTACCCAAGGTGCTGAACGTCTATCACAAATCCCTGACCACACTGATCCATCTAAATGCTACAACACTGTTTTTGGCCAAATGCTTGATGAGCACTCGCCTCCCACCGACCTCATTCTGCCTGATAGGCCCTGCGCCCCATGGTACACCCATGATATCCTGGTCGCAAAATGCAAACACCAACAACTCGAGCGACAATGGCGAAAAACAAAAACTGAATATAATAAACAGCTCTTTTGAAAACAAATCAACAAGTCAAAACCTTAATCCATTCAGCAAAGAACAAAGTATTACTTGCTCAGTTCTTGATGCTACGTCCATGAAATCTCTCATTTCCCTACCTAACTCTTCTGGGATCTGCAAAGGCAAACCCCTCTACCACTGTTCACAGCCCTTCCGAACTTCTGCTATATTTATCTTCAATCTTCTCATGACACATAGTCCGCAACATCGCTCCAGACTGGATCAGATTTTCCAACTGCCCTCCTGATCACCATATTCTCTGGCATTCTCTCTTTTCTTTCACCAACAAGTGAGAATGAAATCAACGACATAATTCTGAAAGAAATGACAATAAAATCATGTGATCTCGATCCTATACCTGCTTCTCTTCTCACTCAATGCATTCCACAGCTCATACCCACTATCACGAAAATAGTAAACTCATCTCTTCTCTCAGGAATTTTTCCATCAGCTCTCAAAACTGCTATACTTACACCTCTACTCAAAAATCATGACCTCGACCCTAACAATCTGAAGAATGACAGACCTGTTTCAAACCTACCTTTTTTCTCTCAAGTCCTTGAAAATATTGTTCTGAAACAACTCAACAGCCATCTTCATTCCAACAATCTCCTTCCCCTTTTTCAGTCTGCCTATTGTGCCAACCACAGCACTGAGACCACCCTAGTCCACACCTTAAACACGCTTCTGCATGCTTCTGACTCAGGAAAAATCTCCCTTCTCACTCTCCTCAACTTATCTGCAAAAATCTTCCTTCTCACTCTCCTCAACTTATCTGCAGCCTTCGACACTATAGACCACTCAATTATTCTCTACCGTCTCCAAAACAAACTTCTTTTTTCTTCATCCTTTTTTGTAATGTTTCTCCCAGGGGAGGTTTGACATTGATGAACCTTCTCCATCTCTCTCTGTTTTGAACTTCCTCCTTATTTATGTCCCTTTCTCTAAGATCATCTGCAATACAGGTAGCCCAGGTTTTGCTAGGTCTTCCCTTTGGTCTCTTTCCATCCACTACGAAGTTCATTGCTCTTTTTATGATGTGGTGGTCTGCTTTCCGTTGAACGTGCCCAAACCAGCGCAGTCTATTGGTACTAGCTACAAACTTCAGATCATCAACTTTGCACATTCTCCATAGTTCTTCATTCGTGATCCTGTCTTCCCATTTGATCGTTGTCATGTAGCGTAGCATTCGGTTTTCACAGCTCTTCAACAAACGTTCGACGGTTTTTGTGAAAACCAACGTCTCCGAACCATACAGGAGAACAGGTCTGATGCAGGCCTTATATATCAGACAGCGTCTCTCCAGTGGGATTTTCTGATTTCTGAGCAGACTTGCCAATTCTTTCCATTTCTTCCAAGCACTCACAATCCTGGTTCTGACAGCTTACTCAGATTTTTCTTCGCAGCTCATCATTTCTCCCAGGTAGCAGAATTCGTCTACCACTTCTATCTTCCCTTGTTCAAATTCTAGCTCCTTTCCTGTATCGGTATTGTCTTCACCCTTCTTATTCATACAACTTGGGCAGACAAATACTCCATCCTCCTTCTTCAGACTTTTGAGCTTTGAGCATCTTTTGTGACACCAATATTGACAGTTGGAGCATTTGATCAAATTGTTCCCTACACCTTTGTGGCAGACACCACACGGTTATTTGCCTTGCTCTCTATATGTGTTCTGCGGTCTTTTCCAACTGTCATTGCTTTGGTCTTGTCAACATTTACCTTCATTCCTCTGCGTTCTAATCTCTGTTTCCAATTGCCAAATCTTTGAGTAGCGTCATCACTGTTCTCAGCTACCAGTACTAAGTCGTCAGCATACAGCAGTTCCCAGATCTCTTCTGGCCTCTCCACTTCCTTGGATATTTCATTCATCACGAGGAATAAAGAGCAGAGGGCTCAATGCGGATCCTTGGTGCACTCCTACTTTTATCTCAAAGCTTTCTGATGTCCCAATTATAGTTTTCACTTTTGATCTGGAGTTCTTGTACAAAGTCATAATCATTTAGATGGTGTGCTCCGGTACACCTTGTTTCCTCAAGGCCCATTGAATTGCCTTTCTGGGTACTCTATCATAAGCTTTTTCCAGGTCAACAAAGATGTGCGTCAAGCTCTTTTTCTTCTCCATATACTTTTCCTGCAGTTGTATCACAATAAATATTGCATCTATGGTTAATTTGACAGCCTGGAATCCAAACTGTTTTTCATCAATATTGCACAGGCTCTTCAGTGTTCTTTCCAATACTTTTCCCCAGATCTTCATGCCATGTTCCAGAAGCCTGATTCCTCTTTTTTTACCACATTCAAGTGCATCTCCTTTACCCTTGAAAATGGGAACAGTAATACTGTCTTCCCATTCTTCGGGCATTTGTTCTGTCCGCTGTATCTTCTGACATATTTTCGTAAGTTGTTTTACTCCTTCCTCTCCTGCTGCTTGTATCATTTCTGTCACCTTTCCTGATGGCCCCATGGCTTTTCTCTTTTTAATAGTTCGAATTGCTCTTCTGATTTCATCTTCAGTCACTTCTTGTACAGGTCCTCTAACTTTCTCCACTTCCTCGATTGCATGAGGATTCTCAATATTTAGCAGATCATGAAACTAATCCTTCCATCTCTGTAGAATATTTTGCTTCTCAGTCGTGATATTTCCAGAGTCATTTTTTTACAAATTTTGCTACATTGATGTCTTTCTGTTCTTCCCTCATCTGCCGTGCAATTCAAAACATCTTATGCTGACCTTTAGTTGTATCAAGTCCAACACACCATTCATTCCATGCTTTTTCTTTAGCTTGGGCTACAGCTTTTGTGGCTTCTTTTGATTTCCTCCTGTATATCTCCCTGTCCTCAAACATATTTGTTTGCTGCCACTTCCTAAATGCTTTCTTCTTCTCTTGGATTGCTTCTTTCACTGCATCGCACCACCACCATGTTTCTCTCTGTCGATGTCTTCTTCCTTTGGTCTCTCCAACGTTTGTTTTGCTGGTTCCATGAGGATTTCTTTCAATTGGTTCCAGTCATGGTCTTGTCCAGCGGCTTTTTCACTCACTTTTTGCTCATATTCTAAGGCTATGTTCTTGTCCTTGAGTCTCCAAATTTTCAGTTTCTTCTCGATTGCTTTCTTCCTTGGTCTTATCAAATCTTTTATTTGAAAATCTGTGCACAACAATCTGTGCTGGTAGAGGCATTCTTCCCCTGGAATAACTGTACAGTTAGTCGCCATTGCAGCATCTCCCTTGAAGAGAATGAAGTCAATCTGAGTTTCCGCTTCACTTTTGAAGGTGATATAGTGCTCTTGTTTTTTTTTTTAAGAACGTATTCAAGATTCGTAAGCTATTCTGTTGGCATAGCTGAAGAATTGTTTCTCCTTCATGATTTCAATCTCCAAAGTTGTACCTGCCCATAACATCTTCATATCCAGTTCTGTCCTTGCCAACATGTCCATTCAAATCTCCTGCAACAATGACAATGTCTTTTTCTGGTATTTCAGTCAGTTTCTCGCCTAGTTTTTCCCAAAAGTCAGCTTTCTCTTCTTCGGGTCTACCCACCTTCAGCAGATAAGCAGAGATCACATGCAGGATCTTTTTTCCACAAAGTATTTTCATGTTCATTGCGCTACCGCTCCATCTTTCTATTTCGACAACATTTTCTAGCCAGTTTTCATGGACAAGTAGGCCGACTCTGTGTTCGTTCTCTTTTCCTCCACTCCACCAAAGCTTGTACCTGTCCTCACCAACTCCTAACATTCGACATCCTTCTCCTTTGTATCGAACTTCTTGTATTGCACAAATATCTATTTTCTTCGTCAGAGCATCTCAATCACTTCCAACGATCTTCTGCGAAGTGACCCAACATTGCTGATCCAATTTTTATCTTTGGTTTGTAAAAGCCGGAGATTCTTCACACCCCCTGCCCAGTTAAGAGTTGCCGGGTACTGGTGGCCATTGTTTGAATTTGACTCATCATTTGTTTTTGTCTGGAGCGAGGATTATCATGGCCGAATGCCCTTCCTGACGCCAACTCATTGGTATCCGCAATGAGACATAGCCTTTGAGTAAAAACTCTAATCCACAAGGCAGTGGAGTGAACAGTTATTTTTAAAGGGTGCTGAACATTTGCCCTTTGCCATTGCCCTTGTCTGCAAAAGCAGGCCTCACCACGAGCAGGTAAGGGGTGACTTACCATCTCCAAAACACATTTGGTATTAAAGACAGAGCCCTCACCTGGTTCAGTTCATACCTTAAAGACCGATTCCACACAGTTACAGTAAATAAGATTCAATCAACACCTGCCAAACTGGAATGTGGTGTCCCACAGGGGTCAGTTCTCGGCCCTGTTCTTTTCACTCTCTACAATGCCCACTTTCACATATAATAAACCGTCATCAAATCAGCCATCATCTTTATGCAGATAACTCTCAGATTCTTAGCAATGAAACTCCCGAAAATCTGCCTCCTCTCTTGACAAATATGTCCTACTGCCTTCAAGATATCCAAAACTGGATGATACAGAACAAGTTACAACTAAATGCAAATAAAACTGAAGCCATGCTTATAGGGACCAAACACAAAGTCTCTTCCATCACAACAGCTTCAACAGAATTCGGCAATACGTCTGTCCCTCTATCCACTGCAGTGAAATATCATGGAGTAGTTATCGATAATAATAATAATAATAATAATAATAATAATAATAATAATAATAAATGGAACTTATATAGCGCAACATCTTGCAAAGACAAATTGAAGCGCATGCATTCAACCTTATCTGACACAGTCATGCAATCAATGATAAATAATCAATAGTTTAAACAAATAGATATTACAAACATGGTGGGCTGCAGACAAAATCTATGAAATAAAATTTCAATAGTCAAATGTTTTTCAAAAGCACACACACACACACTCACTCAGGTCGTATACTTTAGCAGGATGATAGGACATGGATTAGTGAAGGTGGGATGGTTCTGATATGACACAGGAGGGGGGAAAATCTTAAGTTAGAAATAAAAATGTCTTGAGGCTGGATTTAAAAGTGTCATAACTAGGTCAAGTCAAAAAACACTTTAATCATCCCATGAAGGGCAATTACAAAAAGGTTTCTGGCGAAGAGAGAGAGGAAGCTCATTCCAGGTCGATGGACCCGAAATAGAGAAAGAGCGGCGGCCAACTGTGGATTGGTTGAATCTAGGTATTTGTAGGCACAAGGTATCTGCAGCAGAGTGGAGGGAACGTGAAGTAGTGTACAGGTTAAGACATTCACAGAGGTAGGAGGGTGCAGTTTTGTTGAGACATTTGTAACAGAGAGTACTGATCTTATAACTTACTCTCTGTGGCACAGGCAGCCAGTGGAGAGATCGCAAGAGTGGGGTAATGTGCTCAGATTTTTTCTTTCTGAGAACTAGTCGAGCTGCGGAGTTTTGTATACGTTGAAGGGAGTGGACAGATGATGCTGGCAGACCAGACAAAAGAGAATTGCAATAGTTCAGACTCGAAAGAATGAGAGAAGTGACAAGTTTTGCTGTTGCATCTGTGGACAGGTACTTTCGAATTGCACTAATACGCTGTAATTGATAGTAGCAGGACTGACAGGTCTGGGTGATGAATTTTTGCATAGAGAGTGTGTTGTCAATAACAACACCTAGATACTTCACAGCAGTGGATAGAGGGACTGATGTATTGCCGAGTTCTATTGAAGCAGTTGTAATGGAAGAGAGTTTGTGTTTGGTCCCTACGAGCAAGGCTTTGGTTTTATCTGCATTTAGCTGTAATTTGTTCTGTGTCATCCAGTTTTGAATATCTTCAAAGCAGCGGGCCATATTTGTCAGGAGAGAAGGCAGATTTTCAGGAGTAACACTGCTTTGAATCTGAGAGTCATCTGCGTAAAAATGATGGTTGATTTGATGACGGTTTATTATATGTGACAGTGGGGCAAGTAAAGAGTGAAAAGAACAGGGCCCAGAACTGATACCTGTGGGACTTTGCATTCCAGTTTGGCAGGTATTGATTGAATCTTGTTTACTGCAACTGTCTGGAATCGGTCAGTAAGGTATGAACTAAACCAGGTGAGGGCTGTGCCAGTAACACCGAACGTTTTTTTAAGACGGGAGAGAAGAATTGAGTGGTCTATAGTATCAAAGGCTGCTGATAAGTCGAGTAGAGTGAGAAGGGAGATTTTCCCTGAGTCAGAAGCAAGTAGAAGCGTGTTTGAAGTGTGTACTAGGGTGGTTTCAGTGCTGTGGCTGACGCGATAGGTAGACTGAAATGCAGGAAGAAGATTGTTGGAGGGAAGGTGGTTGTTGAGCTGTTTGAGAACTACTTTTTCAAGAACTTTAGAAATAAAAGGTAGATTGGAAGCAGGTCTATAATTCTTCAGAATGTTAGGGTCAAGGTCATGCTTTTTGAGTAGAGGTGTGACTATAGCAGTTTTGAGAGCTGATGGAACATTTCCTGAAACAAGACATGAGTTTACTATTTTCGTGATAGTGGGTATAAGTTGTGGTAGGCACTGTGTGAAAAGAGAAGCAGGTATGGGATCAAGATCACATGATTTTATAGTCATTTCTTTCAGAACTGTCATGATTTCTTTCTCACTTGTCGGATGAAAGAAATGGAGAGGGGTGCCAGAGAATTGGGGATCAGGAAGTGCAGGCTGGAAAGGAGTCTGATCCAGTTTGGAGCGAATGTTATAGACTTTTTCAGAAAAGAATGCAGAAAATATAGAAGGAAGTTCAGAGTGGTTGTGGATGGAAGGCAGAGGGCTTGAATTCACAGATCCAAGAAGAGTAGATGTGAGGGAAAAGAGAGATTTCATAGACGTGGCATCAAGAACTTGAGAAGAGTAATACTTTGTTTTTTCTGAAAGAATTAAAGATTTGACTCTGTTTACTTGTTTTTGAAAGAGCTGCTTATTAATTTCCATTTTTGATTCTCGCCACTGCCGCTCTAGTTGCCTGCGTTTGCGCTTTGCAACCAGAATGTCATGGGTGTACCATGGCGCACATAGCTGTCAGGCAGGAGACGGTCAGTGGGAGGTGCATGCTATCAAGCAGTTGGCTGAGAACATCATTGTAGTGTTTAGAGGGGTTATTGTTGTCAGAGGTTTGTGATAGGCGTTCAGCAGCTTGTGAAGTGACATACTTTTTCTTTCTGATAGGCTTTGTAATGTTTAGAGAGAAAAGAACAGCAGAATGATCAGAAAGTAGTTCATTAGTGATAGATACAGATGTGATCAGATCTTGGGAAACATCGGTAATTAGCCAGTCTAAAATATGTCCTGATCTGTGCGTTGCTTCATTTACCAGCTGAGAAATAGAGTGGTTTGACAAAGAAAGAGAAAGACGTTTGACATCAGAAGAAGACTGGTTATCAAAATGGAAGTTAAAGTCACCGAGAATGATGAGCTTTCTGGGAGAGAGGCTGTAGTGATCCAGGAGTGACTGAAACTCTTGATGGAAAATGGAAGATGTCAGATTATTCTTACGGCTTGGAGGTGGACGGTGAGCGCTTTGATTTGTTGCTTTACAAGATTCAGCGCTATATAAATTCATACATTATTATTATTATTATTAAAAAACAGCAGAAAGAATAGAGTGGCCGGTGGTTTTAATTTGGGATAAAGTATAAATTAATACCTTTGTTTCAAATATCTCCACAAATCTGCACCTTCTTACCTCTGTGACTGTCTCACCTGTACACTCCGTCCCGTTCCCTTCGTTCATCTGTAGATACGTTGTGCTTTCGAACACCCAGATTTAAACAAACCACTGTTGGCCGTCGCTCTTTCTCTGTTTCCGTCGCTCTTTCTCTGTTTCCGGTCCCTCCACTGGAATGACCTCCCTCTTCCTCTTCGCCAAAAGCCTTCATTTGATTCTTTCAAATCTAGCCTCAAAACGCACTTATACTCTACTTGAGATCTTCCCCTGTTATCTGTTCCTACTTCTCAATAGCTGCCTTCACCTCCACCACCCCACCTAAGTGTGTTGTGTATATAAATTTGATATTTGTTTATCTTGATATTTATGGATGGTTGCATGCGTGTGAATGATTTGAATGCAAGCGCTTTGATTTGTTTACTTTACAAGATTCAGCGCTATATAAATTCCATACATTATTATTATTATTATTATTATTATTATTATTATAATTTATTATTACAACCATTTGCTAACATTTCCAAGACCGAGAAATAACCTATATAAATCGAGCCTCTTGTATTCAGGCAGTGACCTATGGAATAAACTCCCCAAAAATTTGAAATGTATTAAAAGCAAAAATCAGTATAAAACACATCTAAAAAGATATTTCATGATTAAAAGTACAGAACACAACTTGTAAACTAAGAGAGTGATTTAAGTGTCACTGACGTTATTCTTGTCATTAAAATCAGATATGCCCCAAGTTTTCATATTCCTATAGAGTACATGTGTAAGCATTGATCTATATATGTGTATCAACCCCAGCATGCTTTGAATCTGGTGTGTGTGTGTGTGTGTGTGTGTGTGTGTGTGTGGGGTGTGTGTGTGTGTGTGTGTGTTGTGTTGACAAGTGTGTGAGTGCGTGTGTGTTGTGTAATTGGTTCGGTTTTGGTTTTTTACTTTCTTGCTGTTTTGGCCTTTTTACGTTCTTTTGTGTTACACAAAAATATGCTGATTTATTTAGTTTTGTCGCTGTTAGTTTTCTGTTTCATTGTATTAGATGGCTAAATTGTTATTGCTAATGTTAGTACTGCTGGGTGGGTTTACATTGCCTGAATTTATTCTTTGATGGAAGGATTAACGTTGTTCTGCCTCAATCAAAAAGCACATGTACATGCGTGTATATAATCAGGGAAAGGGAGGAATGGGTGTCTTTGTTATACTTCTTTGCTCTGAATCCAATAGCTGTTGGTTATTCTTGTTTTCCTTATATATGAGTATATTATGTGGTGAAGGGATATGGGTGAGGATGTGTATGTGTATGTAAGTGTTTAAATGATACATCAGTTTCCTCTGTTTATATCCATTTGGTTGTTGTGTTGTTGTTATTGTTGGTGGTGGTGGGGGTGGGGTTCTGGTTTATTTTGCTTTTTGTTTGTTTTGGGTTTAGGGTGGTTTTCTTGGGGAGGGGGAGGGGTATTTTGGACTCTTTTTCTCGTCTTTTGTTAGTTCTATATTGTTCTTCATTTGTCTTGGCTGTTATTCTTGTCCTATGTTAGTTATTGTCGCTGTTGTTGTTGTGTACGTATGTTTGTGTTTGTTTGATTGTTTATTTCCTTGTTGTGGTTGTTCTTGTTGATTCATCTTTTTTTGTTGTTGTTTTATTCAGTTGTTTGTATGGTTGAAGGTTTGTGTGTGTGTATGTGTGTGTGTGTGGGGGGGGGGGGGGGGGGGCAGGGAGGAAGGGAAGCAGTTGGTGTGGTTTTTCTAATTTTTATTCTGTTTTGTCTTCTTTGTTTTTTTTGGTTTGGTTTTTCTTTGTTGCTTGTTTGTTTGTGTTATGACGGATATTTTTTCAAGATTTTTGAATTATTTGAATTGTATGGTTTAAACGCTGTCAAAAAGTGGTCAGTGGTCGGAGCACTCGCTTTCCCCCAGCCAAGTTAAGCAGCGTTGAGCGTGGTTACCAGTTGGATGGGTGACCGTTTGCACGCCTTGGCTTCAGTACAGTTCCCCCAGTTCACCCAGCTGTAAATGGGTACCTGCCCTCTTTAGGGTCAGGGAAGGTAAAACAGCGAGGGAGAGGAGATGGGCGCCGCCCTCAATATGCTGGCCCTAGAGAAGTGAGGTCTCTGACGCCTCGCTCCCCTACGACCTTATAGGTTATGGGACTCCTTTACCTATCCTTTACCTATGGTTTAATATTTTTATGGGTTTTTTGTTTTGTTTTTAATTCCACATATGCATATGTTATTGTTTTTCTTGTTTGATTTGTATAGTTTACCATAGATTAGGTTTTTTATTTTATGTCTGCATATACATTATCTTTTTTTCTCGCTTTTTTTTCTTTAGATAGATGGCTTGATGAAAAAAAGCAAATGCACTGCTTATTCAATGTACCATCTGAAAATAAAAGTTTGACTTTGACTTTGACTTTGCCTTGGCGCTCATAGGGATGTTAGGATGTTGTAGAAGTGGGGCAAGTTGATAGCTGACTGCATTTGCTTTTTGACAGCCTGTTTCTATTTCTCTGTCCAGTTTTCCATCTTCTGTGAATATACTGCCTAAGTACTTGAATTCAGTCGTCCACTTTAGTTGGGCTCCGTTTATGTTGATTTTGAACCTTTCTGGAGTTCTACTGACTGTCATGGCTTCGGTCTTTCTTACGCTGATTTTCATGCCATAGGTTTCACAGCATGTATTGAGCTGGTCTGTGTGCTCTTGCAGCTTATCTTTGTTATGATTGATCATGACTTGATCGTCAGCAAACAGGAGTTGTTGAGTGCCTCCAGGTCTGAGTTGGCTTCCTTTGTGATCTGGTCCATATATATATGATGAAGAGCAGAGGGGAAAGGACGCAGCCCTGACTCACCCCAGACGTCACAGGGAACCAGTTGGAAAGTCCACTTGGAGTGTTAACTGCGCTCTTGCTGTTGTTGTATACAGCTCTGATGTTATCTAAGAGCTGCCCCTTGATGTCATACTGCTCCAAGACCCTCCAGAGCTTATCTCTGTTCACTCTGTCAAATGCCTTTTCTTGGTTGACAAATACTAGGTGGAGTGCTTGATTGTTCTCAAGAGCTCTCTCACTCAGTTGTCTCAGTGCAAAGATCGCATCAGTACAGCCTCTCCCTTTCCTGAAGCCAAACTGGGCATCACACAATAGGTGTCTGCTTTTGCTCTGGAGCGCTGCTCTAGGATTTTTGCGAACATCTTGACCAAGTATTATAGCTGCCTATATGGCAAGGTACTAAAAAAACAGTCGTACACGCAAACTTCTCCTCCGCTGTACTTCCTATCTCACAGTGATTCCCAGTGGGATTGAGTGAGTCAGAGTGCACATCCTGGGTGACCCCCAGAGTGTTAAGCTAGGGAACGCACAACAACATCATCACATGACATGGCTTCCACGTCAAGGAATGAATTATGTTATGTAAGTCTCCATGTCTTGCATATACTATTTCAATTAAACTATAAGATCAAGAATACAGCAAAGGACTGAGTAACCTAAAGAGCAACTAAGAAACATCTCTGCCAGGATTTCCATTGAGAATAGTTTTGCTAATGACTGAAAGTTCTCGTACCGTGAGAAGGAGTTCATCATGGAGTGTTTTGTTAATGTTCATTATACTTCTGCATTAGGCATACCGCCACAAGACTACTGTAATTTCATTCTGATTAGACTTTGTCTTTCTTTCCTATTTCAGAAAAGAAACCCTCGTGTGTTCTCATAATCATGAGTACCTTCTGCTTCACTGTCACTGTTAGTATCCATATGATCTAATATATCCACTTGTGCTTGGTTCATCTCACCTGTCCCCTCACATTTGCACAACCCTGCATCTTCAGTGTCACATTCTGTATGCACACTAAGAAAGTGTCACGGTCTGTTTGTTCATATCATTTGGTGACATGTTAATTTGTACTTTATCTTGATGTGGGCCATTTAAATACATGGATACAGGAGAGGAACACAATGAAATACTGTCTGCTACAACAGGGATCTTCTCGGGCTGGTCAGCAGTATTACACAAGGTCGGAGGAGTTAGCCAAAACAATCCCGATGGGGACGTGACGCAGTACCTGCCTTCTTTTCTGCTCTGTGCACCTCAGCCTTCCTCCAGTCTCTGTTGATTTGGGACAGACACTTCTATCTGTACACAACACTGCTGTCTTCAGTATCAGGGGTTGAAATGAAGTCTTTGCTGTCAGTATGAGAATGACAGTCTGACTGCTTCTGCCGTCACTTCTACAAGATGACACTGTGTTGTCACACTGCACTGCATTCAGCATACATTGTAAGGTCAATGGCAATCCCTCCAAAGGCATGTTGGACTCAGACACTCACAAGAAACAGGAATTATATTTTAACTGCTGTTGAGTGTGGCGTCTGCTGGCCACCAAACAAGGGAAGCTACTAAAGTGAGAGCGGGAGAGAGAGAGAGCTGTGGATAAGCCAGTGGCTTCTTTACACCAGGCCCTCATAAAAAAAACTACCAAAAAATAGTAATATTAAACAAAAGTATGAAACAAATCAAATATTGGATAATACAAAACTTAAATAAGTAATAATTCAACAAATATTTTCACATATTGACAAGCACATGTCTTTTCCAATCATTTTAACGCTTAACAATATTACTTACAAACCTAGATACAGACATGAATAAATAGTCAACTGGACAAAAAAAATTCACAAAAATCATCAAAATCCATAATTAAAGACCAAGGGGAATCATAGATTGGCAAGTTAAAACACACACACCACACACACACACACACACACACACACACACACACACACACACACACACAACACACACACACACACCACACACACACATACCATTTCTTTCAGATCTCCTACTGTATCAAAACAAAACACAGAGAGAGACCTATGCACAAAGTCACCAACATGCTTGTGCAAACTGTGTCCAAACATGCACACACACCTATACCCAAGTCCTTCAGGTGAGACTATAAACCAAGGCCCCATGTGCGAACGCATCCAGAACACCTTGCGCACACGTTAAATCCTGTTCCGCTTTTCATAAGAGTAGGCCATTGTGTGCCGATGGGAACAGATAACAAATTTACAAAACTGCATACACACAGGGACTGGATGTAAAAAAGCACATAAGTGCTTATTCCATTATCCTCGATATAAAAGAATTAAATTTTTTTAAATACCGTACGTGCACGCACACACACACAAACTTTCCATTGTCATGTACACACACACACACACACGCACGCACGCACGCACGCACGCACGCACGCACGCACACACACACACACACAATCTTAGTCTTTGGTGTAGGGGAAGAATATTTAACTGAGTATAATCCACTTCTAGTAAGGTAGTCTTCTTCAGAAGAACCAGTTTAAGAGCACGTTTATACAGACTTAATAATGGTTTCATAGTGTTTGCACTTGCAGAATCCCACAGGGTTGAAGCATAATCTATTGAGGATTGTATATAAGCTTGAAAGAATAGTTTTCTTGAATGAAAGTCAAGAAAATGTTTGATTTTAGTCAGTTGGTATACTCTTTGAGACATGTATTTGCTCAGATGGGATATGTGATGGTACCAGCTGAGATTTTCATCAATTGTTACTCCTAGAACTTTGTGGTGAGAGGCTTGTTCTATTGTTTCCTTTTCAATATGGATTGGAGAAAATTTATGAGATAGATTTAGTCGCTTTTGTCTGGTAGTGATAAGCATGCATTTTGTTTTTTGGGGGTGTATAGACATGTGATTTAGTTCAGTCCATTTGACAAGATCATCAGTGCTATTTTGCAATGTCTTTGCAAGAGAGTTAATGTCAGTATGGCTTGTATGTATGGTTGTGTCGTCAGCAAAAAGTTCGCATTTAGATTTGATATGGAGAGGAAGGTCATTTATGTATAATGAAAGAGAATTGGTCCTAAGATGGATCCCTGTGGTACTCCATAATGAATGGGTTTTAGTGTGGATGTGGACGTAGCTATTGAAACACATTGTTGCCTGTTTGTAAGATAAGAAGCAAGAAGTTCAAGAGTATTTGTAGAGAGATTATATAAGTCTAGCTTTTTAATGAGAAGTCTGCGGTCAATTGTATCAAATGCTTTTTTGAAATCTACAAATAATACTCCACAAAATTTATTGTCATTAATGTTTGACAGCCAATTGTCTACCAGACTAGTTAATGCCGTATGGCACGAGTGATTTTTTCTAAATCCAGACTGATTTGGGTGAAGTAAGTTGTTAATATCTATATGATGGACTATGTGTTTATTCATATGTTTTTCCAAGGGTTTTGAAAGGTAAGATAAAATAGAGATTGGCCTATAATTTGAGGGATCAGAAGTGTCTCCAGACTTGTGGATCGGAATCACCTTAGCAGTTTTGAAGGCGTTGGGGAAATAGTTCTTATGAAGACAAGCGTTATAGATATGTGTCAGAGTGTCTGTAATAACTGGAGCTGAGAGTTTCAGTATTCTGCCATCTATTCCATCAAGACCATGCGTACTTGATTGTTTGAGGTGAGTCAGGTAATTGTAGACCTCAGAAACAGATATGAATGGTATGTGGAGTTTTGATGGGATACGCTTTTCTTAGCAGAATTGTTTTAGTTCATTGAGATCATTGGACTTCGATTTATCATTGTTAATTATGTTAGAAGAAATATTAATGAAGTGATTGTTTAGTTTTTCAGCAGAAATATCTTTAATTACGTTAGATTTGGAAGACAATTGATTATTTGTTATTTGATTGATTGCCTTCCATACAGTCTTTGAATTTTGTTTGGATGAAAGTAGATCTTGGAAATATTTCCTTTTCTCTCGCCGTTTTTGTGAGTTTATGGCATTTCTTAATTTTTTTGCCTCCTCATAATATTTATGTTCTTTTAAGAAATCTCTAAGATAGCATGCTTCTTCTAGTTCCATTGTAAACCAAGGTGGTTTGCGGATATGTTTGATCCTTATGGTTTTTAATGGGGCATGTTTGTTATAGATTTCAGTAAAAACTTTTATCCAGAACTCAATGGCCAGGTCTGGATCAGTAATATTGAATGTTTCCGAGAGCATGGAACTGCTTAACTCTAGTAAGAAAAGCTGCTCATTAAATTTTGCAAAAGAACGATAGGTTATAGTTTTATGGCCAGGTTTAGGAATTTTTGTTCCTTTTTTTGACCATGTGGTACAGACTGGGTAGTGGTCGCTACAGTTGTGTACAGGGACACACGTTTCTATGATGTTTTTAGGGTATGATACATAGATGTGATCAATGATTGTGTTAGAATTTGATGTGACTCTTGTGGGTGAAGTTACTAATTGGTGAAGATTGAATAAGTTAATAACTTGGGTCCATTGGTTGTTTACTTTTGCTAGGTAAATATTAAAATCACCTAGTAAGATAATTTCCCTAGATTCTAATAGGACTACGTTCATCATGGAGTCAAACTTGTCTATCCAATTTTTTCTTTCTGTTGGATTTCTGTAGCAGAACCCCATTATAATAGGCGCTGCACCTTTTGTAGCTACTTGATCCAGATGGATTCTACTTCATAACGTTCAAGATGGAAAAGACGTTTGAACGTTACAGACTCACTAATATAGATTAAGATACCTGTTTCTTTGGGCTTTTGCGGATCTTTTCGCATGATTTTATATCCTGGAATGGAAATGTCAGTGTTGGTTATGTGTTCTGTAAGTCTTGACTCAGAAAGACCTAGTATATGAAATGGTTTGCCTTGGTTTGTGATGAGTCTTGTTATATCTTCGATTTTATTGACTGCATGGTTTATATTTAGGTGGCAAATTCGTAAGCCATCCTTGGAGGGCCATGAATTGTGTCTTGAATACATCTATTAAAGTTAGTTTTGTGAGGAATGTATTAATGTGTACAAGAATGGTGAAGATAAGGAAGATGGTGGATCGGTGTCTAGAGGTAACGCGCCTGTCTAGAAAGCGAAAAGTCCGGGTCTGAAGTGTGCGGCGGTTTGTACCCCGTTTGGACCGCAAATTTTCCCCCCATCCATTAGACCATGAGTGGTGGTCTGGGCGCTAGTCTTTCGGATGAGACGATAAACCGAGGTCCCGTGTGTTACACGTAATTATTTAGCGCATGTAAAAAAACCCACGGCAACAAGAGAGTTGTCCCTGGCAAAATTCTTAGAAAAAAGCCACTCTTATAAGGAAACAAATACAGCTGCAGAAAAAAAAAAAAAAGGGTGAAAGGGTGGCGCAGCGCTAAGTGGCGACGCGTTCTCCCGCTCTCCCCTGGGAGAGCAGCCCGGATTTCACGGAGAGAAATCTGCCGTGACTTAAAGTGGTATGAAATAACATCTGAGCGCTTTGATTTGTTGGTTTACAAGATTCAGCGCTATATAAATTCCATACATTATTATTATTATTATTAAGAAAAGAGAGACAATGAATAATAATAATATTTATTTATTTATTTATTTATACCACTTTAAGTCACGGCAGATTTCTCTGCGTGAAATTGGGGCTGCTCTCCCCGGGGAGAGCGCGTTGCCACAAGAGCAGCGCCACCCTTTTTTTTCTTTTTTTTTTTCCCCTGTCTGCAACTGGATTTCTTTCCCTATCAGAGTGGCTTTTTTCTAAGAATTTTGCCAGGGACAACTCTCTTGTTGCCGTGGGTTTTTTTACGTGCACTGAATAATTTTGTGTAACACACGGGACCTCGGTTTATCGACTCATCCGAAAGACTAGCGCCCAGACCACCACTCATGATCTAATGGATGGGGAAAAAGTTTCCGGTCCAATCGGGATACGAACCACCGCACACTTCCGACCCGGACTTTTTGCTTTCTAGACAGGCGCGTTACCTCTAGACCACCGATCCAGTTGATATGAGGGGGTAGTGAATACTTGATAGGGGTATAGTGGTGGAAGGGTGAAGAAAGGAGTAAAATCAATTACCACTCTGTAGCACACAATGTGTATATAACTCAATCAGTGGACAGTAGTCTGAGGAGAAAAAAAAAAGAAAAAAAGAATTCTACAGGTGGTGTGGTTGGTTACCAGAGAAAGGGGGAGATATTTAAAAAAAAACAAAAAAACAAAAACAAAAACAAACAAACAACAACAACAGAGCAACCAAATCACCCTCAACAAGCGAGGTGAGACAATACAGTAAAGCACCTGTAAATAAAAGATGCCAGAATATGAATAATAAGCACAACTACAATCAGCACAGTTCCTGGAAAATATGATTTTAAAAGAGAATTAATTTTTTTTTAAAGTAAGAACAAATAAAAAAAGAAAAGAAAAGAGAAAAGAAAGTGATGAGCACAATCAGCACTGTTCCTGAAAGCTTGGTCCTGGTACAGGAGATTGTCACTGGTTTGTCCTGTCACTGTTTGCTTCACACTGCAGCACTGGGTGGGCGTGTCTCGAGCACAGAATAGAGATTTATGATATAAAATTAAACTGTCACCAAATTGACATTTCAAGGCCATTGGCAGCAGAACACAGGAGTAACTCCTTGTAAGATGTTATGCAACTTCTAACTAATGAATGGTTAAGGGAAGTGTTCATACACATGCATGCAGTATGAACGCACATACAAATCCTCGTTCACACACAACGCACACACATACACACACACACGTAGTGCACACATACGCACACATAGGTGTACCTGCATACCCACCCACACCCACACACACACACCCACCGCGCGCACACACACACACACACACACACACACACACACACACAACCTTAATGTGGAACATTGGTAGGTGAGAATTTGTTACCCCAGAGTTTCTAGTGTAACCCTAGACAGGAAAGTTGGAGCTGGGTGAAGTCTGGTGGTGGACACTGCTGGGTAGGGTGGGGGCTGGCGGTGGGGAAGGAGGTAGGGTCGTCACATATGGTAGACGTGGGAGAGTTTGTCTGTTGGCCCAGACACTGTCATTCAGGGGTTGAGGGGTAGGTTGGCGTCCTGACATCGGGGATGAAAAAGGGTATCCAGGGACATGATACCCTTTTTGAAGCAGAGGTAAGGGTTGCGTCCTTTGTACGTCAGTGGGCCGTGTAGTTGGGGTCGTCAGGAGAGGCTGTCGTTGGTGTCGGGGGTCCCGTATTTGAGGCTGTACGCTAACCTGTCTGCACCTTTGGGGCTGGGATGGAAAGGGTCAGAATATAAATCTTTGCGTGGGGCCCCACTAGCAGTTGTAAATATGGCAGCGTGGTCTGCAAACGTGATGTTTTCTGCAGAACACACTTTGGCAAGGGACATATTGGATAAATTGACGGTCTTTTTTAGAGGATGTGTCCCATTGGGGGGATAATGGACGATGCCAGCAGCCTGGCTTGGGGGAACACATGTTTGATATTTCTGATAAGTTGTGTCCATTTATTGTCTGTGATGGATGTATGTTTGCATGTGTTGATTCCAGTATTAAAAATGAGGTGCTGTACATCTTTGTTTCGGGGAATGTGTTGAAGCCAATGAATAAGGTCATCAACTGTGAGACCTGAGATGCTGATGTTTTGATTTCTGCCTTTGTAATATAGAATATCTGACTTGATGTGTCGTGTCACTGAGTCACCCAGGATGAGATTCGTTGTGCTGGAGTGTACTCTTTGTACTGCTAGTTGTTGTCGTGGTGTGGGGGTGTTGTTGGTAGTAGTCTGAGGTGCTTCAGAAGTGTGTGATTGTAGTTTGTCTTTTCTTTTTCTTTGAGGGACTGTTGTCCAAACATTTGGGTTTGGGTCTTTCTCCTCCGTGTTGTCACGGGTTTGTTTGCCAGAGTCTGTTTGGTTGTTGATGCTGACAGTGTTGGCAGTGTTGCTTGTGGCTTGGTTGTTGATTTCTTCAGTAATGTCGGATGCTTGTTTGCCAGAGTCTGTTTGGTTGTTGATGTTCACAGTATTGTCCATGGCTTGTAGTGAAGTTGTTGAGTCAGGTGGAGTTGGCTTCTGGTCAGTGTTTTCATGTGTACATTGATTTGTGTTTTCGTCGTAGTGGTAGAGAAGAGAGAATCTGTTGGTGGTAGGGAAGGATGATAGTAAGGAGTCCTGTTCTTTGTCTGACTGCGTGTGTGAGGTTGAGTGTTTGTGTGTGTGTGCTTTTGATAGTGTGCGTTTCAGTTCCTTGAGTTCTGACTTCAAGTCGTGGTTTTCTGTTCGCAGACGATATTGATCTCATGGGCCGCAGTGAAGAAGAACTCCAGGATCTCACCACCAGACTGGAAACATCAGCCAATGCCCACGGTATGGAGATCAGCACGGAAAAGAGCAAGATCCTAGTGAACAGTACCACACCGACCACTCCCACCAGCATCAAGATGAGTGGCGAGACACTAGAGGAGGTGGAAACTTTCAAGTACCTTGGAGCAGTCATCACCAAAGAAGGCACGAGCACACAAGAGGTGAAGATCAGACTTGCTGTGGCACTCTCCTCCATGACTAAGCTGGCGAAAGTGTGGAGAAACCACAACATCAGAACCCACACTAAGGTCAGACTCTACAAGGCACTCGTCACATCCATTGCCTTGTACAGCTGTGAAGCTTACTGCCGATTTAGAACGTCGCATTCAAGCCTTTGAGATGAAGTGCCTCAGGCGGATCCTGAACATCACCTACAGAGACCGCAAAACCAATGACTACGTCTGGCAGCAGATCGAGGCACTGGCTGGCAAACAAGAACCATTGCTAGATACAGTCAAACGGAGGAAACTGAAGTGGTTTGGCCACACAACAAGGCATAACAGCCTGTCAAAGACAGTCCTGCAGGGAATGGTGGAAGGAGCAAGGAGGCAGGGACGACCACGCAAAAGCTGGATATCCAACATCAAGGAGTGGACCGGCCTCACTGTACCAAGCCTCCTGAAAACAGCCCAGGACAGAACCATTTGGCGGTCCACTTGCAGCGTCCGTGCGGGTACCCCAACGGTTGTCCCGACCAAGGGATGAGTGAGTGAGTGAGTGAGTGTGAGAATAGTTTTGGTGAGGGAACCCAATGCTTTGGTGGTTTTTTGGATTAAGCAAGACAGTGAGTGTATCTTTTGCTTCAGTCGTTGTGATGTTTGGGTAACCGTTTGTTTGCACAGGAAACGAGGAAAGCGATGTGATTTTTGGTGAGAGCGGGTAACTGATGGTGCGACGTGTTGCACAGTATGGATGAGTGTGTTTTGTGTGCTGTTTTTGGACTGAATGTTAGATGGACTGCTTTCTGTTGAGTGATGGAGAACTTGCGTCTGCATAGGGTGTGAATGTGGTGTTTTCGCTGTGTTTGGTGGAGTGGCTTGTGTTGTGTTCCCCTCTGCTGAAGTTACCTGGGCTGGCTGCTGAACTGGTGGGGATGAGGGTGGTGATGCATCACACAGTGGGACATCAGGACTGGGTGGTGGGCTGGTGCTGACATTGGTGAATGGGAGCAATCTGGTTGGGGCAGGACTCCTGGATGGGGAGGGGATGTCCTGGAGAATTATTCTGCCGAAAGAGGAGAGAGAGAGAGAGAGAGAGAGAGAGAGAGAGAGAGAGAGGGGGGGTGGGGGGAGTGAGGGGAGGAGAGAGGGAGGGGTGGGGGGGGAGAGAGATCTACTTTGTGAGTGTGTGTTATGTGCATCCCTGCATGCATGCGTGTGCCTGTGTGTGTTAGTGTGTGTGTGTGTGTGTGCGCGCGCGCGGGGATGTGAGTGTGCATGCGTGCGTGGGCGCGCGCGTGTGCGTTTGCGGGTGGTGTGTGTTCGCCAACACGTGTGTGCGTGCGTGTATGCGTATGTGCCCGTGTATGCATGTGTGAACGTGTGTGTGTGTGTGTGTGTGTGTGTGTGTGTGTGTGTGTGTGTGTGTGTGTGTGTGTATGTGATCGGCCACAGCACCTACAAGTGCCAGGTGCTTCCTGGCTGTGTGTCAGTTTCAAGCTGTTAGATTTCTCAAGCACATGTGTGCCGTGCACATCTTCTTGTAGTTACATGTGTGTGGTGTGCACGCGCGCGTGTATGAGTGTGTGTCAAGTCAAGTCAAAATTTTATTTCCAGATGGTACATTGAATAAGCAATGCATTTGCTTTTTTTCATCAAGCCATCTATCTAAGAACAAATTTCGTAATGATTATACTAAGACACTACATTATTGCATCATTTACCATTAAATTAAACCAGTAAGAAAAAGGAAAATCGATAAGGAAATACATTGAAAATACAAATTACCACATATTCATATACATGCACACACATACTAATGCACACCTTCGCGCATGCGCGCTCACGTCCACACACACACACATTTAAATAAAAAAATGTTTTAAGAATTAAAAAAAGAAAATCATAAAACGTCAGGACAAACAAATTACTTCACCTACTGTTTCATCCATTCTTACACGTTTATACTTTAGATAATAAAAAGGTACAGGAATAAAAGGTTAGAAAATACTAGGCATTCGTCATTACTGACAATATTACCTTCAATGACCTCCCTCCTCTCCTCCTCCACCCAGCAAACGTATGCTTTTTATGCGTTCATACTTTTCAAATAGCGCTTTTAAAAAATGATATATTCACACAATAACTATCAAAGCAAGATAAGTCAAATAACATTATAATAATGATTATTATAATAGAGATACAATACTAACAACAATCACCCATCACCATGAGACAACAATATAACAAATGATCCCCATCACCATGAGACAATAACATAACCATGATAACAGAAAAGCATTGGAAAGGATGGGGGTGGGGGAGGAGTATCAAGGGGGAAGGGGAAAAACATCTTCAATCAAATAGAGAATTAATTTTAAAAAAAACACAATTATTCAAACAAGTAGAATCCCTATACGATACAGAATTCAAAAGCCCATAATCAACTGGACTATCAAACTAAAACAATATCAAACTAAAACAGTATCGCTTATAATAGTACTAATAATTTCATCTCTAACTGCAATAAAAACAACATCATCCACAATAAAATCTATTGAATTAGACAAGACAAAGGGCATGAGGAGAGGAGAGGAAAGGAGAGGAAAGGATAGAGAGAAGAGAAGGAGAGAGAGTAGAAGAGAGAGAGAGAGAGAGAGAGAAGAGAGAGAGAGAGAGAGAGAGAGACAATGACAAATTCTTTTATTTCGAGGAAATGAATAAGCACCACATGTTCTTTTTTACATCCAGTCCCCGCCCGTTAGGGATACATCTTAATAATAATAACCCAATACTATACAGTCTCACAATAAAAACAAGGGGAAAATAACCTTTTCAAAACAGCTCCCCCCAACAACCCCCCCCCAAAGCAAGAAAATAAAGAAAACCAAAAAATACCCACCCCCACCCCCCAAAAAACCTTAACCAAAACAAACAAACAAACAAAAGAGAAGAAAAACCCAAACCAACAAAGATGATAAAAAAAGAGAAAAACAGACAGACAACAAGAACAAGAACAAGAACAACAACAGAGCCAAGAAAAATAACACAACCAAACTTAATAAGTCATAAAGATAACATCTAACACATTGTCAAATGGTACAAAATACTTGTTACAACATAATTATAAATCAATTAAATAACAAACAGATCATTTCAAATAACAATGAAATATTTCACTCAAACTCCCATTCAATTAGTGAAAAATCAAGAAATCGAAAAATCCAAATGAGTAAACAAAACCAATTAAACAAGAAAAAAAGACCCACAAAACACTCCCCTTCCCCAACACCCCCTCCCCTAAACAAACAACAACCCCCCAAAAGTCCAGACTAAATACAAGCGTGCGCGCGCGCGCGACACACACACACACACACACACACACACTTACGCACGTATAGCCACGCATGCACCACCACACACACACTCTCTCACACATACACAACTCACACACACATAATACACACACACACACACATCCTGGATACATATCCATTCGCAAGACATTCCTCACATACAAGATAATAGACACATGTCATAATTATCAAAATATCATAACCGTACATTTGTACAGACAAAACCAGGAAATAACATTATTTGATGTACGAAGACAGCAAGCCACAAAGCATCAAGAAAAATGACCAATCTAACACATCTATTTCAACAATAAACACACAGACTGCGTTCTTTCCGCTCTCATCTGCACACACTGTGAATGGGCGCCCATTACTACTCACTGACACACACATACACACATACACACACATAACACACACACACATATTCATGCATGCGCAATCCTATAACACATTATTAGAATTGATACAAAAGTCCACAGAAGTAATGAAATGTCCAACAGAACATTGCAAATTAACAATCCATACCATTCTGCATTAACAACAAAATACAACCCAAACTTCATTTTAAGGGGGAAAACTCAGACAAGTTCATTGTTAACAAAATCAAAACAAGCAAGGGCACACACACACACACACACACACACACACACACACACACACACACACACACACACACACACACACACACACACACATTACAATTCAAAGCAAGCTCACTAATGTCAGTTACAGAGAGAGAGAGAGAGAGAGAGAGAGAGAGAGAGAGAGAGGAGAGAGAGAGAGAGAGAGAGAGAGAGAGAGAGAGAGGATAATTGGTATAATGCAAGGAGGATATATTTACTTTGTTTCCAACAGATCAATTGTGGATTTTTATTTTGATGCATCAAGTGATGAAAAAATGACTTTTGAAGATTGTTAATGATTGGAGTTGTCTAAATGAGTCAGGAAGGGAGTTCCACAGCACAGGGCCTGAGTAAAGTAAGCTAGATTTGAACAAATCTATTCTTGGGATTGGGACACATGGCTTTTCGGTATTTCTGGAATGATCATTGGGAACTGTCTTTAAGGATGAGGGAAAAGTTCCTGTCATTATCTTAAACATCATGATGCCTTTGTTAAATCTTAGTCTTTGGTGTAGGGGAAGAATATTTACTGGGTATAATCCACTTCTAGTAAGGTAGTCTTCTTCAGAAGAACCAGTTTTAAGAGCACGTTTATACAGACTTAATAATGGTTCCATAGTGTTTGCACTAGCAGAATCCCACAGGTTGAAGCATAATCTATTGAGGATTGTATATAAGCTTGAAAGAATAGTTTTCTTGAATGAAAGTCAAGAAAATGTTTGATTTAGTCAGTTGGTATACATCTTTGAGACATGTATTTGCACAGATGGATATGTGATGGTACCAGCTGAGATTTCATCAATTGTTACTCCTAGAACTTTGTGGTGAGAGGCTTGTTCTATTGTTTCCTTTTCAATATGGATTGGAGAAAATTTATTAGATAGATTTTGTCGCTTTTGTCTGGTAGTGATAAGCATGCATTTTGTTTTTTGGGGTGTATAGACATGTGATTTAGTTCAGTCCATTTGACAAGATCATCAGTGCTATTTTGCAATGTCTTTGCAAGAGAGTTAATGTCAGTATGGCTTGTATGTATGTTTGTGTCGTCAGCAAAAAGTTCGCATTTAGATTTGATATGGAGAGGAAGGTCATTTATGTATAATGAAAAGAGAATTGGTCCTAAGATGGATCCCTGTGGTACTCCATAATGAATGGGTTTTAGTGTGGATGTGGACGTAGCTATTGAAACACACTTGTTGCCTGTTTGTAAGATAAGAAGCAAGAAGTTCAAGAGTATTTGTAGAGAGATTATATAAGTCTAGCTTTTTAATGAGAAGTCTGTGGTCAATTGTATCAAATGCTTTTTTGAAATCTACAAATAATACTCCACAAAATTTATTGTCATTAATGTTAGACAGCCAATTGTCTACCAGACTAGTTAATGCCGTATGGCACGAGTGACTTTTTCTAAATCCAAACTGATTTGGGTGAAGTAAGTTGTTAATCTATATGATGGACTATGTGTTTATTCATATGTTTTTCCAAGGGTTTTGAAAGGTAAGAATAAAATAGAGATTGACCTATAATTTGAGGGATCAAAGTGTCTCCAACTTGTGGACGGAAATCACCTTAGCAGTTTTGAAGGCATTGGGGAAATAGTTCTTATGAAGACAAACGTTATAGATATGTGTCAGAGTGTCTGTAATAACTGGAGCTGAAGATTCAGTATTCTGCCATCTATTCCATCAAGACCACGCTACTTGAGAGAGAGAGAGAGAAGAGGAGAGAAGAGAGAGAGAGAGAGAGAGAGAGAGAGAGAGAGAGAGAGAGAGAGAGAGAGAGAGAGAGAGAGAGAGGACACACTATCAAGCTATCAGGTCTACCATAAAAAGATTTTTTAAAAATTTCCTCCACTTGTTTCAACATTGTAGATTATTTACTAGCTTGCATAGATTCTCTTACTTCTTTGCATAATTAGTGTGCCTCTTTCCTGCCTCCCCCTCCCTCCACACATATACAGGGTGTGACTAAAATTTCTAGTCTCAGTAAGACATACTTGAATTTTTTGTTGTTGTAAGGAATACAATTAGTGCTGATAAATGTAAGTATGGTTGATTTTGCCATATAGTCATGGTTGATTTGCCTTGTTAGTCAAGTGCTAGGCATTCATGTATTAAAATGCTTTTTAGCTGCCTGCACGTGCCTGTGGTTGAGTGTAGGGTATGCTACATGTATTTAATGCCATTTTGTGTGTGTGTGTTTGTCTGCTTGTGTGTGTATGTGTGTTGTGTGCACATGCGCTCATGTGTGTGTCTTTATTTATTTTGCTTATTCTTTTATTGCAAGGATAATGGAATAAGCACTCATGTGCTTTTAAAAAAAAATCTAGTTCTGGTGTATATGCAGTTTTTTTAAATTTTGTCATCCCTTTTGTGTGTGTGTGTTTTCTTTCTGCTTTTTTTGGTGTTGCTTTGATGTCAAAAAGTGTAGGCCTGTGTGCAATTTTTTTTTTTACACAACACAGGACTGATAAAGAGATAAACATTTGATCACAACAATTTCTTAATAGGATCAGAAAATGCTTTGTGTATAGTATCAGAAACATCAGTGAAATAAAAACCTGAGCCATTTGTGAGGTACCTTTGTCTGATGACAGTGTAGGATACTGACAAGACATCTGTTTTCTAGTGTGTTCTCGGGGCTATAATTATGAGCTGTACTGGAATTGGTTCATGAACAAACCTTCAGCTGTAGCAAGGATACCACTAAAAGCTGATGAAACAGTAGACTGTGTATGTGCTGTAACGCCTGACCAGCAGGAGTGTTTATAGAGAAGTCAGATAGCTGACACTTAGGACTGCCCCAGACTCTCTCCCCACACTCTCCATCAAACTGCCTCTCACACCACTGGCCGCACAGTACCCATAGGGCTAGGTGTGTTTATTTATGGGCCTCGTTCTGCCAACAGGTTCAATGTAGCAGCCCCCCAAAAAGGTTAGTCTGCATGCAGACATATTCAATGTTTTCTCTATGTTCATTGTTTATATAATATAAACAGATGCTTTTTTAGAGAGAGAGTTAGAAATGTCTGTTTTTTGTGATTGTGTTTCTTCCTGCACCTCTCCTGTTTATTTTCATGTCTGTTTCAACTGCTGTCACATCAACCAGTAATGAAAGAAAGTACATGGAGTTTGGAGTCAAAAGAAAGCTCGTTTAAAGCTCATTTTAAAGAGTGCTTTGCTGTCATATTTAAACAATTCACTGTGCAAGAGGATGTGTGAAAGACACAAGGGTAATTTACGGCTGAACACGGCTACAGCTGCAAGCCCCTAGTGCTGCCTTTCCGGTGCCCCGTTTATTTATATCCATGTGCTGCCAGCTGCCAGTCATGAACTTTGGCTGGGAAACTAAACAGAGGGAATGAGAAGCAGTGAAAGATAAAGGATGATAATGATATAGCGATGAGAGGAAGGTATTGTTGAACGTGATGTTCCTTAATGGGGAACATCAGACTTTTAAGAGTCTGGAGCAACCATGCTCTCCCCTCTACCTTCTGGGAGGAAATAGAAAGAAAGTTTAAAAATCAAGGGAAATAATTCAACAAGAGAAGATTACTCTTGTGGTAAATTGGAGTTATTTTCCCTTACTATGCTTAGTAACAACAAACGCAAAAGCACTCTTTTGTGTGAGGTGTTACACCTGTAACTTTCAGGTGTATGGGTAACACTTTATCAAGGTTTTGCAACTTTACACTATCCCTCAAGTGTTCATCATAAAATCTTTGTGAGATAACAGTAACTTGTGAACCACTGTCCATAGTCCTTGAGTTCTTACACACTGTACTTGATGTCCGTCTCCAGTGCTGGTCCGATGAGGGCTTCCATGGCTCCCGTTGGTCTGTCTAACTCACCCAGCACTGTGGTTGAGTCCAGGGTGACAGTTCATCTGGAGCACACGTTTTTTCACAGTCAAGTGCACCTGGCGTGCTTTCACTTCCGCCTGGATGATCCGGAGACCGTCAAGCAGATCCCATTGCCATCATGGCAGGACCCTCGTAGCATCACCACCCCAGATGCAGGTTGTCAGGTCGAGGACTCTCCTCGCCGTAAGGTCAGCGTTGTGCTAGGCTTCAGCCTCACTGGCTGTCGGGGGAGGATCTGCTCCATGGTGTTTAGAGCAGTCTTCAGCTTCTGTCGGTCATGGGGTGAAGGGTTAAAGGGGGGAAAGTCACAGGTCACCCCGCTGCTGTGACCCTCTCTCATTTAAATGGTTTGCCAGCCCTGGGATGGGATAGCTCAGTGGTCGGAGCACTCGCTTTCCCCCAGCCAAGTTAAGCAGCGTCGAGTGTGGTTACCAGTTGGATGGGTGACCGTTTGTGCGCCTTGGCTTCAGTAACAGTTCCCCCAGTTCACCCAGCTGTAAATGGGTACCTGCCCTCTTAGGGTCAGGGAAGGTAAAGCAGCGAGGGAGAGGAGATGGGCGCCGCCCTCAATATGCTGGCCCTAGAGAAGTGAGGTCTCTGACGCCTCGCTCCCCTACGACCACATAGGTTAATGGGACTCCTTTACCTTTAACCTTTTTGCCAGCCCTGCGTCCTGGCGACTAGAATGTGGAGGAGAGTCCTCTGGCTAGGTGGAAACCCACTTCACCACATCGAAACATGGTCCTCTAGGTCGTGATGCTCTGCTGGTGACTCGCGTCTGTGCATTTCCTCTTTGAAGCCTTGAGGCTACCAGGTCAGCTATCTTCTCCAGGTCCGCCTCAGTCTGAGCCACAGGTGTAGAGGTTTGCTGCGTGTGACACTTTGTCTCCTGATGAACTGCAGTCGTAGTGGACAGGTCTGTTTCATGCAGCAGCTTCACATGACGGTACACCTGCATGGTGTCTGGAGCAGCTCACCCTGGAACCCCCAACTTGTTCCTCAGTTCAGAAAACAACAGCTGGTTGTTAGCCCTCAGTACCTTCATAAAGGTGCTGTACACCTTTATTTGGGCCTCTTCCTCAGGGAACTTCGTCACTTTGTTGACTTCTGTCCAGTATCCCCACATTCTCAGAAAGAAACTTGACACAGACTCTGTCCTCTTCATCTGTGTTTTTGTTACAAAGTCAAAGTAGACTTCTTTCGCATGTTAAATTCAAATTCAAATTCAAAAGCTTTATTATCTCAAAGACAGAGAGATTCCGGCGGGTTACTCGCCATACATAAAAAACAATAATCATTTAAACATTTAAACATAATATTTAAAACACACACACACTGTCCAACATCAGCACCCACCCATCATGAGATAAAATGCACCACAAATCTGCAATATCTCAGCCAGCCACAAACCCACCGCAACAAAAATCACTTTACTCATGTGCCCACAAGTAAACCTGTGCGCACAAGTAAACCAGTACGTCCGCACATTCACAGTCACTCGCGCACGCGCACCTCGCACATTGTAAACATTTGTACCCATGCTCACGCATTTTGATAATATAAGTCAAATTGTTATAACATGTTGTATAAGACAAATATTAATTAAATTAATACTATGTTCTTTTAAGATATTGAACAGTCTAAAATAATAACAGCGCACGTATTTAAAGAAAAAAAAAGAAGAAAAAAATCATTTGTATAACATGTATGATAAGACAAATATCAGTGAAGTTAATACTCTATTCTATTAGAAACTGAACACAGTTTACACTAATAAAAGGTAGCCTTTATTCTCTCTCTCCCTCCCCCCCCCCCTCCTTTCTCTCTCTCTCTCTCTCTGTCCTGGGCTTTAGTTCAATTCAGATTTATTGTCATACATCTATTAATTAGCAGAATTGAGGTTGGAATAAAACTATTTTTAAATCGCAGGGTTCTAGACTTGGGTACTCTGTAGCGCTTTTGAGGAGGCAGGAGTTCAAAATATTTTGCAAGCACATGTGTGTCATCACTCACAATCTGTCTAGCTCTGTCTCTCACACAGCATTCATACAAGTCATTCAGTTTCATTTGCTCACAGCCCACAATTTTGCCACATCTGGTTACAATCTTGTTTACTTTTTGTTTTGTTTTTAACAGTCGGGCCCCCATACCAAAAAACCCAAGGAAAATGAAAGGACAGACTCAATAAAGCATGGGTAAAAATTTTTGTAAAACTTTAACATTAACTTTAAGACTCTGGTTTTTTTGGGAAGAAAAAGATTGTGAGGGGGCATTTTCTATTTTCAAGATCTGTATTAGCATCAAAGTTTAGTTTATCATCAATAAAGTACCTAGATATTTGTATTGGTGTACACGCTCTACCTTTACCCCATCAATGTAAAGATTTGGTATGGCTGGGGGTCCCTGCGAAAATCAATCAACATTTCCTTAGTCTTTTTAACATTAAGTCAAGACATTTTCGTTTGCACAGAGGAGAACTCCTCAACTTGTTTAACCCCTTTGTCCCAGATCCGTCCAAACCACGCCGGCTGCTAGATTCCAATAAGACCGCAGCCGAAAAGTTGGTGCTGCCCACGTGGCCAGTACTTTCCATCACACACAGATCTCGTGTTTTCACACTATGTGTCTGAAAATATTTTTATTGGTGGGGCCGATGCAGGAGGGTGTCAGAGGTCCAGGATTAAATTAGACCCTAACATCGTGTAGTGGGAGGGAAGGAATAAATAACAGCCACAAGGAACGATTTTCAATCGTTGCAGGTGGCGGGGAAAAAGATGGCGTTTTCTTTGGAAGCAGAGACTATCTGATTAGTGAGATGATTAATTGAATGTTATTGTCTTGGAATAAAAACTTTTTGAACGAGAATGGTTAAGTGAGTCCGATATTAAACACTTACCAGGAAGAGGAGGATGGAAATGCTGCATTAGGGAGAAGAGTGAGCCAGAAAATAACGTTTCACACAGCACATTCCTGACCTGTGCTACACACATGATTGTGGAGAAATTTGACCTCCTGACTGGGTCCGTCAGCATAGACGCCTGAAAACGTGATGCCTTTTGACTGTTTTCTCATTAATACCACACTTTTGCTTTGAAACATGCAATGGCAAAACGAACAGATATGCCGATAACGAAAATAGTAAGAAAGGAAAATAAAATAGGTCTCTGATCTGCCAAGGTAGGACAGGTGACAGCAATGGGTACAAACCACACACATCTATAATTGTGCTTTTTGTGATGTGATGTGACCCTGTGCCACCACTACGACTACTTTAGAGACTACCAACATTAAAATTTTGTAGGGTTACAGAAGTTCTGTGTTGTTTCGAATTTGTCACATCTGTGCTGTGACACTGGTGACAGTGTGACAGTGATGTACAATAATACACTCTGTACACTTAACAAACTGTGGTAGCGCACACAGATATGAACTGCAGTATAAAGGTCGCATGTTGATTGAATATGACTTGTTTTCAAATGAAAAAATAGTTAAACAAAACTTCTGTCTCCTTGAGACATACCATAAAACAACAGGTGCATGGGGACATTAGTGTGACACATCCTTGAAGCCCTATTGCACATAACTATTAGTAAACACATCAGCTGGTATCAGTTCCTTATTCGACACTAACATGCATGAACTATTGTCACAACCATGCAGATTTTCTGTTTTAATCATATATACCATACTTTTACCTGTAATTGGTGACAAATAAGGTGACAATGACAAGACATCTGGTGACCAGACACATAAACTTGTGCCTAAAATGCAAGTACAAAGACATACCTAGCTTGTGACAAAATTTCAGTTTTGATAGCTTGTCATGCACACACACAATTGTCTTAAGAGTAAAGTAAGTCAGTTGGGGTAGAAAACCTGCAAAGAATTCAAAATCTACAGGCAGTTTAGCTCTGTAGAATCCAACAACAAGAGGGTTAAAATACATGACATGGGAATTAGACAGATCTTCCAGAGCAGAGTCATCAGAATATTTGATTAACGGTATAAGATCAGAGCCAGTGCAGTCATTTGTGTAAAGGGTGAAAAGGATGGGGACAGAACAGTGCCTTGGGGAGAACCAGTGGAAGTTATCTTTGAGTGGATATGGCTTTTTGAAATCGAACAAACTGTGTCCAGTGTGTCAAAAAGCTCATTATCCAGAGAAAAACCGAGGACAGACATCTATTGAGAGCAGTTTGAGAGCTAATAGAGGGGGCTGAATGGTATTAAAGGCAGAAGAGAAGTCAATGAAAAGTATAACGAACAATGGAGTCGGGTTTTTCTAGGTGGGAATAAACATTATGCAGCAAGGTAATTGTAGCATCATTTGTGCTTCTGTTGGTTTGTATGCAAACTGAAGAGGATCTAGATATGAAGAAGTAGAAAAAAAGAAGCCGTTTGAGAACGATTCGTTCAAAACATTTCATTACTATTGGAGTGAGAGCTACTGGTCTATAGCCCATTTAAAGATTTGGGTGACTTTTTTTTTGGAACAGGACAAATTATTGATTTTTCCAGAGACTTGGAACATGGCATGCTTTCAAAGACAGAGAAAACAAATCACTAAAAACATGACACAGCTGCTCTGCACAAGATTTTAAAAGCCGACCACAAATACCATCCACACCCACAGCCTTCCTCACATGCAATGCTTAAATACTGATTTAACATCTGTAGCATGAACAGTAAAATCTTTTTCATTCGAATCATTATCACAGACATTTTGTTGCAGGTTAGAAAGAACAGATTGAAGCTCATGTTTGTGATCTTCACGCTCAAAGCGGCAATAGAAATCATTCAGTTCATCAGCAAAAGCTTTTCGTTCCTCTAGTGGCATTGACTGTGTTGACATTTTTTAGTTTGCTTGCCCTGAAAGTATCTTTAAACCCTTCCACGCATTAGCCAAATGACCCCTCTGAAACTGTTCTTCAACTTTCTCTTCATAAGATCTTTTACATTCTCGAATTTCTTTTTGAAGTTTCTTTTGAATTGTTCTGCAGGCCATTCTATCGCCCGCTCTGAAACGCTACTTTCTTTTTGTTTAGAGATGATTTTAGTGTTTTTGTCACCCAAGGTTTATTGTTGGGAAATATCTTACAGTTTTTTCTGGAATAATAAGATTTTCACCAAAAGAGATATATGCATGCACAACATCAGTCGTTTCCCATCAACATTGTCACTCGAGTCAAGAAACACACTCCAGTCAGTACACTCAAAACAACCTTTCAACTCTTCCACACTCTCATTCGTCCACACTTTTCACTTGTTTTTTCACAATAGGGTCAGTTTTTATTTTGGGCTTATATGCAGGTATGAGGAAAATTGTGTTGCGATCTGAGTACCAAGAGGTGCAAAGCAAGAGACTTATAAGCATGTAAAATGTTTCCCAAACCATTTGTCAAGAATTTTGTGTTGACGGGTAAAACAAGTCACATATTGTTAAAAGAAGGAAGAGCAAGTTTTAAATCCCCAGTGGTTAAAATCGACAAGCACAAAACAGGCGAGTCAGGAGCATTCAATTGCAGTTCCTGTACTGTGTCAGAGATCTGGGAGGCAGCACGTGCAGCACAGGCAGAGGGAGGCACATAGCACACTGTCACAAACACTTGGCCAAACTCCCTTGGCAGATATTTAGGACGGAGGGACACTGACAACAATTCAACATCTGCAGTACACACTTGCTTTCTGACCTTGACATTCCCTCTTGCACACCAACTTTCATTCATGTACAGGCACACGCCACCACCTTGTTTTTTTCTGCTCTCATCTTTCTCTCTGTCCATTCGATACGGCACACCAAAACCATTCAAAGCCACACTCTCATCACTAATGAAATCACTAAACCAAGTTTCAGTAAAACAAAGTAAACATGAATTCTTATATTCAGATAAAAACTGTATGTTTCCTTGAAGTTCATCGAAATTAACATTGCAGTCGAATTGATCGCACATTTTGCTAAAACAATAGAGGGTAATGCAGGTTGAAATTTGAACCGTCTCAAACGTCTTTTCACTCCTCCTCTAACGGCCTCTTTTTCCACGATGAGTGGTTCCAGAGTTCTGGCATTCTTAAATTCACAGCGTAGCTCAGGAGGAATGTCCCTATAAACAAGATCAAGCTAAAAGCAGATTTAATTTCTAAAAGTTTCTCTCTGAATAAAATATATGTTGGGTGCCTGTACCTGTGTTAACATGGCTGTCATTTTGGAAGTTGAAGGCAGGTACACATAAAATATCCACGTACTAATACACCACCACCACAATAAAACAATGGGCACACATCCATCACTGGTACTGCTGGCACTTATACTCTCACATGCAACACAATCACAGTCAAATTCTTCCTTCTTTGAATCAAAATACAAGAAAAACATCAGAGCTCCTAACCCTGAGGCGCCCACTGTGAAGCGCCACACACCATGGGAATGGACCAAATTCGTGCCTGATTTTCTCTGCAATTTCGGCCACACTGCTGCAGTTCTTCACACGTTCCAGACCATCTGGGACACGTTCCTTCTCCAACTGCTCCACCTGTCCAAACCATTCATCGTAGAAGCCTCATTGGCGTTGGTGGTGGCTGACCACTGAATGTTTTCAGCCTGATAATCTGTGGAGGGATGACGGTCACGTTCGTCACAGGCTGCCGAGGAGGGTTTGCCTTGAGTGCTTGGTCCAGTTCCCCACGCAGTTTTGCATTCTCCCTTCTGATTTTGCCATGAAGTCTTGGAACATCTGTGGTAGCATGGCAAGTCCTCCTTGTCTCCACTGAGATCCCCGTCTGTACTGTGTTTCCTGAGGAGCTGACTGGGACAAGGTTTGCATTTGCACCACCACTAGCCGTTTTTCCTTTATTTATTTTTAAATTCTTTAAACAATATTTAGTCCCTTATTGGGCGCCACTTTTATGTAACCCAGACTCTCTATCCTTTCACTGGGTACATACAGAGATTTGGGTTCAGATACTTTCTTACAAAAGCAAAACAACAAAATATGAAATGACCATTGACAAGATTTATTGATGTTCAATTTCTTAGAAAAACTAATGGTTGTACTGCAAACTGACAATGTCCCAAATCAAACACTCAAATCATAACAGCATTCTAGGTTTCATGGTGTTTGGATTAACAACATAAAAATTCATAGCTAGGGAAATAATAATTAAAAAAACCATCAATGCATTTCTAATCATGACATTTTACTTTGATCTAAGATAACTTAAGAAACATCTCAAAACCATGTTCCTCCCAAATGCTAATATTTCTCTCAAAACATAGTAGCACATCTCAACATATAACCCAATTAATCAAAGCACAATCAATTGGAATTAACACACCTAAAAAAGAACACAATCATAGCCCCAAACATTTGGGTGGGCAACACAAGCTGCCTCTAGGCCAACTATGAAGCCTTTCTTAGCTGGTGACTGTCAACTCTCTCATGATCGGCTGGGAACTGCCAGGTGTCTCAAGTTAACAGGAAGTCTCAGGAAAATATTGAGATTCCTACACCTTCTTCCTTTACTATAATAATTTTCTAAACATTTATAAAAGTTAATACAAACCAAAAATACTTTTTAAACTATCCAAAATACCAGTAAAAAACTAACATTCCACCTTTTTGGTCAACTTAGAACATATATAAAGTTTTTGGTACTATTTTCTTTTGTCCTATACTTTATGGAGTGCGTGCTTTGGTCATAAGTGTCCCTTTTTTGTTGGTTAACCTCTAAAGTTATTCCCCTTTTCCTGGACAAATTTTTGTGTGAGTTACAATACAAAACGATGTTATACAATAGAATGGGTGGAACCAGCACCTACTGCACTACATATGTTAGATTAGTCAAGAATCTTACCCTGTGGGGATGCCAGGGGTCTATCAGTATAAATAGCATCCCCACATTCTGGAAATTCTGTGCTAGAAATTTCCTCTTTTATATCACTTTCTTTGTTTCTGCCATTTTCCTTTTCTTCCTTGGCAGGAGAATGGACGAAGAAGCCAGAAAAAAGACTGCTTCTTGGTCCATTCTCCTGCCTTTTTTCAGAAAGACTTTAAAGATAATTCTCTCTTTACTAAAGTTGGATGCACTGGGCCTGACTTGTCAGGTGCTTAACGGCAGCTCTAACGCATTTTCGCTCATATAACAAACAACAATAGTTGCTGTCTGAGCCTTGGAAGAAGTCAAGAATCCCCAGTACTGAAATACATACAGAATTTCATACCAGAAAATTAAGCTTTGGCCGAAAACAACGGAAAAGAAAGTGAAAAAAAAAAAGAACATTTTCTTATTGGAAGGAACTGTTCATTGAGACGAGGATCAGGAAAGATAAATGAGTGTAGTTTAAGTTCTTTATTCAAAATATTTGTAACACATCACACAAAAAGAGTACTTTGTGTTGATTGTTACTAAGCAAGCAAGGAAAATGACTCCAATTTACTGCAAGGGTAGTTTTTTCACGGTGAATTGTTTCCCTTGTTTTGAATTGCCGCCTTTTTTCTAGTGTTCTTTTCCCCCCCCAGAAGGGTGAAGACGAGATGTTCCCCATTAAGGTATGGTCGCTCTTTTAAAGCTAACCTAACTTAATTTTAAAAGGGTTGGAAGGGTTTATGAGGTATTTGTCTAATTTGTGTTTGAAGGTTTCAAGCTTGTGAATTTAGAAGTTAATATTTTGAACAAGAGAGCAAGTGGCAAATTCGAACTTAGTCATTGTCTTTGTTATACTAGGTTCAATTTGGGGCAGAATATTGTTCAGCTAACAAAATGCTGAATACAACTAAGGTTTATCACTCTGTATAATATATGTGTGTAAAAGCCTAGTGTGGTTTTGTAATGATTGTTATTATGAAGAATGCAAAATTGTATTTTTTGTGAGGAATGAAATAGTAATGTTTAAACAGGTGCAATGACTTGGGGAATGTCTTTGGGGGATTCATCAAACTAAATTAATGTGAATAATGTTTACCAGTTTCATTGGATAGACCATCAGCTGTCCTCAAGTAAATGAAGAAAGGGTGTAAGACATTTATTGTACTGGTGATTTTAGTGGATACGTTTTGATTTGTTGTGAGGATAATTTTTCTCATAAGAGTTGGGAAATGGTAAGCTGAGAGTTTTTTTTTTGAAGATTTGTTTCTATTATGGCAAACTCTGGTTAGAGTTTCCTTTTTGGGCTGTGTTGGTCTTGTGATGATTGGTACCCTTTGATCCTGTAAATAAGAAGTGATTTCATGAAGAGATCAAATGGTTTATTGATTGTTCCTTTTATTTCAGGGAAAATCGCTAAAAAATCGTCTCAGTTCATCGTAGCATCGCTCATCGTTCATCCTCTCATTGGTCCATCGTTATCATCATCTTTCTTTTGATCAGTTGTAAATCTTTTGATCTCTGATCTGAGACGACCCATGATTGGTTGCCTAGTGAGGACTGGACAAAAATAATTAACAAAAATAGTTTGTGTTTTAAATTGTCCTATAGTCCAATTGGTGATGTTGTGTGATTGTAGTGTAGTAGTAGAATAAATTTGTGAACCCAACTTGCTTGGCCTGAAGATTACATTGAATGAATGTTGTTCGTCACATTCATAGTATTTCAGTGTGATTGCTGAGTGATTTGAGGTAATAATTGTCACTACTACTTATTGCCCTCCCTTACATTGAATGAATGTTGTTTCGTCACATTCATAGTATTTCAGTGTGATTCCTGAGTGAGTTGAGGTAATAATTGTCACTACTACTTATTGTCCCCCTTTTTAAAATTTTCTTTTCTATTTTTCTTCTATCCTCTTCCTATCCCCCCTTATCACTCCCAGCCCACCAGTAGTCGAGCCCTAATCTCTTTAGGGATACTAAAGACAATAGGATAAGTTTAGGATCCCATTTCTGGTGCCGGATCGAATGGTGCTGGGAATTGGGGTGCAACCTAAAGAATTCCTGATTAGGACCCTCTACATATTCATCAAAGTAGTTGTGTATTTTTTCCTTTGGTCATAAGTGGTGTAATCATGTAAGAAAATAACTTTCTTAATCTTCTTCTTCTTCAAGTGGTCTGGTCTGGTCCTGCAGACATCGATGATCATGGCTCTCCATTCTTCCCTGTTCTCAGTCCCTCTCATGAGCTCATTGTTGGTGCCCTCTTTATTCGTTGCGAATTTGTTTAGGCTGTCTGTGAATTTTGTGCGTTGTCTTCTCTGCTCTTGTTTCCGCAGATTTTGCCACTCCATAACAGTTTCTCTAGTCCGTCAGCCCTGATTATATGGCCAAAAAATTTGAGCTGTCTTTCTCTGATGGTGTTGAGAAGGGATCTCTTGTACCCAGCCATTTTCATTACTTCTGCATTTGTTTTTCTTTTGTCCATGAGACTTTCATGATTCTCCGGATGAACCACATTCCACTGCTTCTAGTCGCTGTTCTGTGTCCTTGGCTAGGTCCAGCACTCACATCCGTACAGAAGAATGGACCATACGTAGGCTCTCAAAACATGGATCTTTGTCTTGAGGCTTATCTTACTGTTGGTAAAAATGCATTTCATGTTGTTAAAAGTTGCCTTAGATTGACCGATTCTCTTCTTGATTTCTGTGTCACACTTGCCGTCCGGGTGATAGTACACCAAAGGTGTTTACTTGTCTGATTCTCTCTCCTTTACAGGCTATGTTGCATTGTGGTATAACAGCTTTTTTCGAGATCGCCATGCATTCTGTCTTCTTTGCATTGAGCTGTAATCCTTTCTTTTTGCTTTCGTCTGTTTACTGTTGTTAAAAACTTTTGCAGTTTTTCTTCAGAGTCAGCGATAAGGACTGTGTCATCTGCATAATCTCAGGTTGTTGATGTTGTGGCCACCTACACTAATTCCCTCATGATTCTCAATATTTCGTAGAATTGTTTCACTATATACATTAAATAAATCAGGCGAGAACACGCAGCCCTGCCTCACACCCCTGCAGATTGGTCTATATTGACTGATGTCATTGTCGACTCTAATGGCTGCCTCCTGTTCCCAATATATGTTTCTGAGGACTCAAAGATCTTTCCCATCGATGTATAGCCTGCCAGAATATCAAACAAGTCGGAGTGTCGTACTTTGTCGAACGCTTTCGAGTAGTCAATGAAGCAGAGGTACAGGTCTTTCTGGACCTCGATGGATCTTTCCATGAGAGTTTTCAATGCGAAGATTGCGTTTCTGGTGCCTTAATCTTATTATTGCAAAAACAACCAAAAGAGGAAATATTCATTAAGAAGGAGAAATCTCCATCAAGGTATTTATATAATTTTCTTGGTTACTAAATTCTGTCTGAAGAAACTAGTGTATTTGCTATTACCACTAAGGAAGTTTTGATACACCTTTAACAATAATCATTATATCTATTATTGTGATAGAAAATACTCGTTTACAATGGAGATGTACTGATTTTGGAAAAGAATTGCTGCATTTCTACATGCACGTGGACTTTATTCATGCATGGAGTTGATAGTTTTGTGGACTGTAATTGAGAGAATCTGTCCCGATGGAGTGTCACCTTGTCGTGGTGGGATGGCTTGCGTACTTCAATGACCCCCAGAGCTATGTGGGCCTCTGGCAGGTTCAACCATGCTCAACAGGTCTGTGGGGGAGGAGACAGACTAAACGATGCACCCTGGTCCTCCAGGTTGGGGGTTGTGCATTGGGCTAACGACCCATTCACTTAAAAACTCTTTCTGTTACGGAAACTGCAACATTACCTCTTGCGATCGACATGGTTAGGGAAGAGTCCTCTCTGGTAGAGCCTATGATGCGTGCTGGTGAAAGCCTTCGGGAAGCCAGTGCGCCGACAACTCTTTTAACAACCAAGTCAATAACCAGGATAGGGATCTGGAACATCATAACCCTGTATGAAACTGGTAAAACAGCACAGGTGAGTAGAGAAATGCACAGGTACAACCTAAAGATTCTTGGCCTGTGCGAGACCAGATGGAATGGAACTGGGCAGACAAAACTTGCGAGTGGAGACACTATCATATACTCTGGACAGGAAGAAGGCCAGCCCCACACACATGGAGTAGCACTGCTGATGAGACCCGAAGCAACGCAAGCACTGCTGTCCTGGGAACCAGTGTCACCACGGATCCTCACAGCACGTTTCAACTCAAAGGCAGAAAGGTTACCATCCTTCAGTGTTACGCTCCAACAAATACAGCAGAGTTAGAAGATAAAGAAAACTTCTTCGAACAAGTCCAGACCATCATGGACAAAGCACCAAAGAGGGACCTAAAAGTACTAATGGGAGACATGAATGCCAAAGTGGGGACAGACAACACTAAAGAAAAATGATCATGGGGAGATTTACTTTTTAACCGTTTCTCTCTGATAATTATATGTTGTGTGCCTGTTAATGTGTTAAAAAGCATGGCTGTCTTTTGGAAGTTGAAGGAGGAACAATAAAATATTCGTATATTACACACTCCACAATAAAAACATGGGACACTTCCTCACTGGTACTTGCTGGCACTTATACTTCACATGCATCACTAAGTCACCGGTCAACTTCTTCTTCTATGAAATCAAAATACAGAAAACAAACATCAGAGCTCTAACTGAGGTGCCCAGCTGTGGAGGCAAACTCGACTGGGAAAGGGACCAAATCGTGCTGATTTTCTTTGCAATTTCGGACACTGCTGCGTTTCTTCAACTCGTTTCCAGACTTCTGGCACACGTTCCTTCTCCAACTGCTCCACCTGTCAACCAATCATGTAGGAGGCTCATTGGCGTTGGTGGGTTAGGTCGACACTGAGATGTTTTCCGCCTGATAATCTGATGGAGGGATGAACGTCTCGTTCGTCACGGCTGCGAGGAGGGTTTGCCTTGAGTGCTTTGGTCCAGTTCCCACGAGTTTTGCATTTCCTTTGATTTTGCCTATGAAGTCTTGGAACATCTGTGGTAGATGCAAGGTTCTGTTCCACTGAAGTCTGTCTGTACTGTGTTTCTGAGGAGCTGACTGGGACAAGCTCAAGGTTTGCATTTGCACCACCACTAGCCGTTTTTTCCTGTGATTTATTTTTAAATTTCTTTTAAACAAAATTTAGTCCTTATTGGGCGCATTTTATGTCGCCCAGACTCTCTATCCTTTCACTGGGTACATACAGAGATTTGGTTCAGATACTTTTTACAAAAGCAAACAACAAAATATGAAATGACCATTAGACAAGATTTAGATGATCATTTCTTCGAAAACCTAATGGATGTACTGCCAAATGACAATGTCACTCCAAATACTCAAATGTCAACGCATTCTAGGTTGGTTCATGGGTTTGGATTAACAACATAAATTCATAGCTAGGGAAATATCTAATTAAAAAAAATCCATCAATGCATATTCTAATATGACCATTTTTACTTTGTCTAGTAAACTTTAAGAAACATCTCAAAACCATGTTCTCCAAATGCTAATATTTTCTCTCAAACATTGTAGCACATCTACACCTTTAAATCCCAATTAATCGATAGCACAATCATTGGAATTATCCACTAAAAAAGAAACCAATCCTAGCCACCGCAAACATTTGGGAGGGCAACACAGCATGCCTCTAGGCCAACTATGTAAGCCTTTCCTTAGCTGGTGACTGTCAACTCTCTCCTGATTCGGCTGGGAACTGCCAAGTTGTACTCAAGTTAACAGGAAGTACTAGGAAAATATGAGATTCCTACACATTCTTTCTTTACTATAATAAGTTTCTAACATTTATAAAAGTTAATTTCAATCCAAAAATACTTTTAAAAATATCAAAATACCAGTAAGAAAACTAACATTCCACCTTTTTGGTCTCAATTAGAACTTATAAAAGGTTTTTTGTATATTGTCATTTTTTGTCTATAATTTATGGATGTGCGTGCTTTGGTCATGAAGTGTCCCTTTTTGTTGGATGAACCGTCTAAGTTATTCCCACTTTTCTGGACAAATTTTTGTGTGAGTTTCATACAAAACGATGAAATACCGTCGAAAGGGAGGAACAGCACACACTGCACTAACTTGTTGATTAAGACACTGAATCTTACATGAGGGCGGATGCCTGGGGTCTATCAGTAACCTAGCATCCACATTCAGGCAATTTTTTAGAAATTTCCTCTTTAATCCAACTTTCTTATTTTTCAAATTCATTATCTTCTTGCGGAGAATTGAGAAGACGCTAACAAATGCATGCTTCTAGGTCCATTTACCATTTTATACGACGTCCAGATTAAAGATAATTTCTTTTACTAAAGTGTTTGGATGCATGGGCTGACTTGTCAGGTGCTTAACGGCAGCTTAGCATTTTCGTATAAAACAAAACAAACATAGTGCTGTCTGCGCTTTGGAAGACAAAAGTCAAGACATCCAGGTATGAAATAAATACAGAATTTCATACCAGAAAATATTAAGCTTTGGCGAAACAAGGAATAGAAAGAGAAAAAAACAAGAAATTATCTTATTGGGAAGGAATGTATATTGAGACGAGGATCGGAAAGATAAATGAGTGTAGTTTAACGTTTTTATTCGAAAATTATTTGTAAACTCAACTCAAAAAGAGTATTTGTTGATGAATTGTTACTAAGTCATAGAAGAAAATGCTCAATTTACTGCATAGGGTAGTTTTTTCGTCGGTGAATTGTTTCCTTGTTTGGAATTGCGCCTTTTTTCTAGTTGTTCTTTTCCCCAGAAGTGGTGTGAAGACGAGATGTTCAACCATTAAGGTTTCTGTTGCTCTTTTTTAAGCTACCTTAACATAATTTGTAAAAAAGGGTTGGAATGTTGATGAAGGTATTTGTCTAATTTTCGTAGTTTGAGGTTTCCAGCTTAGTGAATTAGAGTGATTATTTGAACAATGAGAGCAGTGGGCAAATTGAACTTAGTCATTTGTCTTTGTTTATAACTGAGGTTCAATTGGCGGCAGAATATTGTTCAGCTAACAAAGTGCGCATACAACTAAGGTTTATCATTGTATAATTATGGTGTGTAAAGCCTAGTGTGTTTAGTTAATGATTGTTATTATGAAAGGAAATGCAAAAATTGTTATTTTTTGTGAGAGAATGAAATAGTAAGTTTAAACAGTGCAATGATTGGGAATGTCATTGGGCGGATTCATCAAACTAAATTAATGTGAATTAATGTTTACACCGTTTCATTGGATAGACCATCAGCTGGTCTCAAGTAAATGAGCATGTTAAGATGTTATTGTACTGGGTGATTTTACGTGGATACGTGTGATTTGTTGTGTGGCTAATTATTTCTCATAAGAGTTGGGAAAATGGTAAGGCTGAGGAGTTGTATTTTGAGATTTGATCTATTATGGCAAACTTGGTTTAGAGTTTGGTTGTGTTCTTGTGATGATTGGTATCCTTGGGTCTGTGATAAGTATTGGGATTTCCTGAAGAGATCAAATGCGTTTATTGAGTGTTTCTTTTTAAATCAGGAACATCGCTAAATCGTGATCGCTGTATAGTACGGTAGCGTCGTCTCATGTTCATCCTGCTCATCTGGTCCATCGTTATAATCATCGTTATGTTTGATCGTTGTAATTTTTGAGCTTCTGATCTGAGTACGACCATGATTGGTTGTAGGTGGGAGATGGACAACAAATAATTAACAGAATGTTTGTGGTTTTATAAATTGTACCTATAGTACATTGGTGTGTGTGTGATTGTAGATGTAGTAGTAGAATAAATTTGTGAACCAATTGCTTTGGCTTTGAAGGTTTCATTGATGATGAATGTGGTTCGTCCTTTATAGGTATTTCAGTGTGATTGCTGAGTGAGTGAGGTATAATTGTAATTCTACTTATTGTCTCCTTACTTGATGATGTTGTTGTCAATTCATAGTATTTCAGTGTGATTCTGAGGTGTTGTGGTAATAATGTCATCTACTACTTATTGTTCCCTTTTATGTTCTTTCTATTTTTTTCGATCCTTTCTATCCCTTTATACACCAGCACAGTAGTCGAGCCCTAATTATCTTTGTAGGGAAACTAAAGGACAATAGGATATGTTTAGGTTCCTTTTCTTGGTTGACGGATCGAATGGTGTGGGGAATTGGTGTGCAACCTAAAGAATTCCTGATTGGACCTTCTACATATTCATCAACGTAGTTGTGTATTTTTTCTTTTTGGTCTACGTGGTGTAATTGTAAGAAAAACTACTTTCTTCAATTTGTCTTCTGTCTAGTTGTTGGTCTGGTCCTGAAAGGACATCGATGATCATGGCTCTCATTATTCCCTGTTCTCAGTCCCTCTCATCGAGCTCATTGTTGGTGCCTCTTTATTCCGTTGGCGAATTTGTTTAGCTGTTGTAGAATTTTGTGGTTGTCTTCTTGCTTTGTTTTCGCATGATTTGAACTCATAACCAGTTTGTCGTAGTCCGTCAGCCACTGATTTATATGGCCAAAAAAAATTTGATCTGTTTTCTGTTGGTGTTGAGAAGGGATCTCTTGTCCCAAGCCATTTCATTACTTCTTGCATTTGTATTTTCTTTTTGTCATGAGACTTTCATGATTTCCGGATTATGAACCACATTCACTGCTACTAGTCGTTGTTCGTGTCTTGGTAGGTCCAGACTACATCTGTACATAAGAATGGACATACGTAGGCTCTCAAAAGTGGATCTTTGTTGTTGAGGTTATCTTTTGTTGGTAAAATGCATTTCATGTTTTAAAGTTGCTTTAGATTGACCGATTTCTTCTTGATTTCTGTGTTCACACTTGCCGTCGGGGTGATAGTACAACAAGGTGTTAGGTGTTTACTTGGTTGATTCTTCTCCTTTCGGGTACTGTTGCAATGTGGTTATACACAGCTTTTTCGAGATCGCCAATGCATTTGTCTTCTTGGAGTTGAGCTGTACTCCTTTTTGTTGCTTTTTCGTCTGTTTACTGTTGTTAATAACATGTTTTTGCAGTTTTTCTTCAGAGTGCAGCGTTAGGGCTGTGTCATTGAAATCTCGGATGTTGGTGTTGTGGCACTACATATTCCCTCATGATTTCAATATTTCGTCGAATTGTTTAACTTATACATATTAAATAAATAGGCGAAACAGAGCCGTCATGCCATCACACCCTGCAGATTGGTCTTATTGATCTGAAGTATTGTCGACTTACTGGCGGGCGTCCTGTAATATATGATTCTGAGGACTCAAAGATTTTCCCTCGCTGTATAGCCTGCCAGAATATCAAATGTCGGAGATGTGGTACTTTGTCGAAACGCTTTGGCGTAGAAATGCAAGCGGCGGTACAGGTCTTTTCTGGACCTGATGGAAGCTTTCATGAGAGTTTTCTAATGGAAGATTGGCGTTTCTGGTGCCTTAATCTTAATATGGCAAAGACACCTAAAGAGGAAATATTCATTAAGAAGGAGACATCTCATCAGGTTATTTATATAATTTTGTTGGGTTATAAATTTCTGTCTGAAGAAAAATAGTTTTGCTATACCACTAACGGAAGTTTGATCACCTTTAACCAAAATCTTATTTATTAATTATTGTGCTAGAAAATCTTGTTTACAATGGTAGATGTATGTTTTTTGGATATGAATTGCTGCATTTCTACATGCACGTGGATTTATGTTTGCATTGGAGTGATAGTGTTGTGGGGATGGTATTAGAGAATCGTCACGATCGGCGTGTCACCTTGGGCGTGGTGGGATGGCTTGTGTGTTCATGTACCCCCAGGCTATGTGGGGGGGGGCTTTGGCTCTGGCAGGTACAGAACCATGTACAGGTTTGTGGGGGAGGAGACAGGACTTAACGTTTGAACCCTTGGTCTCCAGGTTGGGGCGTGTGATTGGGCTAACCGACCATTCACTTAAAATTTTCTGTTAACCGGAAACTGCAACGATTACTATTGCGTCGAATGGTTAGGGAAGAGTCACTCTGGTAGAGCCTTATGATGCGAGCTGGGTGAAGACTTCGGGAAGCCAGTGCGCCGAAATCTATTAACAACCATAGTCACAAAACAGGATAGGGATCTGGACAACCATAATGTATGAAACTGGTTACAAAGCACGGGTGAGTAGAGAAGATGCCAGGTCGTATAAAGATTTTGGCCTGTGCGAGACCAGCTGGAAGGATGGGCAGACAAATCTTGCGAGGGTGGAAGACACAATATTTACTCTGGAAAGGAAGAAGGCAGCCCACACACATGGAGTAGAGTAGCATGCTGAAGAGACGAAGCAACCGCCGCACTGCTGTTGGAAAGTTTACCAACGGATCTACAGCACGTTTCAATCAAAGAGAAAGGTTAACCATCTTCGTGTTACGCTCAAACAAATACAGCGAGTTAGAAGATAAAGAAAATTCTTCGTGAACAAGTGACGTCATATAGGGACAAAGCACCAAAGGGACTAAAAGTACTAATGGGAGACAATGTATGCCAAAGTGGGGACAGACAACACTAAGAGAGAAAATGATCATCGGGCAGACATGGCATGGTGAACAAAATGAAAATTGGAGAATTTAACAGATTTTTGCATGTTTCAACGAACCTGGTCTTGGAATGGCACCATTTTCCACAAAGATAGTCCCAAGACACAGGGACTTCCCCCGCTTGGCAAGACAGAAAACCAGATTGACCACCTCACCATGGGCGAAAGTTGAGAAGGAGCCAGTGATGTAGGTGAAGCGCGGAGCAGATGAGATAGCCATCATCTTGTTGTTTGTCTCTCAAGACAGTCAAAGCTAATCGGACCGGGGAGAGAGACATCACACAAGTTTACTGTGCAAAGCATGAAGAAAGAGCAAAAATAGAGAATTCAGGTTGAATGAGAAAATCAGTGTGTTTCCCAGCTTAGCGGAAACAGTTGAAGAGCAATGGCAGAGGTCTGGTGATGCCCTGGAAGAACAAATGCCAAAAGTTACTGGGACAGAAAGTCAGAATCCAAGGAGTGGACTGACAACAGAAAAACATTGGCACTGACACGCAGAGAAAAACACTGAAAAGATCCAGATCATGAAACAAGATCAAGAAAAGAAACAGGAACAGCAGCTGTACTGGGGACCAAAAGGGCTAGTAAGCGAAACGCAGAAGAGACAATAGCAAATTCATTGACGGAAATGGACTCAGGAAGCAGAGACTCAGCAGGCCCAAGAATATGAGAGACAGTACAGACGATCATGAGAACTCTCTCAGGCTAAAAAACAACAACCTAGTGCACAGATCACGATAAGAATGCAATACGCCCTTCAGTGTGCGGCGGCCCAGGCGCAGATGGGCAGTGCATAGTCCCTCCCTACACCATATATATTCACACCAGCTAGCCTCCAATCCATCAATCAATTCAACCCCACTGCCACCCTCCATCTAACCCCCCTCACCCTACACCCACTTCCCTCCTCTTCCTATTCACCCCATCCTCATTACTTCTCCACCCCCTACCCATCTCATAACAAACCCACAACAACCTCATATTTCTCCCTATCTTCAAACCCCTCACATCCTCCTTCAATCCTCTCCTCCCTTTTCCCATACACCATCCCCCATTCTCTTCCCCATTCACATACATTCCAAAACTAACTACCTCCCAATCTCACATCCTCCTCATACCCTCCCCACCAACATCCCATACTTACCCAACCCCTCAATCCTCACCCACTCCATTCACAAATCACCCCCCCACAATATTGTCTCTTCTCACACAACAACACAAAATCAAAGCCTTTTCAAATCCTCCATCCTCTCATCCCCCCAAATTACCATCATCAGACACATTAAACCCCTAACACCCCCCACACTTAAATCTACCCTACAACACATCTTTCCATCCCTTCCAAATACCTCCCCCCCCCCCTTATGAATGACAATATAACCATATCCCAAAAATAATTATTAATCAATCACCCTCTTCCCTCCCTCTCCTACTCCATCACAATTCCCATCCATCTATTCCTATTTCAATCTTCCACCCCCCCAAAACCTCCCCTCTCCCTCTCCTAAATATATAATATCTCCGTATTCCCCTATTACCCCCCCACCCACATTCCTTTCTACATCTTCTATCCCCCCCCCATCCCCTAAAAAATCCCCCTTTTCAAATCCCCCCTTTCCCCCCATTCCTCCCCCCCCCTCCTACTCCTAAACAAACATTTTATTACATAAACATAATTTTTCACTAATCACTAAACAATATCCTCATACACCCTTCCCTCCCTCCATCCCCACCCAATTCCCTAATTCTTACACCCTCACAAACCCCCCCATAAACTTCACAACCCCCCATATTAACTACCTTAACCAAAAAGTTCATGACACTCATACTCTTACCCCCCCCCTCCCCCCCACCATATAGACACCCCATCAAACTGTAACCTCACATCCGGATCATGATGCCTTACGACAAAACCCACAAGCCCATATATGTTACCTTCCTCCCCCCCTCAACCCCTCTACCCCACATCCCCCCTTCCTATTTTCATTCACCCTCAACCAAACTTCCCCCCTACCCTAATTCCAATCTTTTCCACAACTTCCCCGCTTCAAATTATTTCTCCCAATCTCCAGGCTCCTCAAAATTTATGCCTCATCACACCTCTGCTCTTCAAATCCAATTTCTATCTTCTACAACCCGCTGTGTGGGGTTGATAATCCTCTATACAATATTTCTTATATATCATAACCTATCAACATCCACCACATTTACCTAAGCTAACCAACCACATAAAAGCTGCAGTGAAGTCGTAACCACTGAAACAATCACCCAACTTTCATTTTTTTTAATTTTTTTCTATTTTTTTTTTTTTTGTATCAAGACTTAAAATCCTACCAAATCACACACACTCGCCCACACCCCTATAGCATCATACAACCAACCCTCCAAACAACACCAAACTCAAAATCAATACACCCATCACTACAGCACCAACAGATACCTACCCAATCACACACCACACACCTCATTACAATCCCTCCCACAACATACCACTAAACAACCCCCATACCCAAACCACCATAAACAAATTTACCCGTTATCTTCTTACGCAAAAAACAACAACAAAACTCCTTCTACACAATAAACTACATATCCACCCCATACCAACATAGAACATATTCCACCTAGTACCATACCCACACATACAACTATAGTGCCTTACACTTCAAAGGAATACCTACCAACCAACAACACAAAATCCCCCAGCACTCACCCCAACAACATACAGCCACACACCGAACCAAGTCACCAAACCACAAAATCCCACCTCGACAAAAACCACACAACCTTAAACCCCCAACCCAACACACTCTCTACCCCCAATACACACATACTCAGCGCCACCCCCCGCGCTCGTACTGTGTGTCTTTCCTTATTATGGCATGTACTTTTGTCTACCCCAGTACTGCACATCCCCGTTCGCCCCACTCCCATGTGTTGGTACACCTGATACCGCGCTGAACTAAGTCAATGTAAAAAGACTCTATATTAAATCACATGGTGTGTCTCAAACAGTATCAGTATACCTAGACCCGAATAATATCACTATTACCAATAGTGATACTCTCCCTAAAGAAACTACACTCCTCCTCCCCCTGTCCAGTGTCAAGAAAACCATATATACTCTGCCATGCGCCCCTACTCTCGCCCTCCACTATATCCTTGTGTCACTCTTCACCATCTACGTGATCGACAACTCTAATACTCTTGTAGCAGACATCTATAGAACCAGTATGTCATCCCCACTCCCCCACTAGTAGCGCACTCTGTGTGTAATACCCCCCCCCCCCCCCATCATATTTCCTCATCTGACTCCCACCATCTTGCTTCATTGTGACGACTGTAGAGAGATGAACAACTCGCCACCACAACGTAACCTCAGCCACTATAAGTATAAAGACCCAACAACCTCGACACCAGGCAAGGTCATCCAATCCCCCTTTGCGACCCCTCACTCTTCAACCATACATGGCCACAGATCAATGTCTGTGCAGATCTCGTAACAGAACATAACATTACCACACATAATATCCCTAACTAAACTATGACATCGACATGTTCACAGACGCCACTCCTTAGACACCATCGCTTATCCTCGAATACCATGCACATACCCCTCATCGAGATTATGTGTACGCCCCCGTGCACACCCCACAGTCCACTGCGCCTCAATAAGAATCCTCCACTACACTCTTTCCAGAACCCTCAACCCCCAAACAGTGCTATACTCTAAGCACAGCTACCTATACTCTGACACTACTCCCCAGACCCGCCTCCCCTTCCACACTCATATATAGAGAGTAAGCTACAACCACACTCTATCCCCCAACCTGTACCCACTCGTCAGATGACCTCCAGACTTCTCTTCGTTTTTGTCGTGCCAACCTCACCACAACTAAATCACCAACACCCACCCAACACACTCACACTCCGATCTAAGAACAATCCTTCATACACAGTACCATAAAAGTATTATCACACAATAATATTATCACAGATTGATAAAATGATCATAGAGATATGAAAGAGATAGAGAGAGAAAGATTAGATATCTCTCCTAAATAATCATTGCACTCAGTTTAAGAAATTCCTTTTAAACTTAGATTCGAATTAATAAATCTCCTCACACTACACAAATCCAACATTTCCAATTCAAACTGAGATGTGAGTGAAGATATAGATAGAGAAGTAGAGTAGATGATATGAGAGTATAATATCTAAGAGAGTGAGATATATGGAGTGAGTGTGTGAGAGAGATAGTGAGATGAGTGTCCAGAAGACACAGACTCACAGAGCATACCCACACCAACTACCCACACTTCAACATGCAGCTGTGCATTCTCTACCAAATGAGAGTAACAGCGTGATCCCCCCAGTCTCTTGACTCCTGCCATGTCTTCTTAAAAATAACCGTTTTAAAGATAAGGAGCTAATACCTCGATGATACCCAAATCTCCTTGATCCACTAGATCCGATAGCATCCAGATTCTTCTTCAACGAACTAAAAAATAGCATGAGTTCCCCCTCCCAACTGATTCCCCTGGTCCTCCCTTGGAATTGTTACGCAATAAGTCCGTGCCGATTTTCCTTTGTTTACGCACAAACGCTCAATTAGCCGCACCTGAGATGTACCTAAGATATCTCCTGTCCCTACTAACTCGCTCACTCCGCCCCTGTTTAGACTGTTATAAGACCTTTCCACACAACATGACTGTTGTCGCTAGCTCATACATCCCTCCCACTACGCTGTGAGAATCTGTCACCCTGATGGCTAATCACTTGCCCTTATAAGGCATACCTCTCGATAACTTGAAGATCCCACCATGAAAGTCCCAACCACTCGCCACCCCATCACCAGCATAAATAGTACTCCCGTGCTTCTAATGACGCGTATCAACACATACGACCATGGTGTGAGACCCCAGATAGATGAATCCATTTATAGAGGCCCTACGATATCTGTGTAATCTACTAACCACAATAGCAGATGTGTGTCCTCCCCCTCTCATTCAAACGTCACACCCCACCCAACTAGACCCTGTCCACTCAGACAAGACTTCATCCATGAGTCACTGTCCTCCCACCTTCAATCACGCTACTTACTAATAGATACATTCGATGACTAAACCACCCCCATAAACCAGACCCAAGTGATCATCAAGTACAGCTTGTAAATCGAGTATCTATGTGACTTCTAAGTGTCCTAATATGAGTCCTAAACTATCAAGTATATAGATGACACACCTGACCATTCGCTCTCCTGCCATCCACTGATTATGTCCCTACCGAATATAGTGTATGAGTCTCTCTCACAGAGATAACTACGAGAAAGATTACACTACGCACCCCACACATCCATCACCAGACGTCCCCACCACACTCGACAACCAGCCACACCTCACCAATGTATCAACGATAACGTTAGAAGCAATACGATATCTCCAGACTCCAGTGCAAATGTATGTGCCTCCGCGGCGCGCCTCCACCCACCCTCTCCAGACCCTATTATAACGAAAACTCCTCCGTCTATATTAACTACTCCAAACTATATCAAGATAGCCCCCACCCCCTGTCCCACGCCAATATGATATCCCCTGGCATACCCACACAAGTCTATATAGTTCACTCCGTAACACGTTTTCATAATGCTTCCACTTATAGATTTGTGCCATCTGTCCCCCCGCTCTCCACGTGCCCACCATTCACCTTGTATACACCACCTTGATAACTGCCGCAACTGTTCTTACTAATCGAATCTAACATAAACCCTAGCTCCTATTGTCCCCTCTCATCTCTCCATGTCCACGACTGTTATTGTGATCTATGCCCCCTGAGACCTAGTAACTCACATGTTATGGTTGTCTCTCTAGTACTCTAGCGCACTTTCCAGTATAATCATGTGTAAGTTGTCACCCTTATCGAGTTAGAGCTTCCCCAGACATACTGTAAGTCTAAATACATCAGTACGTTATGTCAATGCCCTCTACCCCCCGTGTGTCTATGTGCATCTCTCGATTCTGTGTTCCTTTCACCTATGAGAAGAATATTAGTTGCCAACCCTTATTCCAGCTTCCTCGTCCCTACCACCCTTGTAGTCCCTCTCTCTATTTGTTGTTGCTCTCTTGGCATAGAGGAATAGTGTTCTCCCTGAGTATGTGACCACACGGTTGTACTACTCTCAGTCGACTAACACTAGCTAGTGTGTAGTGTCATCACATCTCTTCTGCAAGATCATTCATGTTATGTTCCGTGTGTGTGAGTGACTATTATGTCCATGTATTATCTCGGTTACGTCGAGAAAAATAATGCAAATATTAATGCCCGTATTATATATCTATATACATGCGCGTCAGTCGTCTGACACTATCATCTATTATTAAGTAAAAGGCTACGCTGATCTCCCCCTCACGCTGTGTGTGTGATAGAATTCCCACAGCACTCAGTCTTCGCCATGTTCTCATGAGTCCCCGTGCTCAATTGTGTGAGTCATGTTATGCCCCACGTGCTAATGTGTGTGTGATCACCCTCATAAGACTAATTGCCTTTAACTGCCCTTTAAAAACTATACGTTTAAGATCTACAAGAAATTGCCTTAACATGCTTAAAAAGTAACTCGTCTTAAAGATCAAAGGAAATTGATTTGGAGGTACCTTTAAAGTAACTTTTAAGTAACAAAAAAATTACCTTAACCTCCTTAAATAAGTAACGTTTTAAGGACCAACGAAATTTCCTTAATTGCCCTTTAATTGTACTTTTAGGTACCACAGAAATTGCTCTGATTGGCCTTAAAGTAACCTTTAAGGACCCGCAATAATAGCTTTCACTTCGCTTTTTGTTAAAAGTAATTTTAAGATCACCGAAATTGCCTTCATTGGATAAAAGTTAGTAATTTTTTAGTCCACGAGAAATTGCTTCGGTTGCCTTATAATTAAAATTTTTTATGACCACCTAAAATGCTTTTTGTTGAAACTTAACTAGTAACCTTTTAAGATCAGAAAGAAATGGCCTTTAATTGCCTGGGGAAAGTAACCTTTAAGATCAGACGAAATTGCCCCTAATTACCTTAAGAAAGTAACTTTTAGGACTACAAGAAACGGTCTTCACTTGCATAAAAAGTTAATGTATTAAGTCTCACAAAAAATTCCTTGTCTTAAAACAGTAACTTTTAAGATGGCAAGAAATGGCCTATAGGGACGTATAAAATAAATAAAATAAAAATAAAATACCCCATCAGGACAATGATGCGAAGTAAGTATGTATAGTCAATTTTTTAATCGTCCGTTTCCACTTTATTATTTTTTTTTAAACTTATTTTCCCCTTTATATTGAGGCAAGTTGGATCATTAAGCACTTGATGTTATTTTTTTTAACATCCTGTCCCGTATGTATGCGGTTTTGTAAATTCTGTCATCATGTTCGCACCCGGCACACAAGGGCCTATCTTACGAAATGAGGAGCCTCGCGCTTTTAACGTAGTGCACGCAAGGAAGTTTGCGTCATTCGCACAACGGGCGGCCTCGGTTTACAGTCTCATCCAAATGACTTTTGGGGAGAGTGGAGTCTGCACTGATGTTAACTCCAGGGGAAAATATTCCCCTTGAACACGAATCGAACCCGGGTCGTCAGATTGCGATTGCAATGTTCTAACCACGAGGCTTTAAGTGATACCAGACACTTTGTGCAACAAACGAAGGCATCTGTAACATGACGTACGGGTTGCAGAGACCTCTATACCAGACAAGTTTTCGAAATGAAGTTACTGGAAGTGCAAGATCGATGTTATTGAAGACGAAGCTCCCCGTGTTGTAGGAGTAGGTAGGACATTTGAAGCCAGCAGCTCAAGGTGGTAGCTATTCTATCTCTCTAACCTGTCACACTACCTATGAGAGTGAACCTGATTTATAAGACGTGTAAATCATCTGTGTGTGTGTGTGTGTGTGTGTGTGTGTGTGCACCCGCGCTGCGTGCGTGTGTGTGTGTGTGTGTGTGTGTGTTGTGTGTGGTGAGTGGTGTGTATGTGTGTGTATGTGAGTGGTGTGTGTGTGATGTGTGTGTGTGTGTGTGTGTGTGTGTGTGTGTGTGTTTTGTGTGTGTGTGTGTGTTGTGTGTGTGTGTGTGTTGGTGTGTGTGTGTGTGTGTGAGGGCGCGTCTGTGTGTGTGTGTGTGTGCGTAAAATTCGAATTTATGACAACTGTTTAATTGTTGGTTTCATGTGTAGGGGTGAGTTGAATGCAAGGGCTTTGATTTCATTTTAGAAGATATAGCGCTATATGAATCATATTTATTATTATTTTCATTATCATTATCATTATTATCATTATGATGATGATGATGATGATCATCATCATCATAGTAGAAGTAGTAGTAGTAGTAGTAGTAGTAGTAGTAGTAGTAGTAGTAGTAGTGGTAGTAGTAGTAGTAGTAGTAGTAGTAGTAGTAGTAGTAGTAGTAGTAGTAGTAGTAGTAGTAGTAGTAGTAGTAGTAGTAGTAGTAGTAGTATCATTATTATTGCCATTTTATGCCTATCCTTTCTGATTTATGTCTCTTTGTCTGCAGAAAAGGGCTGAGAAAAAGAATAATTTATGTATGTCTTTTTGTCTGTTTGTTCGTCTGTATGTGTGCATTTTTCTACATGTGTGTACGTATAGATGTGGGGTGTGTGTGTGTGTGTGGTGTGGTGTGTGTGTGTGTGTGTGTGTGTGTGTGTGTGTGTGTGTGTGTGTGTGTGTGTGTGTGTGTGGGGTGTGTGTGTGTCCACGCGCGCGGGCGTAATTGTCGCTCTCTCTCTCTCTCTCTCTCTCTCTCTCTCTCTCTCTCTCTCTCTCTCTCTCTCTCTCTCTTCTCTCTCTCTCTCTCTCTCTCTCTCTCTTTTCTCTCTCTCTCACTCTCTCTCCTCTCTCTCTCTCTCTCTCTCTCTCTTCCTCTCTCTCTCTCTCTCTCTCTCTCTTTTCTCTCTCTCTCTTTCTCTCTCTCCCCACACACAGATATCTATCTATCTATCTATCTATCAATGTATCTATCTATCTATCTATCTATCTGTCTGTCTGTCTGTCTGTCTGTCTCTGTCTATCTATCTATTTATCTATGTGTGTGAAATGTTTTCTAAGGCTTGTTTTTGTGCATACATGTATGTCTCTTTGCTTAGTTGTTTTATTTCTGTTGACGACAAGTGAAAACATATTATTCATTTATTTTCTTTATTAAAAAAAAAGATGAATCTACTAATTGGAGATGTCTGAGTAAAAATGTGTCGCTTCAGTACTGGATACCCATCTCGCCTATAAAATTGTGGAAACATGGCGACATGTTCCTATGTGGTATCCTGTCTTCTAGAACATAGAAAAAAGGAGAGGAAGGAAAATGAAAAAGTTCTTCAGACGTCAAACTTCCACACTTCATTTCTAGACAAATGTGTAACCTACTGAACATTGACACGAATGACAAGATCTTTAACGTGTATAATTATCTAATCTTATGCAAGGTTGCGTGCGCGAATAGAATCAAGGCACTGTCATGTTTAAATGTTCTTTTAACCTGAGTTTTCATAAACTTTCTGCCCCCCTCACCCCTCCCCCCCCCCCCCCCCCATCCCCGTCCCCACACCCACCCCCCAAGTTAAATCTAATAATATGAAAACCATCAGATGCTGGCGTGTGGAAGAACTCACAGTGATGTTTATACATAGAGCCAACTGATTTCGCACTACAACCATGTGTCAAATAGTCACTGAACGGACTGTTGTAATTACAAAACAACCACCTGGTGAGCCACATAGGCAACTTTTTTTTCTTTTATGAAAATCCTCCTCAACAGACTGGAAAGAGAGATGTGTGTTTTAAACCAAGATGTATACAAGGAAGAGGAACAGCAGACATGCTTTTTGTGGTGCTTCAGGTAGTGTAGAGAAAATTTAAAACACTGAAGATGAGAAAATTATTACTTTCATAGACATTACTAAAGGCTTTTGACAGTGTTCAGACACACCATCTGTTTTATCACAATGTCAGAAATGGTCTTTCAAAGCATCTGGTCTTGCTCATAAGGAATTTGTCGTCAGATCAGAAAGCAATCCTCCGATGGAATGATGAGCACTGTGAGTTCTTAGAAATATAAAGGAGTCTGTCAGGGTTACATATTACCCCCCCCCCCCCCCCCGCACCTTTTCAGCATATCTGCAGAAATGATCGTGAGAAAGGCGGACATAGATGACATAGGCATTAATAAGCAACAGTAATCTCAGGTATGCTAACGATGCAACACTCGTGGCCAGTGATATCACAAGCATAAGAAGAACGAATTCACTACAGTTGATGCAGAGGGAAATACTGCTGGCTTTGAGTTCAATGCCAGTGGCTGCTTATGTTGAAATCCCTGCAAAACTTATTAAGAAATGAAGAATCTCGGATATGGCCTACACTAAAAATTTTAGACCTACTAATATCCATTTGCAACATGATCTGGCACACTGGGCGGTCAACACCCAAAACTAAATCACCAAGTACTGAATGGACATTAAACAAACAACAAAAAATGGTCAATGAAATAATGGGCTCAATCACCCTGTGTCATGTTCCCCCATTTTCAGCTTTGTTGGAACAACAGAAGGTTGATAACTTCATCAGTTGTGCCAGCAAAGCCGTGCTGAAGATCATTCTCAACAGACTATAAACCAGAGATGCAAAAGAAATCATCACAGGTGAGCAGGCTAACTTCTACAGAAAAGGAAGTCCTCAAGAGCAGATAATGTACCTATGAATTTGGAGCAAGAAACTCAACAAGAGAGTTGTCCCTGGCAAAATTCTTGTAGAAAAAAGCCACTCTGATAGGGAAACAAATACAGTTGCAGACAGGAAAAAGGAAAAAAAAGGATGGCGCTGCTCTTGTGGCGACGCGCTCTTCCCGGAGGAGAGCAGCCCGAATTTCACGGAGAGAAATCTACCGTGAGTTAAAGTGGTTTAAAATAATTACCCCCCCAAAAAAAACCACACACCCCAAACAACAACAACCCATAAAAACCACCCCAAGCTTACCCCGACCAACGCACACAGTCTGGAACATGAAGTTTTGCATTCAATCATCACACCTTGGGAATCACTATGAGTGTACAGACTGGATTAGAAAGCTTGTGTGCGTGATAGTTTTCAAATACTTTGGCATGATTGTAGGCAGCTGTACTCTGGCTACATGGGATTTGTTCTTCACGTGAGGGGGGAGGCTTTCTTACTATTTTTTCTTGCATGTCTTCTTCGAAACCTTTGCATTGTTCCTCAATCCATGTCTCCTTTGCTTTCCTTGCACCTTTTGAAACTTGCTCATTGGCTTGTCTGTATAGTTTTTGCACCTTTGGCTTCATTCTTCTTTTGCTTCAGTTTGTGGTACAGATTTAGTATGTCTTCCATGACCCGGGGTCTCTTTGTTGGTCGGTGTTTGCTGAAGAATATCTTTGGGTGTTTGAGTCATGACAATATTGAAGCCGTTGATGGAGGCATCTACTTAGGTGTTCTGTGTGCCAAAAACGAGAAATGAGGCAATTGGTCCTCCTACAACTGCTCAGAAGTTTTCTGCCATGTTTGGGTTCTTGAGTTTTTCAAGACTGATCTTGATCCCTTACATTGCCCTGCTTCTTAATCCTCTTGAGGTGGAGTCTAAAAGTCATCATTACAAGCTCCTTGAGGTTTCTTATGTGTGTACATGGAAAACTCTTGGTCTTCACAATATGGACACTTGATTGAAAGCGACGTTTGACCATGATGAAGTCTATTTGATTGTGGTGATCTCCTCCTGGGCTGTGCCATGTCCAGCATCTCGATGGCTTGTGGGGACCAAATGTTTTCACCACCTTCATAATTATTGTAATTAGCAAATTCTAGGAACCTCAAACCTCTTTTGTTGGTCTCAGGATTGCAATCTTTGTCACATAAATATGTCCTTCCAATCCTTGTTAGCCGCTGCTCCTATCTTCGCATTCCAGTTGCCCTGTACTGCAATGATGTCTTTCTTAGGTGTCTGGTCCATGACTTGTTGCAGTTGATTGTAGAAGTCTTGAATGTCATCGACCTCATGGTCAGGTGTTTGGGCATACGCTTGGATGATAGTAAAGTTTAAAGGTGCTGACTTCAGATGGATGGTAAGGAGTTAGCTTGAGACTGGTCGACATCATCATTATGAAGGCATTCACAGTGTCCCTCGGCTAATATCACTAGAAGTGAACAGACGTAAAATTGAAGTCAACAACAACAATTCACAGTGTCTTTGAATGTCTTTTAATTTTATCAACATCTGTTTTAGTTACTTGACTAAACATTTATGGCAAATCATCTTTATAAAACAAAATATTCAAAAGAGACAAAATGAAAGTTTGCTATGTGAAACATACTCCAACATATCCAGCAAAAAATACTGTATTAAACAAATATGACTGTTTCACAAGGAAAGCTGCTCAGTGTGATCCGAGTATTCTAGAAAATACAGATAAAACAGGTTGCATGAGAAAAAGCATTAGCTGTCTTACATTTTCTCCCCTTCCTGAAATGTGTAAACTTACCTTAACCTTAATTCTCTCTGTGCCAGGTGGCACACAAGGCTTGAACATCATTCCTCCACTGGTTCCGTCTGCAGTTGTGCGTCGTGCTGCATTCAAGGTGCTCCAGCCTGCGCCGTTCCGCTCTACTTCTACCATTCGTCGCCATGTTGTTTTTGGGCGTCCCTTTTCCTTCTCCCTTCACGGTGTCCATCCGAGGGCAACAGCACAGTCATCACTCCTGTCCTTTTTTAGGACATGTCCGATCCAGTTCCATCTCCGCTTCTAATCTCCTGGCTGATTTTTTCTGCTCCTGCTATTTCCAAGACCGTCTTGTTGGAAATGTGTTCTTGCCATCGGATCTTGAAGATCCTCCTCAGACATTTGGTTTGGAAAATGTTAGTTTCTCTTCTTCCCCTTTTCTTTAAATTTTCCCAGGTCTCACATCCGTAGAGAAGAAATGACAAAACAAGGTCTTGAAAAGGAAAATGCTTTGTTTTTTCTGCCGATGTCTCCCATTTGCCAATGTTAGATGATCGTTTCATCTGCGCGCTGGCCATGCTACTCTTTTCTTGACGTCTGTTGTTCCCCCCCCGTCTTTGGTGACGTTTGCTTCGAGATAGGTGAAGTTCTCCACCTCTTCAAACTTCCTTATCTCCAACCCTCAGACCGTCAATGTTCCTGCCTTTTATTTCAGGGCTTTGCATTTTCTGTCCATTCAGCTTGAATTAAAACCTTTGCTGCTTTTGTCTTCCATTGTGTTTTGTGTTGTAGATGGTTCATGGTTGATGAAAGGAGGGCGATGTCGTCTGCAAAGTCAAGGTCTTCTAACATGTTCATGAAGTCCCATCTTATCCCAGTTCTCTGCCTTCCACTGTTTTTCTCATCACCCAGTCTATCACGGAGAAGGAGGAGGATACCTGACATGCAGCATCCTTGTTTCCCCCCGGAAAATCACTGGGAACCAGTCTGTTGTTTCGTTGTCAACAATGACGGAGCACTGAAAGTCCTCGTACATGTCTTGACCATCTGGATGAGTTTCTGTGGGATTCCATACTGATGCATGATGATCCAGAGACTGTCTGGGTGTATGGAGTCAAAGGCCTTTTCAAAGTCAATGAAGTGTATGTACAGTGTCGCGTTCCATTCGTTGACTTGTCCAAAATTTTCCCTGAGTATAAATAATTGGCCGACAGTTCCCCTCCTTTTTCGAAATCCAGCTTGTTCTTTCTGAGAGATGCGTCTACTCCCTCTTGTATTCTGTTGATGAGGATCTTGCTGAGCCCTTTAAACGGCCAAGCGTAGTAGTGTAACCCCATGCCATTTCCACACTCTGAAGATTTCCTTTCTTTGGAATCTTGCATATGAGTCCTTTTGTCCACTGTGTGGTACTGTCCCCTTTTCCCAGGCGAGGTAAAAGATCCGTTTCGTTCCTTCCCGGTCTGTTAAATGTCTGCTTTAGCATCTCTGCTGTGATCTGGTCTGCTCCTGGTGCTTTCCTTTCCCTGAGGGTCTTCAGCGCTTTCTTGATTTCATGGAGGGTTGGTTCTTCTGCTGAGATGTCTAGTTCTTCCCCCTCCCCCTGGTCATCTTGTGGTGGTTCATTCGGTGCATCCCTGCTGAGAACTTCCTGGAAGTTTTTCTCTCCATCTCCTCACTTGGCCTCTTGATTCTTTAGCAGCTCCCCGTTCTTATTCTTCACTGCTGCTGCTGGTCTAGTGCCTGGTTGGTGGGGCTGTTTCAAAATTTGCTGTACATTTTTTCCTGTCTCCCATCCTCTGCTGCGTTCTGCGCTCTCTCTGCTTTTCTGATAATCCATCTCCTCTTGTCCTCTCGTAAGCTTCTTTTCACTCCCTTTTCTTTTTCCTTGTATGCTTCCTTCATTTGTTCTGTATCCTCTCTGAGTGGGGTACTGTTGATTCTGATCTTGCTGCGCTTCCTTTATCGATCAGCTTCCAGCTGTTCTCGCTGATCCACGTCTTGCTCTTCCCTTTCTGTAGCCAAGCACCTCTTCTGCTGATTTGATGTAGGCGTTCTCTGTGTTCCCACACCTCTTCTACATCTTCAGTTTTGGTTTCTGTTCTCTTCGAGCATGGGCTTCACTGCGTTTTTCAGAACTTTTCCTTATATCTTCGTCTTCGTCGTTCAACGTCCAGTCTTGTCTTGGTTTTGCTGTTGTTTCGGGTTGAGCTGAGTCGTAATTGATCCCTTTTCTTCACCAGGTAGTGGTCGCTGTTGGCATCTGTACGGCAGTCTTGTACTGAGATCTCCACTGTCCGCTGATATAGGTGGCAATTTGGTTTTTCACTTTCCGTCCGTGATGTCCATGTTGGTTTTGTGTGGGAATAGAGTTCCCGTGATAACTAGTCCATTCAGCTGGCTAAACTCGCTAGTTTTCTCTCCATTGTCGTTCTGTCTCCAATCCATGAGTACCATTTTCCTTTCGTATCCGTGCTGTCATTTCCCAAATTTTGCGTTTAAGTCTCCATGATGATGATGATGTCGTTTTTGTTGCACCCTCCACTGTTTCCTGGAGTTGTTTGGGAGAACTGCTCCTTTGCCTGGTCTTCCCTCCGTTGTGCGGGGTGCACACTTGTATGACTGTCATCCCTTGTATTTGAAGTAGAATATGCTGTAATGATCCTCTTGTTGACTGGTGTTCATTCATGAGAGACTTCACTGCGTCCTGGCTCATCATGATGGCGACTCCTCCCTCGTGTAGTTGTTCGTCTCCACTGTATCACTGTCTGTCCTGATTTCTAGCTTAATTTTTCCAGCTCTGTCCCTCTGCACTTGCTGATTCGAGAAGTGCAGTTGGTATTTTGTCATCCTTGGCGATCTGTGCTGCTGCACCCCTCTGTACATTTTTCTAATATCCCGTGTCCGATGTTAAGGGTAGTTTTGGGGCTTGCAAAGGACCCTTTTTGGGCAGTGAGCTTCCCGCAGGCTTTCACCCATTGGGTCATGATGCAGTGCCCGCGATTCCGCTCCCCCAGGGCTTGAATCGAAGTGATGTTTATAGTTTCTGTAACTTTTGATTTTTTCCGGGAGTAGGTAGGTGGCCTTCTGCCCAACCCCCATACTTAGAGGGCCAGTGGTTTTCTGTCAGGGTGGCCTTCCCTTAGACTGCGTTGGTCCACGGTGAATCTCCCATCCACCACCCGGGAGACGCGCCTCAGTCCCAGCACGAGAGAAACATGTAATCTCTCCTATAATTGTTTTTAATTTAAAGTTTGTGTGTGTTGTGGTGTGTGTGTGAAGAGGAGAAAGAGAGAAGAGAGAGGAGAGAGAGAGAGAGAGAGGGTGTGTGTGTGTTTATCATCTTCCTTTTATTCAATATCTTTGAGGAAATGTTGTACTTTGACTTTCAATTCCTTTTATTCAATGAGTTATATTGTTATTAGTTTATTTCTTTAAATTGATGGTACAATGTGTAATATCTTAGTGATGCAGCTTTATTAGTAGGCTTGGTTCCCAAATTGTTTGAAAAGAATAAAAAGTGTCGCTAGTTTGCATCAAGGGTGGGACTAAAATAAGCTGTGGCTTGATGTTCTTTCCCCACTGTGCAAGTATCGACTGGTGCTCTTGTAACCATTTATTGAATTAAACTAGGTAAAACCACAGCATAAGTCTTCATTTTTTAAAGCTGCCAACTTATCATTTTACACAATTGTACAACCCTAAAATCTTAACACAAATGCAAAAATTCTATATTTTGTTACTAAGTTTCTGCTTCTGCTTCTCGTAGCATTCATGAATGGGAGGATGCATGTTCCACCATCCTTGGAGGCTATGACTGCAGAAATCTTGGCAAATGGCAACCATTGAAAGTATGCACATGATTAAGTTTCTGATTCTACTTCTTGCGGTTTTCGTAGAAATCTTGCTATATGCACGACTTTAAAATGCTTGTGCAAATTTGCAACCAATATGCTTATCAAAATGTACGACTAATGTATTTATGTACAATAATGCAAGGAAAGGTGAAACATGCTTAAGTCCAAGGACGTCGTTTATCCTCAGTTTGACTTTAAGTTTCAAGTTCAAACTTAAGGAGCAGCTTATTTCACTACTAGCTACATGAACAGGACATGACCAGGTTTGTTGCTTTAAACGTAGCAGGAACGTGGCGTTACCTAATGTTGAATTTCTTTATTGTGGCCCACAGTGCTGTATACCAGACCCAATCAAATAAGTCAAATGCCTTTCTGAGGTCTATGAAGCAATTACACAGTTAGAAGGTTAAGCAAGCATGTACCTTGGGAAATCAAAGTTTGAGTGACATTCCATGGTGTAGTTTACAGGAAAGGAGGAATATGTGGGATCAGCATGTCCAGATCCTTCAGATTAAAATGCATGAATTTTATCTGGTTATCAATTAATAGTTTCTTATTATCGAAAACAAATATGAATAGTATTATGAACATTAATTTTTTTTGATAATAATTTTACTAGGAGGCTACAATTTGGAAGGCAGGCACATATCCCTCCGTTTAAAAAAAAATCACCAATTTCAATTGATTCTCGATTTTCCAAGGCAAGTCTTCATTTGTGTTTCTAAATCTAGTCTGTAGTTTTCCGAAAGTAGGGTATGTTGAGACTTCAAAGTTGATTGATTTTCAGATCTACCTTCAATCTTCAACATTCGTTATGTTGAGAAAATAAGGTAATATCATATATGAAAGGGAGTCTTAAAATTTTTAGTTTTGTTGATGATCTTAATGTTTGTACTTATGAAACTGGTTATAAGGGGATTTTCCTCTTCTTATCACAGTTTCAAATCTTTTCTTCTTTAATGCTCTGTGTAATTAACAATGATATGGATACATTTCTTACGGCTTAAAGTCATCTACCTCAATGAATTGCACTTAAAATAATCATGCTAACTAACAAAGTTATATAGTTATACTTGTGCACCTGACCCTCAACACGTTCCCAACCTATCTACTCCATGTGAACAGTCACCAGATTGTCTGGCATAGTGTGGAATGTTTCTCAGCTTGTTTCATTAGTCATTATACCTTTTCCAAATTTACTATCTAGGAAGATGTCTCTTTATTGTTGTTAGACATCAAGATTAGCTGGATAATCACAACACAAGAAATGGCAGTTCCATCTGGTTCTCTCAATGTGAAAACAGACTGTTGAAGTCCCATCTGGAGCTACAGTTTTTGTCAGTTGCAAGCTTAAGTATGGCTGGGATGATGTCAGACTGTTTCGCTCTTACCGACAGTATGATAAAAACACAGGTACATATACAGAAAAATCAAGTCCTACTTTGGTCAAGTAACCAAATGGTGCATTTGACCTCCTGCATGTCTTTCAAGCAACAAAATTCCAACTGTCTTTTAGTCGAGGCAATTCGTGCACAAGAGATGATTGCTTGAAAAGTCCTTCTCTTCTTTCACCCTAACAGGGTACCTCAAAAGCTTCAAGTGGTTTCTGGAATTGTTCCGCAAGTTTTTATTCGGACATCCATCATCACCTGGCCTGTAATCATAAAGTAGAGTGTGAAGATGGACGGGATGAAACAGGGCACTGTCCTTCAGCAGTCCGCAATGTCAGGGACTGGTACACTGTGTAACCGTTGCTTAAGTTTCTAAAGGGTGTGACCATATTTAAAGCAAGAAGGCTAGTTGACGTCCAAAATGGGCAAGAGGATTGTAAATTATCGGTGGAACGTTCAGCTACCCAAAGTGTACCCATGACTGGATTATTGGATTACAAAACAAAGGCAAGTTAAGCAGAAAATCGCTCCCAGATTGGACTGGATTTTATTGTAACGACATGTCATTGCCCTCTATGTACAGACACAATATGCTGAATGAAAAAACGTTTTCACCACTCCTTGCCTTCAACTAGGTTTATAGACCAATGGGGTGTAAAGAAATGTTTTAAAATGGGAGTATTAGGTGTATTATCAGGAAAATGCCGTCAAAGTATCAAGCAACTGCAAGCTGATGGCGTGTCTTGTGAATTCAGAGTGAACAAAACGGAGGAGCACACTTCTCATCCCCAAGTTCTGCCCCTAAACACTGGACTTCCCCCATTTCTCTCAGGACTGCATTCTGTGACAGTATGTGCAGGAGGTCATTTCACACACACAACCTTCCTGTGTGGTTCTAACCAGTATCAAGTCTGTCCTGAGGAGCAGGTATCACCTTGTGATGTTGCTGGTGACATTGCACGTTTTAATCATCATTTTTCAGCCAATCACCACACTTTTTGGTTTCCCAGTTTTGCATGTGCAGATGAATCAACAGTGTCTTATTCTATGGTTTGTGACTTTATTGCTGATTGTCCTGACAAAAGGGATGAACTTGTCTGCCAATTTCCTACATGTGTTCGCTCATTTACTTGTGATACGGTCAGTGTCTTTCTTATGACAAAGTGTGTGACCAATTGTCTCAATGTTTTGATAACACTGATGAAAAGGTTTGTCACAGAGTTTCTGTGTTTTGGATGAAATACAAACGCATTCCTTTCCCTGCTTTAATTGACTTTGACTTAGTCCGGCAGTTTTCTGCGGATCCTCTGCATTTTAACGCCTCCTGCCCTGACAGCCACTACCGTTGTCCTGGTGACTTCAATGACTGCCTGCCTGTCTTCACACGCTGCAATGGACTGTACGACTGTCTGGATCACCAGGATGAAGAAGGATGCGAGGACCTGACGTGTCCTGGATTTTTCAGGTGCAGAATGTCCACGATCTGTGTTCACGAAGACCACCTGTGTGACGGCTGGTCTCACTGCCCACAGAATGATGATGAACTGTTGTGTGGCTTAACCTGTCCTGTAGACTGCGTCTGTCAAGGTAAGTCCTTTTTGTGTTTTCAACCCTTTCCAGCCACACTGTTTCCTCAACTGATTTATTTGGATGCCACGGGTTCTGGTATGACACTGTCTGATGTCAATAGCCATGCACGCCTGTTCTTTCTAGTTCTGGTCAAGTGTTCACTGACCGCTTTACCTCATTTGATGTTGAACAATTTGAGGATTCTGGACCTCAGTGAAAATCAGCTCCAGCATTTCAATGTGACGTCTTTCCTTGGCTTGAAAAGTCTGCATGAGTTGTCCCTGTCCAATAATCCACTGACATCCAGTCACCGTGATCAATCCACGGGCTTTGAAGGCAGCACCCTCCAGATCTTAGATCTGTCCCTGACAGCCCTAACAGACTACAACTCTGCCGTTTTTCAAGCCTTTCCCAGACTGCAGAAGTTAAACTTGACTGGCACTGCTATCCTCACCATTGGTCCTGAAGGGTTCAAGCTCTCGCAACAACTGGCAGAATTACACATGGGGGGTAGTCCTATCCAGACGTTTCCACCTGACCTATTCAAAGATCTTCGTCACCTTCACATCATAGTCACAGATAACTACAAGCTGTGCTGTGATGAGTTTCTTCCCTTCGGTTTTGACCTTTCATTTTGCCATGTTCCAGAAAGTCAGCTTTCATCCTGCAAGGATTTGTTTGCAGTCATGGATGTACCGTGGCTTTTCTGTGGGTTGTATCCTTTCTGTCAGTGTCTGGAACGCTTTCTGTTTCTGGCCCGATTCTTTGCTAAGGCGAAGGTTCTTTCAGTGGTTTCAGTGTCTTTGTCATGAACCTCACCATTGCTGATTTTCTGATGGGTGTGTATTATTGTGATCATTGGAATCACGGATGAGCGGTACCGTGGTATTTATCTGCATCATGATGACTCGTGGAAAAGCAGCACGGCTCTGTAAAGTGGCCGGTGTTTTGTCCCTGCTGTCCAGCGAGGTGTCAGGTCTGATCATCTGGATCATCACACTGGACCGTTTCGTGGTTCTCCATTTTCCATTCAGCACCTTACGATTTGACAGAGCGTCAGCAACTCTGGCCTGCTTGCTGATTTGGCTGGTGGGTTGGTGTCTGGCTTTGATTCCTTTACTTCCGGTGACAAAACACTGGAATTTGTACGGTCAGACTGGAATTTGCATTCCATTGCCAGTTACAACACAGGAGTTTGAAGGAAAATGGTATATGGTTTCAGTCATGGTCATATTTAATTTCGTTCTGTTTCTGCTGATTTCTGCAGGGCAGGGCCTCATCTACACCTCGATACAAAAGAGTGCTCTGAAAACCAACACCACCAAAGCGTCACAAGACATGACCATAGCTCGCAGACTGATCACTGTTGCGGTCACAGACTTCATGTGCTGGTTTCCCATTGGAATGTGTGGACTGTGGCACTGGGTGGAATTGCAATCCCTGAAGAAGTGAACGTAGCTCTGGCTATCTTTGTGTTGCCCTTAAACTCTGCTGTCAACCCCTTTGTGTACACGTTTAACACATTAGCAGAAAAACGTAAAAAGTTAAACGAAGCCCAGCTCATAGAATGGATGGAACATCAACGCTGACAGAATTGTGTTCTGATAGGTAAAGGTAAAGGTGTCCCACAACCTATGTGGCCCTAGGGAAGCAAGGCATCAGAGACCTCAACTTCTCTAGGGCCAGCATGTAGCACCCATCTCCTCTCCCTCGCTGCTCTACCTTCCCTGACTCTAAAGAGTTGCAGGCAATTGTCACGTTTTTACAGCTGGGTGAATGGGGACTGTACTGAAGCCAATGGCGTGCAAACAGTCACCCATCCACTTGGTAACCACGATCAATGCTGCTTGACATTGGTTGGGGGAGGCAAACGAGTGCTCTGACCACTTACTAATCTCGTACCATAATGCAAAGGGGGTAACAAAACAGAAAGCTATTTTAAGACCATTCTTTTTCCTAGACCACTAAGAGGGGCCCAAACACACACAACACACACCAACAAAAACAACACACCCCAACACACAACACACACACAAACACAACACACCAACCTACAACAAACAACACACACAAAACAACACACACACATACACACCCCAAAACACAAAACAACACACACACAGGTACCACAAACACAACACCCCACACCACAACCACCCCCAAACACCCCCCCTTCCCCACACACAACAAATCTGGTCTTATCCCCCCTCTGACAAGTAGAGACCCACAAAACAAAACATGGGGGGGGGGGGGGGGGGATGGAGGCACCCTTTTTTTCACCCAGTCACCACCCCAAACGTAAACTGTTGGGGGGAGTGTTTTTTTCCAAAAATGCTATCTATCTTCATCTGTCCCTGTCGACCCGTGGGGGCACCCCAAAGACCAAAAAGCAGTTCCCTCCATTCCTCTCTCGTTTGCCTTTCTCGGGTTTTGTTGGTTCTGCCTGTCCCTTCGTTGAGTTTCCTCCACTCTTTCCCTTGGGCTCCTCTTTTTCTTCCCCCTTGACAGTGCCCTTGCAAAAATTCTTTTTAATTCCTTGGGGTCTTGTGAATGCCATACCATTTAAGATTACGCTTTTCACGTCGTTTGAAGGTTCCTGGGGGAAAAGGTTTTCGGTTCTGTTATGCACGCTTTCGTTTCTTTGTGGGTTTTTTAGGAGATGCCAAGGAGTTCCGAAAGCATCTCATCTCCACTGCCGTCTCTTCTCCAATCTGCGTCGGGTCCCTATTCACAGGGATACAAAAAAAGGATAGACAAGGGAGCGCATTGTCTGATCTTGGAGAAATGATATTTTTATTCTCCGATGGGGTTTAGTTTTTAAAAGCTTTATTTTCTGTGCAGTCCGCATACTACTTTGGCTTGGGATCCCTGGGTTGTACAAAGGTCCCGGTATTTAAGCTTGAACGTTTCCACTTTGGTCATTAACCCTGATATCGTGCAATGCCCTTGGTTTATTATCATCTTTGGGGCTTCTTGCAGATTTCCATGCCGTATGGTTTGGAGGCCTTATTCAAGTGTTCTGTTTTGGGGGCAAACTTTTTTCTGATCCTGCTATTCATCAATGTCTTTTCGAAGCGGAGGTTTGTGATCGTTCTGCCACCAAAATGAGACCTTCATTTTGGGCCCTGCATCAGCCATGATTCCTCAAGGAAGATTTGAAAAGAGTGGGTTTAGGTAACAGCCCTGCCTTACTCCAATGGTTTTTCGAAACCCTTTCCAATTTGTTTTGTAGTACACTGCACGGGGGCCCCCCGTACATTTTTTATGATTGATCAGGTTTGCTTGTGTGTACAATTCAGGTTCCCCCAAAAAGCTGATGCCACACCGTCAAATGCCTTCTTAAAATCGATAAATACGTGGTGGGGGCTTGTTGATTTGAGGTACCGCTACATTTTCTGAGTTGAAATCTTTTTTTGTGCTGCCCCTGCTCTGAAACCGTTTTTTCCTCAGAAATGATGGTTTGTTTGGGTTTCAGTCATTAATATTTTGCAGCATGACTTGCTTGGGTGACTATGAGGCTGATTTGCGGAATTTGGCCAAAAAAAAAAAAAAAAGGAAAAAAAGGAAAAAGTGGGGTGACGGATTTTTTATAAAAAAAATTTATTACCCGAAAAAAAAAAAAAAATAAAAAGAAGAAAAAAAAGAAGAAGAAAAAAAAAAGAAAAAAGAAAAAGAAAAAGAAAAGAAGAAAGAAAAAAAGAAAAAGAAAAGAAAAAGAAAAAGAAAAAGGAAAAAGAAAAAAAAAGAAGAAAAAAGAAAAAAAAGAAAAAAAAAAAGGGAAAAGAAGAAAAGAAAAAAAAAAAAGAAGAAAAGAAAAAAAAAGGGGGGGAAAAAGGAAGAAAAGGGGGGAGGAAAAGCGAAAAGGGGGAAAAAAAATCGCCCCCCAAAAAAACTGCGGGAAAAACCTCTAAGTTTTTTTTTGAACAAAAAATAAGAAAAAAAAAAAAAACCAAAAAAAAATTTTTGAAAAGGGGGGGGGGGGGGGGGGGGGGAGGGGGAAAGGGGAAAGGGGGGGGGGGGGGGGGGGGGGGGGGGGGGGGGGGGGGGGGGGGGGGGGGGGGGGGGTTTAAAAAACCCGAAAAATGTTTTTTTTTTTTTTTTTTCAAATTAATATATAAAATTTTTTTTTTTTATTATTATTATTATTTTTTATTATTTTATTTTTTTTTATTTTTTATTTAAAAATTAATTTTAAAAAAACGAAAATAATTTAAAAAAAATAAATTTAGTAGGGGAAAATAAATCAATTTTATATTTTTAAAAAAATAAAAAATCATAAACCA
>CM054167.1:28959441-28976224 GCA_028751875.1 Rapana venosa | reverse complement strand
TTTACATTTAAAAGGCTTATGATCAAGTTTGGCACGCTCGATTGTTGCTAAAATTAAAAAAATATAAGGTTTTCCGGGCATATATATCATTACATTAAAAGTTTTCTGTGTAACAGAAGTATACAAGTACGAGTAAATAACGCATACTCAGGTTTCAGGTCTCTTCATATGGGTTTACCCCAAGGTTCTGTAATAGCTCCTGTCTTGTTCAATATTTTATTACATGATCTTCCAAGAAAGTTATCAAATGATGTCGTTTTAGTGCAATATGCAGACGACACATGTATATGAATAAATGTTAACATGAAGTGAAACACATCAAAACGGGCTATAAATTACATCAGAAAAATAATCAAAAACAACTTGACAACATAAATGATTATATTTTTGAGAATGGACTTTCCTTTTCTACAGAAAAACCCCCACACCTAGTACTTTTTAACAATGGTAGTAATCCAGAGGAGCTACCAATGTTCAGGATTGGCGGTGAAATAATCCAATATAAAAATATAATAAAATTCTTCACTGTCTCATTCCAGTACAGTCTGCAATGTGGTATCCAGCAAAAATCGAACTCGTTATTATTCAGGTTTTTTTTTTAAAAGCTACTCTTCATTTTTCAGTTCCAGACCGAACAATGCATCTGTACGTGATGATATGCTAGCACCCAGCCCAAGTGAAGTTTATATCACACTGGGACTATATGCAAGCATTCAGGCTCCAAGGAATGACAGGCACACGTTCTAGTTCAGTAATACATGAGGCAGAAGAGCCAGTGTTGCAGGCTGGATTTCAGTGTTGCAATACACTCATGTTGCCAAGTCTGAAAAACACTGGTATCATTATGTAGGTTATAATAATTATAATTATGCATCGGCTGCTGCAATGCGTGGATTAGTGACTCATTCCAAACAAGAGTGTTAAGTCTTTTAGCATCACTGATAATTATATCGTTACCGCAGGGAGTGATCATCATAATAATTATTTTGTTAATAGACTACGATAAAAGGACAATACATTAAGCACAATAATGTCAAACAATCTCTCTCTCTCTCTCTCTCTCTCTCTCTCTCTCTCTCTCTCTCTCTCTCTCATCTCTCTCTCTCCTCTCTCTCTCTCTCTCTTCTCTCTCTCTCTCTTTCTCTCTCTTCTCTTTCTGTGTGTGTGTGTGTGTGTGTGTGTGGTGTGTGTGTGTGTGTGTGTGTGTGTGTGTGTGTGTGTGTGTGTGTGTGTGTGTAGCTACAGGAAAAATTCAGACCATGCTTTTGATTTTTTTTCTGGTCCCGCTTTGTGTCAGTGAAAGAGATCTTCAGAGCATGTGTTCCTCTCCTGCAGCCTGTCTTCCAATCCTCAGGAGAGGAGAACCGCAAAGCAGTTTTCTTTTCCTTCTTCTTCGTCTCCGTCTCCGTCTTCGTCTTCTTCTTCTTCTTCTTCTTCTTCTTCTTCTTCTCCTTCTTCTTCTTCTTCTTCTTCTTCTTCTTCTTCTTCTTCTTCTTCTTCTTCTTCTTTCTCCTCCTCCTCCTCCTCCTCCTCCTTCTTCTTCTCCTCCTCCTCCTCCTTCTTCTTCTCCTTCTTCTTCTCCTCTTCTTCTGTTGTTGTATCTAACACAGGGTCATAAACATTTTTTCTTTTACTCCACAAGTGAAAGCATCACAGTCAACATCACTTTCCTTTTATTTCTATTTTGTCACTTCTGCATTGGGAATGCAACACTCCTCCAAGCAGTTTACTGTGGTGTGGCGACTCTGGATGTACAAATTTTCCATCATTTAATGAGTACCTCCATCTCCTCCCTCTCCCCACCCCCCAACCCCCACCTGTTTTTGTTTTGGGGGTCTCTCTACTTGTCAGCAGAGAGGGGCATAAGACCAGATGTGTGTATATGTGTGTGTGTGTGTGTGTGTGTGTGTGTGTGTGTGTGTGTGTGTGTGTGTGTGTGTTTTGTGTGTTGTGTGTGTGTGTTGTGTGTGTTGTATGTAGTGTGTTGTGTTGTGTGTGTGTGTTGTGGCCTCTTAGTGTGTCAGTGAAAGAGAATGGTCTTAACTCCCTTTCTGTTTTGTTACCTCCCTTTGTTGCTCATAGGGATGGGATAGCTCAGTGGTCAGAGCACTCGTCCCCCACCCCCTCCCTTCTTCCCCCCCCCTCCCTTCCCCCCCCCCCCCCCCCCTTCACAGCCATTGTTTAAGCGTTAAAGCATCGAGCGTGCTTCCCAGTTTGATGGGTGACCGTTTGCCGCGCCATGACTTCGGTACAGTTCCCCCCAGTTCACCCATCTGTAAATGGGTACCTTGCCCTCTTTAGGGTCAGAGGAAGGTAAAGAAAGCAGCGAGGGAGAGGAGATGGGCGCCGCCTTCAACATGCTGGCCCCTAGAGAAGCTGAGGTCTCTGATGCCTTGCCTCCCGAAAGACCACATAGGTTGTGGGACACCCTTTACCATTTATCTTCTTTGGAGGAAAATCTGTGAGTCCTTGTCTTGTCTTTTTGGGGCTTTTCTTTGCGTGGGTACAGGAAAGCATCGGAGGGGATCAGACGTCAATGTTGTGGACAAAAAAACTCGAACAGTCTTAGGTTCAATTTCACCCCAAACACACGTCTCTGTCTCTGTTTGTCTGTCTTTCTGTCTGTCTGTCTGTCTGTCTGTCTGTCTGTCTGTCTTCTCTCTGTCTGTCTCTCTCTCCTCTCTCTCTCTCTCTCTCTCTCTCTCTCTCTCTATATATATATATATATATATATATATAAAATACCAAAGGGCGGGGACTGATTGTAAAAAAGCACATGGGTGCTTATTCATTATCCTCGAAATAAAAGAATTTGTCATTGTCATTGTGTGTCCTCTCTACTTTCTGTCGGTAGAGGATATCTTCAGGCCGGTTTTTATCTTCATGGTCTCTTTCTCCTTGGATCAGTTTAAGAGAACCTCAACATCAGTTCTCTGTTGTGCTTGCTCTCTCTCTCTCTCTCTCTCTCTCTCTCTCTCTCTCTCTCTCTCTCTCTCTCTCTCTCTCTCTCTCTCTCTCTCTCTCTCTCTCTCTCTCTCTCCTCTCTTCCCTTTCTCCCCCTCCCTCTCTCTCCCCTCCCCCTATCTCTCCCTCTCTCTCCTTCTCTCTCTCTCTCTCTCTCTCTCTCTCTCTCTCTCTCTCTCTCTCTCTCTCTTCTGTCTCTCTCCATTTATAATTTTTTCTTAAATCATACATGGAACTTGTTTGTGTTGTCGTTGTTGTAGTTGGGGGGATTATGTTTGGTTTTATGTGTGTATGTGTGTGTGTGTGTGTGTGTGTGTGTGTGTGTGTGTGTGTGTGTGTGTGTGTGTGTGTTTTATTGATAGTCCCTAATCGGGCAAGGGCCGGATATGAAAAAAAAGTATATGAATACTTTCTCGGTTATCCTTGAAAAAATGAAGATCAATCATTCTCTATCTCTCTCTCTCTCATGCAAAGTTACAAGGCCTTCAAATTATTTTGAATAGTGAAAATGTTTGCCAATCGAGACATTTGGGTATGTATATAATTATTCTATGCTCTGAACCCCCCCCCCCCCCCCCCCCCCCCCCCCGAACCTTTTTTTTGGAAGTATAATTATTATTGGTGTACAACAAGTTGAAGTTGTTCATGTTTCGTTAGGAAGTCACTCTTGATGATGCCTCCAACATTATAAATACTGTTATTTTCAGGTGGTATAGCCCTTCTTTTGTTGAGGCATGTGCCTTGTTCACAATGGGATAGCCTAGTGGTTAGAACATTGCGCTGGCAATCTGACGACCCGGGTTCGATTCCCGTTCAAGGGGATATTTTCCCCTGGAGTTAACATCAGTGCAGACTCCACTCTCCCCGAAAAACCTTCAGATGAGACTATAAACCGAGGCCCCGTGTGCCGAACGCACGCAGAACATCTTGCGCACACGTTAAACCCTGTCCGCTTGTAAGAGTAGGCGGACATTGTGTGCCGGTGAGAACAGAGGACAGAATTTACAAAAACGCATACACACGGGGACTGGATGCAAAAAAAGCACATACGTGCTTAATAATTCCATTATCCTCGATATAAAAGAATAAAATAAAAATAAATAAATAAATAAACAACAAGTCTTTTAACACATTTTTAGCAAGAGAGGAAGGATAGCTGTTTAGTTTTTCTTTTTATTCCTGGATTTGTTTAATGTAAGACTTTTTATAGTTAAAAAAAAGGAGATATGTATATTATAACTCACTCTCTTCAAATTTAGTCATGTGCTTAACTTTTATTTTTCCCGATTCCCAAAGAGGCATTCTGGGCCTAGGATACTCTACATATACAACGCCATTTCTTAAGAGGAGGGAAAGGGAAAGCTCGGTGGTCAGAGCACTGGCTTACCCTCTGCCAATGTTAAGCAGCATCAAGTATGGTTACCATTTGGATGGATGACCGTTTGCTTGCCCTGGCTTCAGTACAGTTCACCCCAGGTCACCCAGCTTTAAATGGGTACCTGCCCTCTTTAGGGTCAGGGAAAGTAAAGCAGCGAGGGAGAGGAGATGGGCGCCGCCCTCAATATGCTGGCCCCTGGAGAAGTTGAGGTCTCTGACGCCTCGCTCCCCTACGACCACACAGGTTATGGGACACTTTTACCTGTTACCTTTTATATAGAGAGGCATCCCTTTATCGCATGATTGACAAGCACTCCTAACAGTGCGCTGATGAAACAATAGTGCACGAATGGAATAACAACATTTCCATCAGGCACCACACCTTAATATTAGTTATGGGAATATTCCCTAAAAGCCCATGGCATGTCCCTCCTCCAGGCTACACGCCTTGCTGCCGACAGACAGCTATATCTCCCCGCGACGCCTCCGAGTATAAGGGAAGACAAAAGTAAAAGTAAGTATGGGAATATTCATACCCATATTTAGTATCCAGCATGAATGACATAATTAAAAAAAGCCTGAACTGAGAAATTAATAAAATTTGCAAATTTCAATGAACAAGGCACCGCCAACACTAAAAACTTATTTAGTCATTTTGGATTACAAGTACAAAACTGAAGGTATCTGACTACCCACAAATGGATAATGAACATATCAGGGCATGGTACAATATATCAGAACACAATTCTGTCAGCATGTTGTTCCATCCATTCTATGAGCTGGGCTTCGTTTAACTTTTTACGTTTTTCTGCTAATGTGTTAAACGTGTACACAAAGGGGTTGACAGCAGAGTTTAAGGGCAACACAAAGATAGCCAGAGCTACGTTCACTTCTTCAGGGATTGCAATTCCACCCAGTGCCATCAGTCCACACATTCCAATGGGAAACCAGCACATGAAGTCTGTGACCGCAACAGTGATCAGTCTGCGAGCTATGGTCATGTCTTGTGACGCTTTGGTGGTGTTGGTTTTCAGAGCACTCTTTTGTATCGAGGTGTAGATGAGGCCCTGCCCTGCAGAAATCAGCAGAAACAGAACGAAATTAAATATGACCATGACTGAAACCATATACCATTTTCCTTCAAACTCCTGTGTTGTAACTGGCAATGGAATACAAATTCCAGTCTGACCGTACAAATTCCAGTGTTTTGTCACCGGAAGTAAAGGAATCAAAGCCAGGCACCAACCCACCAGCCAAATCAGCAAGCAGGCTAGAGTTGCTGACCCTCTGTCAAATCGTAAGGTGCTGAATGGAAAATGGAGAACCACGAAACGGTCCAGTGTGATGATCCAGATGATCAGACCTGACACCTCGCTGGACAGCAGGGACAAAACACCGGCCACTTTACAGGCCGTGCTGCTTTTCCACGAGTCATCATGATGCAGATAAATACCACGGTACCGCTCATCCGTGATTCCAATGATCACAATATACACACCCATCAGAAAATCAGCAATGGTGAGGTTCATGACAAAGACACTGAAACCACTGAAAGAACCCTTCGCCTTAGCAAAGAAACGGGCGCAGAAACAGAAAGCGTTACCAGACACTGACAGAAAGGATACAACCCACAGAAAGCCACGGTACATCCATGACTGCAACAAATCCTTGCAGGATGAAAGCTGACTTTCTGGAACATGGCAAAATGAAAGGTCAAAACCGAAGGGAAGAAACTCATCACAGCACAGCTTGTAGTTATCTGTGACTATGATGTGAAGGTGACGAAGATCTTTGAACAGGTCAGGTGGAAACGTCTGGATAGGACTACCCCCCATGTGTAATTCTGCCAGTTGTTGCGAGAGCTTGAACCCTTCAGGACCAATGGTGTGGATAGAAGTGCCGGTCAAGTTTAACTTCTGCAGTCTGGGAAAGGCTTGAAAAACGGCGGAGTTGTAGTCTGTTAGGGCTGTCAGGGACAGATCTAAGATCTGGAGGGTGCTGCCTTCAAAGCCCGTGGATTGATCACGGTGACTGGATGTCAGTGGATTATTGGACAGGGACAACTCATGCAGACTTTTCAAGCCAAGGAAGGACGACACGTTGAAATGCTGGAGCTGATTTTCACTGAGGTCCAGAATCCTCAAATTGTTCAACATCAAATGAGGTAAAGCGGTCAGTGAACACTTGACCAGAACTAGAAAGAACAGGCGTGCATGGCTATTGACATCAGACAGTGTCATACCAGAACCCGTGGCATCCAAATAAATCAGCTGAGGAAACAGTGTGGCTGGAAAGGGTTGAAAACACAAAAAGGACTTACCTTGACAGACGCAGTCTACAGGACAGGTTATGCCACACAACAGTTCATCATCATTCTGTGGGCAGTGAGACCAGCCGTCACACAGGTGGTCTTCGTGAACACAGATCGTGGACATTCGGCACCTGAAAAACCCAGGACACGTCAGGTCCTCGCATCCTTCTTCATCCTGATGGTCCAGACAGTCGTACAGTCCATTGCAGCGTGTGAAGACAGGCAGGCAGTCATTGAAGTCACCAGGACAACGGTAGTGGCTGTCAGGGCAGGAGGCGTTAAAATGCAGAGGATCCGCAGTAAACTGCCGGACTAAGTCAAAATCAATTAAAGCAGGGAAAGGAATGCGTTTGTATTTCTTCCAAAACACAGAAACTCTGTGACAAACCTTTTCATCAGTGTTATCAAAACATTGAGACAATTGGTCACACACTTTGTCATAAGAAAGACACTGACCGCTATCACAAGTAAATGAGCGAACACATGTAGGAAATTGGCAGACAAGTTCATCCCTTTTGTCAGGACAATCAGCAATAAAGTCACAAACCATAGAATAAGACACTGTTGATTCATCTGCACATGCAAAACTGGGAAACCTAAAAGTGTGGTGACTGGCTGAAAAATGATGATTAAAACGTGCAATGTCACCAGCAACATCACAAGGTGATACCTGCTCCTCAGGACAGACTTGATACTGGTTAGAACCACACAGGAAGGTTGTATGTGTGAAATGACCTCCTGCACATACTGTCACAGAATGCAGTCCTGAGAGAAATGGGGGAAGTCCAGTGTTTAGGGGTAGAACTTGGGGATGAGAGGTGTGCTCCTCCGTTTTGTTCTCTCTGAATTCACAAGACACGCCATCAGCTTGCAGTTGCTTGATACTTTGACGGCATTTTCCTGATAATACACCTAATACTCCCATTTGAAAACATTTCTTTACACCCCATTGCTCTACAATCAAAGCTGAAGGCAAGGAGTGGTGCAGAACAGTTTTTTCATTCAGTATACTGTGTCTGTACATAGAAGGCAATGGCATGTCGTTACAATAAAATCCAGTCCAATCTGGGAGCGATTTTCTGCTTAACTTGCCTTTGTTTTGTAATACAAAAATCCAGTCATGGGTACACTTTGGGTAGCTGAACGTTCCACCGAATAATTTACAAATCCTCTTGCCCATTTTCAGGATGTCAACTAACCTTCTTGCTTTAAATATGGTCACACCCTTTAGAAACTTAAAGCAACGGTTACACAGTGCTACCAGTCCCTGACATTGCGGACTGCTGAAGGGACAGTGCCCTGTTTCATCCCGTCCATCTTCACACTCTACTTTATGATTACAGGCCAGGTGATGATGGATGTCCGAATAAAAACTTGCGGAACAATTCCAGAAACCACTGGGCAGCTTTTGAGGTACCCTGTTAGGGTGAAAGAAAGAGAAGGACATTTTCAAGCAATCATCTCTTGTGCACGAATTGCGTCGACTAAAAGACAGTTGGAATTTTGTTGCTTGAAAGACATGCAGGAGGTCAAATGCACCATTTTGGTTACTTGACCAAAGTGGACTTGATTTTTCTGTATATGTACCGGTGTTTTTATCATACTGTCGGTAAGAGCGAAACAGTCTGACATCATCCCAGCCAAACTTAAGCTTGCAACTGACAAAAACTGTAGCTCCAGATGGGACTTCAACAGTCTGTTTCACATTGAGAGAACCAGATGAACTGCCATTTCGTGTGGTTGTGATATATCCAGCTAATCTTGATGTCATAACAACCAATAAAGACCATCTTCCTAGATAGTAAATGTGGAAAAGGTAGTAATGACTAATTAAACAAGCTGAGAAACATTCCACACTATGCCAGACAGTCTGGTGACTGTTCACATGGAGTAGATAAGGTTGGGAACGTGTGAGGGTCAGGGTGCACAAGTATAGCTATGATAACTTTGTTAGTTAGCATGATTATTTAAAGTGCATTCATGCAGGTAGATGACTTTAAGCCGTAAGAAAATGTATCCAATAATCATTGCTAGATTACACAGAACATTAAAAGAGACAGAAAAAATTAGAAATTGGATAAAGAAGAAAAAACCCTTTATAACCAGTTTCATAAGTACACCATTTAAGATCATCAACATAAACTAAAACTTTTACCTCCCTTTCATTAATATGGTATGACCTTATTTTCATCAACATGAACGAATGTGTGAAGATTGAAGGTAGATCTAAAAATCAATCAACTTTGAAGTCTCACATACCCTTTACTTTCGGCAAACTACCAGACATGGAATTAGAAACACAAATGAAGACTTGCCTTGAAAAATCGAGAATCAAGTGAAATTTGGTGATATTATTTGCTGAAACGGAGGGATATGTGCCTGCCTTCCAAATTTGTAGCCTCCTAGTAAAATCCTTATCAAAAAATTTAATGTTCATAGACCTATTCATTGTTTGTTTTCGATAATAAAGAAACTATTAACTGATAACCAGATAAAATTCATGCATTTTAATCTGAAGGATCTGGACATGCTGATCCCACATATTCCTCCTTTCCTGTAAACTACACCATGGAATGTCACTCAAACTTTGATTTCCCAAGGTACATGCTTGTTAAACCTTCTAACTGTGTAATTGCTTCATAGACCTCAGAAAGGCATTTGACTTATTTGACTGAGTCTGGTATACAGCACTGTGGGCCACAATAAAGAAATTCAACATTAGGTAACGCCACGTTCCTGCTACGTTTAAAGCAACAAACTTGGTCATGTTCTGTTCATGTAGCTAGTAGTGAAACAAGCTGCTCCTTAAGTTTGAACTTGAAACTTAAAGTCAAACTGAGGATAAACGACGTCCTTGGACTTAAGCATGTTTCACCTTTCCTTGCATTATTGTACATAAATACATTAGTCGTACATTTTAATAAGCATATTGATTGCAAATTTACACAAGCATTTTAAAGTCTTGCAATATGGCAAGATTTCTACGAAAACCACAAGAAGTAGAATCAGAAACTTAATCATGTTCATACTTTCAGAGGTTGCCATTTGCCAAGAATTCTGCAGTAGTAGCCTCCTAGAATGGAGGAACATGCACCCTCCCATTCATGAATGCTACGAGAAGCAGAAGTAGAAATTTAGTGATAAATATAGAATGTTGGCATTTGCGTTAAGATTATAAGGTGGTAAAATTGTGTAAAATTCTAAGTTGACTGCTTAAAAAATTAAGAATTATGCTTTGGCTTAAACAAGTTTAATTCAATAAATGGTTACAAGAGCACCAGTCGATACTTGCACAGTGGGGAAAGAACATTAAGCCATAGCTTATTTTAGTCCCACCCTTGATGCAAACTAGCAACACTTTTTATTCTTTTCAAACAATATGGGACACCAAGCCTACTCACAAAGCTGCATCTCTAAGCTATTACACATTGTACCCTCAATTTAAAGAGATAAACTATATTACGAGTAATAAAATAACTAGTTGGATAAAAGGAATTGAAAGTCAAAGTACCAATCCAATCCAATCCTGTTCTTTATTGCCCCACCGAACACAGAGGCCATATCAGGGCTGTCACCTCATCCAATTGTAAATTTCAGATTAAAACTGGGCAACTATATACAGATCAAAACAGGGTATAAAACCAATCTACTGTTATTCCTTGAATCAACGCCCTGGCCAACCATAAGGGTCAACCCAGGACGGGCATCATGATGTGGGAAAACTACATCAACTACATAAAACCCAAACCAGATTCCTTATAACAACCTTGTTCCTAGTGACCAACTATAGCTTTTACTCATATCAAACGGAAAAGGCTGGATTCTCTATGGAAGTAAAAAATGGTGTCCAGTGGAACATCCCGAAAAAAGGACTTTAGGGAGTCTGCAGTAAAATGCTTGCGCCTAATATTCTGGACATCTTGACACTCCAGAAGCAGATGCTTGATGGTTACCCGCACATCACAAGTCACACACCATGGGGTTCCCTCTCCTTTAAGCAAATGAACGTGGGTGATATGAGAATGACCCGCGTGTAGCCTGGTGAGCACTGTTGCTTCCCTTCAGTTTTTGACACACAGAGGGAGAACTACTTTTAGGTTAGGGCGAATCTGGAAAAAAAAATTGTCTGTCTGAGTGTTCCTCTCCCCTTGCCAGAGAGACTGGGTGTACTGTTTGCCTTTAGGTTTCAGATCCGTGTGTAGTGTGTATGTTTGTCCCTCGTGTTCGACAATTGACCTCCAAAACAGCAGAGGAGGCAGCTGCTGTTTCGGAAATTGGGCAGAAATTTGATTATAGTGGAGATACCTTGCCCACAGTACATCCCCACTCTCTCGGCCAAGTGGGGCATAAGGACAGTTAGCGTTGGAGATGTTCTCCAAAGGCCAACTATCCCCCAGGGCTGCAGCACATAAGGACTGTGCAAGTCAAGCCTCCTAGTCAGAGAGTTACAGTCGATCACTAAAGACTAAGCTGTAAAGTGGAAGTGGAATTGTAGACCTAGAAATATTGTCCTTCTCCTTGCCACCCCCTGGCAAGGTGGTCAACCGTTTCGTTGCCCGAATGCCGGAGTGGCCTGGGATCCATACCTTTTAAGGTGCATCATCTGCTCTTGATTGCTTCCTCTTCTGTAGAAGCTACCCAGCTCACCTGTGATGATTTCTTTTGCATCTCTGGTTTATAGTCTGTTGAGAATGATCTTCAGCACGGCTTTGCTGGCACAACTGATGAAGTTATCAACCTTCTGTTGTTCCAACAAAGCTGCAAATGGGGGAACATGACACAGGGTGATTGAGCCCATTATTTCATTGACCCTTTTTTGTTGTTTGTTTAATGTCCATTCAGTACTTGGTGATTTAATTTTGGACGTTGACCGTTCAGTGTGCCAGATCATGTTACAAATGGATATTAGTAAGTCTAATTTAAAAAAAAAAATTTTTTTTACTGTAGGCCACAACCGAGATTCTTCATTTCTTGACAAGTTCTGCGGGAATGTCATCAACATAAGCAACCACTGGCATTGAACTCAAAGCCAGCAGTATTTCCCTCTGCATCAACTGTAGTGAATTCGTTCTTCTTATGCTTGTGATATCACTGGCCACAAGTGTTGTATCATCAGCATACCTGAGGTTACTGTTGCTTATTAATGGCCATGTCATCTATGTCCGCCTTTCTCACGATCATTTCTGCAGATATGCTGAAAAGGTGCGGGGGTAATATGTAACCCTGACAGACTCCTTTATATTTCTAAGAACTCACAGTGCTCATCATTCCATCCAAGCATTGCTTTCTGATCTGACGACAAATTTCCTATGAGCAAGACCAGATGCTTTGAAAAGACCATTTCTAACATTGTGATAAACAGATGGTGATGTCTGACACTGTCAAAAGCCTTAGTAATGTCTATGAAAGTAATGAATTTTCTCATCTTCAGTGTTTCTAATTTTCTCCAACACCACCTGAAGCACCACAAAAAGCAAGTCTGCTGTTGCTCTTCCTTGTCTACATCCTGCTAAACAATCACACATCTCTCTTTCCAGTCTGTTGAGGAGGATTATCAGAAAGAAAAAAAAAGTTGCCTATGTGGCTCACCCAGGTGGTTGTTTTGTAATTACAACAGTCCGTCAATGACCTATTTGACACATGGTTGTAGTGCGAAATCAGTTGGCTCTTATGTATAAACATCACTGTGAGTTCTTCCACACGCCAGCATCTGATGGTTTTCATATTATTAGATTTAACTTGTGGGGTGAGGTGTGGGGGCGGGGATGGGGGGAGGGGGGAGGGGGAGCAGAAAGTTTTATGATCTCTCAGGTTAAATGAACATTTAGACATGACAGTGCCTTGATTCTATTCGCGCACGCAACCTTGCATAAGATTAGATAATTATACACGTTAAAGATCTTGTCCTTCGTGTCAATGTTCAGTAGGTTACACATTTGTCTAGAAATGAAGTGTGGAAGTGCGACGTCTGAAGATGTTTTTTCATTTTCCGTCCCCTCCTTTTTTTCCATTTTCTAGAGGACTGGATACCACATAGGAGCATGTCGCCATGTTTCCATATAGGCGAGATGGGCATCAAGTACTGAAGCGACACAGTTTTATTCAAAATCCTCCAGTTAGTGGATTCATATTTTGAAAAATAAAACAACTAGGTAGTTATGTCTGCACTCGTCGTCAACGGAAATAAAACAACTAAGAAAACACACACACACACATGCGCACGCACACGCACACACACACACACACACACACACACACACACACACACACACACACACACACACACACACTATATAATATATATATATATATATATATAATATATATATATATATATATATATATATATATAATTATATAATATATATATATTTATCTATATCTATATCTATATATACATACATACAGACATACATACATACAAAGAGAGAGTATTAATTTGGATAGATAGATAGATGGAATTACACACACATACACACACACACACATATATATATATATATATATATAATATATATATATATATAATATATATATATATATATATAATAATTGTATATATATATATAATACATACATACATACATACATACAACATACATACATACATACATACATACATACATACATACATAGAGTATTAATTTGGATAGATAGATAAGATGGAATTACACACACACACATCCATCCATCCATCCATCCATCCACCCATCCATCCATCCATACATACATCCATCCATACACACATCCATCCATCCATACATACATACATACATTCACACATTATAGAAAAAAATAGAAACAGACACAATGAACAAATAACACAGAAAGACATACATAAATCATTCTTTTTCCAAAACCATTTCCTGCACACACACACACACACACACACACACACACACACACACACACACACACACACACATGGAGAGAGAGAGAGAGAGAGAGAGAGAGAGAGAGAGAGAGAGAGAGAGAGAGAGAGAGAGAGAGAGAGAGAGAGAGAGAGAGAGAGAGAGAGAGAGAAATCAGAAAAAGGACAGAAATAAAACAGACGATTCACACACACACACACACACACACACACACACACACACACACACACACACACACACACACAGAGAGAGAGAGAGAGAGAGAGGAGAGAGAGAGAGAGAGAGAGAGAGAGAGAGAGAGAGAGAGAGAGAGAGAGAGAGAGAGAGAGAGAGAGAGAGATGATTTACACGTCTTATAAATCAGGTTCACTCTCGCAGGTAGTGTGACAGGTTAGAGAGATAGAATAATTATCACCTTGAGCTGCTGGTTTCAAATGTCCTACCTACTCTTATAACACGCGGAACTTTTCTCTTTCAACAACATCGATCTCTTTCACTGGCAGTGACTTCTTTTCGAAAACTTGTCTCGTGTAAAGGTTTCTATAACCCGTAAGTCATGTTACAGATGCCTTCGTTTTGTTGCACAAATCGTCTGGTATCACTGAAAGTAGAAAGACGTTACAAACTGACTTAACTTCTTTCCATCATTGCGCTTGTATGAAGTCGTGAGTTCAAATCTTGAGTTCAAAGTGATGTCTGGTGAATGAAATAGGGTGGGGGGGGGGGGGGGGGGGGGGGGGGGGGGGGGGGGGTGGGGGGGGGGGGGGGGGGAGGAGGAGGGGGGGGAGGAGTTGGAAGTTTTTTGATCTCTCAGGTTAAATGAAAATTTAGACCCGACAGTACCTTGATTCTAATCGCGTACGCAGCCTTGCGTAAGATTAGATAATTAATTATGCACGTTAAAGATCTTTGTCGTTCGTGTCAATGTTCAGTAGGTTTAAGAAATATGAGGATAGGCAGATTTGCACTGTTTATACCTGCATAGAGGAGGGTAGACTGTCACAGGTTGAACTCATCCTAGAGAGAAAGGTGTCAAAATTAGGTGCTATGGTTTTATTTATTTAATTAATTTATTTATTACACCACTATATTATGTCACGCAGATTTCTCTGCATGAAATTCGGGCTGCTCTCCCCGGGGAGAGCGCGTCACCACAAGAGCAGCGACACCCATTTTTTTTTTCTTTTTCCTGTCTGCAACTGTATTTGTTTCCCTATCAGAGTGGCTATTTTTTTCTACATAATTTTTACAGGGACAACTCTCTTGTTGCCGTGGGTTCTTTTACGTGTGTTAAATAATTATGTGTAACACACGGGACTTGGGTTTATCATCTCACCTGAAAGACTAGCGCCCAGACCACCACTCATGGTCTAATGGATGGGGGAAAAGTTTCGGGTCCAAACGGGATTCGAACCATCGCACACTTCCGACCCGGACTTTTCGCTTTCTAGACAGGCGCGTTACCTCTAGACCACCGATCCACCATGACAACGTATTCTGAGAGGCGAGAGAGTGAAAAAGAGAGAGAGAGGGGAGAGGGGAGAGAGAGAGAGAGAGAGAGAGAGAGAGAGAGAGAGGGAGAGAGAGAGAGAGAGAGAAGAAGAGAGAGAGTGAGGGGGAGGAGAGGGAGAGAGAGGAGAGAGAGAGGAGGGGAGAGAGAGAGAGAGAGGGAGAGAGGGAGAGAGAGAGGAGAGAGAGAGAGAGAGAGAGAGAGAGAGAGAGAGAGAAAAAAGAGAGAGAGAGAGAGAGAGAGAGTGAGAGGGAGAGAAAAGAGAGAGAGAGAGAGAGAAGAGAGAGAGAGAGAGAGGGGAGAGAGAGAAAGATAGAGAGAGTGAGAGGGAGAGAGAGAGAGAGAGAGAGAGAGAGAGAGGAGAGAGAAGAGAAAAGAGAGAGAGAGAGAATGACAATGACAATGACAATGACAATGACACTGACAAAGGTTTATTGTGATAAGCGAGAGGGCCCATTCACAGGGGACAGGGGGAGGGGGGGCTGGGCACAAAACACAAAATTTCATACACTGAGAATTTTTTTATTACAAAAGCCCACAAAAGTCATCAAGTCATGGAATTTTTCCCTAACATTTTTTATAGAGTTGATTCATATACTTTTCCGGTGGTTTTTTTTTTTAAAAATTTGGGTTAGCCCTTTTCATAAAAATTGGTAAAGGAGAAGAGGAGAGAGGGGGAGAGAAGAGAGAGAGGAGAAGAGAAGGGGGAAGGGGGGGGAGGGGGGGAGGGGGGGGGAAGAGAGTTTAAGAGAGAGAGAAAGAAGAGAGAGAGAGAGAGAGAGAGAGAAAAGAGAGGAAAAGAAAAGAGAGAGAGGAAAAGAGAAAGAAAAAGAAAGAGAGGGACAAGAACAAAAGACAGGCAGACAGAGATAAGGGGAGAAAAGAGACATACCTGTTAAAGGGGTTTTATATATTTTTTTCCACTCTCTTTTTATTAAAAAAATAACTAAAACTAAAAAACTTTTTTTACACTATATTGGGGGGGGAATATATTTTTTAAAATAATATTATAATTAAAAATTATTATTATTTAAAAGTTTGGCCCCAATTTAAGTTGTGCCTTGCCAATCATTTTTTATTTTGGGGATAAATAGGTAGTCCAAAAACCCTAAAATTTCTTCTTAAAATATTTAATTTAAAATTTTGCTTGATAATTTAAAAATTAAAGGGTAAAATTTTGAATTTTTAAGGGGTTAAGGGGTTTTATTTTTTTTTTAAAAATTGGGTAAAGGTTTGGGGGGATGGGTTTTTTTTAAAAAAAAATATTTTTTTAAAAGGAATTTTTTTTTTTTTTTTTTTAAAATTTTTTGGAAATTTTTTAAAAAAAAAAATTTTTTGGATATAAAAAATGAAAGAAATTTAAATAAAAAAAGAAGAAAATAAAATAGGGGTAAAAACAAATTTTTCTTTTTAAATTTTCTATTTTTTTCCTCTTCTCCCCCTCCCCCCCCCTTTTCTTTATCTTTTTTCTCTTCAAACCCCTTTTTCTTCCCCTCTCTTTTTCTCTCCCCCCCTTTTTTTCCCCCTCTCCCTCCCCCCTTTTCTTCTTTCTCTCTCTCTCTCTCTCCTTTCTCTCTTTTCTCTCCCTCTCTCTCCCCTCCCCTCTCTCCCCCTTTCCCCCCCCCCCTCTCTCTCCCCTCCCTCTCTCTCCCCCCTCTCTCCTTTCTCCCTCATTGTAGACTGTATAAGTAATTTGGGGTTTTTATTATTAAGATGTATCCCTAACGGGCGGGGGCTGGGGGTAAAAAA
>CM054167.1:28934441-28956941 GCA_028751875.1 Rapana venosa | reverse complement strand
TTGGGGCGCCTTCGAAGCTTTGTCAACCACCTTTCTCCAGTCCTCTCGTCTCTCAGCCGCTCTCAGGGTGTCTCTCAGCTCCATGTCTGTCCACTCTCAAATGTTGTCCTCCCATCTCTTCCTTTGTTTGCCTCTTCTTCTTCCTCCCCTTGCATTTATGTCAGATGTGAAAAGCCTGATTCTCTCATAAAGTTCTGTGGTTCCTTACAGTGGGACACTTTTCGTAATTTAGAAATGCCTATCGCATTCCGAAGAAGAAATAAATATTCTCGGGACCTACCAAAACTGCAATCAAAAGATGAAAATGATAAGAGGTGGAAAATATGAAAACAATTGCTGTAGGAAAAATAGAATAAAATCGGGGGGGGGGGGGGGTCCTTTCAAAAAGGATACATGGAGATCATATACTTTGCACCAAGATGAAAGGCCAGTCTTTGCTTGAAAACAAGCTTCATGTATATTGTATGACAGGAATGCCACAGAAGTTAAACAAATTCAACAGGTTTTTGAAAATGACGGAGAAAAGAATCATGAAAGCTGTTTTCACCATCATAACGCTTAAATATATTTTCTGTTTCCTTGGAACTATGAAAATAAATGAAACCTCGAAATCTGGAACCTGTGGAGAAAAAAATTAAGACAGGTTGATACATCCCAAAATAAGTAAAAGGAGACCATCTTTTAGCACTTAAGTGGCTTATCCAAGTTAGGTTTTTTTGTTTTACCTCAGCATTATCATCTACCAAATTTAAGTAAAACAAATCCATGTGCCCATTGGGATGGAAACAATAAGTTCTGCATGTGTAAGTAGCTGTTTTAGTTTCACGTCTTTGGTTAATATATAAAACAAAATTGTTTCTTGCAGATATTGCTGATATCCACCAAGTGGTGTCTGGGCTTTATCTCAGTTCTTGATTAAACCATTGACGCTGGGGGCAACAGCAAAGTGAGAGGCTGTATGACCAGTGACTTTCCCACTCATGGAATTCCACTTTACAGCTTAGTCTTTAGTGATCGACTATGATTCTCTGACTAGGAGGCTTGACTCGCACAGTCCTTATGTGCTGCAGCCCTGGGGGCTGGTTGGCCTTTGGAGAACATCTCCAACGCTGACTGTCCTTATGCCCACTTGGCCGAGAGAGTGGGGATGTACTGTGGGCAAGGCATCTCCACTATAATAAAATGTATGCCCAATTTTCAAAACAGCAGCTGCCTCTTCTGCTGTTTTTGGATGTCATTGTCGGACACGATGGACAAACATACATACATACATTGTAAATGCCTTGAGTTTCGAAGTGCTTGCTGACATGGGAGGGGGCTGAGATGGGGCAGCTTGAGACACCACCTCAATGTACCCCAGGCAGTTTCAACCTCCCCTTGAGTGGCCTCAACCCACCTTTGCACTCTCACATAACTGTATTGAACACGTGTAGACTTATATTAATAATAATAATAATAATGTATGGAACTTATATAGCGCTGAATCTTGTAAAGCAACAAATCAAAGCGCTCAGATTTTATTTCATACCACTTTAAGTCACGGCAGATTTAGCTCCGTGAAATTCGGGCTGCTCTCCCCGGGGAGAGCGGGAGAACGCGTCGCCACTTAGCGCTGCGCCACCCTTTCACCCTTTTTTTTTTTTTTTTTTCCTGCAGCTGTATTTGTTTCCCTATCAGAGTGGCTTTTTTCTAAGAATTTTGCCAGGGACGACTCTCTTGTTGCCGTGGGGTTTTTTACGTGCGCTAAATAATTATGTGTAACACACGGGACCTCGGTTTATCGTCTCATCCGAAAGACTAGCGCCCAGACCACCACTCATGGTCTAATGGATGGGGGAAAAATTTCCGGTCCAAACGGGGTACGAACCGCCGCACACTTCAGACCCGGACTTTTTCGCTTTCTAGACAGGCGCGTTACCTCTAGACCACCGATCCACATATTACCTACTCTATCGATGTCAGCATTTTTGTTTAGCTTTCTTTTTGTGCTATTTTGGTTTGGGTGGTTGTTGGGATTTGTATTTTATTCTGGAGGGGGTGGGGGTATCCTTTTTCTGGATGGATCAGTTTTCCGACTTAATAACTGTGGTTTTGGTTTGGCACTAGTTTTGTTGTTGTTGATATGATGCTTTATGCTGCCAACACACCTAGCTGCTAATCTCTTTTGTATCATTTCGTCTTATCATGTCTCCCTCCCTGAGTTTTATTTTCCCCCTCTAATCTTCAGACATTTAAGACAGGATCAGAGAATATCACAACTGGCAAACAACTCATTGGAAGACCTTGAGGGACGGCATAGCTTAGTGGTCAGAACATTGCGCTCGCAATCTGACCACCCGGGTTCGATTCCCGTTCGAGGGGATATTTTCCTCTGGAGTTAACATCAGTGCAGACTCCACTCTACCCAAAAGTCCCTTGGATGAAACTATAAACCGAGGTCCCGTGTGCGAACGCACGCGGAATATCTTGCGCACACGTTAAATCCTGTTCCGCTTTTCGTAAGAGTAGGCCATTGTGTGCCGGTGGGAACGGATGACAGAATTTACAAAAACGCAAACACACGGGGACAGGATGTAAAATTCACATGAGTGCTTATTCCATTTTCCTCGATATAAAAGAATAAAATTTAAAAAATATGAGGGTACTGTTCATGTATTAAGACATAACCAGAGAATATCATAACTAGCAAAATGCTCACTGGAACACTTTGAGAGTACGGATCAGGCAGTTAAGACAGAACAGGCGCTGTCCAAAGATGCTAACAGTTTTACCATCAAGAAGAGAAACGCTGTGGCATGCTTTGAACAAGGTACTGGCTGAAAAAGAAACTAGTATTGATGACAGGGAGCTGCAAGATTCAGCGCATCATTTTCTAATTATTATGAAGCAGTTGCAGGTCCAGGCTTTAAGGTCCTGGTTAAAAAGTAGCTAGTATTTCTGACACAGGGCTGCAAACATTCAGCACATTTTTATATTTTGAAATATTAAAGGGTTTAGGCTTTGAGGGCTGGATTTTCATTACACTCCAAGATATTGAAGAGGTTTGCTTTTACACTTCCTTGGGAAAACAAATACCCCAAAGCAACCAAAACCTAAAAACAAACAACAACAAAAACACACCACCCCTCACTAGAACGGTGCCTATCTTGAGATAAAAATAGTCTCACTGGAGAAAACTGGCTTTTGGAGTTTCAGGAAAGGCTGAAGTCTCACAAGTCAAACAATGCTCTAGTCAACAATAATGTATTAACAGTAGCAGCCCTCAGCTACTGTCTACACTACTGTTGACAAGAGGCAACGATTACAGCATCTTTTGTGTGTGGTTTTGAGTGCCGTGGCATAGGGATGACATGTTATGGGGAGTCTTCAGAACACTCATTGAAGGAGCAATGTCTACCAGTGGCAAAATACTACTTCTCAGGTAATTTCTTGTTTTCCTAAAATACTACTGTTATGGCAATTTCTTGGGATCTTAAAATGCTACTGCACCAGAAATAATCTCGGTTTCCTAAAATAATACTGCTCAGACAATATTTTGGGACACTGAAAAATGCTACTGCTAGGCAATTTCTAGGGTCCTTAAAATACCACAATTCAAGTCATTTCCTGGGATCCTAAATCACTAGTGCTCTGACAATTTCTTCAGTTCAAAAACTCTACTGCTCTGGCAATTTCTTGGGGGTTCTTAAAATACTACTGCTCTGGCAATTTCTTGGGACTGTAAAAGTACTACTGCTGAGGAAATTTCTCGGGGTCATAACATGCTACTGCTCTGGCAATTTTATTTTTATCCTAAAGTGCTACAGTTGAGGCAATTTCATGGTTTTCTAAAATGCTACTGCAGAGGCAGTTTCTTAGGTCCCTGAAAAAAAGCTGCTTCAGAGGCAATTTTTTGGACCCTGAAAAATGCTACTGCTTGGGCAATTTCTTGTGGTCTTAAAAGGCTACTGCTCAGGCAATTTCTTAGAACCCGGAAAAATGCTACTGCTCAGCCCAAGTTTCTGTTTTCTAAAACGCTACTGCTGAGGCAGTTTAGTGGACCATGAAAACTGCTATTACTGAGACAACTTCTTTAGGTCCTAAAATGCTACTGCTCCAGCAATTACTTGGGGATGTGAAAAATGCTACTGTTGAGGCAATTGTTCAGGTCCTACAATGCTACTGGTCCTGTAATTTTTTGGTTTCCTAAAATTCTACAGCTGAAACAATGTCCTTGGTTCCTAGCATGCTACTGCTTATGCAATTTCTTGGTGTCCTAAAATACTACTGCTTCACCATTTTCTTGGTTTTCTAAAATGCTACTGCTTAAGTAATTTCTTAAGGTCCTAAAATACTACTGCCAAGTCAGTTTCTTAGGTCCCTAACAAAAGCTACTTCAGAGGCAATTTTGGGGGACCCTGAAAAATCCTACTGCTCTGGCAATTTCTTGGGACCCTGAAAAATGCTACTGCTGAGGCAATTTCTTCAGGTATTAAATAGCTTCTGCTTAGGTAATTTCTTGGGTTCCTAAAATACTACTGCCCAGGCCATTTCTTGCAACAGTGAAAAATGCTACCACTTAAGCAATTTCTTCAGGTCTTAAATAGTTTCAGCTTAGGAAATTCTTGGGCTCCTATAATACTTCTGCTCAGGCAATTTCTTGCAACTGTGACAAATGCTACTGCTCAGGCAATTTCTTGGGTTCCTAAAATACTACTGCTCAGACAATTTCTTACAACAGTGACAAATGCTACTGCTCAGGAAATTTCTACAGGTCCTACAACACTACTGCTCTGATAATTTCTTGATGTCCTTGATATACTACTGCTCAGGCAATTTCTTCGGATCATGAAAAATGTTACTGAGCAGGCAATTTCTTGGGGTCCTAAAATTATACTGCTCCGGCAATTTCTTGGCATCCTAAAATAATACTGCTCAGGCATTTTCTTGGGAGTGTGAAAAATGCTACTGCTGAAGCAATTGTTCAGGTCCTATAATGCTACTGCTCTGGCAATTTCTTGTGGTCCTAAAATATTACTGCTCAGGCAATTTCTTGTGGTTCTAAAATATTACTGCTCAGATAATTTCTTGGGACCCTAAAACACTACTGCTCCACCATTTTCTTGGTTTTCTAAAATGCCACTGCTTAGGTAATTTCTTAGTTTTCTGAAATACTACTGCTGAGGCAATTTCTTTGGTCCCTGTAAAAAGCTACTTCAGAGGCAATTTTTGGGGACCCTGAAGAATCCTACTGCTGAGGCAATTTCTTGGGACGCTGAAAAATGCTACTGCTGTGGCAATTTCTGCAGGTCTTAAATAGCTTCTGCTTAGGTAATTTCTTGGGTTCCTAAAATACTACTGCTCTGGCAATTTTTACAACAGTGACAAATGCTACTGCTCAGGAAATTTCTTCATGTCCTACAATTGCTCAGGCAATTTGCTGCGTCCTAAAATTAATACTACTGCTAAGGCAATTTCTTGCAACAGTGACAAATGCTACTACTCAGACAGTTTCTATAGGTCCTACAACACTACTGCTTTGATAATTTCTTGGTGTCTCTGACATACTACTGCTCAGGCAATTTCTTCGGATCATGAAAAATGTTACTGTGCAGGCAATTTCTTGGGATTTTAAAATGATACTGCTCCAGGAATTTCTTGGTATCCTAAAATAATACTGCTCAGGCATTTTCTTGGGGTCCTTAAATGCTACTGCTCAGGCAATTTCTTGGTAGTCCTAAAATACTGCTACTCTAGCAATTTCTTCGGAATGTGAAAAATGCTACTGTTGAGGCAATTGTTCAGGTTCTACAATGCTACTGCTCTGGTAATTTCTTGGTTTCCTAACATGTTATCGCTCTGGCAATTTCTTGGTTTCCTAAAATTCTACAGCTGAAACAATGTCCTTGGTTCCTAGCATGCTACTGCTTCACCATTTTCTTGGTTTTCTAAAATGCTACTGCTTAAGTAATTTCTTAAGGTCCTAAAATACTACTGCCAAGTCAGTTTATTAGGTCCCTAACAAAAGCTACTTCAAAGGCAATTTTTGGGGACCCTGAAAAATCCTACTGCTCTGGCAATTTCTTGGAACCCTGAAAAATGCTACTGCTGAGGCAATTTCTTCAGGTCTTAAATAGCTTCTGCTTAGGTAATTTCTTGGGTTCCTAAAATACTACTGCTCTGGCAATTTTTGCAACATTGAAAAATACTACTGCTCAGGTAATTTCTGCAGGTCCTACAATTGCTCAGGCAATTTGCTGCGGTCCTAAAATTAATACTACTACTTAAGAAGTTTCTTGCAACAGTGAAAAAATTAATGCTACTGCTCAGGCAATTTCTACAGGTCCTACAACACTACTGCTCTGATAATTTCTTGGTGTCCTTGATATACTACTGCTCAGGCAATTTCTTCGGATCATGAAAATTGTAACTGAGCAGGCAATTTCTTGGGGTCCTAAAATTATACTGCTCCGGAAATTTCTTGGCATCCTAAAATAATACTGCTCAGGCATTTTCTTGGGGTCCTTAAATGCTACTGGTCAGGCAATTTCTTGGGAGTGTGAAAAATGCTACTGCTGAAGCAATTGTTCAGGTCCTACAATGCTACTGCTCTGGCAATTTCTTGTGGTCCTAAAATATGACTGCTCAGATAATTTCTTGGGACCCTAAAACACTACTGCTCTGGCATTTTCTTGGTTTTCTAAAATGCTACTGCTTAAGTAATTTCTTGGTTTTCTGAAATACCACTGCTGATGCAATTTCTTAGGACACTGAAAAAAGCTACTTCAGAGGCAATTTTTGGGGACCCTGAAAAATCCTACTGCTCTGGCAATTTCTTGGGACCCTGAAAAATGCTACTGCTGAGGCAATTTCTTCAGGTCTTAAATAGCTTCTGCTTAGGTAGTTTCTTGGGTTCCTAAAATACTACTGCTCAGGCAATTTCTTGCAACTGTGAAAAATGCTACCACTTAAGCAATTTCTTCAGGCCCGAAATAGTTTGAACTAAGGAAATTCTTGGGCTCCTATAATACTACTGCTCGGGCAATTTCTTGCAACTGTGACAAATGCTACTGCTCAGGAAATTTCTTGGGTTCCTAAAATACTACTGCTCAGACAATTTCTTACAACAGTGACAAATGCTACTGCTCATGCAATTTCTACAGATCCTACAACACTACTGCTCTGATAATTTCTTGATGTCCTTGACATACTACTGCTCAGGCAATTTCTTCGGATCATGAAAAATGTTACTGAGCAGGCAATTTCTTGGGGTCCTAAAATTATACTGCTCCGGCAATTTCTTGGCATCCTAAAATAATACTGCTCAGGCATTTTCTTAGGAGTGTGAAAAATGCTACTGCTGAAGCAATTGTTCAGGTCCTACAATGCTACTGCTTTGGCAATTTCTTGTCCTAAAATATTACTGCTCAGGCAATTTCTTGTAGTCCTAAAATATTACTGGTCAGGTAATTTCTCGGGACCCTAAAGCACTACTGCTCCACCATTTTCTTGGTTTTCTAAAATGCTACTGCTTAGGTAATTTCTTGGTTTTCTGAAAAACCACTGCTGAGGCAATTTCTTAGGTCCCTGAAAAAAGCTACTTCAGAGGCAATTTTTGGGGACCCTTAAAAATGCTACTGCTCTGGCAATTTCTTGGGACCCTGAAAAATGCTACTGCTGAGGCAATTTCTTCGGGTCTTAAATAGCTCCTGCTTAGGTAATTTCTTGGGTTTCCTAAAATACTACTGCTCTGGCAATGTTTTCAACAGTGAAAAATGCTACTGCTCACGCAATTTCTACAGGTCCTACAACACTACTGCTCTGATAATTTCTTGGTGTCCTTGACATACTACTGCTCAGGCAATTTCTTCGGATCATGAAAAATGTTACTGTGCAGGCAATTTCTTGGGAACCGAAAATTATACTGCTCCAGCAATTTCTTGGCATCCTAAAATAATACTGCTCAGGCATTTTCTTGGGGTCCTTAAATGCTACTGGTCAGGCAATTTCTTGGGAGTGTGAAAAATGCTACTGCTGAAGCAATTGTTCAGGTCCTACAATGCTACTGCTCTGGCAATTTCTTGTGGTCCTAAAATATTACTGCTCAGGCAATTTCTTGGAACCCTAAAACACTACTGCTCCACCAATTTCTTGGTTTTCTAAAATGCTACTGCTTAAGTAATTTCTTGGTTTTCTAAAATACCACTGCTGAGGCGATTACTTAGGTTCCTGAAAAAAGCTACTTCAGAAGCAATTTTTTGGGACCCTGAAAAATCCTACTGCTCTGGCAAATTCTTGGGACCCTGAAAAATGCTACTGCTCTGGCAAATTCTTAAGGTCTTATATAGCTTCTGCTTAGGTAATTTATTGGGTTCCTAAAATACTACTGCTCAGGCAATTTTTGCAGCAGTGAAAAATGCTACTGCTCAGCAATTTCTTCAGGTCCTACAATTGCTCAGGCAATTTGCTTCGGTCTTAAAATTAATACTACTGCTAAGGCAATTTCTTGCAACAGTGACAAATGCTACTGCTCACTCACTTTCTACAGGTCCTACAACACTACTACTCTGATAATTTCTTGGTGTCCTTGACATACGACTGCTGAGGCAATTTCTTCAGGTCATGAAAAATGTTACTAAGCAGGCAATTTCTTGGGGTCCTAAAATTGTACTGCTCTGGCAATTTCTTGGCATCCTAAAATAATACTGCTCAGGCAATTTCTTGGGAGTGTGGAAAATGCTACTGCGGGAGCAATTCTCCAGGTCCTACAATGCTACTAGCTCTGGCATTTTCTTGGTTTTCTAAAATGCTACTGCTCTGGCATTTTCTTGATTTTCTAAAATGCTACTGCTCTGGCATTTTCTTGGTTTTCTAAAATACTACTGCTCTGGCATTCTCTTGGTTTTCTAAAATGCTACTACAGAGGCAACTTCTTAGGTCCCTGAAAAAAGCTACTTCAGAGGCAAGTTTTTGGGAACCTGGAAAATGCTACTGCTGAGGCAATTCCTTGTGGTCTTAAAATGCTACTGCTCAGGCAATTTCTTGGAACCCGGAAAAATGCTAATGCTCTGCCAAAATTTTTGTTTCCTAAAACACTACTGCTGAGGTGTTTTTGGGGGACTCAGAAAATCTTACTGCTCAGGCAATTTCTTGTGACTCTGGAAAATGCTACTGTTGAGGCAATTTCTTCAGGTCCTAAATAGCTTCTGCTAAAGAAATTTCCTGGGTTCTTAAAATGCTACTGCTTCAGCAATTTCTTGGGGTCCTAAAATACTACTGCTTAAGTAATTTCTTGGGACTGTGAAAAATGCTACTGCTGAAGCAATTGTTTAGCTCCTACAATGCTACTGCTCTGGAAATGTCTTGGTTTCCTAAAATGCAACTGCTCTGGCAATTTCTTTGGGCCCTAAAATGATACTGCTCCAGCAATTTCTTTGGTTCAATCATCAAACAGGCATCTTCCCAGCTGGTGTCTTCTGACGGAGGTGAAGCTTTCACTTTGGGGGCTGTTATAATAATAATAATAATAATAATGAATGGAACTTATATAGCCTTTATCTTGCAAAGACAAATCAAAGCGCATACATTCAACCTAATCTTACACAGTCATGCAATCGATGACAAACGCTCAATAGTTTAAACAAACAGATATTACAAACATGGTGCGCTGCAGACAAAATCTATGAAATAAAATTTCAATAGTCAAATGTTTTTCAAAAGCACACACCCACACTCACACATGCCCTATACTTTAGCAGGGTGATAGGACATGGGTTAGTGAAGGTGGGATAGTTCTGATATGAAATAGGAGGGGGGAAATCTTAGGTTTGAAATAAGTATGTCTTGAAGATGGATTTAAAAGTGTCATAACTAGGTTTCTGGCGAAGAGAGAGAGGGAGCTCATTCCAGGTCGATGGACCCGAAATAGAGAAAGAGCGGCGCCCAACGGTGGATTGGTTGAATCTAGGTATTCAAATGCCACTGATAAATCAGCAAGCCTGTTTCTGTTTCATGTTCCTCACAGTGAATGTCCAGAAACACGCGGTATCCAGAGGCCTTTTATGATGTATGTTTGTCCGTCGTGTCTGACGATGACCTCCAAAACAGCAGAGGAGGCAGCTGCTGTTTTGGAAATTGGGCATAAATTTTATTATAGTGGAAATGCCTTGCTCACAGCACATTCCCACTCTCTCGGCCAAGTGGGCATAAGGACAGTCAGCGTTGGAGATGCTCTCCAAAGGCCAACCAGCCCCCAGGGCTGCAGCACATAAAGACTAGTCAGAGAGTCATAGTCGATCACTAAAGACTAAGCTGTAAAGTGGAATTCCATGAGTGGAAAAGCCACTGGTCATGCAGCCTCTCACCTTGCTGTTGCCCCCAGCGTCAATGGTTTAATCAAGAACTGTGATAAACCCCAGGCGCTGACGGCGAAGATAACAGAAGTTTAATGGACAAAAGTGGTTTGTTGACTACAGATATTTTGTGTGCAATGCCTGCAATTATTCATTTCTTTTGTCTATACTAAAATACAATGCAGTGCGGTACAATTCAGTATAGTAGAGTGCAATGCAGTAGAATACAGTACAATACAATGCAATGCAACACAAGACAACAGAACACAGTGTACAACACGACACAATCCAACACAACAAAGCACAGCACAGCACACCACAGCACAACACAAAGCAACACAACACAATACAATACAGCACAATGCAATACAACACCATATTATTATTATTATTATTATTATTATTATTATTATTATTATTATTATTATTATTATTATTGAGCGCTTTGATTTTTTTTTTTGCAAGATTTAGCGCTGTATAAATTCCATGTATTATTATTATTATTATTATTATTATTATTATTATTATTATTATTATTATTATAGCACAATGCAAGACAACAATTACAAACAGTGTGCCTGATACCTACAGAGGAGGAACTACATGCTGAGGGTCACTAAATCAACGTGAATAGACCTTAACTCATTGAGGTTACTCCTCTCCTTTACTGTGACGTGCCGAAGCTTAAGAATCGGCAGACTTACGAATTAAAAAAAACCCACCACAAAGTGATGGTTAAATCAAGGGAAAGTACTCTGGCCTGTAGGGCAATCATTTTTCTAAATACAGTTGCTTTCCTTGACCATAAGCTTGCCTAGTTTTTGTCTGTTGGCTAATTTTGTTTGATATGTCAACAAGTGATATCTTTGGGATTTCAGGCACTCCAGTGTTATGATTCTTTTAAAAAAAAATCTGTCGTACAAAAAGTGACATCACATACATTCAGCCAGCTTCAGGGAACTTTACTTTGGTGAAAAATCATCACATTGCTTCAAGGGGGCTAGTTGATGAATAATTCAAGCCATTTAAGATACCAACCCTAATTTTCAAAACTTCTTCTTTTTCAGCATTCAGTGACATATTTTGAAAATTTGTAAAAAAAATAACTGCAGTCATTTATTAAAAAACTGTGAAACAATCTCAGAAGTAGACATTATACACTTTTCAATGATGTATAATGTGTGTGTCATTATTATGTTGGATAAGTCTGCTGAATTTTTCAAATATAGCCAAAATCACGCGTCACCACAAAATGGCGGGATCCATTTCACTGCGACTCCAATGAGTTAACCTTAAACTGAAGGCGTCACACAAACTAGCCGAACAAGGCAAGGTCAGGTCAGTGACATTTCTGTTTCAACACCTGATGCTTAGACTTTCTTGTGTGAAGGTGGAAGCCAAAACATTTCCAGGTGCCAGGTTCCTTGTAGAGCTCATTCAGAATCGGTGGTCTAGAGGTAACGCGCCTGTCTAGAAAGCGAAAAGTCCGGGTCTAAAGTGTGCGGCGGTTCGTACCCCGTTTGGACCGAAATTTTTTCCCCCATCCATTAGAACATGAGTGGTGGTCTGGGCGCTAGTCTTTCGGATGAGACGATAAACCGAGGTCCCGTGTGTTACACATAATTATTTAGCGCACGTAAAAGAACCCACGGCAACAAGAGAGTTGTCCCTGGCAAAATTCTTAGAAAAAAGCCACTCTGATAGGGGAACAAATACAGTTGCAGACAGTAAAAAGAAAAAAAAATGGGTGGCGCTGCTCTTGTGGCGACGCGCTCTCCCCGGGGAGAGCAGCCCGAATTTCACGGAGAGAAATCTGCCGTGACTTAAAGTGGTATGAAATGAAATGAAATGAAATGAAATGAATGTCTTCTCTTACATCAGGATACTAGGGACACAAGGGTGATGCAGTTTATTTTGCATTCATTTGTTCACAAAGGATTTTCTTTTTTTTTCTTTTTTCTTCTTCTCCTACTTCATTTTCCTGACTTCCCCGTTGGAATGCCGGGAACCTGTCAGTATAAACAGCATCCGCACTTTCTGGAAATTCTATGCTAGAAATTTCCTCTTTTCTATCGCTCTCTTTGTTTCTGCCTTGTTCCTTTTCTCCCTGTCATCTTCTTCTCGTCTATTTTCTACCCTCTTTTTCCATTCTCCTGCAATTTTTTCCAGAAAGAATTAAAGATAACAATTCTCTCTTATGCCAAAGTTTGTTTGTTTTATTTGATTTATTCTTTTATATCGAGGATAATGAAATAAGCACTTATGTGCTTTTTACATCCAGTCCCCGTGTGTATGCGGTTTTGTAAATTCTGTCATCTGTTCCCACCGGCACACAATGGCCTATACTCTTCCGAAAAGCGGAACAGGATTTAACATGTGCACAAGATGTTCAACGTGCGTTGGCATACGGGACCTCCTCGGTTTATAGTCTCATCCGAAGGACTTTGGGGAGAGTGGAGTCGGCACGGATGTTAACTCCAGGGGAAAATATGGCTTTGAACGGGAATCGAACCCGGGTCGTCAGATTGCGAGCGTAATGTTCTAACCACTAGGTTATCCCGACCCCAAAGTCGGATGTACTGTGCTGCACTGGGCCTGACTTGTCATGCGCTTAACAGCAGCGCAACGCGTGTTCGCTCATATAACAGGCAACAATAGATGCTGTCTGAAAGTTTGATGAAGAAGAAGAAGAAGAAGAAGAAGAAGAAGAAGAAGAAGAAGAAGAAGAAGAAGAAGAAGAAGAAGAAAAACAACAAGAAGAACAAGAAGAAGAACAAGAACAAGAAGAAGAAGAAGAAGAATTTGAAGAAGAAGAAGAATTTGAAGAATTTGAAGAAGAATTTGAAGAATTTGAAGAAGAAGAAGAAGAAGAAGAAGAAGAAGAAGAAGAAGAAGAAGAAGAAGAAGAAGAAGAAAAACAAGAAGAAGAACAAAAAGAAAGAAGAAGAAGAAGAAGAAGAAGAAGAAGAAGAAGAAGAAGAAGAAGAAGAAGAAGAAGAAGAAGAATTGCGAAGAAGAAGAAGAAGAAGAAGAAGAAGAAGAATTGCGAAGAAGAAGAAGAAGAAGAAGAAGAAGAAGAAGAAGAAGAAGAAGAAGAAGAAGAAGAAGAAGAAGAAGAATTGCGAAGAAGAAGAAGAAGAAGAAGAAGAAGAAGAGAAGAAGAAGAAGAAGAAGAAGAAGAAGAAGAAGAAGAAGAACAACAACAACAACAAGAACAACAACAAGAACAACAACAAGAAAAAATCTTCTTGATGCTCATGTGGTTCCACGTCAAACATCTCCACCTGTTCTCCTCAGCCGTGTCATCATCCACCTTCGTAATTAATGCCGCATCCTCAGGGTCAGTCGACCACAGGGAGCCCATCAATGTGACGCCACTGTGGGGCCACCATCCGTTGAGGCCCTGCACCGCTGCTGGGTCACTTTGGTGGGATTCGGTGGTGCCTGTTCTGGGATAACATACGCAGGACTCCTCATAATCTATATACTGGGCCTGAGAGATACAGACACCTGCAGTGGTGGTCAGGTAATGATTACGAGCAACACTTTCAAAAACGCAATCGGTAAAGTGGACGAAGCTCGACTGTGTGGTCCCAGTCTTCCTAATGAGCCCATAGAACACTCACTCTGGGTAGGAGCCGGCCACAGTCTATGTATGTTAGTCCGTCGTGTTCGACGATGACCTCCAAAACAGCTACAGAGGAGGCAGCTGCTGTTTTGGAAACTGGGCAGAAATTTGATCATAGTGGCGATGCCTTGCCCACAGTACATCCCCACTCTCTCGGCCAAGTGGGCTTAAGGACAGTCAGCGTTGGAGATGTTCTCCAAAGGCCAACCAGCCTCCAGGGCTGCAGCACATTAAGGACTGTGCAAGTCAAGCCTCCTAGTCAGAGAGTCATAGCCGGTCACTAAAGACTAAGCTGTACAGCAGTCTAAAGTAACATCTCTATCACTCTTCCGAAATTCAAACCTGCGCCCTTCAAGTCCCTAATCCAAGGCCTCCGCTAACCGCTGCGGTAAAGGCGGGCTGGCGGGTAACATCAGTCTGGATGGCAGCTCTTGATGCAAGCCCCCTCAGCTGTCTAGTCTCCATCCTCCCCCCCCCCTCCCCCCCCTCACCTCAGTCAGTCTTCAGTCCTTCTGTAGGTTGTCATCTTTCGGCAACTCAGTCCACTCGGCTGTGTTCTCCACATTAAGAAGTCGGCCGTCTTCCTTGCTTAGGGAGAGTGGAGTCTGCAATTATGCTAAATCCAGGGGAAAGACTGGAGTATAAGATCAATACCCTCTGTTTCAAATGTCTCCACAAATCTGCACCCTCTTATCTCTGTAACTGTCTTCACCTGTACACTCCATCCTGTTCCCTTCGTTCAGCCGCAGATACTTTGTGCTTTTGAACTCCCAGATTCAAACAAACCACTGTTGGCCGTCGCTCTTTCTCTGTTTCTGGTTCATCCACCTGGAATGACCTCCCTCTTTTACTTCGCCAAAAGCCTTCACTTGATACCTTCAAATCCAGCCTCAAAACACACTTATTTCCTACCTGAGACTTTCCCCCCTCATATCTGTCCCTAATTTTCAACAGAATCTTTCACCTCCTAAGTGTGTTCGCGAGTGTGTGTGTGTGTGTGTGTGTGTGTGTGTGTGTGTGTGTGTGTGTGTGTGTGTGTGTGTGTGTGTGTGTGCATGGATTGGAAATCTGTTGTTCATTATGTTTAAGGAGAGTTGCATGCGTGTAAATGATTTGAGTGCAAGCGCTTTGATTTGTTTTTTTGTTTTTTTAACAAGATTCAGCGCTATATAAATTCCATATATTATCATTATTATTAATCTTAAAAATCCCCTTGAACGGGATTCGAACCCGTGTCGTCAGATTGTGAGCGCAATGTTCTAACCACTAAGCTATCCCGTCCCCCTGCTGATTGCAATGGTAGAACACAAACAACAACAGCAGCGAAAACAAAACAAAAGGAAAACAAGATCTTCTTGGTGATTTTAGTTCTTATTGTTGACTTACAGCAACTGCTTGGTTAGTAAGCATCGCGAAAATGCGTTGCGCTGCCATTAAGCGCCTGACAAGTCAGGCCCAGCACATCCCGCTTTGTCCTTGGAGAGAATTGTTATCTTTTGAAGACTTTCTGAAAAAAAACAATACAGAAGAATGGACTCTGAAGGAAGAAAACAGGCAAGAAGGAACTGACATGCAAGAAAAACGAACCAGGCAGAAACAAAGAGAGGGATAGAAAAGAGGGGATTCCTAGCGGAGAATTAATTTCCAGAAGGCGGGGATTCTGTTTATTCTGGCATCCCCATGGAAGAATCAGATTTTCTGAGGTTCTTGATGCCTCTGTTTCCTGTAGGCATCCCAGTGTCAGCTATGTCCACCTTTTTTATCATCATTTCTGTAATTATTATAATATCCGGATTATTATTTGTGATAATACGTATTGTGAAGACGGGATAATTAAGCTGTCACAGCACTCGCTTTCCCCCCAGCTAAGGTTAAGCAGTGTCGAGCGTGGTTACCACTTGGATGGGTGACCATTTTGCGCGCCTTGGCTTCAGTATAGTTCCCCCAGCTGTAAATGGGTACCTGCCCTCTTTAGGGTCAGGGAAGGTAAAGCAGCGAGGGAGAGGAGATGGACGCCAACCTCAATATGCTGGTCCCTAGAGAAGTTGAGGTCTCAGATACCTCGCTCCCCTACGACCACATAGGTTATGGGACACCTTTACCTGTACTTTACGTATTGTTTCGTATACTGCGCTGCCTTTCATTACGACAGGTTTGCTATATTCAAGCCAGGGTGTCCTCTTCGTGGCTGTGGTGTCGCCACAAGAACGGCGCCACCTATACCATAGATGTTAGGTAAGTGTGTATACTTAAGGTAGACCACATTCTTGCTGCCGTGGGCTGTGTAACTGTGAAAAAGTTCGGGATAGGAGAGGACTTAAACCAGCCCCTCGTCACATATTTTAAGGTGTGCTATAGTCTTGGGTGGGTGTATACTTGTACGCAAGTGTGCGCGCGCACGCGTGTTTGTGTGCGCGTTTTGTGTGTGTGTGTGTGTGTGTGTGTGTGTGTGTGTGTGTGTGTGTGTGTGCGTTGTGTGTGTGTGTGTGTGTGTGTGTGTGTGTGTGTGTGTGTGTGTGTGTGTGTGTGTGTGTGTGTGTGTGTGGCCGGCCCTACATTGTCTGGAACTGCATCATATCGTGTATTATCATTATTGTTATTTGTGATGATGATGTATAGTTCCGTACCTCTACTACTTTTCCTTCCGACAGATTCGCTATAATCAAGCCAGATGTCCTCTTAAGGGCTGAAGTGTCGCCACAAGAACGGCGCCACCCATATGAAAGATATTAGTCGAGTGTGTATACATGGGGTGGAGCAGTCTCTTGCTGCCCTGGGCTCTAAAAAAATAAATAAATAAAAGAATTTGTCTGGACAAACACGATCGTAAATCCCAAATTCAAGGTAAAATAATAATAATAATATAAATAATAATAATAATAATAATGATGATGATGATGATGATGATAATAATAACAACAACAACAATAATACTAATACTACTAATAATTACAACAACAACAATAACAACAACAATAATAATAATAAAAAATCATGGAATTTATATAGCGCTGAATCTTGAAAAACAAACAAGTCGAAGCGCTTATAAATATAGAAAGAAAAGATAACAAAATAGTCCAGAGGGTATCGAGATTCGACAGGGACCTACTTGATTTACTGAGGTGTACAAAATATGTATCATATAATTATGCCTACGACTCTTTTTTTACTCTCACCTGGCTCTCCTCAAAATGCCAGTGATGCTAACTTTGGTCAGCAAAGCTGTTAAGAACTGGCAACTTTTAACAACAATGATAACAATAATTAAGAATACTATAGAGGGAAAGAAACGAGAAGACATGTTAACAACAACAACAACAACAACAATAATAATAATAATAATAATAATAATAATAATAATAATAAATGGAGTTTATATAGCGCTGAATCTTGTAAAAAAATGTTGACAGTATTGTACACACACACCAAATGTTATTTCCAGTTGGTACACTGAATAATTAATATATATTATTTGCTTTTTAAAATTTTTTAAAATCATCCATAAAAAATGTACCGATAATACGAAACGTGTGTCCGTCAAAGCCAAATGTTATTTTCAACTGGTAGACTGAATAATTAACATATCTGCTTCTTTTTAAAAAAAAATCAAGTCAACCATAAGAAATGTACCGATAATACAAAACGTGTGTTTGTCATAGAACTTGCTTTACGCAAAAGCATATTTCCCAATTGTCCCCCCTTACAAAGAACACATCAGCTTTCTTTGAGATTACTAAAGGATTGCACCCTCAGGGGAGTTAATTAGGGAAACAAAACGATTATTTATTATTTCTTTATTTCTTGGCTCCACAGTAATGATACTAGTTAGACTCAAACATTTAACTATGCATAACTTTTCCCCCCCAACAAAACAGCCACATTGACATGCATGCACGCGCACACGCACGCACACTCACACACACGCACACACACCAGAAAGAAAAAGAAAACACACTAAACAAACACTGAGCTAAAACATTCACATCGACTGAGTATCCTAAATTGCACACCCACACACCCACCACACAAAACACACACACACACACACACATTTACAGGCTCCTCACAAATGACACTATTCAGGTAAAAAAAAACACCACTCAAACATTTAACTACACACAACTAAAATTTTTTTCAACAAAACAGCCACATTGACATGCATGGGCGTGCACACACACACCAGAACGCCCCCCCCCCTCACACACACACACACACACTAAACAATGAGCTAAAACATTCACATCAACTGAAATTCCAAAATTGCACATGCATACACCACCCACACAAACACCAGACACACAAACAACCACGCACACCACAAAAAACAACACACACCACTCACAAACACAAACATACACCACACACTCACTCACACACACACCACACCACACCACACTACACTACACACACCACACACACACACACACACCACACACACACACACACCACATACACACACACCACACACACACACACACACACACACACCGAGTTCCAGGCTTTACACTAATGACACTATTCAGATAAGAAAAGCACAATTCAAACATTTAACTACACACAACTTAATTTTTTTCCAACAAAACAGCCACATTGACATGCACGCGCGCACGCACGCACCACACAAACACACACACTAGAAAGAGAAAGAAAACCTAAACACTGAGCTAAAACATTCACGTCAACTGAGAATCCTAAATTGCACATGCACACACACACGTGCACACACACACACACACACACAACCACACTCACCACACACACACACACACACACACACACAACACACACTACATAAACACACCACACAAACACACACAAACAAACACACCCCCACCCCACACACAGTTCGAAGTTCCTCACTAATGACAGTATTCAGATAAGAAAAACATCACTCAAACATTTAACTACACACAACTAAACAATTTTTCAAACAAAACAGCCACATTGACACACACACACACCAGAAAGGAAAAAAACCAAATTAACACTGAGTTCAACATTCACGTCAACTGAGAATCCTAAATTGTACACTTACACACACACACACACACACGATCACACACGCACACACACACACACACACACACACACACCAGAGAAAGGAAAAATACAAAACAAACACTGAGTTAAACAGCAGTGGACTGAGAATCCTAAATTGCACACACACACAGACACACACACACACTCACACACACACCACACACACACACACACACCAGAAAGGAAAAATCCCAAAACAAACACTGAGGTTAAACATTCACCTCGACTGAGAATCCTAAATTGCACACATACACACACACACACACACACACACACACACACACACACACACACACACACACACACACACACACCACACCATGCACACACACATGCACAACCCAGAAAGGAAACACAAATGCCAATTATAGGTGAAAACACTTGCTTGTTTGGCCATAAGTGTGCACATACTTACACTCTCTGACGCACAGACAAAGGAACTGTGAATCACAAGCAAATACTGGCCAATCCCCATCCCAGAACACGTATACTAGCAAAAGTCCTTTGGATGAGACTATAAACCGAGATCCCGTGTGCGAACGAACGCAGAATATCTTGCGCACACGTTAAATCCTGTTCCACTTTTCGTAAGAGTAGGCCATTGTGTGCCGTTGGGAACAGATGACAGAATTTACAAAACCGCATACACACGGGGACTGGATGTAAAAAAAGCACATATGTGCTTATTCCATTATCCTCGATATGAAAAAATAAGATAAAAAAAATCCCCTCCCCAAAAAAACCAACAATAAACCCACCCCCAAAACCAACCAACAAACTCACACTAAAGCCAAAACAAAATAAACAAAACACAAGAGAACAACAACAAAACCCAACAACAAAAAACACCAAAATAAAACAACTAAACACTCAGGTGTATGTAGCTCCACATCCACAAAGTTGTGCTGAAATACTGAAATATGACATGATGTTATATACCTCACCATATAGACAGCCATAATCCAGCTTCAGAATATTTCGTTTTTACTTTAATAAAAAAAAAAAAAAGGTAAAGGTGTCCCATAACCTATGTAGTCGTTGGGAAGCGAGGCATCAGAGACCTCAGCTTCTCTAGGGGCCAGCATATTGAGGGTGGTGCCCATCTCCTCTCCCTCGCTGCTTTACCTTCCCTGACCCTAAAGAGGGCATGTACCCATTTACAGCTGGGTGAACTGGGGGAACTGATTGAAGCCAAGGCGCACAAACGGTCACCTGTCCAATTGGAAACCACGCTCCGCTGCTTAACTTGGCTGGTAGGAAAGCGAATGCCCCGACCACTGAGCTATCCTGTCCCCTTTACTTTAAATAGAGAGTATATAATTGTTATGCTAACTGCTTGTAATAGATAAAACATACCATGTACACTCTAATCAACTGTCTCCATGGCAATTGTGGTCCGTAGGAGTTCCCACGCAATACCATCAGGGTTTAACATCTTTCTCTGTGTCTGTCTGTCTGTCTGTCTGTCTGTCTGTCTCTCTCTCTCTCTCTCTCTCTCTCTCTCTCTCTCTCTCTCTCTCTCTCTCTCTCTCTCTCTGTGCTGAGTTCTAGGATCTCCTGTAGCCCTCCTCCCAGACTACTGATCTCCGTGATGGTGGCAATGTAGGATGTTGGTAGCAGTCTGCCTCTTTTTCTTACTGTTCCGCTTTTCGGAAGAGTAGGCCATTGTGTGCCAGTGGGAACAGATATGACAGAATTTACAAAACCGCATACACACGGGGACTGGATGTAAAAAAAAGCACATAAGTGCTTATTCCATTATACTTGATATAAAAGAATTTAAAAAATATACTGCCCTCAACCTTACCTTGGAGAACTGTCATCATCAGATTATTTTTGTCTATGTCTTTCTGTTTGTAAACAAGGTATTTAAAAGCGAGACACAAGTTTTGTGTAGGTTTTAGTAATTTGCTGACACCATCAGCCCACAAAACTTTTGACCTGGATCAACCTGTGTGGTAAATACGACAACATCACGAGTTTACCTTCAGTTCTTACCTGTTAAGGTAGAACTGCAGCTTACCTTTCATTTCATTTCACCTTGTTGTTGTTCGTAGTCTCACAGCCCACTAAGGCCATCACAAAGGCTGTTAGCTCGTCCAAGTTCAATGATCTCCATTCACATTGGCTTCAAGTTGAAAGCAAATCAACACCTCCTAGTCCCTTCAAATATGTCAACACAATTAATTAACCTGGAAAATGCGTTAGGTCAAATGACACAGAGGCTCAATTATTCCACTCCTTAAAGCCAATAAGGGGTCGGATAGCTCAGTGGTCAGAGCACTCTTTTTCTTCCCCAGCTAAGGTTAAGCAGCGGTTGAGCGTGGTTACCACTTGGATGGGTGACCGTTTGCGCGGGACTTGGCTTCAGTACAGTTCCCCCAGTTCACCCAGCTGTAAATGGGTACCTGCCCTCTTTAGGGTCAGGGAAGGTAAAGCAGCGAGGGAGAGGAAATGGGCGCCGCCCTCAATATGCTGGCCCCTGGAAAAGCTGAGGTTTCTGATGCCTCGCTCCCCTATGACCTTATAGGTTTATGGGACACCCTTTACCCTGAAAAAAACGTCACATCAAATGACACAGTACCTCAATCATTCTATTCCTTACAGCCAATAAAACCAGGCTGTGCTGAGGACGCCAGCCATTCCGCTTATAGTTTATCATCCCCATGTTACAACAAAACTGTGTGAAAGAGTCACGAATATTTCAAAGTAATTACAAATTAATACACGAGAAAAATTCCATATGGGCAAAGAATACTGCAGAATATAAATCCAGTGTTTACGATATAACCACTTGGTCACCATAACAAAAAGATACAGGCAAAATGTATGAACAATAATATTAATTTTAACAAAACAATTATATGAATGGGTGAATCGGTGGTCTAGAGGTAACGCGCCTGCCTAGAAAGCGAAAAGTCTGGGTCGGAGGTGTGCCGTGGTTCGAATCCCGTTCGGACCCGAAACTTTCCCTCCATCCATTAGACCGTGAGTGATGGTCTGGGCACTAGTCTTTCGGATGAAACGATAAACCGAGGTCCCGCGTGTTACACATAATTATTTAGCACACGTGAAAGACTCCACGGCAACAAGAGAGTTGTCTGTGGAAAAAATTTCTGTAGAAAAAAAAGCCACTCTGATAGGGAAACATATACAGTTGCAGACAGGAAAAAAATATAAAAAAATGGGTGGCGCTGCTCTTGTGGCGACGCGCTCTCCCCGGGGTAGAGTAGCCCGAATTTCACGCAGAGAAATCTGCCGTGACTTAAAGTTGGTAAATAAAGTGATAAATAAATGCGAATAGGCTGGAAAGACAAAACAATCAAGAAGAGAAATGATAGACAGGTCATAAACCGTGAACAGCATGACAGATAAGGAGAAATTTTCTTTTTAGCACACAATTTTTCAGAAGATGAGGGATACATATTTCATACCTGTAAAAAAAAAAGCCTAAAGCATCCCCACAGGGGTTGCAGCTTACCTGTTTGCCAGACAATCAGA
>CM054167.1:28924441-28931941 GCA_028751875.1 Rapana venosa | reverse complement strand
TCATTTTGAAGCTATCATGTTGTAGAGGTAGTGAATTCCTCGAAGGCTCCCGATGGACTCGGAGGCTTGACTAAGAGCATACTAAATCTACTGTATAGTGTAGTGTAGTGTAGTGTAGTGTATGTAGTGTAGTGTGTGTGGTGTAGTGTAGTGTGGTGTAGTGTAGTGTAGTGTAGTGTACTGTAGTGTAGTGTGGTGTAGTGTAGTGTGGTGTGGTGTGGTGTAGTGTAGTGTAGTGTAGTGCAGTGTGGTGTGGTGTAATGTGTAGTGAAGTGTAGTGTGGTGTAGTGTGGTGTAGTGTAGTGTGGTGTAGTGTGGTGTAGTGTAGTGTAGTGTAGTGTGATGTAGTGTGGTGTAGTGTAGTGTAGTGTAGTGTGGTGTAGTGTAGTGTAGTGTGTTGTGGTGTAGTGTGGTGTAGTGTAGTGTAGTGTAGTGTAGTGTAGTGTGGTGTAGTGTAGTGTAGGGTAGGGTAGTGTAGTGTAGTGTAGTGTGTTGTAGTGTAGTGTAGTGTAATGTAGCGTAATGTAGTGTAGTGTAGTGTAGTGTAGGGTAGTGTAGTGTAGGTAGTGTAGTTTATTGTAGTGAAGTGTAATGTATTGTAGTGTAGTGTAGTGTAGTATAGTGTAGTGTAGTATATTGTAGTATAGTGTAGTGAAGTGTAGTGTAGTGTAGTGTAGTGTAGTGAAGTGTAGTGTAATGTAGTGAAGTGTAGCGTAGCGTAGTGTAGTGTAGTGTAGTGTAGGGTAGTGTAGTGTAGTGTAGTGTAGTGTAATGTAGTGTAGTGTATAGTGTGTGGTGTATGTGTGGGTAGTGTAGTGTAGTGTAGTGTAGTGGTTAGTGTATGTGTAGTGTGGTGTAGTGTAGTGTAGTGTATGTAGGTGTAGTGTGTGTGTAGATGTATTGTAGTAATGTATGTGTAGTGTAGTGTAGGTGTATATGTATGTGTGAATTAGTAGTGTAGGTAGTGTGGTTGTAGGTGTAGTGTAGTGGTAGTAAGTGTAGTGAGTAGGTAGTGAAGTGTAGGTTAGTGTAGTGTAGTGTAGTGTAGGGTAGTGTGGTGTAGGTAGTAGTGTAGTGTAGTGTAGTGAAGTGAAGTGTAGTGTAGTGTAGGGTAGTGTAGGTAGTGTAGTGTAAGTGTAGTGTAAGTAGTGTGTAGTGTATGTAGTGTAGTAAGTGGGTATGTGTAGTGTAGTGTAAGTGTAGTGAGTGTAGTGTGGTGTGTAGTAGTGTATGTATAGTTGTGTAGTGTATGTAGGTAGTGTGGTTAGTGTAGTGTAGTTTAGTTAGTGTAGTGTATGAAGTGGTAGTGTAGTGTAGTGTGGTGTAGTGTAGTAGTAGTATGTATGTAGTGTAGTGAAATGTAGGTGTAGAGTAGTAGTAGGGTAGGTGTGTGTGTAGTGTAGTAGTGTAGTGTAGTGTAGTTGGTGTAGTGTGTAGTAGTGAGTGATAGTGTATGTAGTGTAGGTATTAGTGTAGTGTAGTAAGTGTAGTAGTAGGAGTAGTGAGTGTAGGTTGTGTAGTGTAGTAGTGGTAGGTAGTGTAGTGTGGTGTGTGATTATGATGTAGTAATGTAGGTAGTAGTGTAGTGTAGGTAGTGTAGGGTAGTGTAGTGGTATGTGAAGTGAGTGTAGGATAGTAGTGTAGTGTAGTGTGAGTGTAGAAGTGTAGCGTAGTGTAGTGTAGAGTGTAGTTAGTGTGGTGTGTAGTGTAGTGAATGTAGTGTGGTGTAGTGTAGTGTAGTGTGGTGAAGGGTGTAGGTTAGTTGTGTAGTGTAGGTGTAGTGTAGTGTAGTGTAGTGTAGTGAAGTGTGGGTAGTGATGTAGTGTAGTGTAGTGAAGTGTATTGTAGTGTAGTGAGTGTGAGTGTAAGTGTAGTGTAGAAGATGTTTTGTAGCGTAGTGTAGTGGGGTAGTGTAGTGTAGTAAGTAGGGTAGTGTTTAGTGTAATGTAGTGTAGTGTAGTGTAGTGTAGTGTTGTGTGAGTGTAGTGTAGTGTAGTGTAGTGTAGTGTAGTGTAGTGTAGTGTAGGGTAGTGTGGTGTAAGTGTAGTGTAGTGTAGTGTGGTAGTGTATGTAGTGTATTGAGTAAGTGTAGTGTGATGTGGTAAGTGTAGTGTAGTGATGTGTGTATGTGTAGTGTGTAGTGTGTGTAGTGTAGTGTATGATGTATAGTGTAGTGTAGTGTATGTAGGTGTAGTGTAGGGTAGTGGTAGTGTGTTAGTGGTGTAGTGTAGTGTAGTGTAGTGAAGTTAGGGTAGTGTAGTGGTAGTGAAGTGTAGTGTAGTGTAGTGTAGTGTAGTGTAATGTAGTAGTAGTAGTGAGTGTAGTGAGTGAAGTGTAGTGTAGTGTAGTGTAGTGTAGTGTAGTGTAGTGGGTGAGTGTAGTGAGAGGTAATGTAGTGAGTGTATGTAGGGTGTAGTGTGTGTAGTGTAGTGTAGTAGTGAGTGTAGGTATGTGTAGGGTATGTAGTGTAGTGAGTGTAGTGTAGTGTAGTGTGTAGTAGGTGTAGTGTAGGTAGTTAGTGTTAATTGTGTAGTGTAGTGTAGTGATTGGTGGTGTAGTTAGTGTGAAGGTGTATTAGATGTAGTGTAGTGTAGTGTAATTAGTGTAGTGTAGTGTATGTAGTGTAGTGAGTGTAGTGTAGGAGTGTAGTGTAGTGTAGTGTAGTGTATGTGTAGTGAAGTGTAGGTAGGTAGTGTAGTGTAGTGTAGTGTAGTGTAGTGTATGTGTAGTGTGAGGGTAGGTAGGGTAGTGTAGTGTAGTGTAATGTAGTTGGTAGTGTAGTGAGTAGGTGGTAGATGTAGTGATATGTAGTGTAGTGTAGTGTAGTGTAGAGTAGGATAGTGTGGTGTTAGTGTAGGTGTAGTGTAGTGTAGTGTAAGTAGTGTAGTGTAGGGTAGTGTGGTGTGAGTGTAGTGTAGTGTAGTGTAGGTGTATGTAGTGTAGTGTAGTGTAGTGTAGTGTAGTGTAGTGTAGGTGTAGTGTAGTTTAGGGAGTGTAGTGTAGTAGTGGTAATGATGTGGGTAGTGTAGTGTAGTGTAGTGTAGGTAGTGTAGTGATAGGTGTGAGTGATAGTGTATGTAAGTGTAGTGTAGTGTAGTGTGGTGTAGGGTGTAGTGTAGTGAGGTGTAGTGTGGTGTAGTGCAGGTAGTGGTAGTGTAGTGTAGTGTAGTGTAGTGTAAGTAGGTAGTGTAGGGTAGTGTAGGGTGTAGTGTAGTGTAGTGTAGTGTAGTGTATGTGTAAGTGTAGTGTGGTGTGTGTATGATGTAGTGTAGTGTAGTGTATGTAGGTAGGGTAGTGTAGTGTAGAGTGTAGTGAGGTAGGGTAGTGTGGTAGTATGTGTGTAGTGTAGGTTAGTGTAGTGTAGTGTAATGTAGGTGTAGTGTAGTGTAGTGTAGGTGTGTAGTGTAGGGTAGGGTAGTGTAGTGTTAGTAGTGGTGTAGTGTAGGTGTAGTGTAGTGTAGATGTAGTGTAGGTAGTGTAGTGTAGATATGTGTAGTATAGGATAGTGTAATGTAGTGTAGTGTAGTGTTGTGTGTAGTGTGGTGTGGGTGTAGTGTAGATGTGGTAGTGTGTAGTGTAGTGTAGTGTATGTAGAGTAGTGTAGTGTAGTGTAGTGTGTGTGTAGTGTAGTAGTAGTGATAGTGTGTATTAGTGTAGTAGTATGTAGTAGTGTGTAGTGTGGTGTGGTGTAGTGTAGTGTAGTTAGTGTGTGTAGTGTAGTGTATGTAGTGTAGTTAGTGATAGTGTAGCGTAGTGTGGGTAGTGTAGTGCAGTGTAGTGTAGGGTAGTGAAGTGTAGTGTAGTGAGTGTAGTGTAGTGTAAGTGTAGTGTATGTGTGTAGGTGTAGTGTAGTGTAGTGTAGGGTAGTGTAGTGTAGTGTAGTGTAAGTGTAGTGTAGTGTAGTGAGATGTGAGTGTAGTGTAGTGTAGTGTGGGTGTGGTGTAGTGTGTTAGTGTAGTGTAGTGTAGTGTAGGGTAGGGTAGTGTAGTGTAGTGTAGGTAGGTAGTAGTTAGGTAGGGTAGTGTAGTGTAGTGTAGTGTGGTGTAGTGTAGTGTAGCGTAGTGTAGTGTAGGGTAGTGTAGTATGGTGTGGTGTGGTGTAGTGTAGTGTAGGGTAGTGTAGTGTAGTGTAGATGTAGGGTAGTGTAGTGTAGTGTAGTGTGTGTTAGTGTAGTGTAGTGTGTGTAGTGTAGTGTAGTGTAGTGTAGTGTAGTGTAGTGTAGTGTAGTGTAGGAGTGTAGTGGTAGTGTAGTGTGTAGTGTGGTGTGTGTAGGAGTGTAGTGTATGTAGTGTAGTGAGGTAGTGTAGTGTAGTGTAGGTTAGTGTATGTAGTGTAATGTGTGTAGTGTAGTGTAGTGTGGTGTGGTGTAGTGTAGTGTAGTGTAGTGTGGTGGGTGTAGTGTAGTGTAGTGTAGGATGTAGTTAGTGTAGTGTAGTGTGTGAAGTGTAGTGAGTGTAGTGTGGTGTAGTGTGTGTAGTGTAGTGTAGTGTGTAGGGATGTAAGTGTAGTAGTGAGTGTAGTGTATGTGGTGTAGTGTGAGTGTAGTGTAGTGTGTAGTGTGGGTTAGTGTGGTTAGTGTAGTGTAGTGGGGTAGTAGGTAGTGTAGTGTAGTGTAGTGTAGATGAGTGTAGCTAGTGTAGTGTAGTATAGTGTAAGTGTAGTGTAGTGTAAGTAGTGAGTGGTGTGGGTGTAGTGTAGTGTAGTGTAGTGGTAGTGTAGTGAGTAGGGGTAGGGTAGTGTAGTGTAGTGTAGTGTAGGGGTAGTGGTGATAGTGTGTGTAGGTAGGTGTAGTGTGAGAGTGTATGTAGTGTATGTAGTAGTGTAGTGGTAGTGTAGGAGTGTAGTAGTGGTAGTGTAGTGTAGTGTAGTATGGTAGTGTGAGTGTAGTGTATGTAAGTGTAGGTAGTGAGTGTAGTGATAGTGTAGTGTAGGAGTGTCAGTGTAGTGTAGTGTATGTGTAGTGTAGTGTTAGTGTAGGTAGTAGTGTAGTGTAGTTTGTGAGTGTAGGTGTAGGGTAGTGTATGTGGTAGTGTAGTGTAGTGTAGTGTAGCGTGTAGTGTAGCGTAGTGTGGGTGTGTAGTCATGTAGTGGTAGTGTAGTGTAGGTAGTGCTAGTGTAGTGTGGTGTAGTGTAGTGTAGTGTGAGTGTAGTGGTGATAGTGTTTGTAGGTAGTGAGTGTGGTGTGTGTAAGTGTAGTGTAGTGTGTGGTGTGTAGTGTAAAGTGTATGTAGTGTAATTGGTTGTTATTAGTTAGTGTAGTGTAGTGTAGTGATGTGTGTTAGTGTATGTGGAGTGTAGTATGTGTAGTGGTGGTGGTAGTGTAGTGTAGTGTAGTGTAGGGATGTAGTGTAGGGTAGTGTAGGTGTAGTGCAGGATGGTGTGTAGTGTGTTAGTGTCGTGTAGTGAGTGGTAGTCGTAGTGTAGTGTGGGTATGTAGTAAGTGGTGGGTAGGTAGTGTAAGGTAGTGTAGTGTAGTGGAGTGTAGGGAGTTTTGTAAGTGTAGGTAGTGTAGTGTAGGGGTAGTGTAAGTAGTAGTATGTAGTGTAGGAGATGTAGGTGTAGTGAAGTGTAGGTAGTGTAGATGAGTGAGGGTAGGAGTAGGTAGTGTAAGGTAGTGAGTGTGGTGAGTGTATGTAGGTGTAGTGTGGTGGGGTAGTGTATGTAAGTGTAGTGTAGGTAAATGTAGTGGTATGTAGTGAGGAGGAGTGTATGTAGGGTAGTGTATGTAGTGTAGTGTAGGGAGTGGGTGAGTGGAGTGTAGTGGAGTGGAGTGGAGTGGAGTGGAGTGGAGTGGAGTGAAGTGTAGTGTAGTGTAGTGTAGTGTAGTGTAGTGTTTACAAAATTCATTAGCATTGAATTGGTGATTATAATTATTGAGGAGTGTAGGGGGGGGGGAAGGTTAAGGGGGAGGGGGAGGTAAATGTGTGAAGCCTGAGAGAGAGAGAGGAGAGAGAGAGAGAAAGAGGGAGAGAGAGAGGGGGAGAGAGAGAGAGAGAGAAAGAGGAAAAGGAGATAGAGAGGAGAGGGAGATAGAGAGAGGGAGAGAGAGAGAAGAGAAGGGAGGGAGAGAGAGAGAGAGATGGGAGGGAGGGAGGAGAGAGAGAGAGAGAGAGAGAGAAAAGAGAGAGAGAGAGAGAGAGAGAGAGAGAGAGAGAGAGAGAGAGAGAGAGAGAGAGAGAGAGAGAGAGAGAGAGAGTGAGAGAGGAGGAGAGAGAGGGGGAGGAGAGATGGGGGAGGGAGAGAGAGAGAGGGAGAAGGGGGGGAGAGAAAGAAGGAGGGAGGGAGAGAAGGAGGGGAGAAGGAGGGAGGGAGAGAGAGAGAAGGAGGGGATGGAGAGAGAGGAAGAAGGAGGGAGAGAGAGAGAGAGAGAGAGAGAGGGAGGGAGAGAGGGGAGAAGAGGGAGGGAAGAGAAAGAGAGAGATATGTGTGTGTAGTGATTGTGTGTTTCCGTTTTTGTACACTCTCGCGCGCACGCACGTACGCACACACATTCACATACACACAAACACACACACAGCACACGTGTGCACTCAATCACTCACTCAAAGAAGCGCGCGCACGCACACACACACACACACAACACACCACACACACACACACACACACACACCACACACACACACACACACACACACACACACACACACACACACACACACACACACATACACACAAATCATTCAGGAGGTTGGGGGGGGGGGGGGGGGCAGGTTAAAGTGACGTGCACTGCGCTCGTGATCTGCTGACCCGAGTTCGAATCTCGTTCAAGAGGATTTTTCCTCTGGAGTTAAATCCTGTTCCGCATTTCGGAAGAGTAGGCCATTGTGTGCCGGCGGAACGGATGACAATATTTTAAAAACTGCATACACACGGGGGCTGTATGTAGAAAAAGCACACGAAGGCTTATCCCATCATTCTCGAAATAAAAGAATAAAAAAAATAAAAAAATAAAAATAAACACACACACACACACACACACACACACCACACACACACACACACACACACACACACACACGCACGCACACATTCACACTCACTGTTAAAATATGCATACACATCAACCATACATTGCTTTTGTATAAAACTTCGCTATTACACCCCACCATAATTATACACCCACCCATAAACACAAGTACATTAATCTGTACGCTCATACAAAAGGTAAAGGTAAAGGTGTGCCATAACCTATAAGGTCGTAGGGGAGCGAGGCATCAGATACCTCAACATCTCTAGGGGCCAGCATATTGAGGGCGGCGCCCATCTCCTCTCTCTCTCTCTCTTCTCTCTCTCTCCTCTCCTCTCTCTCTCTCATCTCTCTCTCTCTCTCTCTCTCTCTCGCTGCTTTACCTTCCCTGACCCAAAGAGGGGCAAGGTACCCATTTACAGCTGGGTGAACTGGGGGGAACTGTACTGAAGCCAAGGCACACAAACGATCACCCATCCATGGTAACCACGCTCGACGCTGCTTACCTTGGCTAGGAGAAGCGAGGCTCCGAC
>CM054167.1:28912115-28923941 GCA_028751875.1 Rapana venosa | reverse complement strand
TGCTACTGCTGAAGCAATTGTTTAGCTCCTACAATGCTACTGCTCTGGAAATGTCTTGGTTTCCTAAAATGCAACTGCTCTGGCAATTTCTTTGAGCCCTAAAATGATACTGCTCCAGCAATTTCTTTGGTTCCAAAACACTACTGCTCTGGCAATTTCTTGGCATCCTAAAACACTTCTGCTCCAGCAATTTCTTTGGGCCTTAAAATACTACTGCTGCGGCAATTTCTTTGGATTCTAAAATACTACCCCTCAGGCAATTTGTTTGTCTTAAAACCCTACTGCTCAGGGAATTTCTTGGCATCCTAAAATACTACAACTCAGGCAACTTCTTGGGGTTTCTAGAATACTACTGCTTAAGCAATTTCTTGGGATCTTAAAATACTACTGCTTCAGCATTTTCTTGGGGCTCTGAAAAAAGTTATTGTTCAGCCAAAATTTGTTTCCTAAAATACTACTGCTGAGAGAATTTCTTGGGACCCTAATAAAATCCTACTGCTCTGGCAATTTCTTGGGACCCTGAAAAATGCTACTGCTCTGGCAATTTCTTTGGTTCCAAAACACTATTGCTCCAGCAATTTCTTGGGGTTCCTAAAATACTACTGCTCAGGCATCTTCTTGAGACCATAAAAATGCTACTGCTGTGGAAATTTCTTGGGGTCATAAAATGCTACTGCTCTGGCATTTTTTGTTTGTTCTTAAAGTGTTACAGTTTGGGCAATTTCTTGGTTTTCTAAAATGCTACTGCTGAGGCAATTTCTTAGGTTCCTGAAAAAGATACTTCAAAGGCATTTTTGATGACTCTGAAAAATGATATTCCTCAGTCTTAAAATGCTACTGCTAAGGCAATTTCTTGGGACCCTGGAAAATGCTACTGTTGAGGCAATTTCCTCAGCTCCTAAATAGCTTCTGCTAAAGAAAAATGATATTGCTAAGGCAATTTTTTTGTAGGCTTAAAATGCTACTGCTCAGGCAATTTCTTGGAACTTGGAAAAATGCTACTGCTCAGCCAATTTTTTTGTTTCTAAAATACTACTGCTAAGGCAATTTCTTGGGACCCTGAAAAATGCTACTGCTCAGGCAATTTCTTTCAGTCTTAAATAGCTTCTGCTGTGGAAATTTCTTGGGATTCCTAAAATACTACTGCTCAGGCAATTTCTTAGGGGCTCCTAGAATACTACTGCTCAGGCAATTTCTTGGGACTGTGAAAAATGCTACTGCTGAAGCAATTGTTCAGGTCCTAAAATACCACTGCTCCGGCACCTAAATTATTACTGCTCAGGCACTATCTAATAATAATAATAATAATAATGAATAGCATTTATATAGCACATTTCTCAAAGCAATGACTCAATGCGCTTTTATACCATGCGCATCTATACACATGCACACACAGCACATAATAACAACAACAACAACAATGATAATGAGCATTTCTAAAGCGCAAATAAATTTACCAGAGATACCTATCGCACTGTAGAGGCACACACTTGCGTCCGGGCACACACTAGCAGGGCAATTAACAGTACACTCAAGAGAAAAGGCACTAGCAATAACATAACTAACAAACAAACAAAAACCCATAACCAACAGCCAGGCATGCACATGAAGTAGCCTACAGTGTGACAAACGGCGACCGTCAAGACAAGCACAATATATTAACTAGCTAAGAAATACATTAAAGAGATGTGTCTTCAATGAAGACTTAAACTGGGATAAAGTGGGAGCATGTCTGACGGCTGGTGGCAGAGAGTTCCAGATCGTGGGCGCAGCAACACCAAAAGATCTACGACCTGCGGTTTTGAGGTTGTAATGGGGTACAACAAGTAAGTTATCATTCGAAGACCGCAGGGTTCTAGTTGTGGTGCGTGATTTCAAGGCAGCTGACAGAGATGGAGCAAGCGAGCCTTCAGAGTGACGGTATGCCAAGACCGCAACTTTGTACTGACAGCGTGCCCTTACAGGTAACCAATGAAGCTCCCTAAGTCACATGGTCCCTTTTGCTCTTTCCAAGGATGAGCCTGGCAGCAGAGTTCTGAATTCGCTGCAGGCGTGTAAACTGGTCATCACTTATACCGATAAAACAGGAGTTGCAATAGTCCAGTCGCGGCAAGACGGTCGCTGAAACAAGCTTGATCACTGCATCACGAGGCAAGAATTTCTTAATGTGTGCAATACGGCGCAGCTCTAGAAAGCATGCTCTGCAGACGTTACTAATGTGGTCTTTCATGGAGAGAGTAGGATCTAGCTGAACACCCAGATACCGCACAGAACTCTGAAAAGCTATGTCACAGCCACCCAAGACCACAGAACTCTCCGACACCCGCATAAGACTAGATGGTGAACCAACTGCCATAACTTCTGTCTTGTCTGTATTTAATTTGAGTTTGTTGCTGTCCATCCACTGAAGGACACTGTGCGTGCAATCTGCCAGTGTGCGCGTGGCGTCTGAAAAATTTTGAGGTGTTGCATTTGCCGAAATTTCTGTATCATCTGCATATTTATGAAACTGGCAATCATGTAAGGTCATCACATTAGACAGAGGCTGAGAATATAGTGTGAACAATACGGGACCCAAAACAGAACCTTGAGGTACGCCATACAGGAGGGGGGCAGGTTGTGACTTAACTCCCTCTATCAGCACGCTCTGCGACCTATCAGAGACATAAGAGGTAAACCATGCCAAGGCAACACCTCTTATTCCAAAAGAGTATTCTAGTCTTTTGAGCAAAATAGAGTGGTCAAGCGTGTCGAATGCCGCACTGAGGTCCAACAAGCCCATGACTGACACTCTGCGGTTGTCATTCTGCAAAAGCAGGCTGCTGGTGACACTCAGTACGGCAGTCTCCGTGCTGTGACCAGCCCTATATGCTGACTGATGATCTTCCAAAAGGTGGTTACAAGCTAGGTGCTTCTGAAGCTGTTTGAGGACAACTCTCTCCAGAACTTTTGAAATGAAAGGAAGATTGGAAACCGGCCTGTAATTTTTCATAGTATTGCAGTCTAGACCTTTTTTCTTGAGGAGTGGGATAACAATAGCATTTTTGAACTGACAGGGTACAGAGCCCGCCGACAAAGATGCATTGATGATGTCTGTTACCATAGGTGCCAAAATATCAAGGTTTTGCTTTATCAAAACAGTGGGCAGAGGATCTAAACAACAGCTTTTTGTTGGCATGGACAGAATTACTTCATGGATGTCTTTCACAGAAACTGGTTGAAAGGATGACAAAATGGGACCATCATACTGATGGAAACTAGGTGGAACAGATGGTCGCTGATCAAGATCATCGCGTATTTGTCTGATTTTATCCATGAAAAAGTTACAAAAACTTTGTGGTAGATCGTGTAGGGGCACATTTGTGGGAAGGGGAGTGGTATTATTCTTACCCAGGAGGCTGTTAGCTATAGAGAAAATTTGTTTTGATGAACGACATGATTTCATTTCCTCACAATAAAATTCTTTTATCTTTGACTCTTTCAGATTCCTGTATACCGCATTTTCCTTGACTAAAATTTCTCTGTGCACTGAGAGTTTTGTCTTTCTCCACTTTCTCTCTGCCCGCCGCTTCACCCTTCTAGCCTCTCTGACCCCATCGTCCATCCAAGGCGCTGAAGGCCTGTCGCGCACCCTCCGAGAAACAACGGGAGCGTGTTTGTCAACAATTATCTTAAGCCCCCCATCATAGGTCTCAACCAAGGATGTAACATCTACGCCTTCAGCACCCTCCACCAGAGACACAAGATCAGCGCGGAAATCCTTCCGGCACATCCTCCCGATGCCCCTGGAGGACACCCAACGGGTGACCGGCGGAGGTCGCTGCAAGTCAAGCTGGGAGAAAACACCATAATGATCTGATAGGCCCGGGAACTCTTTAACATCACAAAGCTTTACAACATTATCATCATTTCTTACTACAATCCAGTCCAAAATGTGTCTATCTCTGTGAGTAGATCTGTCAACCAGTTGACACAAATTAAAATCAGATAGAATAGACTTTACCTTCTGTACATCTTTGTCACAAAGACTATCATAATGATAATTGAAGTCCCCTTGAATAGAAAAACTTCTGCTGTCATTGGTGTAATAAGAGAGCAAGTCTGGGAGTTCTTGAAAAAACAAATTACTAGGAATTTTGTTCTTCTTGGTGGGAGTACGCCGGTAAATGAGAACCAAGTTTGTTGATGTTTGGTCGAGGGTTAAACGAATCTCAACACCTTCGAAAGAAAAATAGTCCAGTCTCCTGCAGGTAGCATGACGTGAGAGAGTCTTTTTCATCACGATAGCCAAGCTGCCGCCGGATCTGTTGGTCTATCTAGGGGTTTTAAATACTTCTGCTGAGGCAATTTCTTTGGTTTTGAAAATACGACCCTCTCAGGCAATTTGTTTGTGTCTTAAAACACTACTGCTCAGGGAATTTCTTGGGGTTCCCAAAATACAACTGCTCAGGCATTCTTTGGGGTTTCTAAAATACCACTGCTTAAGCAATTTCTTGGGGTTCCCCCAAAAATACTGCTTCAGCAATTTCTTGGGACTGAAAAATGCTACTGCTGAAGCAATTGTTTAGCTCCTACAATGCTACTGCTCTGGAAATGTCTTGTTTTCCTAAAATGCAACTGCTCTGGCAATTTCTTGGCATCCTAAAACTCTACTACTGCAGGAATTTCTTGGGGCCTTAAAATACTACTGCTGAGGCAATTTCTTTGGTTTCTAAAATACTACCCCTCAGGCACTTTGTTTGTCTTAAAACACTACTACTCAGGCAATTTCTTTGGGTCCTAAAATACTACTGCTCCAGCATTTTCTTGGGGCTCTGAAAAATGTTACTGCTCTGACAATTTCTTGGAACCTGGAAAAAGGCTACTGCTCAGCCAAAAATTTTGCTTTCTAAAATACTACTGCTGAGAGAATTTCTTGGGACCCTAATAAAATCCTACTGCTCTGGCAATTTCTTGGGACCCTGAAAAATGCTACTGCTCTGGCAATTTCTTTGGTTCCAAAACACTATTGCTCCAGCAATTTCTTGGGGTTCCTAAAATACTACTGCTCAGGCATCTTTTTGAGACCATAAAAATACTACTGCTATAGAAATTTCTTGGGGTCATAAAATGCTACTGCTCTGGCAATTTTGGGGTTCTTAAAGTGTTACAGTTGGGGCAATTTCTTGGTTTTCTAAAATGCTACTGCTGAGGCGATTTCTTAGGTCCCTGAAAAAAGATACTTCAGAGGCATTTTTTTTAGGACCCTGAAAAAAGATATTGCTAAGGCAATTTATTGTAGTCTTAAAATGCTACTGCTCAGGCAATTTCTTGGAACTTGGAAAAATGCTACTGCTCAGCCAATTTTTTGTTTCTAAAATACTACAGCTAAGGCAATTTCTTGGGACCCTGAAAAATGCTACTGCTCAGCCAATTTTTTGTTTCTAAAATACTACAGCTAAGGCAATTTCTTGGGACCCTGAAAAATGCTACTGTTTAGGCAATTTGTTCAGGTCTTAAATAGCTTCTGCTTTGGAAATTTCTTGGGATTCCTAAAATACTACTGCTCCAGCAATTTCTTGGGACTGTGACTGCTGAAGCAATTGTTCAGGTCCTAAAATACCACTACTCCAGCAATTTCTTGTGGTCCTAAATTATTACTGCTCAGGCACTATCTAGGGGCTTTTAAATACTTCTGCTGAGGCAAATTCTTCGGTTCCTAAAATACTACTGCTCAGACAATTTCTTTGTGTCTTGAAACACTACTGGTCAGGAAATTTCTTGGGAACCTGAAATACTACTGCTCAGGCAGTTTCTTGTGCTAATAACAGTAACTCCTAGGGCAATTTCTTGTGATCTTAACAGTCGCTCTTAAGGCAAATTCTTGTAATCTGAAAATCACTCCTAAAACAACTTGTTGTGATCCTGAAAGTCACTCTTATGGCATTTTAAGGGACCCTAAAAACAGCTACTTCTGAGGGAATTTTAGAGATTCTGAAAAAAACACTGCTCAGTTGGTGGCTTTTTCATGTTTTTTAAAAAAAATTCTGGGGCTAGAGGTGCAAAGCTCAACAATGGTAAGATTTGGAAAACGCAACCAATTGCCCCACATTTAAAGTAGGCAGCCACACTCCAACTTTTAAGATGATTAAGCCTAAGCACAACAACTGTGCCTGGGCTTTTTACAAGAAGTTGTCATCCAGTTTTACTGGCATATGTCATAACTTACCCTCCCTAAACAGCAGAGCTGATTGTAACATGTGCACGCATGTTTAGCGTGCCTTTGTACAGGTGACCTCACCTCGGCTTTACTTCTCATCTGAAGGACTTTTGGCAAGATTCTTTCCTACTGTTGTCAAACACTCAGACTGAGCATCTCCTGAGACTTAATTGCAGCGCAACGCATTTTCACTTATATAACAGACATTTTGGCAGGATTGAAGTCAGTATTGATATTAGTTTCAGAAGGGAAAAAAAATGATACTGCTCCAGCAATTTCTTTGGTTCCAAAACACTACTGCTCAGGCAATTTCTTGGCATCCTAAAACACTACTGCTCCAGCAATTTCTTGGCATCCTAAAACACTACTGCTCCAGCAATTTCTTTGGGCCTTAAAATACTACTGCTGAGGCAATTTCTTTGGTTTCTAAAATACTACCCTTCAGGCAATTCGTTTGTCTTGAAACACTACTGCTCCAGGAATTTCTTGGCATCCTAAAATTAAAACAATCATCAAACAGGCATCTTCCCAGCTGGTGTCTTCTGACGGAGGTGAAGCTTTCACTTTGGGGGCTGTTATAATAATGATAATAATAATAATAATAATAATAATAATAATAATAATAATGATAATAATAATAATAATAATAATAATAATAATAATAATAATAATAATAATAATAATAATAATAATAATAATAATAATAAATGGAACTTATATAGGCTATATCTTGCAAAGACAAATCAAAGGGCATACATTCAACCTAATCTTACACAGTCATGCAACCAATGATAAATAATCAATAGTTTAAACAAACAGATATTATAATAATAATAATAATGTATGGAATTTATATAGCGCTGAATCTTGTAAAGCAACAAATCAAAGCGCTCAGATTTTATTTCATACCACTTTAAGTCATGGCAGATTACAAACATGGTGCGCTGCAGACACAATCTATGAAATAAAATTTCAATAGTCAAATGTTTTTCAAAGCACACATCCACACGCACACATGCCCTATACTTTAGCAGGGTGATAGGACAAGGGTTAGTGAAGGTAGGATAGTTCTGATATGAAACAGGAGGGGGGAAATCTTAGGTTTGAAATAAATATGTCTTGAGGCTGGATTTAAAAGTGTCATAACTAGGTTTCTGGCGAAGAGAGAGATGGAGCTCATTCCAGGTCGATGGACCCGAAATAGAGAGAAAGAGTGATGTCCAATGGTGGATTGGTTGAGTCTAGGTATTCAAATTCCACTGATAAATCAGCAGGCCAGTTTCTGTTTCATGTTCCTCACAGTAAATGTCCAGAAACACGTGGTATCCAGAGGCCTTTTATGATGTATGTTTATCCGTCGTGTCCGACGATGACCTCCAAAACAGCAGAGGAGGCAGCTGCTGTTTTGGAAACTGGGCAGAAATTTGATTATAGTGGAGATGCCTTGCCCACAGCACATCCCAAGTGGGCATAAGGACAGTCAGCGTTGGAGATGCTCTCCGAAGGCCAATCAGCCCCCAGGGCTGCAGCACATGAGGACTGTTCGAGTCAAGCCTCCTAGTCAGAGAGTCATAGTCGATCACTAAAGACTAAGCTGTAAAGTGGAATTCCATGAGTGGGAAAGCCACTGGTCATACAGCCTCTCACTTTGCTGTTACCCCCAGCGTCAATGGTTTCATCAAGAACTTTGATAAAGCCCAGGCGCTGACGGCGAAGATAACAGAAGTTTAATGGACAAAAGTGGTTTGTTGACTACAGATATTTTGTGTGCAATGCCTGAAGTTATTCATTTCTTTTGTCTATGCTAAAATACAATGCATTGCGGTACAATATAGTACAGTAGAGTGCAATGCAGTAGATTACAGTTCAATACAATACAATGCAACACTAGACAACAGAACACAGTGTACAGCATGACACAATACAACACGACAGAATACAACACAGTACACCAAGCCACACCACAGCACAACGCAACACAACACAACACAATACAGCACAAAGCAATACAACACCACATAGCAAGCACAATGCAAGACAATAATTACAAGCAGCATGCCTGATACCTACAGAGGAGGAACTACATGCTGAGGGTCACTAAATCAACGTGAATAGACCTTAACTCATTGAGGTTACTCCTCTCCACGAATTTTAAAAAAAACCCCACAAAGTGATAGTTAACTCAAGGGAAAGTACTATGGCCTGTAGGGCAATCATTTTTTCTAAATACAGTTGCTTTCCTTGACCATAAGCTTGCCTAGATTTTGTCTGTTGGCTAATTTTGTTTGACATGTCAACAAGTGATATCTTTGGGATTTCAGGCACTCCAGTGTTATGATTCTTTAAAAAAAAATCTGTCGAACAAAAAGTGACATCACATAGATTCAGCCAGCTTCAGGGAACTTTACTTTGGTGAAAAATCATCACATTGCTTCAAGGGGGCTAGTTAATGAATAATTCAAGCCATTTAAGATACCATCCCTAATTTTCAAAACTTTTTCTTTTTCAGCATTCAGTGACATATTTTGAAAATTTGTAAAAAAAATAACTGCAGTCATCTATTAAAAAACTGTGAAACAATCTCAGAAGTAGACATTATACACTTTTCAATGATGTATAATGTGTGGTGTCATTATTATGTTGGGTAAGTCTGCTAAAATTTTTCAAATATAGCCAAAATCACCCGTCACCACAAAATGGCGGGATCCATTTCACTGCGACTCCAATGAGTTAACCTTAAACTGAAGGCGTCACACAAACTAGCCGAACAAGGCAAGGTCAGGTCAGTGACATTTCTGTTTCAACACCTGATGCTTAGACTTTCTTGTGTGAAGGTGGAAGCCAAAACATTTCCAGGTGCCAGGTTCCTTGTAGAGCTCATTCAGAATGTCTTCTCTTACATCAGGATACTAGCGACACAAGAAGGCTGGCTGTGGAATAGGCTTCCCTCGAAACTAAAAAATGAAACTAATCTGAAAAAATTTAAAACAAAGTATCAAGATCTTTTGATGAAACAAAGTGATACAACGTATCTCCTTCCCAAGATGTATTAATACAACATTTATATCCGGTTTCCATACTTCTTGTTCCTCTCTCTGTCTCACTATCTCTGTCTCTATCTTAGACTGTCTGTCTGACTGTCTGTCTATCTGTCTGTCTGTTCTGTCTGTCTATCTGTCTGTCGCCTGTCTCTCTGTGTGTCTGTGTGTCTGTCTGTCTATCTATCTATCTGCCTGCCTGTCTGTCTGTCTGTCTGTCTGTCTGTCTCTTGTGCATCTGTTGAATCCATGTGTGTGTATTTTCATATGTATCATAATGATTTATGCTTTCGTTTTTCTTGCAGCTTTTTCTTTTTTTTTCATGTTGATGGCTGGATGAAAAAAGTCTTGTTACTTAATCTATTACCCTCGTGAAATAAAATTGCGTTTGCGTTTGTGTTTGCGTTTGGGTGATGCAGTTTATTTTGCGTTCACTTGTTCACTTGTCAGTAACAAATGATTTTTTTTTCTTTCTCCTCCTACTTCATTTTCTTTTCTTCTTCTTTTTTTTATTCTCCTACTTCATCTTCTTGACTTTCCCGTGGGGATGTCGTGGGCCTGTCAGTATAAAAGAAATCCCCATTTTCCCTTAAAATTTCGGTGCTAAAAATTTTTCCTCTTTTTTATCACTCTCTTTTTTTCTCCTTTTTCCCTTTTCTCCCTGTCACCTCCTTCCGTTATTTTCTCCCGGGGTTTGTCCATTCTCCCGTTTTTTTCCCCCAGAAAGAAAAAAAGATAACAATTCTCTTTTTGGGCCAAAGTTTTTTTTTTGTTTTTTTTGATTTATTTTTTTTATCCCGGGGGATAATGAAAAAACCCATTTTGTATGTGCTTTTTTACATCCGGGTTCCCCGGTTGTATGGGGTTTTGTAAATTATGTACTTTTTCCCCACCGGACAAAAAGGGCCTATGCCAAAAAAAAGCGGAACAGGATTTAACATGGCGCAAGATTTTAAAACGTGCTTTGGGCATACGGGCCCTCCTGGGTTTTTTGCCCCTCCAAAGGAAATTTTGGGGGGGGAGGGGAGCCCTGAATGATTGTTAACTCCAGGGGAAAATATGGCCTTAAAACGGGGATCAAACCCGGGGGTCGTCAGAGCGAACGCTTTTTTTCAAAAACCACTAGGCTACCCCCGTCCCCCCCAAATCGTATGTGTTTCACTGGGCCTGACTTTCTTGTCGGGCCCCCTTAACACACGCAACGCGTGCTCGCCATAAAAAGACAAAAATAGTGTGCTGAAATTTGTTTGATGAAGAAGAAAAGAAAAAAGAAAGAAAGAAAGAAGAAGAAAAAAAAAAAAGAAAGAAGAAAAAATGAAAGAAAAAAAAGAAGAAAGAAGAAAGAAGAAGAAGAAGAAGAAAGGAAAAAAAATTGCGAAAAAGAAAAATTTGCGAAGAAAAAAAAAAGAAGAAGAAGAAAAAAGAAGAAAATTCCCAAGAAAGAAGAAAAAAAAATTGCGAAAAAAAAGGGAAAAGGGGAAGAAGAAGAAGAAGAAAAAAAGAAGAAGAAAAAAGAAGAAGAAGAAGAAGAAGAAAAAAAAGAATTGCAAAGGGGAAAAGAAAGCAAAAAAAGGAAGAAGAAAAAGGGAAAAAGGAAAAAAAATTTGCGAAAAAAGAAAAAGAAAAGAAAGAAGAAAGAAGAAAAAAGGAAAAAAAGAAGAAAAAATTAGAAGAAAAAGGGAAAAAAAGGAAGAAAAAAAAAAAAGAATAAAAGAAAGAAAAAAAAAGGGGGAAGAAGAAGAAGAAAAAAATTTGCGAAGAAGAAAATTCCCGAAAAAGGGAAAAAGAAGAAGAAGAAAAAGAAGAAGAATTGGGGAAGAAAAAATTTTTGCGAAAAAAAGAAGAATTGCGAAAAAAGAAGAAGAAAAAAGAAGAAAAAAAAAGAAGAAGAAGAAGAAAAAAGGGGAAAAGAAAAATTTAAGAAGAAAAAATTGCGAAAGAAGAAGAAGGAAAAGAAGAAAAGGGGAAGAAGAAGAAAGAAAGAAGAAGAAGAAGAAAACAACAACAAAAAAAACAAACAACAAGAACAAAACAAGAAAAAACAACAAGAAGAAATCTTTTGATGCTAAGGGGTCCCAGGGTAAAACCACCTCCCCCTTTTTCCCCTCCCCCCTTTTTCATCATCCCCTTCGTTTTAAATTTGCCCATCCTAAAGATCGGGAAAAACCCGGGGGACCCATAAAATTTTGACCCCAAACTGTGGGGCCACCACCCGTTGGGCCCCCTGCACCGCTCCTGGGTCACTTTGGTTGGGAAATTGGGTGGTGCCTTTTCGGGGTTAAAAAAACCCCAAAAATCCCTCTTGATCTATCCAGGGGCCCCTGAGAGATACAAAAAATGCAGTGGTGGTCGGGGTTAATAATAATTTATACAACACTTTAAAAAAACGCAATGGGTTAAAGGGGGACAAAATTGGGACTGGTGGTCCCAGTCTTTCCTAATGGGAAACCACCCAACAACCACTTTGGGGACCCCGGCCACATTCTATGTTTTTTTTTCCGTCGTTTTCGACGTTTGCCCCTCCAAAACAGCTCAGAGGGGAGCCTTTTTTGGAAACGGGGCAAAATTTTTTTTGGGATAAGTGGCGTT
>CM054167.1:28899615-28907115 GCA_028751875.1 Rapana venosa | reverse complement strand
AGCGCTGAATCTTGTAAAAAAAAATGTTGACAGTATTGTACACACACACCAAATGTTATTTTCAGTTGGTACACTGAATAATTAACATATTATTTGCTTTTAAATTAAAAACAAAAATCAAGTCATCCATAAGAAATGTACCGATAATACGAAACGTGTGTCGTACGCACGCATCAAAGCCAAATGTTATTTCCAGTTGGTAGACTGAATAATTAACATATCCGCTTCTTAAAAAAAATATCAAGTCATCCATAAGAAATAGGCCTATACCGATAATGCAATACGTGTGTGTCCTAGAACTTGCTTTACACAAAAGCATATTTCCCAATTGTCCCCCTTACATAAAACACATCAGCTTTCTTTGAGATTACTAAAGGATTGCACCCTCAGGGGAGTTAATTAGGGGAAACAAAGCGATTATTTATTATTTCTTTCCTTCCTGCCTCCATAGTAATGATAAGAAAAGTATCACTCAAACATTTAACTATGCACAACTTAATTTTTTTCCCAACAAAACAGCCACATTGACATGCATGCACGCGCGCGCCACACACGTACACATACGCGCGCGCACACACACACACACACACACACACACACACACACACACACACCACACACACACACACACACACACACACACACACACACACACACACACACACACACACACACAAAAGAAAGAAAGAAAAAGAAAACGAAAACACACACTAAACAAACACAGAGCTAAAAACATTCACGTCGACTGAGTATCCTAAATTGCACATTACACAGACACAAACGCACACACCACACATACACACACAAACATACACACAGAGTTCCTAACTACACACTAATGACTATTCAGATACGAAAAACATGACTCAAACATTTAACTACGCACAACATAATCTTTTTCTTTTTCAACAAAACTGCCACACTGAACAGCACGCACGCAAGCAAACACAAGCACACACACACCAGAAAGTAAAAGAAAACCCACACTGAAGAAACACTGAGCTAACACATTCACATCAACTGAAATTCCTAAATTGCACATGCTCATACCAGCACACACTATACACACATCACACACACCACACAAACACATACACACACATACAAACACACATACATGCACATACATACTCACACAAACCCCCCCCCCCACACACACCACACACAAAAACATTCACACCACACAAAAACACATCACACACCACACACCACACACACACACATACACCACAAACACACACCACACACTCACCACAAACACATCACACACACACACACAACACAAACACACCATACACACCACAAACACACACACAACACACAGTTCCAGGCTTTACACTAATGACAGTATTCAGATAAGAAAAGCACAATTCAAACATTTAACTACACACAACTAAAATTTTTCAAAACAAAACAACCACATTGACACACACACACACACACCAGAAAGGAAAAAAACCAAATTAACACCGAGTTCAACATTCACGTCAACTGAGAATCCTAAATTGTACACTTAAACACACACACACACCACACCACACCACACACACGCACACACACACACACACACACACACACACACACACACACACACCACACACACACACACACACACACACACACACACACACACCACACACACACACACCCAGAGAAAGGAAAATACAAAACAAACACTGAGTTAAACAGCAGTTGACTGAGAATCCTAAATCACACACACACCAACACCACACACGCACACACACACACCACACACACACACACACACTCACACACACACACACCAGAAAGGAAAAAAACCCAAAACAAACACTGAGGTTAAACATTCACCTGGACTGAAAATCCTAAATTGCACACCACACACAAACACCACAACACACACACACACACACACACACACACACACACACACACACACACACACACACACACACACACACACACACACACACACACCACACACCAGAAAGGAAAAAAAACCCAAAACAAACACTGAGGTTAACATTCACCTCCACTGAGAATCCTAAATTGCACACACACACCACACACACACACACACACACACACCACACACACACAACACACACACACACACACACACAACACCACACACACACACACACACAGCACGCACGCACCACACACCCGCAACCCAGAAAGGAAACACAAATGCCAATTGTAGGTGGAAACACTTGCTTGTTTGGCCATAAGTACAGTGTGCACATACTTACGCTGGCTGATGCACAGACAAAGGAACCGTGAATCACAAGCAAATACTGGCCAATTCCCTTCCCAGAACACGTATACTAGCAAAAGTCCTTCGGATGAGACTATAAACCGAGGTCCCGTGTGCAAACGCACGCAGAACATCTGGCGCACACGTTAAATCCTGTTCCGCTTTTCGTAAGAGTAGGCCATTGTGTGACGGTGGGAACAGATGACAGAATTTACAAAACCGCATACACACGGGGACTGGATGTAAAAAATGCACATACGTGCTTATTCCATTATCCTCCATATAAAAGAATAAGATTTTTTTCAAAAAAGCCCCCACCCCCCCCCCCTAAAACCCCCTCCCAAACAACAAAAAAAAACCAACCAATAAACTCACACTAAAGCAAACAAAATAAACAAAACACAAAAGAACAACAAAAAAACCGAACAACAAACAGCACCAAAATAAAACAACTAAACACACAGGTGTATGCAGCTCTACATCTACACAGTTGTGCTGAAATACTGAAATATGACATGATTTTATATACTCGCCATATAGACAGCCATAATCCGGCTTCAGAATAGTTCGTTTTTACTTTAATAAAACAAAAAGTATAGGTGTCCTATAACCTATAAGTTCGTAGGGGAGCGAGGCGTCAGAGACCTCAACTTCTCAAGGGGCCAGCATATTGAGGGCGGCGCCCATCTCCTCTCCCTCGCTGCTTTACCTTCCCTGACCCTAAAGAGGGCAGGTACCCATTTACAGCTGGGTGAACTGGGGGAACTGTACTGAAACCAAGGCGCACAAACGGTCACCCATCCAAGTGGTAACCACGCTCAATGCTGCTTAACCTTGGCTGGGGGGAAGCCATCGCTCCGACCACTGAACTGTCCTGTCCCCTTTACTTTAAATAGAGAGTACATAATTGTTATGCTAACTGCTTGTAATAGATAAAACATACCATGTACACTCTAATCAACTGCCTCCATCGCCATTGTCGTCCCTAGGAGTTCCCACGCAATGCCACCAGGGTTTACCATCTTTCTCTGTGTCTGTCTCCATCTCTGTCTCTCTCTGTTTGTCTGTCTGTCTGTCTGTCTGTCTGTCTGTCCTGTCTCTCTCCTCTCTCTCTCTCTCTTCTCTCCATCTCTCACTCCTCTCTCTCTCTCTCTCTCTCTGTGCTGAGCTCTACATCACCTGTAGCTCTCCCAGACCACTGATCTCAGTAATGTTGGCAATGTAGGATGTTGGTAGCGGTCTGCCTCTTTTCCTTACTGTTCCGCTTTTCGGAAGAGTAGGCCATTGTGTGCTGGTGGGAATAGATATGACAGAATTTACAAAACCTCATACACACGGGGACTGGATGTAAAAAAAAGCACATAAGTGCTTATTCCATCATCCTCGATATAAAAGAATTAAAAAAAAATACAACCTGCCACCAACCTTACCTTGTAGAACTGTCGTCATCAGATTTTTGTCTATGTCTTTCTGTTTGAAAACAAGGTATTTAAAAGCCAGACACGTTTTGTGTAGGATTTAGTAAATTTGCTGACATCATCAGCTGACAAAGCTTTTGTCCTGGATCAACCTGTGTGGTAAATACCACGACAACATCAGGAGTTTACCTTCAGTTCTTACCTGTTAATGTAGAACTGCAGCTTACCTTTCATTTTATTTCACGTTGGAAGTCTCACAGCCTACTAAGGCCATCACAAAGGCTGTTAGCTCGTCCAATTTCAATGATCTCCATTCACATTGGCTTCAAGTTGAAAGCAAATCAACGCCTCCTAGTCCCTTCAAATATGTCAACACAATTAATTAACCTGGAAAATGCGTTAGGTCAAATGACACAGAGGCTCAATTATTCCACTCCTTAAAGCCAATAAGGGGTCGGATAGCTCAGTGGTCAGAGCACTCTTTTTCTTCCCCAGCCAAGTTAAGCAGCGGTTGAGCGTGGTTACCACTTGGATGGGTGACCGTTTGCGCGGGACTTGGCTTCAGTACAGTTCCCCCAGTTCACCCAGCTGTAAATGGGTACCTGCCCTCTTTAGGGTCAGGGAAGGTAAAGCAGCGAGGGAGAGGAGATGGGCGCTGACCTCAATATGCTGGCCTCTAAAGTGGTGAGGTCTGTGACACCTCGCTCCCCTATGACCTTATAGGTTTATGGGACACCCTTTACCCTGAAAAAAGTCACATCAAGTGACACAGTACCTCAATTATTCTATTCCTTAAAGCCAATAAAACCAGGCTGTGCTGAGGACGCCAGCCATTCCGCTTATAGTTTATCATCCCCATGTTACAACAAAACTGTGTGAAAGAGTCACGGATATTTCAAAGTAATTACAAATTAATACACGAGACAAATTCCATATGGACAAAGAATATTGCAGATTAGAAATCCAGTGTTTACGATATAACCACTTGGTCACCAGAACAAAACAATACAGGAAATATGTCATGTAAAGTATGAACAAAAATATTTACATTAACACAAAAAAGTATACGAATCAGTGGAACGGTGGTCTAGAGGTAACGCGCCTGTCTAGAAAGCGGAAAGTCCGGTCGGAAGTGTGCTTGAATCCCGTTTGGGCCCGACACTTTTCCCCCATCCATTAGACTGTGAGTGGTGGTCTGGGCGCTAGCCTTTCGGATGAGACGATAAACCGAGGTCCTGTGTGTTACATATAATTATTTGTCCCACGTAAAAGAGCCCACGGCAACAAGAGAGTTGTCATCGGCAAAGTTCTGTAGAAAAAAAGCCACATTGATAGGGAAAGAAAATCATAATACAGTTGCAGACAGGGAAAAAAAAGTGGGTGGCGCTGCTCTTGTGGCGACGCGCTCTCCCCGGGGAGAGCAGCCCGAATTTCACGCAGAGAAATCTGCCATGACTTAAAGTGGTATAAATAAATTAATACAAATATACTGTAAAGACAAAAAATCAACAAGAGAAATGATAGACAGGTCATAAACCATGAACAGCGTGACAGATAAGGAGAAATTTTCTTTTTAGCACACAATTTTTCAGAAGATGAGGGATACATATTTCATACCTGTAAAAACAAAAAATCCTAAAGCATCACCACAGGGGTTGCAGCTTACCTGTTTGCCAGACAATCAGAAAACAACAACAACAACAACAACAAACTACATACACGACTCAAAACCAAGTAGAAGAAATCATAAGCGGGGAGAAAAAAAAAGAATATCGTCATGTCTTTACATCATAGATTAACCTTTACAAAAGTAATCAAACTCTTTCCTAAAGCGGCGCCGTATACTTACTGTCTTGAAATAATTCTGCATCAGTCTTGCCAACAGATTAAGAAGAAGAAGAAGAAGGAGAAGAAGAAGAAGAAGAAGAAGAAGAAGAAGAAGAAGAAGGAGGAGGAGGAGGAGGAGGAGTAGGAGGAGGAGGAGGAGGAGGAGAAGCAGAAGAAGAAGAACTGCAAAGAAGAAGAAGAAGGAGGAGGGGGAGGAGTAGGAGGAGGAGGAGGAGGAGGAGGAGAAGCAGAAGAAGAAGAATTGCGAAGAAGAAGAAGAGGAGGAGGAGGAGGAGAGGAGAAGAAGAAGAAGAAGAAGAAGAAGAAGAATTGCGAAGAAGAAGAAGAAGAAGAAGAAGACGACGGAAAAAAACCCAGCCCAACCCCAAAGCAAAACAGTTTCTGTTTCGTGATGGAAAGCTGCGATTTATGCAGACGATTGACTGACTGTAGGAAGAGAAGCCAGGACTTTAAATGTAACGGTCATGACAGTTATTTCCGCAGTTGGCGGCGGCTGTCTTCTCCAATATTCTGATTGTCTTCCGTATCACTGTCATCACTGAACCGCCAACCAATGCCTGACTCTGTCTCTCTCTGTCTTTTGCGTCTGTCTCTCTGTCTTTCTGTGGCTCTTTTGTGTGTTAGTTAGTTCTTCAGTTTAACGTCCTTCCACTAAATAGTGATATCAGACGTGTGTGAGTGTGTGTGAGTGAGTGAGTGAGTGTGTGTGTGTGTGTGTGTGTGTGTTGTGTGTGTGTGTGTGTGTGTGTGTGTGTGTGTGTGTGTGTGTGTGTCAAAGTCAAAGTCAAAGTCAAACTTTTATTTTCAGATGGTACATTGAATAAGCAGTGCATTTGCTTTTTTGATCAAGCCATCTATCTAAAGAAAAAAAAAGCGAGAAAAAAAAGTATAATGTATAATGTATGAGTGTGTGTGAGTGTGTGTGTGTTGTGTGTGTGTGTGTGTGTGTGTGGTGTGTGTGTGTGAGTGTGTAGGGGGAAGGAGGTGGGGGCTGTATGTGTGTATGTGTGTATATGTGTGCGTGCGTGTATGTATATGTATGTATGTACGTGTGTGAGTATGCATGCGTGTGTGTGTATGAGTGTGTGTGTGTGTGTGCGTGTACGTGAGTTTGTATGTGTGTGTGTAGGTGCGTGTGAGTGAGTGTGTGTATTTATCTATTTTTATTTTAATTTTATTCTTTTATATCGAGGATAATGGAATAAGCGCTTATGTGATTTTTTATATATCAGTCCCCGTGTGTATGCGGTTTATTAAAATTTTATCATTTGTTTCTACCGGCACCACAATGGCCTACTCTTACGAAAAGTGGAACAGGATTTAACGTGTGCGCAAGATGTTCTGCGTGCGTTTGCACACGGGGCCTCGGTTTATAGTCTCATCCGAAGGACTTTAGGGGAGAGTGGAGTCTGCACTGATGTTAACTCCAGGGGGAAAATATCCCCTTGAACGGGAATCGAACCTGGGTCGTCAGATTGCGAGCGCAATGTTCTAACCACTAGGCTATCCTGTCCCCCATATATATAAACATTCCATACATTATTATTATTGTTTATTAAAGGTCGTATCACTCGCGTTTGATTTCTGGTCATAACCCACTATTAGTGCTAGATTATTTAGGCCTTGGTTTTTAGTCACAACTCACCTGGAGAAAAACAACAACAACAACAACAACACGTTAATGCGGCCTTGCAATTAGAAAAGTGGTATCTCATTGGAAAGAGTGGATTGTGTGGCCTCATTTCAAGTCATAGTCTGCTCTAAAGTGCATGTCATATGGGTCTTATTCTGTAGATAGTAGGTCTTGGCACAATGTGTGAATTTACATTGGCCTCATATTTATCTATATACTGTCGTTTTTAACGTGTGGTATAGGCCTTATTTTATTCTGGGTGATCCCCCGGATCAAGAAGGCCTTCGACCGAGTGTGGCAAGAAGCTCTGTGGCAAGTCATGAGAGACTATAACTTCGACGAGGACCTGATTCAAGTCATCAAGG
>CM054167.1:28867115-28892115 GCA_028751875.1 Rapana venosa | reverse complement strand
CTTAGTAAAGTTTTAGGTGTTTTTCTTTCTTCAAAGTTAACTTGGAATGCCCACATTGAATATATCTTAACTAAAGGAAGAAAATGTTTAAATCTGTTAAAAATTGTACGAAAGCAGTATTGGGGACAAGACATGACAATTCTGAAACATCTGTCTACCTCTCTAATTAGATCTAAATTATCCTATGGACAAGAAGTTTATTTTAGTGTACCTAAGTACTTATTAAAGAAGCTTCAAAGGGTAGACTGTAAGGCGTACAGACTTGCTCTAGGTGTGCCATTTCATGCCTCGGCACTTGATACATATAACGAAACTGGAATGTTACCACTTGATGAGTACCGACAACTTGTATGTGCTAAATATATTCTGAGAAGCTCAACACCTGAAAACTTTGCTTCAGAAGAAATGAAAATGAGGTCTGAAACCGATTTTCCCAAAAGAGCCCGACATATAACCTCTTTAATGACAATAGGTACCTATACATCAGATCTTTACGAGCATTCTGAAATTTTAACATCTGATGTAGACTCACAGAGAGCAGTTTCAGTCTGTCCTGTTTGGGAAATGAAGCGAGCTCACTTTGATGTAGATTATATTAACATGAAAAAGAATGAGAATCCAAATATCATGGCAGTTAATGTTCATTCACATATAGAACATAATTACTCTCATTATCTTAAAATTTATACAGATGGCTCTCTTTTAGACAATCATCAAGCAGGTTCAGCATTCGACATACCAACACTAAAAGTAGAAAAGTCATATTATGTTGGTAAAAATCGATCTGTTTTTACAGCTGAACTGATCGCTATTCTCATGGCTTTGAATTTTATTTTAGATCATCCATACTGTTTCTTTCACATAATGTGTGGATTCAAAATCAGTTTTATATGCCTTAAAGTCAATAACTTATAAGCAATCTCCTAAACTTATACTAAATATCAAATACTTTATAAATCTTCTCTGCTTAAGAGGAATTCATGTTTCCTTTTGCTGGATTCCTTCACATATAGGATTATTTTCTAATGAGTGGGCTGATCGGGCTGCGAAGAAAGGTGCACGTAATGACAAGGGGTCTACAGTACTGCATGTCCCTCTATCCATTGCAGAGGGTTATCAGTTGTTAGAAGAAGCTTCCTTAAATAAATTCATAGAAAAGCATCGGCAAATCAAGCAGCTTTCACATTCAACTCCGAGTGGGAAGAACGTAATTGAATGCATTGATCACTTAGAGATTCATACAAATGCTGTCAAAGAAAGACAACTCAAGGCATTGTTTTTCGGATAAGATTAAATGCATCAACAAAATCAGCAAGGATGTTAAATGCTTATGTGGTGAATATATTTCAAATACCCATATATACTTGAATGTGAGAATTTAAAAACTTATCTCCCTGCCTTTTCTGAGAATACCATTGACGAAGTTTTGAACAATGTAAAGCTAACGTTTGACATTGCTAAAGGTTTATTGTTAAGTCCTATAGGGCATTTATTGTAGTTGTAGTTCTGTTTGAATTTTTTTTCCTTTTTCCCCCCCCCCCTTCTTTTTCTATTGTTTTTAAAATGTTGTTCTTGATCTGTTTATGTTAAGAATACTACTTGTGTATTTCCCTTGTTATTATTCTTTATTACACACACACACACACACACACCACACACACACACACACACACACACACACACACACACACACACACACACACACACACACACACACACAACACACACACACACACACACACACACACACACACACACACACACACACACACACACACACACACACAACACACACACACCACACACTCCAACACACACACACACACACACACACACACACACACACACACACACACACACACACCACACACACACACACACACACACACACTCGCACGCAACACACACGAAGTAGATCTACTATCTATCTACTACCATCTCTTTCATCATCACCTATTTTAGGGCCGTCTGGTATCACTTAAAGTGGAAGACGTTAAATTGAAGTCTACTTACTTTGACATCACACACAAAACACACACACACACACACACACACACACACACACACCACACCACACACACACACACACACACACCACACACACACACAAACACACACACACACACACACACACACACACACACACACACACACAACTCAACACACAACCACACCACACACAACACACACACACACCACTAAATCGATATTCAAAGGAAGAACAGAATTACCAGATTGACATGATGGTTACAGGATTTAACTAGCATGTGTCCCCACTGGCGTATGGAGGATTTCATGAAGCAATGATGTTAAACACCCCACACACGATAAACACAAAATAAATATCGGATAGACTATTAAACACAGCCCCGTGTGCGACACGCATGCAGAACATCTGCGCACGCTTAAAATCCTGCTCCGCTTTTCGAAAGATGTAGGCCATTGTGTGCCGGTGGTAGATCAAATTTACAAACCGCATACACAGGGACTGATGTAAAAAGCACATGAGGCTATCCATTATCCTCGATAAAAAGAATAAATAAAAAATAAATAAATAAAATAAAAAAACACACACACACGCGCGCGCGCCAGCACACATACACACACACACGTTCTCTATATATGTAACACTTTATCTTATCTAATATCACTTGAGTGAACAGACGTAAAATCAAGAAAGAACCACACACATATATAATATATATATATATATATATATTTGGTATTCATCCCTTCACCCCATCCCTCAAAAAATACATAAAACCCAATAACAAACAAACAATAAAAAGCAAATACAAACACAAATTCCGAAACAACAACAAACCAAATACTGCTACTACTACTATCACCACCACCACCACCACCACTACTACTACTACTACTACTACTACTACTACTACTACTACTACTAATACTACTACTACTACTACTACTACTGTGCTGTGCTGCTGCTGCTGCTGCTGCTCTGCTTGTGCTAGCTGCTGCTGCTACTAACTACTATACTGCTGCTGCTGCTGCTGCTCTGCTGCTGCTGCTGCTACTACTATACTACTACTACTACTACTAATATACTACTACTTACTACTAAACACTACTACTACTCAACACTGTTACTGTTACTAGCTGCTGCTGCTGCTACTACTACTACTACTACTACTGCTGTGCTGCTGCTGCTACTACTACTACTACTACTACTACTGCTGCGCTGCTGCTACTACTACTACTTACTACTACTACACTACTACTACACTACTACTACTACTACTACTACAATACACTCACTATACTACATGGAATTTATACAGCGTTACATCTGCAAAAAAAACACCCAACAAATCCAAGCGCTTTCGTTCATACTAGTCTTAACAACGGCAGTTACAATAGTTTTTACAAATTCAAATGTAAACACACACACCGCACGCACGCGCTGCGCGCAGCACACACACACATCACACACAACACACTCACCCACCACAACCACACAACAACACAACACACAAACACAACACACACACACACACACAACACAACACACACAACACACACACACACACACGAAGGTTGTACCTCTAAAAAAACAAACACAAAAACCAACATTAACAACAAAAACCCACATCTCCTAACCTCCCACACAATAATCCCAAAAGAAAAGAACAAACAACACAAAACCCGATAATAAAGCAGCAACAACAACCCCAACAAGGAACCCCCCCCCCAAAAAAATAACTAAAAAGAAGAAAGAAAGAGTCAAATCTGCAGGTAGCACAAACACAGGGTAAAAAAATTAATGTAAAGGTTAAAGTGTTCCCATAACCTATATAGTCGTAGGAGAGCGAGGCATCAGAGACCTCAACTTCTCTAGGGGCCAGTATATTGAGGGCGGCGCCCATCTCCCCTCCCTCGCTGCTTTACCTTCCCTGACCCTAAAGAGGGCAGGTATCATTTACAGCTGGGTGAACTGGGGGAGTGACTGTACTGAAGCCAAGGTCACCCATCCAAGTGGTAACCACGCTCGATTCTGCTTAACCTTAGCTGGGGGAAAAGCGAGTGATCTGACTACTGAGCTATCCTGTCCCCGGTGTAAATGTAGCAACTTTTCTCTTGATTATCACTGTATGTTTCATGTCATTCGTCATTTCATTTATATCCCTTTAAGTCAGAGCAGATTTCTCTGCGTGAAATTCGAGCTGCTCTCTCTCTCCCCGGAGAGAGCGCGTCGCCACAAGAGCAGCGCCACCTATTTATTTTTCTTTTCCCTGTCTGTAACTGTATTTGTTTCCCTATCAGAGTGGTGATTTTTTCTCTACAGAAATTTTTTCCAGGGACAACTCTCTTGTTGCCGTGGAGTCTTTTACAAGCGCTAAATAATTATGTGTCACACACGGGACCCCGGTTTATCGTCTCATCCGAAAGACTAGACCACCACTCATGGTCTAATGGATGGAGGAAACGTTTCGGGCCCAAACGAGGATTCGAACCACCGCACACTTCCGACCTGGAATTTTCGCTTTCTAGACATGCGCGTTACCTCTAGACCACCGATCCACCTTGGACAAAATTCTTACATTATTTGAAGAGAATGAACTTACAGACCAAAACGTAGACAGTGATTTTTGGGACACTTTTTTTAATTAAAACAAAATTATTTAGGAAGCAAAACCAATTTCCCAAGTGCAGATACTCCCATCATAAAAATAATGAAACTCAAAGCAGAGAGACTAACTAGTTTAAGTTAAACTGCTGACAAAAAATAGGGTTTTCCTGTGCAATGCCATTCACTCTGTCCTATTTCTATTAGTGATAGAGTTTGATTGAATCTTAACCTAAAAATGAAATCGTGTTTATAAATGGCAAAAAATAACCAAAACAACTACCATAAAAAACCCGACACATAAACCCCCAACAAAAAATCAGCAACGAAAAAACAAAGAACACTGTACCGGTTTAGACCCAAAGACATCCTTAAGCGTACATTGAGAGACTTGTAAATAAATTAAGTTATAATGAAATCGTACACACACACCACACGCACGCACGCACGCACGCACGACGCACGCACGACACACACACACACACACACACACACACACACACACATATATATATATATATATTTAATTTTTTATTATATATATAATATTTTTTATATATATATATGAAAAGCCACGCCAACGTAGGATGGGCTGGGCCTGATTTGTCAGGCGCTTAACGGCAGCGCAACCCATCTTCACTCATGTGACAGATAACAATAGTTACTGTCTGAGCGTTCCACGACGACGACGACGAAGAAAGTAGAGGAAGAAGAAGATTAGAAGCAGCAACATCATTCATTGTATGTGAATGCTTCATATATCAAGTATCAATAAGAGCACACACACAGACACCCTCCCCCCCTCCCCCCTCCTAACACACACACTTGTCTAATATATTGTAAATTGTCATCTGTTCACACCGGCACACAATGGCCTACTCTTCCGAAAAGCGGAACAGGATTTTAACGTGTGTGCAAGGTGCTCCGCGTGCGTTCGCACACGGGATCTCGGTTTATAGACTCATCCGAAAGACTTTTGGGGAGAGTGGAGACTGCACTGATGTTAACCCCAGGGAAAAATATCCCCTTGAACGGGAATCAAACCCGGGTCGTCAGATTGTGAGCGCAATGTTCTAACCACTAGGCTATCCCGTCCCCCTCCAGAGAGAGAGAGAAGAGACAGACAGACAGACAGACAGAGACAGAGAGAAGACAGACAGACAGACACACACACACACCACACACACACACACACACACACACACACACACACACACACACACACACACACACACACACACACACACACACACACACACACACACACACACACACACACACACACACACACACACACACTGTGAAAATGCGAACGCGAAGACGAATGCGAATTGTTTATTCAGATTGGGCCAAAGCCCCCAACTGAATGAGCCATTATACAACAAACCATTATGTAAACGATTGCATTTTCAATCAAAAATTAGACATGATATCATATCACATCATAGCATAGGATAGCATATCATTAAATATCATATCATATCATATATTATATCGTATCATATCATAGCATATGATGTTCTATCTCATCTCATATATCATATAATAGCGTATCATTTAATATCATATCACACCATCTCATATTGTATCATATCACAACATATAATTATCATATCATATTATATTATATCATATATCATAGCATAGCCAATCATTTCATATATCATATCATATCATATCGATTCATATCACATCATATATCATATCATATACCGTATTATCATATCATTTCATCTCATATCATCTCATTTCATATCATATCATATCATATCACACCATATCATATCACAAAAGCAGCTTACGATAATATAGCAGCATTCAGACGTCTTTAAGGCTTTGTAAATCGTATAAAGTGCCATGTTATCTAACACAGATTCATTTCTCCATGTCACACAGGTACATTCAAACCGAAAATGACACAGATACTGACTTAACAATATCTCGATTGGATACATTTGATTCTCAGGTCATTTTATTCTTTTATACCGAGGATAATGGAATAAACACTTATGTGCTTTTTTACATCCAGTCCCCGTGTGTATGCGGTTTTGTCAATTCTGTCATCTGTTCCCACCGGCACACAATGGGTTACCCCTACTCTTACGAAAAGCGGAACAGGATTTAACGTGCGCGCAAGATGTTCTGCGTGCGTTCGCACACGGGGCCTCGGTTTATAGTCTCATCCGAAGGACTTTTGGGGAGAATGGAGTCTGCACTGATGTTAACTCCAGGGGAAAATATCCTCCTTGAACGGGAATCCAACCCAGGTCGTCAGATTGCCAGCGCAATGTTTTAACCGCTAGGCTGTCCCGTCCCCTCATAAAGAATAAGACAACGTACCACAAAGTGAATTTTAATTTTCTTCAGAACTTTGGCATAGACGAACACATCGTTTTATCCGTTCACCCCCTGACATATCTAAATCGATGATATGCGAAAGATGAGACACCAAATCTTTTTTTTTTCAATGCTCTTTTAACATAGGTTATCTATCCATTTCAATTTCAGTATATGATTCAACACTATTTGTATGTTTAAACATACTATGTTCCGTCAATCTATTACTGTTTTCTATATGGTCATGCCATTTCCGCCACCTGCATGTCCATGATTCTTTGTTTATTAAAGAATTGGATAAAGCTTCCCACATCCTAAATACCTTGATAATCACAAACATAATTATGTAAAGCCATAAGAACCTAAACACTTCTGCACATTTGTGACCCAATTCTTCTTGCCGTTAATATCCAGATCGCGCAGCATTTTATAAGCTCTGTGTGGCAGTCTGTGATTTTATCAGTTTAGTTATCCTAAGCCAGTAATTCATTTCACAGAAGAATCTATCTATCTATCTATCTATCTATCTATCTATCTATCTATCTATCTATCTATCTATCTATCTATCTATCTATCTATCTATCTATCTATCTATCTATCTATCTATCTATCTATCTATCTATCTATATGAGGCATCAGAGACCTCAACTTCTCCAGGGGCCAGCATATTGAAGGCGGCGCCCTTCTTCTCTCTCTCGCTGCTTTACCTACCCTGACCCTAAAGAGGAAGGTACCCATTTACAGCTGGGTGAACTGGGGAACTGTACTGAAACCAAGGCGCGCAAACGTCAGGCCCTATGCTGCCTAACCTTGGTTGTGGAAAGCCAGTGCTCTGACCACTGAGATATCCCGTCCCCAAATCTCATCTTCTTACTACTTATATTCATCATCATCTACTTATCTCATTCATATCTCTCTCTATTTCATCATTCTCTCTATCTCTCTCTTCATTATCTCTCTCTCTTATATCTTTCTCATACTATAATAATAATATAATAAGATAGAGATAGATAGATAGATAGATGAGTAGTGTGTGTGGTGTGTGCGTGCGCGCGCGCGCGCGTTTGATGTGTGTGTGTGTGTGTGTGTGTGCGTGTGTGTGTTACAGTATCGTTCGACTTCTCCATCAACAAAAATAATTAGGAGTTCGATTATCAACTTTCATAACACGTTTCATGGCAAACAAGTGAATTTCACATTTATTTTTATTCTCGAAAGTCCGTATGTTAACACTATACTATAAAATAGATTGCACCCAAGACTCCAACAATTTTACAAACAATTATCTTCAATGCACTGCTATCCAGATTATAGATGATTCGAAGGATGACTATTCCTGTTCTCTTTACTCTATTCATTAAAACCTTTTAGGAAGGAAGGTGGCAGGATGGTTAAGACGTTTGCCTGCCAACAAGTAAACCGTGAGGTTGTGGGTTCGATTCCCAGCCTCGCCCTTTCTTCCCAGTTTGACAAAAAAAATCGAACTGAATGTCAAAGTCCTTCGGATGAGACTATAAACCGAGGCCCCGTGTGCGAACGCATGCAGAACATCTTGCACGTTAAATCCTGTTCCGCTTTTCGAAAGAGTAGGCCATTGTGTGCCGATGGGAACAGATGACAAAATTTACAAAACCGCATACACACGGGGACTGGATGTAAAAAAGCACGAGTGCTTATTCCATTATCCTCGATATAAAAAAAAGGAAGTCATCTGGGCGCTTTGATTTGTTGCTTTACAAGATTCAGCGCTATATAAATTCCATACATTATTATTATTATTATTATTATTATTATTATTATTATTATTATTATTTATTATAATTATTATAACTGTCAATGCAGAAGAGGAGAGAAGAGAGAGGGGAAGAGAGAGGGGAGAGAGAGAGAGAAGAGAGAGGAGAGAGAGAGAGAGAGAGAGAGAGACAGACAGACAGACAGACAGACAGACAGAGACAAACAGACATCTCAGACAGGCAGACATAGAAAACAAAGACATAGACAAACGACAGACATTATACAGGCAGGCAGAGAGAGAGAGAGGGGGGAGGAAGAGACAGACGACAGCACAGACAGACAGACAGCAGCAGGCAGGCAGGCAGGCATAACAGAGAGAGAGAGAGAAGTGGTGAAAGGAGAGAGAGAGAGAGAGAGAGAGGGGGAGAGAGAGACAGAAGAGAAGAGAAGGGTGTGAGAGAAGAGATAGAGAGAGAGGGAGAGTGGGTGAGAGAGAGAGAGAGAGGGAGAGGGAGAGAGGAGGAGAGAGAGAGGAGAGGGGAGAGAGAGAAGAGAGAGAGAGAGAGAGAGAGAGAGAGAGAGAGGGGTGTGAGAAGAGAGAGAGAGAGAGGAAGAGAGTGGATGAGAAGAGAGGGGGGAGAGTGGGTGAAGAGAGAGAGAGACGGAGAGGAGGAGAGTAGGGTGAGAGAGAGGAGAGAGAGGAGAGAGAGAGAGAGAGAAGAGACGAGAGTGAGAGAGAGACGAGACGAGCTACAGAAAAGACAGACGACGACAGACGACAGTACTCAGACAACACAGACAACTAGGGAGGGGGGGGGGGGCGGGGGGGCGGGGTGAAGGGTGTTTCGAGTACACACACATGCAGGCATAATTTCATAAAACTTCTGAAACTGTTCTTCTGTACACCTCCTGAAGACCACTACAATTATTATTATCATTTGCCGCGTTTAAGCCACGCTAGAGGGACACACTAAGGATCTGACTCGATTTGCAAAACGCAGAAAACCCTCCAGGTACATAAGAAGCCATAATAAAATCTACACCTGCTTTCAAATGTTATCTCATCTTTTGTGTCCTCGATTGCTCCTTTTCCCCTCCCCCACCCTCCGACCCCCCCAGCCCCCCCCCCCCCCCCCCCCCCCCCCAACACAACAATCCCCCACTAACCCCCAAAAACCACCCCAGATAAACAAATTATTTCTCTCCAAAACTTTCCTGGGTTGTGGCTTGCAATCATTTATTTTCTTCTCATTTTTTCATTTTTTTCCCATTTCCATACCACTTTAAGTCATGGCATATTTCTCTGCCTGAAATTCGGGCTGCTCTCTCCCCCTTGGGAGAGCGTGTCGTCGCCACAAGAACAGCGCCACCCATTTTTTTTCCCTGTCTGCAGCTGTACTTGTTTCCCTATCAGAGTAGGGGGTGGGGGTTGTACAGAATTTCGCCAGGGTCAACTCTCTTGTTGCTGTGGGTTCTTTTATGTGCGCTAAATAATTATAACTCAATGGGACCTCGGTTTATCGTCTCATCCGAAAGACTAGCACACAGACCACTATTCGTGGTTCTAATGGATGGGGGAAAAGTTTTGGGCGCAAACGGGGATCAAACCATCGCACTCTTCTGACCCGGACTTTTCGCTTTTTAGGCAGGTGCGTTACCTCTAGACCCCCGATAGATACATAGATAGATGGATGGATATATAGATATAGATATATATAGATATATGTATATATACATATATACACACATTGATAGATAGATAGATGGATAGATAGATAGATAGATAGATGGAAACATAGATATGCTATATGTGCACATCATCATCATCATCATCATCATCATCATCATCATCATCCATGGAATTTATATAGCACCATATCTTAATAATAATAATAATAATGTATGGAATTTATATAGCGCTGAATCTTGTAAAGCAACAAATCAAAGCGCTCAGATTTTGTTTCATACCACTTTAAGTCACGGCAGATTTCTCTCCGTGAAATCTTGCAACAAAACAAATCAAAGCGCTTTCATTCATCCTACTCATTCACATGCATTCAGTTACAATTAATAGGATTTATTTTTAACAAGTTCAAATGTATACACACACGCTCGCATACACGCACACCCACACACACAATACATACACACATACATACATACATACCTACATACATACATACATACATACATACATACATACATACATACATACATACATACATACATACATATATACGTACATACATACATACATACATACATACATACATACATACATACATACATATATACGTACATACATACTATACTTATTATCAGCAGAAAAAAACGTGTCTTGTGCTTTTTAATAACGGTGACAACCCATCAAAATTACCAATCCTGAAATTAGGAGGGAGGGTGCTTCAATACAAACAAGATGTCAAATTCTTTGATGTATTTTTAACTAGAAAGTTGAACTTGAAGATGCACATCAACCAACTGATAACTGAAGCTAGGAAAAGACTTAATTTTCTTAAGATAATAAGTTCTCAGGCATGGAGTCAAGACACTACGACTCTGATACATCTGTCTCTGTCCTTGGTACGTTCAAAATTAATATACGGACAAGAAGTTTATTTTTCTGCTGCAGATTATCTATTTAAAAAATTACAAAGTCTAGCATTAAAGCAGTAAAGATAGCTCTTGGTGTTCCGGCTCATGCAAATACAGCTAATACTTACAAAGAAGCTCACTTACTATCTCTTTCTGATCAGCGAAAACTGGCAGTATCAAAACACGTGGTTCGTAGTCTCTCTATTCCAAATTCAGTAAAAGAGGAAATACTTATGAATCAAGACACTGATTTTCCTAAACGAGAACGCAATATTTCATTTCTGCAGCCAATTAAAAATTATACAGACACCTTTATCAAAGAAAATAACATCAATGTATCAATAATTCCAATTTGACCAGTTGTTCCTCAGTTTCCTCCTTGGGAACATATTTCAGCTAAATTTGACATCGACTACACGGAAATAAAGAAAAATGAAGATCAAAATCTTATCACCGTCGATGTAAAAAGTCACTTAGAAAGTAATTATTCTAATCCCTTAAAAGTGTATACTGACGGATCTGTATTAGAAACAAGCAAAAGTGGTGCTGCATATGTGATTTCGACTTTAAAAGTTCACAAATCATTTAATTTAGGAGAGCATTTTTCTATTTTTACTTCTGAATTATTCGCAATCCTTATGGCTTTGAATTTTTTGTCTGTTACTGTTGATGTTTGCCAAATTCTGTTTTGGTTGACTCAAAAGCAGTATTAATGGCATTAAAGACATGGCATGGTAAAATAAGGAATGATATGGTACTTGAGATTAAATTCCTGATACATTCTATTGCAAGCAGAGGCATCAGCATAACTTTTTGCTGGATCCCCTCTCATTATGGAATTTATTCGAATGAGCGGGTTGATTCTTTGGCAAAACAAGGTGCCTCTGAATACAGTACTGAAGTGTTTGCTTCTAGTCTCGCATTGTCCTCTTATGAAATTCATTCTAAGTTAATGAAATGCATCCATTCAAAGATTATTTAAAAAAAAACCACATTATCAGCAATTTCCTTGCCCACGGAAATTAGAAATTCTAATACATAAACTGAGATTAAATGCATGGAATACTAAATATTCAAAAATGTAACGTGTTGTTCTATTCCCCTTTCAATCCACCATTTATTGTTTGACTGCCCAATTCTTTTTAACATGTATAAAAGAAGAGGTTTAGATATTCATAAAAAATATGCCACTAGTCAAGAAGTTTTATATGACTCTCAGCAATTCATAATGTGAGTTGCTGAAGTCATATATTCTTCACCCGTAAGACCATTACTGTAACTATATTTGTATATATATATATATATATATATATATATATATATATATATATATTATATATATATATGTATATATAAAATCATATATATATATATATATATATATATATATATATATGTGTGTGTGTGTGTGTGTGTGTGTGTGTAAGGGAGAGAAAGAGTTAGATAGAGAGAGATGGGGTGTGCAATAATAGGTACTTTGGTATGAATGCGGGTGTGTCTAAATCACCGTGTAGTGAATAGACATTAAACAAAACAAAACAAAATACATACATTCATACGTACATTCATACATACATACATACATCCTGGTGTCAGTATTGATGTTAATCCCAGAGGGAAAAAAATCCCCTTGAACGGCATTCGAACCCGGGTTAGTAAATAGCGAGCACTATGCGCAACGTTCTAACCACCTGGCTATCCCCCGTTCCCCTTGTGTGTGTGTGTGTGTGTGCGTGCGTGCGCTTGCTTGCTTGCTTGCTTGCTTCATCTTCTTGTTTTTCTTTTTTTGTCGACAAGTGTTAAGACTTGCGTTTTGTGTTGATTGTCAGAAATTTGACCTTGTAATCCCAACATTTTTATTTCAAAGGTATTGAGATTTTCGGGAGGTGGGGTGGGTAGCGGTGGGGGAGCATGTTTGTTGAAAGTGTCTTTGCGTTATGAACTTTATGAAGGACGATCTAAACTTCTCAGACTCTAAACTTTTCGTAATATGACGTCAAATACGTAACGTCATTTAAAAAAAATCTGATAAGTCTGGTCGCAAGTTTTGACACCAGTATAAATTATGACGTGTTTGTGTCGATGGTTTCGCCGTAAATCATTGTAAAAGTAATCTATCAAGCATTGTTTGAAATCACGTTCAGGAGCTAATAAAACTAGGAATACCAGGTAGTATTTTATTGAAATTTCAGGTAATTTCAAAAGGAGATGATGTGTATGGAAGTTTGAAATTACCCCCCCCCCCCCCCCCTCCACCCGCAACAAAAACACAAAAAAACCCAAAGAAAAAAGCTCACGCAGTAGAGCAACTCATAGATCTAGATCTAGATCTAGAAAAATATTCACAATCGATTGATTATTCCTGGTTGGAATGCCGGGGACCTTTCAGTATTAAAATCAGCATCCCCGCCTTCTGGACATTCTGTGCTAGGAAATCCCTCTTTTCTATCCCTCTCTCTTTGCTTCTGCCTTTATTTTTTTCTTCCTGTCTCTTCCTTCTTGTCTAGTTTGTTCTGCCTTCTTGGTCCATTCTCCTGCCCTTTTGTCCCTCCCCCCCCCCCCCTACCCCCATCCCCCCAGAAAGCTGAAAAAATCCCAATTTTCTCCCGGGAGCGAAATCTGATGCCTTGGCCGGGCCTGACTTGTCAGGCGCTTAACGGCAGCGCAACGCATCTTCGGTCATGGCAAGACAACGATAATTGGTATCTGAGCGTTGGACAACGAAGAAGAGTATGAAAGTTATCGATCAAGCAATGTTTGAAGAAGCTCACGAACTACGATTTTCAGGGATACGATTTATTATGACTTTAAGAAAGGGTGGCAGGATGGTCAAGACGTTCGCCTGCCAACAAGTCAACCGTGAGGTTCTGGGTTCGATTCCCAGCCTCCTCGCCCTTTCTTCCCAGTTGGACTAAAAAAATCGAACTATAAACCGAGGCCCGTGTGCGAACGCATGAAGAACATCTTGCGCACACGTTAAATCCTGTTCCGCTTTTCGAAAGAGTAGGCCATTGTGTGCCGGTGGGAACAGATGGCAAAGTTTACAAAACCACATACACACGGGGACTGGATGTAAAAAAAAAGCACCTGAGTGCTTATTCCATTATCCTCGATATAAAATTTAAAAAAAGTCGTGTCATCTGAGCGCTTTGATTTGATGCTTTACAAGATTCAGCACTATATAAATTCCATACATTATCATTATTATTATTATTATTATTATAATATGAAAGTTTGAAAGTGAACAAAATAAAACCCAGTGCTGTAGAGTAGCTCATAGAAGTATTGAGAGCTAATGCTGTCATCAGTAGGGTGACTTAATGGAAACTTGCGTAGTTTAGCTCAGAACAGGCACCACTGGGCACCACCAAAAGTGACCCAGCAGCAGTGCAGGGCCCTTCTGGCTGATGGCCCCACGGCGGCCTGATATTGATGGGCTCCATGTGGACTTCCGAACTTTGGGGATGAGACATAACGAATCTGAGTATGGCTGTGGCGGGGAGATTGAAATGAGCGACGTGGGAACAGCAGGACGGGGACGTCACAGAAAGTGAGCCAGCAAATAAAAAAACCAAAAAAGAAACCCCAAACCAAACCAAAAAAAAAGAGAAAAAAATCCTCATAGAAGATTTCCCGAATGACGTTTACAGTGACGAAAATTATGAGCACTGGAAGTTCCGTAGCTGAACTGATCTTGCATGACCCTTTCTTAGATACCCGAGCCTTCGGATGAGACTATTAACCGAGGCCCCGTGTTCCTAACGCATGCAGAACATCTTGCGCACACGTTAAATCCTGTTCCGCTTTTCGAAAGAGTAGGCAATTGTGTGCCAGTGGAAACAGATGACAAAATTTACAAAACCGCATACACACGGGGACTAGATGTAAAAAAAGCATCTGAGTGCTTATTCCATTATCCTAGATATAAAAGAATAAATAGGTAAATAAATAAATAAAATGTGTACGTTGGATTCCATATGAACACAGTGATAAGCTGAAGAAGGACAGGGTGGAGTGATGTTTGAAAATGCTGGAGAAATCTGACAACCGAATTCAAAATCGACGTGAAAGGTATTTGAAAGGTGTTGAGCGCAGAGAGTGATGACCAGATAGAAGAATTCTATGAACAACTTGAAAACGTCATCTCCAAAACGCCCCAAAAGACATTCTTATTGTGGAAGGCGACTGGAATGCTAAGGTGGGACCTGATGCCTATGACACCTGGGCAGGAACCACAGGACGCTTTGGACTAGGAGAAACAAACAAAAGAGGACAGCGGCTGCTGGAATTCGCAAAGAAGCACAAACTAACTCTGGAAAAACACACTCCTTTCCCTCACAAGCCATCTAGAACATCAATTGGCACTCACCAAATGGTTTGATTCACAATCAAATCGCTACATTCTGTCACTCCAAAGATTCAAATCCAGCAAAAACAAGGCAAACACAAGAACATTCCCAGGAGCGGGACTTTGGGCAGTGACCACGACCTGTACTTACCGCCATCAAGCAGAAACTGAAAGCAAAACAACAGCCAAAAACCCCGTATAAGATTTGATCGGGAAAAAAACTCAAAGACCCAACAGTGGTTGGGGTCTTCCAAAACCAATTTAGAGGAAAGTTCGCCGCATCACAGCCATCGCCCAATGATGTGGACAACTACCCAAACAACACAAAGAAGTGCTAATAAAAGAAAGCAGAAGAAACATTAGGAAGAAGCAGAACAAAGAAACAACCCTGGGTGACAAATGAGGTTCTTGACCTCTGCGACAAAAGAAGAGAGCTTAAGAAACAAATTTCACAAGTCAAGAAGCCAACAACAAATACAGGAATAGCCAAAAGAGAAGTGAGGAAAAGATGGAGAGCCAAAGAAGCGTGGATAGAAGAACAATGTCACAGCATCGAAGTTGGAATGGCCAAGGGAACAGCAAAACAGCTTACGGCACTCTGAAATCACTAACGAAAACCACACAGCCTAAAGCCTCTGTTATTTAAGACAAAAGAAGGACATCTTTTAACGGAAAGCAATGCCATCCTCCAACGCTGGACGGAATACTGTGAGGGATTGTTTTAATACCCACTACGCGCAGATACCAACATAGTTTCTGACAAACCCCCTGAAACACCAAGATAAAGACCCACCAATACTAAGGGGTGAAGTAGACACAAATTTATTAAACAATTGAAGAGGGAAAGTCCCTGGAATCGATAACATCCCAGCTGAACTCATAAAAAATTTGGAGGGAATGATAACAGCAAGGCGATTCACAGAATTTTGTCAGAAGATTCACGGGCACCAAAGGGAAAGGCAGAAGAATGGACACAGTCTCTTGTAATACCCCTACCAAAGAAAGGAAACCTCAAGCAATGCCAGAACTACAGAACCATCAGTCTCATAAGCCATCCTAGCAAGATCATGCTGCAGGTAATCCTCAACAGACTGAAAAACCAAGCGGAAAAACACATGGCAGAAGAACAAGCCGGCTTTAGACCAAAACGCAGCACAATGGAACACATTTTCAATCTGAGAATTCTAATAGAGAAACATCTCCAACACCAAAAAGACCTGTATCACAATTTCATAGACTTCAAAAAGGCCTTTGACAGGGTATGGCATGACGGCCTCTGGCAAGTACTCAGGCACTTCAACATTGACAACTGCCTCATTGAAGTCATCAAGGCACTGTACGAGAACGCAAGAAGTGCAGTTTTCATGAACAATCACATGGGCGAGTTCTTCAAGACCACGGTTGGGTCCGTCAGGGCTGCCTTCTCTCACCTGTACTCTTCAACCTCTTCCTCGAAAACATCATGACAGAGACACTGCAAAACCACCACACTTCCATCTCCATTGGTGGAAGACCTCTTTGCAACCTCAGATTTGCAGATGACATTGACCTCATGGGCGGCAGCAAACAAGAACTGCAAAACCTCACAGATAGTCTATCAGATCGAGCGAGCGCATACGGTATGGAGGTCAGAACAGAGAAATCAAAGATCATGGTCAACAGCGCAAGTAATGACAGCACGGAAATAAAGATGAATGGAGAAATACTGGAAGAGGTGAGCCAATTCAAACACTTAGGCTCCATCCTAACAAAAGATGGCACATCAAACAATGAAGTGAAAGCTTGCATTGCAACAGCAACATCTGCTCTAGCCAGACTCGAGAGGATCATCAGAAGCAACAGCATCAGATTCTGCACCAAATATCACCTTTACAAATCCCTCGTGATATCTATCCTCCTATATGGCTGTGAATCATGGACTCTGTCAGCAGAGCTAGGAGAGGAGAATCCAAGCATTCAAGAACAAGTGCCACAGAAGACTCCTCAAAATATCATACAAAGAACACAAGACCAACAACTATGTGAAAGAAGAAATCAAAAAGCGTGTGGGCCCCCAAGAACCTCTGCTCTCCACCATAGAGGAGAAAACTGATGTGGTTTGGTCACACCACAAGACACAACACCTTAGCAAAAACCATCTTGCAGGGAACGGTTGAAGGCAAGAGAAGAAGAGGCCGCCAAAAGAAATCATGGGTTGACATCAAAGACTGGACCGCCCAACCCCTGCAACACCTTCTACTAGCCACACAGGATCGTGAAGCATGGAAAAAGATCTCTGTTGCGTCTTCTCTCATGTCCCCCCTACGTCCTTTGGGACATGGGACTGAGTGAGTGAGTGAGTGAGCCCTTTGATTTTGTTGCTTTACAAGATTCAGTGCTATATAAATTCCATACATTATTATTATTGTTGTTATTATTATTATTATTATTATTAATTATTATTATTATTAGTATCATTAAATTACTGGCGACGAAAAACCCATGTTTATGTGTCGTCGTCGTCGTTGTTGTTGCTGCTCGGCTGTTGTTGCTGCGCGGCTGTTGTTGTTGCTGCTGTTTGCTGCTGCTGCTGTTTGTTTCCCTGCTGCTGCTGTTGTTGTTGTTTGCGGCTGCTGCTGCTGCTATTGTTGTTGTTGTTGCTGCTGCTGCTGTTGTTGTTGTTGCTGTTGCTGCTGCTGTTGTTGTTGTTGTTGCTGTTGTTGTTGTTGTGCGTTCCCCAGCTTAACACTCTGGGGGGTCACCCAGAATGGGCACTCTGACTCACTCATCCCACCTAGGAATCACTGTGAGATTGAAATTGCACACTAAATGAGAAGTTCGCATGCATAACTGTCTATTAAGTACTTCAGCTTCTCCATATAGGCAGCCATATTCCTCCTTCAGAGAATTCTGCCTCCTTTAAAGGAGAGTGCAAGGTTGTTGTTATGTTAAGAGTTTGTCATGTGCTGAAGGCAGGCAATCTCAACAACACAACATTTTACAAAACAACAACATTTTAGTGTATGTACTTGTATGTTTGTCCCTCGTGTTCGACGATGACCTCCAAAACAGCTACAGAGGAGGCAGGTGCTGTTTCGGAAATTGGGCAGACATTTGATTATAGTGGAGATGCCTTGCCCAACACAGTACATCCCTCCCATTCTCTCTCGGCCAAATGTGGGCATAAGGACAGTCTGCGTTGGAGATGTTCTCCAAAGGCCAACCAGCCCCCAGGGCTGCAGCACGATATAAGGACTGTGCGAGTCAAGCCTCCTAGTCAGAGAGTCATAGTCCCATCACTAAAGACTAAGCTGTAAAGTGGAATTCCATGAATGGGAAAGCCACTGGTCGTACAGCCTCTCACTTTGCTGTTGTCCCCAGCGTCAATGGTTTAATCAAGAACTGTGATAAAGCCCAGGCGCTGACGGCATTACCTTTTAGTATAGGGCCTTGGCAATTAGCCGACATCAATAACTGACACAGCTTTTGGCCCCTTGGCCAACCCCCCATGTTTATCAGTTCAATTTTAAAACCTAAGACTAGACCACCCTTTGGCGCAGTGGGTAGTATTTCGGGTTACGGACTGGAAGGTCGCGGGTTGGAATCCTCTAATAGTCATAGGGGAATATTTTTCCCATGTATATGAGTGCTGTGGATTTCTTTGGAAAACTGGAACCACACACAGTCGAGCTTCATCCACTTTATGTATGTGTTTTTTTTAATTTTTAGAGTGTTGCTTGAATTACCTGACCAACACTGCAGGTATCTGTATCTCTCAAGCCCGGTTGACGCCGGGATATAATTTATTATGAGTGCAAGCGTAGAGTATTTTATTTATTTATTTATTTATAAAAAGAATTCTACAAGTCACAGCAGATTTCTCTGCGTGAAATCGGGTTGCTCTTCCTGTGGAGAGCGCGTCGCCACAAGAGCAGCGCCACCCATTATTTTGTTTTCTTCTTTTCCTGCCTGCAACTGTTTTTGTTTCTTTATCAGAGAGCCTTTTTTATATAGAACTTTGCCAGATACAACTTTCTTGTTGTTGTGGGTTCTTTTACGTGCGCTAAATAATTTTGTGTAGCACACTGGACACAGGGGACAACCGTATGTGTGTGTGTGTGTGTGTGTGTGTGTGTGTGTGTGTTATTTTTTTTCCCAGTTTACTCTTTATTGCAAGGATAATGGAATAAGCACTCATATGCTTTTTTTAAACATCTAGTTCCCGAATGTATGCGGTTTTGTAAATTTTGTCATCCGTTCCCACAGGCAAACAATGGCCTACTCTTCCAAAAAGAGGAATAGGTTTGAACATGCGTGCAAGTTGCTCTGCAGTCATTCGCACACGGAACCTCGGCTTATAGTTTCATTCAAAGGATGTGTGGTGTGTGTGTGTGTGTGTGTGTGTGTGTGTGTGTGTGTGTGTGTGTGTGTGAGTCAAAGTCAAAGTCAAACTAGTAAAAGAGAGAGAGGAGAGAGAGGGGAGAGAGAGAGAGAGAGGAGAGAGAGAGAGAGAGAGAGAGATGAGAGAGAAGAGAGAGAGAGAGAGAGAGAGACAGACAGACAGACACACACACACACACGCACACAGAGACACACAGATACACAGACAGAGGGAGACAGACACACAGACACAGAGACAAAGTGAGAGGCACAGAGAGAGAGAGAGAAGAGAGAGAGAGAGAGAGAGAGAGAGAGAGAGAGAGAGAGAGAGAGAGAGAGAGGGGAGAGAAAGAGAGAGAAAGAGAGAGAGAGAGAGAGAGAGAGGGGAGAGAGAGAGAGAGAGAGAGAGAGAGAGAGAGAGAGAGACAGAGAGACAGAGAGACAAACAGACAGACACACAGAGACATACAAGTCAGACAAAAAGACAGACAAAAACACAGACACACCTTTCTCATCTCAACCCTCACCACTCACCAAACCTTCACCACCAAAACAACAATCCTCTCTCTCTCTCCTCTCTCTCGTCTCCTCCTCTCTCTCTCTCTCTCTCACTCTCTCTCTCTCATCTCTCTCCCCCTCTCTCTCTCTCCCCTCTCTCTCTCTCTCTCACACACACACACACACACACACACACACACACACACACACACACACACCACACACACACACACACCCACACACAACAACCTCCACACCATTCTTTTTATTATTATTTATTTTTTTCCACTGAAACCTGTTTATTCCTCCACCTTCTTCACCCAACTGCTCCTCCTCGAAATAACTTCATAGTCCCCACCCTTCCCTTCAAACCTTTTCCAAAAAAACCCTAAAACCCACCACCAAAAAAAACCCACAACCTACTCACGCAAAAAAAAAAAAATCACTACCACATACCCCTCCACCCCCTCATCCCACCCCCCCACCTCCCCAACATTTCCGAAAAAACCCCACCCCCAAAACCCCCTTCCCCTTCCCTAAACAAACCCCAACAAAAACCCAACTACCATCTTTGTCACACACCCCCCAAAAACAAAAAAAAAACCCACAACCTAACTTAGCACCATCTCTCTAAACCATCCTGTCCTCTTAGTTTTGTGTTTGTGTTTGTTTTTAAATCTTTTGTTTATTATTATTTTTATTTTTTTGTTTTTTAGCCGTATCGGAAGACGGAGGTTCCAGGGCCTTCGACGTGAGGTCTGGATCCTCCCTGGGGTCGTCCGATCCGGGCCGAGGCTGGCAGGTGGCCTAAGGGCGTCCAGGTGACCCTTTTGGCGAAGCCTGGAGGCAGGACGAGGTCATCTTCGTCCATCCAAGGTCGTTTCATCCCGTCCGCTGCCGAATTTTTGGAGACGAACTCGTCTACCAGCGAGAGCAGACGGTGGAGAAAGGTGTAGTAGTCTAGATCTGCGTTGCCTGTCATGACGTCGCGTAGGTTTTGCAGGTTTTCGTCTCTGAGTGACCTCGCGGGGGCGCGGGCGAAGAGGAGGGTGGAGAGGAAGAGGGCGAGGAGGGTGTGAGGATGATTCGGTGAGGAGGACATGATCTGTGGGAATGAAGACAAACAATGACAAGATCTTTTTATTTTCGAGGATGAAGAAAAAAGAGAGATAGAGAGGGAGAGGGAGGGAGAGAGAGAGAGAGAGAAGAGAGAGGAGGGAGGAGAGAGGGAGAGAGGGAGAGAGAGAGAGAGGGGGGAGAGAAGAGAGAGGGAGGGAGAGAGGGAGAGGAGAGAGAGAGAGAAGGGAGAGAGAGAGAGGGAAGTGAAGAAGAGAGAGGGGAAGAAGAGAGAGGGAAGAGAGGGAGAGGGAGAGAGGGGGAGAGAGAGAGGAGAGAGAAAAGAGAGAGAGGGAGAGAGGGGAGAGGGAGAGGGGGGAGAGAGAGGGAGAAGAGAGGAGGGAGAGTGAGTAGGAAGAGAGTAGAGGAAGAGAGAGATGAGGGAGGGAAGAGAAATGTTGTGGTTGTGGTTTTTTGCTTGTTTTTTTTAGAGAAGAAATTTGAAAAGTGGGGTGTGTTGTGGTTTTTTGTGTGTGTGTGTGTTTTGTGTGTGTGTGTGTGTGTGTTGGGGTGTAGTGTTGTGTTGTGTGTGTGGGGTTTGTTTAGTGTTGTTGTGTGTGGTTTTTGTGTTTGTTGTTTGTGTGTGTGTAAGGGTGTGGTAGAGGTGTGTGGTGTTGTGGTGTATTATGTTAATTGTTTGTTGTGTTTGTTGTAGAGGTTTGGTAGAGAGGGGGGGGGATGATGTGCCGTGTTGTTTCTGTTTTTTAAAAATGTAAAATGAAAAGGAAAAAGTCACAGAAACAAGTCCGTCACGGTATAAAGCAAGGAAACCAACTGACAGACAACAACAAACGTACGGACCGACACACCCGACAGACAAGACAGACAAGACACCACCCCCCATCCCACAACCACAACCCTCTACACACACACCTCTCTCCTCTCACACGCACAGGCCATTGTGGCCGTGAACAATGACAACATTTCAAAACCGCATACACACGGAACTGATTAAAAAAGCCATAAGTGCTATCCATGTCCTCGATATAAAAGATTAAAAAAAAAAAAACCAACACCACTCTCTCTCTTTCTCTGCTGTCTGTCCTCTCGCTCTCGCTCTCTCTCACAACACACACTCCCCTCTCCCCTCACCCCCCCCCTCTCTCTCCCCTCACCCCCCCCTCTCCTCTCTCACAACCACACAACACAAACACACACACACCACACACACAACACAACCCCACACACACACACACACAAGAACAAAAATACAAAAAAAAAACAAACCCCACAAAAACCCAAAACAAACCAAAAAACACACAACACACACACAACCCCACACACACACACACACACACCACACACCACACACAACACACAGTACACACACACACACACACCACACGCACGCACACACAAACACACAGAAAACACACACACACACACACACACACACACACACACACACACACACACACACACAGAAATCAAACAAATCCCAAAAATACACACACAGAGAACAGTTTTAAATTTCAGTCAAAAATCCCTGCAACCCTACAGCAGTAATAATAATAATTATACCCTCTTCACCTATCCCGTAGTCCCGTAGACCGTGAGAAGAGGAGCACCACTGAAGATTTTGCAACCAGCTTCCTCCACTCCTCTACGCGCGGTCCTCTGTTTTTAATTCCAGTTAGCAATTCGTTCCAACTCATCAAGGCTACCAGTCAGTCCTCCACTCTCTGATGATGTTGTCTTCTTCTTCTTTCCATCGGTTTTTCTCTGTTGTCTGCCTCTTCTTCTTCTTCTTCTTCTTCGTCTTCCTTCCTTGTTACTGTTTGTTCCCTGTAGTAGGACCCTATACTCTCAGAGACTGACTGTTTTAAAAAGTCGTTCGTAAGCAGCACTGCAGGTAACTGTATCTCCCACGTCTGATCGAAATTGCTGATATTAAAATATTTTTATGAAGTTGTTGGTTTTTTTCTTTTCTTGTTGTTGTTGTTGGCATGACTATCGTCCACGCTGGTTTGTCGTACTACATTTCGTGGTTATTAAAAAAAAATATATTGTATTTAATTTCATACCATTTTTTTAAGTCACGGCAGATTTCTCTGCTGTGAAATTCAGGGCTGCTCTCTCTCTCTCTCTCTCTCTCTCTCTCTCTCTCTCTCTCTCTCTCCTCTCTCTCTCTCTCTCTCTCTCTCTCTCTCTCTCTCTCCTCTGGAGAAGAGCGCGTCGCCACAAGAGCAGCGCCACCCATTATTTTTTTTCTTTTCCCTGTCTGCAACTGTATCTGTTTCCCTATCAGAGTGACTTCTTTTCTACAGAATTTTTTCCAGGAACAACTCTCTTGTTGCCGTGGGTTCTTTTCGTGCTGCGCTAAATAAGTTTGTGTAACACACCGAATCTCGGGTTTTTATCGTCTCATCCGAGAGACCAGCACCCAGACCCCACTCATAGGTCTAATGGCTGGGGGTGGGGTGGGTGTGTGGGGGGGGGGGGGAGTTTCTGGCTCAAACGGGGGTTAAAACCCCGCAAACTTCCGATAAGGACTTTTTGCTTTCTAGGCAGGCGCGTTACGGGTACCTCTAGACCACTGATTCAGTCTAGAAAAAAATTAGCACCCACCTGTACCTTTTAAGGCCATACAGACTACACCTTCGTGTGACGTGCCAGAACCACTTTAGTTTGCGTCTTTTCACTGAAGTCAGGAGCTCTTCATAATTATGGTCCGATGCCGTTTTAAATTCTGGCCTTCACTTTCTCATTAGTGATGTGATGATCTCTGTATGAGATGCCAAGAAGTTTGCGAAAGCATCCTCATCTCCATGGTCTTTATCCTTTTTTTTCCAATGTCTGTTGTTATGGTCCACGTTTCACATGGACTGATCAAGACTTGTCCTACTACAGGGAACAAACAGTACAAGGAGGGAGACGAAGAAGAGGCAGACAACAGAGAAAACGATGGGAAGAAGAAGACACCATCAGAGAGTGGAGGACTGGCCTTGATGAGTGGAACGAATTGCTACGGATAGGAGAGGACCGCGGGGAGTGGAGGAAGCTGGTTGCAAAATCTTCAGTGGTGCCCTCACGGTCCACGGGACTACGGGATAGGTGAAAGTGAAGTGGGGAGTCTACACCTGTTGATAGCAACAACTGTCAAGGTGTAAATTCATGACATGTTTATATCTTAAACCGCTATGTCAAGAGCGCTTTCGACCCTGACAACCTCCTAGTGTGATATCATGTCCTCCCTGCAATGTAAAAGGGAAAACAGATCTCCGAAATCGGAATATGGCTACCTATATGACAGGGTGTTTTGAAAAACAATCAAGCACACAATCTTTTCATCCAGTAGCCCCTCTGGCTGGTGGCCTCAGGGCGGCCTGATGTTGATAGGCTCCCTGTGGACTTCCGACCCTAGGAATGAGACATAACAAAGGGCATGGCTGTGGCGGGGAGATTGAAATGAGCGGCGTGGG
>CM054167.1:28854615-28864615 GCA_028751875.1 Rapana venosa | reverse complement strand
TGTGTGTGTTGTGTTTTATAGGATTATAGGTAATCATACTCTGATTCTAGACGATGTTTGTCCTCTCTCTCTCACAGACTCGCCTATTCATACACGTACACTTCTCATTCAATGTGAACGTGCAGTCTCACACTACCTGCCAAGTGGGATGAGTGAGACAGAATAAAATATTGTTGGTTAACACCCTCCGCGTTGTTAAGATGCGGAACGGCCAACAACAACAGCAACAACAACAACATGCACACAGCGATTTATAAACAACAAAAAGGTAAAGTTCTTCCCATAAACTATTCGGTTCGTTGGGGAGCGAGGCGTCAGAGACCTCAGCTTCTCCAGGGAGGCCAGCATATTGAGGGCAGTGGCGCCCATCTCCCCCTGACCCTAAAAGAGGGCAGGCAGGTACCCGTTTACAGCTGGGTGAACTGGAGGAGGAACAGTACTGAAGCCAAGGCAGCGCAAACGGTCACCCATCCAAGTGGTAACCACGCTCCACGTTGCTGCTTAACCTTGGCTTGGGGGAAAGCGAGTGCTCTGACCACTGAGCTTTCCCGTCCACGGGCAGTTTATACACACGAGCAAACATCCCAGGCCAACTACCCTATAGCGTATGCAATTTATGCATGCGTATAATGCAAGACTTACAGTAGCGTGCATGGTGGGATGTGTTTTATAGCTCGTGTCCAAAATCCAAGAACGACAATCCTCTCATCGTTAACACCCTCCCTCCCTCCCTTCCCACCTTTCCCCACTTCTTTTCTCCTTATTCTACGAAAGTGAATAATACTATAACCACATAATTATTCTCGCACAGACCCATCCCCAAGCCTGTTATTTGACACACCATAAAACTTTTCTGGCTTCATAACAGTTTCTTAGCACAACACACACGCACACACACACACGCACGCACACACCACACACCACACACCACACAGCCACACAGACACACACACACACACATGCATACACATACACTCCGTCAAGAAAAAACCCACCAAAAGTAGGCGCACGGGCCACACACAACACAACATATGCACGCACGCACACACACATAGAATACACACACACACACAGCCAACCACGACACACACACACACACACACACACACACACACAGCACAGTACACACATACACGCACAGCACTACACACACACACACCACAAACACCTACACGCACAGGCACTAAACACACAACACACACACACACACACACACCACACACACACACACACACACACACACAAACACACACCACACATACATCAACCCCCCCACCCACCACCCCACCACCCCACCCCCCTCCACCAAAACTAGCCACCCAGACGAGATAATTATCTCAACCACACCAGCACTTAACTCCTCCCCCCACCCCTCCCCCCCCACCCACCCCCCCCCCCCCCCCAACCCTCAACTCAGCTCAGCTCCAGTTTATGTTTAAGATTAATAATATTCAATATTCCATACATCACTCCGACTATAAAACTGTCGTTTGGAAGCAGTTTAGGAAGCATTATCACTAACAATGCCAAAACTTTTTTTGGGGGGGAGGAGGGGTGGGGAGGGAGGAGGATGTCGGGTGGGGGTTGGGGGGTGTAGAGGCCCTAAAGTGTTGTCCTTTTTTGGGGGGTGATCTATGGTATAATAAGGGCTTGAGATTGTTTGAGTAACTCACAGTTTGCGTGGTGAAAAAAAGCCCACCAGGGAAATGATTAGCGGAAAGGGAGATCATCAAACAAGAAGATATATAGTGGAGGGACAGACAGTATTGTATAATATAAGGCGGGTTAGTGGGGGATATGTAATGATATATAGATGCGCAGACATAATTATTGTTGTTAAGGTGTGTGTGTGTTATCAGCGTTGGTTGTGTGGTTGATATTGATATTGATGTGTGTGTGTGTTTTTGTATGTGATTTCTAAAAAGTTATGTGTGGGTAATCTTATTGTTGTGGTTTGTTTAAGAGTTTTTGGATGTTTTATCAGGGAGAAGGGTGATGATGGTGGTGGTAGTGGTATGTGTGTTTGTGTCTGTGTGTCTGTGTGTCTGTGTGAACCCTAGATAGACTATGAAAGTGTGGGCATAGAGAAGATCGTTCCTTATTCAAGAACACGCTTGGACATATTTAGTCTACACACATAGACAGACAGACAGACAGACACACACACACACACAAATCCTGCCCCGCTTTTCGTAAGAGTAGACCATTGTCTGCCGGTGGGAACAGATGACAGAATTTAGAAAACCGCAGACACTCGGGGACTAGATGTAAAAAATCACATAAGTGCTTATTCCATTATCCTCGATATAAAAGAATAACATAAAATAAAATAAAAGTAAAACACACTGATTCTATCTATTATTATTGGCCTACGATTTGGTTTGGGTTTTTTTGTCTGCTATTTTATGAAATGTTCCATTCTTCCATCTCTCTCTCTTTACAAAATCTTGCTATTGGCACTCCTCTCATTATATCTTGCACCTCAGCCTCCCCCCTCCCCTATTTTCACACACACAAACACACACACACACAACAGACAGACAAAACACACACACACACACACAAACCACACACAGATACACCACACACCACACACACACACACAGACACCACACATACACCACACAACCACACACCACACACACACACACACACACCACACACACACACACACACACACACACACACACACACACACACACACACACACAACCCCACACACAACACACACACACACACACACACACACCTTTTCGATGTCTACCATTATAATCTGTCAGACATTACGTTACGTTCTCAAAGATTACAGGTACCTTCCATTTTCAATGTGATTATATCTACACTACTTTTAGCTGGGAGGCTCTATAAATTCAATTTTTCATTTACATAAAAATTGATCTAGTGGATATCGATTTATAATAATAAATAATAATGTATGGAATTTATATAGCGCTGAATCTTGTAAAGCAACAAATCAAAGCGCTCAGATGACTTTTTTTTTCGAGTATAATGGAACAAGCACTCACGTGTTTTTTCCTTGACATCCAGTCCCCGCGTATATGCGGCTTTTGTAAATTTTGTCATCTGTTCCCACTGGCACACAATAGCCTACTCTTTCGAAAAGCGGAACAGGATCTAACGTGTGCGCAAGATGTTCTGCATGCGTTCGCACACGGGGCCTCGGTTTATAGTCTCATCCGAAGGACTTTGACATTCAGTTCGATTTTTTTTTGCCAAACTGGGAAGAAAGGGCGAGGCTGGGAATCGAACCCAGAACCTCACGGTTGACTTGTTGGCAGGCAAACGTCTTAACCATCCTGCCACCTTCCTTCCTATTTATCATTCTTCTTCTCGATTTTTCAACTTAAAAAAAAAATGGAGCCCCCCCTCCACCCCAACCCTCACCCCACCCATCCCCCTTAGTCCTCCTGAAGAATTTGTATAGCTCATTTCTCATTGATACGAAAAAGAGAATTTAGTTGTGTGGGTTTTTTTATTGACGGCATACGTTTCAGGTCGCTGATTTCTTATTTATCGTTTTTTTGTTGTTTATTGTTGTTATTATTTCTGCAAAAAAAAAGATGATTGAGATCGCAGAATGGGGAACCTCAACTTTTTTTCCATCAGAGCAGAGACAGCAGTGGTAGCTAAATTATGTACAGACTATGCCAGACAATAATAGGCTTCTCAAAATAATATCTATTCTATCGTGAACTAAAAGGTAAAGGCGTTCCCATAACCTATGTGGTCGTAGGGGAGTGAGGCGTCAGAGACCTCAAATTCTCAAAGGGGCCCAGCATAATGAAGGCCTCCTCTCCCTCACTTCTTTACCTTCCCTGACCCTAAAGAGGGCAAGGTAGCCATTTACAGCTGGGTGAACTGGGGGGGAACTGTACTGAAGCCAAGGCGCGCAAACGGTCACCCATCCACTTGGTAGCCACGCTCAATGCTGCTTAACCTAACTTGGGGAAAGCGAGTGCTCTGACCACTGAGCTATCCCGTCTCCCGCTCAATAGATTGCAATAGTTCATTTCTTATTGATACCAGAAGAGCTACGTCTCTTTCTCATTGACAGGGTAAGTTTTAGGTCACTGACCTCTTATTTACAGGTTTTTAATTATCATTATTTCTGCAAAGACATTGAGATCGGGGAAATATCAAACCTCAATATTTTTTTCTCACAGCAACTGACAGCAGTGGCTAGATTTGGAACACAATGTTATGCAAGACAGGGTTCTTAGATGGCTTGATGAAAAAAAAAGAAGAATTTATATAGCGCTCTATCTTGCAGAGACAAATCAAAGCGCTTGCACTCAACTCATTCTTACACAGTCATACAACCAGTAGCAAGTAATAGTTCCATCAAGTCCAAAATGTGCACGCACCACACACACACACACACACACACACACACACACACCACACACACACACACACACACACACACACACACACACACACAGGTCACACTCCCTGGCAGGGCAATAGAATTTGGGCAAATGCATTGCTTATTTGATGTACCATCAGGAAGTAAACATTTCTACTTGACTTGAGACAAGAGGCGTCTCATAGATCGATTCTATTGTGAACTAGCCAACAGAATTCTGAATACAGGTTGTCTTTATCTTCGTTTTCAACGACATGGCAGCAGTAGGCACTGCTGACTAATGGACACGAAAGGCAGAAGACTGTGAAGTTTGGAGGCAGGAAAATCCACAAAGGAAGAATAACAGTATTTTCTTTCTTTTCTTTTCTTTTTTCTTTTCTTTCTTTCTTTCTTTCTTTCTTTCTTTCTTTCTTTCTTTCTTTCTTTCTTTCCACTTATAATGGAATAAACACTCACGTGCTTTTTTTTTTTTACATCCAGTCCCCGTGTATATGCAGTTTTTCTAAATGTTATCATCCGTTCCCACCGGCACACAATGACCTACCCCTCCGAAAAGCGGAACGGATTTTAACGTGCGCGCAAGATGTTCTGCGTGTGTTCGCACACGGGACCTCGGTTTATAGTCTTATCCCAAGAACGTTTGGGGAGAATGGAGTCGGCACTGATGTTAACTACAGAGGTAAAATCCTCTTGAGCGAGATTCGAACCTGGGTCAGCAGATCACGAACGCAAATGCGCATCACTCTAACCGCCAGACTATCCCGTCCCCACAGTAGAAGAATGTAGAAAGCAAGCAAATGAAGAAAATTGAGCAAGAAAAAGAATAAAAGGTAAATCAAGAAACTATTGTTGCTGATGGATGGAACCCAAATACAAAAACTCTGCTGGAATGTCTGTCGTGCAATATTTTGCACAATCTCTCACACACATACGCACACACGTGCGCGCACACACACACACACACCACAACAACACACACACACGTGCGCGCGCACATACACACACACACACAATCAAGTTGTTTTTTGTTTCTAGATAGCGCGCGCGCACACACACACACACACACACACACACACACACACACACAAGTTGTTTTTTGTTCCTAGATAGATGGCTTGATGAAAAAAAGCAAACGCATTGCTTATTCAATGTACCATCTGGAAATACAAATTTGACTGACTGACTGACTGACACACGCACCCAAACCACACACAAACACACCACACACGCACGCGCACGCAGACACAAACAATTCTATGCTCTGATGTGAATATTATGGGGCATAGTCAAAGCCTGAGAAGATTGAAAAAGGGGAGTTTGATCATGACAGGAACATAAGTTCGTGCTTAGTTTGACTAAGATATACCACAAGGTTTTCCTGCGATTTTTTCATGTTGATGGGCTAAGCTCTTAACAATCCATTTTGTATTGTTGAAAAGAACAAACTTTTTTGGGTGGTTGGGTTGGGGGTACATTTAAAGTTTCTGCTAAATTGCATCCCCACCCCAATAAGTGCACACACACACTTCAAGATTTATCATTTTAGGGATGGCTTGTAAGGATTTTGTTTATTGAATAAAAAGAAAATATTATGTCTTATTTCAATCAAGAACACTTAGCGTAGAACTTGAATAATAATAATAATGATAATAACAATAATCATACACTGAAATAAAGAACTAATAATACAAATTGATAATAATAATATAATAGTAACAAATAAATAAAAATATATAATAATAATAATAATAATAATAATAATAATAATAATAATAATAATAACATATTTAAATAATAACTCTTTCGTAATACTGCTGTGTATACCATGTTCAAACTTTACAAAAATTTTCGATTCAATAAAAAAAAACTTGTTAACTGAATGAAAAACAAAATTACAAAAAAAAAACCCACCAAACATATACAATTATTTAAATAGCGTGCAAGGGAGATAAACAGGACAAGGAACTCGCACCCCTTGATTGTTTCACTAAAATACGTCGCGTGTTTGTCATCAACTTTGCTCACATAATTATCTTCTTTTTTTTTCTTTTTTAAAACATGTCTCCAGACCAGTAGCTGTATAATTATAAAGTCGAAATAACACGCACGTTTGTGTTTTTAAAAATGTCAAAACTCATTACATGTGAAACAGTTTCAAACACCTTGACAAAATCTATTATACGAGGAACACGTACCTTAACATCTTTCAACTTTATTTCTGCGAGCTGTAGGGCTTTTAAAAAAACCAGTTATCTCCCCTCGTTGAGACACCGTTTTTTTGTGTTACTATAAATAGTATTCTTACTTTCTGGACAGTCTGTGCTTAGGGATAGCCTGGTGGTTAGAGTGATGTATTCGTAATCTGCTCACCCAGGTTCGATTCTCGTTCATGAGGTTTTTTGTTGTTTTTTTTTCCTCTGGAGTTAACATCAGTGCCGACTCCACTCTCTCCCCTAAAAAGTCCTTCGGATGAGATTATAAACCGAGGTCCCTTTGTGCTAACGCACGCGGAACACCTTGCACACAAACCGTTCCGCTTTTCGGAAGAGTAGGCCATCGTGTGCCGGTGGGAACGGATGACAGACTTGACAAAACTGCATACATTCGAGGTCTGGATGGCGGGGAAAAAAACCACATGAGCGCTTATTCCGTTATCCTTGAAATAAACGAATATTTTTTTAAAATCCCTCTCTTCATTTCTGCCTTGTTCTTTTTCCTTCTCGTCTATTTACTGCCTTCTCGGTCCATTCTTCTACCCTTTCCCCCAGAAAGACTTGAAAAGATGACAATTCTTTCCCAAACCGAAGTCGGATGCGCTGGGCCTGACTTGTCAGGCGCTTAACGGCAGCGCAACGCATTTTCGCTCATATGACAGACAAAAATAGTTGCTGTCTGAACGATCGACGAGGAAAAGTTTAGTCATCACCAGTTTCTTTATTACTGCTACTGCTGCTGCTGCTGCTGCTGCTGCTGCTGCTACTGCTGCTGCTGCGCTGCTGCTGCTGCTGCTGCTGCTGCTACTACCACTACTACTGCTACTGCTGCTGCTGCTACCACTTCCACTACTGCTACCAATAATAATAATGATAACAGATTTTTTTCTTGGATGGTAGTTACATAATGAAAAGCATAACCCAAATCAATTTTGGGGGATATCTTTCCTTGACAATTTTATACTATTACTAAGAAACACATGTTCTCTTTCCTAATGAATTATAAAAAGCACACAAAAGTACACTTCATTCAAAAATTAATGTCGCCCAAAACTTTTGAATATTCAAAAAAAGTTGCCTTGTTAAAATGAAGTTAGCAACTGTTTTAACATCACAACCCCCCCTCTCCCCCCTCTCCCCCCCACACACTCCAGATTCTCTTCTCTACATTTTCACTTTATTCTAGTCATGAAGCTTAGTCCTAGTTTCGAAATAAAAATGGAAATAAATAGCTGACTGACTATACGAAATTGGAAGAAGAAGAATTCCGAAGAAGAAGGAGAGTTCTGAAGAAGAAGAAGAAATCCGAAGGAGAAGAATTCTGAAGGAGAACTAAGAAGAAGAAGAAGAAGAAGAAGAAGAAGAAGAAGAAGAAGAAGAAAAGCAGAAGAAGAAGAAGAAGAAGAAGAAGAAGAAGAAGAAGAAGAAGAAGAAGAAGAAGAAGAAGAAGAAGAAGAAAAGCAGAAGAAGAAGAAGAAGAAGCAGTGGCCATGGGTTTGGTAGCAGCAACAGAAGTAGTAGTAGTAGTAGTAGGAGGAGGAGGAGGAGGAGGAGGAAGTGGAGGAGGAGGTGGAGGAGGAGGAGGAGGAGGAGGAGGAGGAGGAGGTGGAGGTGGAGGAGGAGGAGGAGGAGGTGGAGGAGCACCAGCAGCAGAAAGAGCAGCAACAGCAGTAGCAAAAGCAGCAGCAGCAGCAGCAGCAGCAGCAGCAGCGCAGCAGCAGCAGCAGCAGCAGCAGCAGCAGCAGCAGCAAAAGCAACAGTAGCAGCAGAACAGCAGCAGCAGCAGCAGCAGTAGTGACAGCATCATCATCAGAAGTAACAGCAGCATCAGCAACAGCAGAAGCAGCAGTAGTGACAGTGACATATGGGAGCAGAAACAGTAATAACACCAAGCATAATGATAGAAGTGGGAATAAATCAAAGTGAGTTGTAAGAAACAGGATAATGTCAATAGACTAAAAACAATACTTTCACGTATTTCTTTTCATAATGGCTCCAAACCCCAAATTAATATATATTAATATAACGAGAGTTGGAATCTCTCTCTCTCTCTCTCCTCTCCTCTCTCTCTCTCTCCTCTCTCTCTCCCTCTCTCCTCTTCCTCTCTCTCTGTCTCTCTCTTCCTCTTTATACTTAAAACACTTTTATGTTATTTTAGTGTTATATATATATGTATATATTATATTATATTATGTTATATTATATCATATTATATGATATGTTCGTATGTGTTCTCAAGAGCTACATAAAAGCTTCACTTACATTGTATTATATACAAATATATATGATCATTGTTGTTATCATCATCATCATCATCATCATTGATATCATGACCATCATCTTTATCGTCATCGTCATCATCACACGGTGGTATTTGATTTTTTGTGAGTGGCAAAGAAAATGTATCGTAAAAAAAAACCCAAAACAAATTTCATCTGTGTAAGATCATTTTAAGGTTTCTTGCACAAGTGTAAAAAAACCAAACCCAACAAAAATCGCTGACATTTTCATCAAAAGCGCTTCTAAAAGCTCGTTTTAACAGTTTCATAGTTATTTCTTGTATAAATGCTCAATGAAAAAAACAACAAAAAGCTCTGAATATTTCTTTAGATTACATTTCTTTTTATTCAATGACTGCACAGTATTATTATACTCATGAAAAGGTCAAACAATAGCCACACACACTATTATCAATAAATTCTCGAAAACGTAATATTAAAAAAAACATTATTGGTTATTCTAGCGTATTTTGCAAACTTGCAGTAATATACTTTTGTCTTTGTTAGCTCGTAAAAGGATTGCACACGTTTAAGATTTGTAAAGTTTGTGATAAACACCCTCCCCCCCTCCCCCACAAAACCTGCAAAATGATTACTGTTTCATAAGGCCTGCTAGCTATACGCATTTTAGATGCGACTGACACATTTGTAGGCTTCATACAACCATCGTTTGTTATAGAACAGCAACAATAACAATTAAAAGACCACAAGCAGAAACAGCATCAAAAATAGTTGTAGTAGTAATAGTAGTAGCAGCAGCACCACCACCACCAGCAGCAGCAGCAATAGTAGTGGTCGTAGTAGTAGTAGTTGTTGTAGTAGTAATAGTAGTAGTAGCAGCAATAGTAGTAGTAGTTGGAGGAGGAGGAGGATGAGAGTTGAGAGGAGTAGGATAGAAAGTAAAAAGAGTAGAGTATATAGTAATAGTAGTAGTAATATAGAGTAGTAAGTAAAAGTGTAGAAAGCAGAAGCAGTAGCAATTGTAGTTAGTAGTAGTAGTAGTAGTATTTAAAAGTATAGTGGGAGTTGTAAAACACAAAAGCAAAACGCACAGCAAATAGCCAGCAGCAGCAGCAAACAATAGTCGAAGCAGCAACAGAGCAACAATAGAAGTAGCAGCA
>CM054167.1:28827115-28849615 GCA_028751875.1 Rapana venosa | reverse complement strand
TGTTTTATGTGTGTGTATTGTGTATGTGTGTGTATTATGTTGTGTATTGTGTGTATGTGTTGATGTGTGTGTATGTATTGTGTGATGTGTGTGTGTATGTGTGTGTGTATGTGTGTTTATGGTGTCTATGTGTGGAAATTTTGGTGTGAATGTGTGTGTATGTGTGTGTGTATGTGTGTGATGTGTATGGTGTGTATGTGTAATTTGTATGTGTGTGTATGTCTGTGTGATGTGGTGTTTGTTGTGTATGTGTGTGTGAGTGGTGTGTGTTTTGTGTGCGTACTGACAACGTTCTTTTTTTTTTCTTTCTCCCTTCTTTCATTTCAGGTGACTGCATTCCGTTTGGGAGTTTGTATTAAAAGGGTGGAAAGGGATCTTGTGAGATTTAGAACACTAACACAACACACACACACACAACACACACACACACACAACACCACACACACACACACACACACACACACACACCACAACACACACACGCACGCACTACACACACACACTCACACACACACACACACACGCTTACTCACACACTCACACACCACCACACACACACACACACACACACACACAACACAAAGAATGGTGCATAAAACACGATTTAAAAAAAAAAATTTATTTTCAGATGAAATTTCTGATTGTGGTTGCGTAAGTCTTTGGGCAGGACGGACTGCTCAGTGGTCAAGCGCTCGCTTTTCCCAGCTAAGGTAAAAGGAATATCGAGTCTGGTTACCACTTGGATGGGTGACCTTTGCGCGCCTTGGCTTAGGTACACTCCCCCAGTCACCCAGCTGAAAATGGGTACCTGCCCCCTTTAGGGCAGGAAGGTAAAAGCACGAGGGAAGGAATGGCGCCACCTCATATGCTGGCCCTAAGAAGTGAGGTCTCTGACCTCGCTCCCCTACTTTCACATGGTTATGGACGCCTTTAGCTTACCTTTTAAAACATTGACCAGTGTTATCAAAATCTCAAAACCTTTGGTACGAAAAATCAGCTTCTGGAATTTTCTAAAGAGATAACCCTGCAAACTAAGACTTTGCTTTGCTAAAAGGGTCTCTCTCCCCCTCCGCTTCTCTCTCTCTTTCCCCTTTCCTCATCTCTCTCTCTCTTCTCTCTCTCTCTCTCTCTCTCTCTCCTCTCTCTCTCTCTCTCCCTCTCCTCTCTCTTCTCTCTCTCTTTCCCCTTTTGTTTGTTGAATAGTCCCTAATCAGGCAAGGCCCGGGAAATGGAAAAAAATACGCATGCTTATCTGTTACCTTGAAAAATAAAGGTTATTAAAAATTTAAATTTAAATTTCATTCAATCCATTCTCTTTTCCACACGGACCCGGCTTATAGAAGTAGCAGCAGCAGCAGCACAGCACACAGCAAGCAGCACAGCAGCAGCACACAGCACAGCAGCACAGCAGCAGCAGCACAGCAGCAGCAGAACAAAAAAGTAGAGTATATAGTAGTAGTAGCACAGCACAGCAGCACACACAGTAGTATAGTAGTAGAAGTAGATCTTGTTGTTGTGGTGTTGTAGTTTTCTGTTGATTTTTTTTGTTGTTTGTTGTAGTTGTTGGTTGTTAAGTTTGAAATTCCACTTAAAAACCCGAAGTCATACAGAATTATGCAATTTCTTTTATTTTTTCAACACTACCTAGCATTTACGGGAACGGATTCCTGGTGGTAAGTGATGATTTCGTGATCTGTTTGACCCGGGTTCGATTCTCGTCGAGAAGATTATCCTCGGGTTAAAAAAAACTTCAGTGCTGACTCCCTCTTACCCAAAATTTTTGGGGATGAATTATAAACCGAGGCCCGTGTGCAACGACGCCTCAGAACTCTGCGCACACGTTAAAAAACCCGTTCCGCTTTTCCGGAAGATTAGGCTATTGTTGCCGTGGAACGGATGACAAAATTACAAAACTGCATACACAAGGGGACGGATGAAAAAAAGCGCATGAAAAGCTTTTTCCATTAATCCTCGAAAAAGGGAAAAAAATAAAAAAATACGTAGAACCAAGCGCAAGCACCCACCACAACACACACCACACACACACACACACACACACACACACACACACACACACACACACACACACACCACACACACCACTCCACCACACACACACACACACACACACACAGACCATACACACACACACCCCAACACCACAACACACACACATAACAAACACACAAACACACACCACCACACACACACAACAACACACAAAACACACACACACACACACACGGATGATGGTGATATGAATGATGAGATGAGATGATGAGATGATGACGACGATGATGAGTGTGTGGTGTGGTTTGCTAGGGTCCACTGTGAGCCAACGGGTGTGGAACACATTGCATGATTAGTATATTGCTTTTCTTAACTGTTCTGTGTAGACTGAATACATAACCCCCAAAACCACACTCCCAGAGCTCCTCCTCCTCCCCTCCACTTAAATAAAAGTGTCAATATCACTTTTTGTGAAAAGACGTAAAATGAAATGGGAACATTCATGCACCACACACACACCCACACAACCCCGCCCCCCCCCCAAACACACACAAACATACCACATACCCCCCTCCCCACACACTTAGCACACACACATACAACACACACACACACCCAACATTAACATACCCCTCTCCCCGCCACACTCACCCCCCACAAACCACAACCAACCAAACACACACACACTCAAACACACACACAAACAACCCACACACACACACCACACACACACACAACATACCAAAACCACACACATACACACACACACCCACAAACACACCACACAAACACACACAACACACACAAACACACACACACACACACACACAAACCACACACACACACACTCAAACACTCCCAAACCTAAAACACACACAAAAAACACACACCACTAAAACACACACCCACACACAAAAACACAAACACACTAAAAAACCCACACCCACAACCAAACACACACACACTAACACACTAAACACACACAAACACACAAACACACTAACAACACACACTAACACACACAAACACACACACACACACACAAAACACACACACAAACACACTAACACACAAAACACACACACACACACTACACACAAAACACACACCAACACACACCACACAACACACACACACACACACACACACTTAACACACCCCCACACACACTTAACACACACACACATACACACACCACAAACAAAACTCATACACACAAACACACCACCACACAACACACAACCACACAACACACACACAATATAAAATAAATTATATATATATAGATATTTATGTCTTTCTGTCTTCCCCCCTCTCTCTCATGTCCCCCCCCCCCTCTCTCCTCTGTTCCCATATATAATAAAATTATATATTATAAATATAATAATATATATAATAAATACATACATACAAACATACATACAAACATACATACATACATCCCTTACATACATACATAAAATACATACACACACAAACACACCACACATATAAATACATACATACATCAACATACACACAAACAAACACCCCCCAAAAACACACACAAAATAAAAAAAAAAAATAAAAATAAAAAATAATATAAAAAATATATAAACACACACATCACACCCCCACAAATAAAATAATATATAAAAAAAAAATAAAATATAATATATATAAATAAATATAATTATAAATAATAATACATACATACATACATACAGAATGCGACTGTTGCGTGGGGCTGGTTTTTAGTTACCTCCCCCCACCCCCTGTGGAGATGCTGGGAACCCTCAAGTAAAAACACCTCCCTCCCTCCCCCTGCTGAAAACACACTGTGGCAAACCTATCCCCCCTCTGAGGTCTCCCTCTCCTCCCCTTCCTCTCTCTGCCCTCTTTGTCTTCTCTCCCTCCTCCTCCCCTCCCTCTCTCTGCCCTAATAAACACCTCCCTACCTCCTTCGGACAACAGCTGTTGCTAAACGTCCTCCCTCTCTCTGTCTGTCTGCTGTCTGTCTGTCGTCTGCCCTCTCTCTCTCTCATCCTCTCCTCTCTCTCCTCCCACCCCACCTCTTTGTTGCTCTCTCTTGTGTCCTGCCTTCTCTGTGTGTCTCTCTTTTCTGTCTCTCCCCTGTCTCTCTCTGTGTGCTCTCCCTCTATCCCCTCTCTCTTGTTTTCGTTCTGTTTTCTTCTACTTTTTGCTACTTTTTTTTCTCCTCTCTCTCTTCGGTGATTTTGTGGGAATTTTTGTGTAGATATTTTTTCCGTAAACTGGTAAGTGATGCTATGGTTTTAAATTTATTGTATTATCAAAAAATCCTAAAGGCGGGACAGATTAAAAAAAAGCACATGGTGCTTATTCATTATCTTCGAAATAAAAAAAAATCATTGTCCATTGTCATGTCAATTGTCATTGTCATTGTCATTGTCCTCTGTGCTCCTCCCACCTCTCTCTCCACTCTGGTTTCTGTTCTGCTTTTTTCTTACTTCTTGCTACTTTTTTCTCTCTCTCTCTCTCTCCTCTTCGTGATTTTGTGGGGATTTTTTGGTAGAATTTTTCCGTATACTGGTAAGTGTTTTGCTATGGGCTTTTTTTTAAATGTATTATCATAATATTCCTTAAGGGCGGGGACTGATGTAAAAAAGCCATGTGCTTCTTCTTTTCCCCCTCGAAATAAAAGAATTGTCATTTCTTTGCCCCATTGTCCTCTGTGTCTCTCTCCCCCCTCTCTGTCTCTCTGCCCTTTGTCTCTCCCCCCTCTCTCTCTGTGTCTCCTCCCCTCTCTGCCTCTTGTATAAACAGCCTCCCTCCTCCTGCTGGAAATACTACATTTTCTAAACGTCTATCCCTCCCTCTGGTGTCTCCCTCTCTCTCCCTCTCCTCTGTCTCTTTTGTCTGCTCTCCCTCTCTCTCTCTCTCCCCTCTCTGTCTGCCTCTAGTAAAAACAAGCCTCCCTACATCCTTCTGGACTACTTCTGGTGCTAAGACGTCTCTCTCCTCTCTTCTATACTGTCTGTCTCCTCTCTGTGTTCTCCTCTCTCTCCCCCCTCTCTCTCTCTGTCCTCTTTCGTCTCTCCCTCTCTCTCTCTCTGTGCCCCCTCTCCCTCCTCTGCCTCTTAGTAAAACACTCCCTACCTCCATCGGGAATACTTCTGGGTGCTAAGACGTCTCTCTCTCTCTCTCTCTGTCTCCTCCCCCCCCCCCCCCTCTCTCGTCTCCCTCTGTTCTCCTTCTCCTCTCTCTCTGTCTCTCCCCAGTCTCTCTCTGTTCTGCCTCTGTCTCTTCTCTCTCTGTGTCTCCCTTTCCTCTATCTCCTCTCTCTGCTCTCTCCCTGTCTCCCTCTCTCCCTCTCTCTCTCTCTGTCTCTTTTCTGTCTCCCTCTCTCTGTTTTTTTTCTCCTTCCCTCTCTCTGTTCTCTCTCTCTCTCTCCCTCCTCGCTCTGTCTCCCTCTGCCCCCCCTCTCTCCTGCGTCCCTCTCTCTCTCCCTCTCTCTCTCCCCCCCCTCTCTGTCCCTCTCTGTCTCCCCCTCTTTCTCTCTCCCTCTCTGTCTTCCCTCTCTCTCTCCCTCTTCCCCTCCCCTCCCCTCTCTCTCTGTCCCCCTCTCCTCCTTTTCTCTGTCCTCTGTCTGTCTGCCCTTCTTCTCCCTCTCTCTTCTCTCCCTCTCTCTCTGTCTCCCTCCCCCTCTGTGTCTCCCTCTCTCTCTCCCTCTCTCTCCCTCTCTCTTCTGTCTCCCTCTCGCTCCCTTTCTCTGTCTGCCCTGTCTACTGTCTTTTTCTCCCTCTCTCTGTCTCTCCCCTCTCCTGTCCTCCCCTCTCTCTGTGTCTCCCCTCTCTGTCTCTCTGTGTTTGTTTGTTTGTTGTTTGCTTTTCTTTCCCTTCTCCATTCTCCCTTGTATCCCTTCACGTCATTGTATCTGTTCTCATTTATGGGTGTTTTGATTTATAATAATCAATTTGTGAATTTTCATTTTGGTGCCCTTTAAAACTGTTGATAATGATTGTTTGCGGGTTTGTTTGGGGATTGGGGGGTTGTTGTTGGTTTTGTTTTTTTGGGTTTTGTTTTGTTTTTTGGTGTTTTTGATTGTTGTTGTTGGTGGTTTTGGTGGGGTTTTTTTTTTTTTTTTTTTTTTTGAGAGCATGGTGTAAAAAAGCCCTGAGCTTATCCATTTACTCTCAATAAAAAGTTCGAGTTCCCTCCCTCTGCCCTTCATGGGATGATCAAAGTGTTTTTCACTTGACTTGACTTGACTTGACTTTCCTCACATCAACATCTAACAAAGCATTTAACCGGAGCTGGCGTGTGTCCTACAATACAAGGGAACAACAGTACAAGGAGGGAGACGAAGAAGAGGCAGACAGACAGACAGAAACACGATGGAAAGAAGACAACATCAGAGAGTGGACTGACTGGCTTTAAATGGAACGATTTGCCACAGAAAGCAGAGGACTGCAGCCATGGAGGAAGCTGGTTGCAAACTCTTCAGTGCTGCCCCACCCACCATCATCATCACAGTCTACAAGACTATACGGTGTAGGTGAAGAGAAAGTGCGTTCCTGAACGTGCTATTTATTTATTTTTCTATTAAATCAAAAAAAAAAGGTTAAGAAAAGCAAGCTTTTATCAAATGTAATAAGATGTAAATTGAGCACCAAACAAAAAAAAATGTGAAGGAGTATTACCGTGTAAGATACTCATTAAAACTTCAAGGAAAAAATGTGTTAAAAGAGAAATTTATTTCATTAATTTTTTTTATTCTTCTATTTCGCGGTTAATGGAATAAGCACTAATGTGCTTTTTTTTTTTTACATCCAGTCCCCGTGTATATGCGGTTTTGTAAATTTTGTCATCTGTTCCCACCGGCACACAATGGCCTACTCTTTCGAAAAGCGGAACAGGATTTAACGTGTGCGCAAGATGTTCTGCGTGCGTTCGCACACGGGGCCTCGGTTTATAGTCTCATCCGAAGGAATTTCGGGGAGAGTGGAATCGGCACTGATGTTAACTCCATGGAAAAGTCCTCTTAAACGGGAATCGAACCCGGGTCAGCAGATCACGAATACATCACGCTAACCACCGGGCTACCCCCCCCCCCCCCCCACACACACACACTTTTAAGAGAGAGAGAAGAAGAGGAGAGAAGAGAGAGAGAGAGAGAGAGAGAAGAGTGAGTGAGAGAGAGAGAGAGAGAGAGAGAGAGAGAGAGAGAGAGAAGGGGGGGGGGGGGGTAGGTATTTGCAGCCATTGAACCAGCTCACGATGTTTGAAAGAAATGTGATGAACAAGATTGGGGCTTTTATTTTTAGGGGGGGGGGGGGGGATGTCGTATTTTTCTCAGAGTCAAGCAAAGCACAGGTATCAGACGTGTATTGTGTCAGACTATGCTGTGTCTCAAGACTCCAGAGCAGAATTCAGATCAACTGGAAGGTCTAGTTTACCCTAGAAGAAGCATCAAAAGCTATTTTTAAAGAAGATGCAAAACGGCAAAAGGTCCTGGTACAGAATGATGGACTTACTGTTAACTTTCTTAAAAGAATTTTTTTTTTCTTTGGAAAGAGCTGGGACATTTTGTTGTTCGTTTTCTAATAAATGAAGGGATTTATAACAGGGGGGGGGGGGGGGCGGAGGAGGAGGAAATGTCACTATCACAGAGAGAATAATAATAAAAAAAAATGTATGGAATTTATATAGCGCTGAATCTTGTAAAGCAACAAATCAAAGCGCTCAGATGAGATGACTTTTTTTTTATATCGAGGATAATGGAATAAGCACTCATGTTCTTTTTTTTTTTTACATCCAGCCCCCGTGTGTATGCGGTTTTGTTAATTTTGTCATCTGTTCCCACCGGCACACAATGGCGTACTCTTTCGAAAAGCGGAACAGGATTTAACGTGTGCGCAAGATGTTTGGCATGCGTTCGCACACGGGGCCTCGGTTTATTGTCTCATCCGAAGAGAGAAGGAATCATAACTTGTATTTCTTTTTACGCATCTTCTTGAAGAAGACATCCACCCCTCCCGGTTTTGTTTTGTTTTTTGTTCTCCTCCTCTAACATTTCTAAAAGTGAACAGATGTAAAATTGAAGACAACAACAACACAGGTGCACACACACAGGTGCACACACACAAGTGCACACACCACACACACACACACACACAACAAACACAAAAACACACACACACACACACACACACACACACACACACACACACACACACACACACACACACACACACCAAAATGCTCACGCACAATAACATGTCTTAAGATAAGACTGATCTTATGAATTTAATATCACTTTTTCATTATGTACTATATTTCAGTAAAAAATATAAAAACGATACGAACTTTGAAAAAAACATTAACAAATAGGGGAGGCCGGGAGGGGAGGGGTGAGGGGCTGTCAGAGAATAATTAGCATTCCCACCTTCTGGGAAAATTCTGTGTCAGAAATTTCCTCTTTTCTATCACTCTCTTTGTTTTTGCCTCGTTGGTGTTTTTTTTTCTTCCTCTCGCCTCCTTTCCGTCTTATTTTTTTCTTCCCCTTTTCGTCCATCACCCGCCTTCCTCCCCCCTTTCCCCCCCCCCCCCCCCCCCCCCCCCAAAACAAAAAAACATTTCCCGGCCGAAAAAAACGGCCGCGGCCGCGGGGAACCACAAAATCAAAAAAAAATATATGGACAACAAGAGCAGCTGTGGACGACAGAGTCAGAGAAAAAAAAAAGAAAGTTTTCGCGCGGGCTTTTCAAACCTCCGTCACGCTCGTCAACAATGTCCGGTTAAGAATTTATTACTTTGTACTTCGAAATTTTAAAGAAGGGTCTTGATGATTGATATGAAAAGAAATAATGAGATAGATAATGATGATGATAATAAAATATAATGATGATAATAATAATAAAATATAATATTATGATATAATAAAGTAATAATAATAATAATATAAAATATAATGATGATGATAACACAACAACAACACCCCAAAAACGACAATAATAATAATAATATAATAAATAATAAAAATAAAATAATAAAAAATAAAATGACAAAACACTAATAATAATAATAATAAAATAATAAACAATAATAATGACAAGAACACCATAATAATACACTACTACACTCCTACACACAATAACAAATACTATAATAATGATATAAAATGATAATTACAAGAAGAAGTAGAAGAAGAAGAAGAAAAGAAGAAGAAGAAGAAAAGAAGAAAAGAAGAAGAAGAAGAAGAAAAAGAAGAAGAAAAAGAAGAAGAAAAGAAGAAGAAGAAGAAGAGAAGAATGTATGGAATTATATAGCGCTGAATCTGCAAAAGACCAATCAAAAGCGCTTAAATGGCGAAAATGTCCGTAAAAAAAACGCCCTAAATTTCGTTAATAGTAACTATTAATATATCAACGACTTCTTTTTTTTTTTCAAAAAGCAAACGGAAATATTTTTTAAAGAAATTATTATATTCTTTTAATCGAGGGTAATGGAATAAGCACGAATGTTTCTTTTTTTTTACAATCCGTTTTCCCTGTGTATTGCGGTTTTGTAAATTTTGGTCATCCTTTCGCACTGGCACACAATGGCCTAAACCTATTACGAAAGCGGAACAGGATTGGAACGTATCGCAAGATGTATAACATTTTTTATGTTCGTTTTTGTCCACGGTTTTCATTTGTATTTAACAAATTGCTTCTGAGTTCATCTCTAAAAGTGTTACAGTATCGAAATTTTTTCTGCCCTCTATGGATATAAATTTTGGTGCCCCTCTCTCTCTCTCCTCTCCTCCTCCTCTGTCTGTCTGTGGCGCGTACGTGTGAATGTATGTGTGTGTGTGTGTGGTTTGTTGCGCTGTGCGTGCGTGAGTGTGGTGTTTCAGTAGTGGTGTGTGTGTTTGCACGTGTGGAACGCACGTGGTAGAGAAGTATAAAAAAGAATCAAAATTGAAAACTTACTTGGTTGACAAATATTTATGTTTTTATTGTTGTTGTTGTTGATTTATTATGTTTTTCTTTTTTTACAATTTCATAAGCACATTTTGGGTAACACCCAAAGTCTAATCAGGCATTGATGTTAGCAAGGAAGATTCGTCTTTTGATGCAAGATTAACATGAATGAAACATCACAAAAATATAAGCGCGCGCGCACGTGTGTGCGTGTGTGTGTGCGTGTGTTTTAATTTTTAAAAATTTATTTTATTCTTTAATATCGAGGATAATGGAATAAGCCTTATTTGCTTTTTTTTTTTAAATCCATTTCCCGGTGTAGCGGTTTTGTAAATTCTTCATCTGTTCCCACTGGCATACAATGGCCTACTCCTAACAAAAAGCGGAAAGTTGTATGCCTCTGTGTGATGTGCGCGTGTGGTGTACGCGCGCGCGTGCGGTGTGCGTTGTGTTGTGCGTTGGTGTTAAAAATCACAAAAAAGGTTTTCCCCAAAAATCAAAACAGCTACCTCCCTTGCTTGCCCTCTCTCCCTCTCTCTCTCTCGCATCCTCTCTCTCTCTCTTTTTCTCCCTCTCTCCTCCCCTCGTCTCTCTCTCTCTCCTCTCTCTTTCCTCTCCCCTCTCTCTCTCTCTCTCTCTCTCCCTCTCCCCTCTCTCCCCCTCTCTCTCTCTTCTCTTTCTCTCTGCACTTTTCTATCAAGTGTTCAGACATTTTGAGCTACGATACTCATTACACTATAGGGAATATGGTCTGCTCATTACACTATAGGGAATATAGGCTGCTCATTACACTATAGGGAATATCGTCTGCTCATTACACTATAGGGAATATCGTCAGCTCATTACACTATAGGGAATATCGTCTGCTCATTACACTATAGGGAATATGGTCTGCTCATTACACTATAGGGCATACCGTCTGCTCATTACACTATAGGGAATATGGTCTGCTCATTACACTATAGGGAATATGGTCTGCTCATTACACTATAGGGCATACCGTCTGCTCATTACACTATAGGGAATATGGTCTGCCCATTACACTATAGGGTATTTCATCTTTACTTTTGCTTCGATGATTTGCTATGATAGTCTCAAACTCCCGTCCCATCCCATCCAATCCATTCCAATCCAGTCCAGTCCAGTCCAAACTGAATGTAAAAAAATGCACATAAGTGCTTACTCCATTGTATGTTTGTCCGTCGTGTTTCGACGATGACCTCCAAAACAGCAGAGAGGGCAGCTGCTGTGTCGGAAATTGGGCAGAAATTTGATTATAGTGGAGATGCCTTGCCCACCACAGCACATCCCCACTCTCTTGGCCAAGTGGGCATAAGGACAGTCAGCGTTGGAGATGTTCTCCAAAGGCCATCTAGCCCCCCAGGGCTGCATACATAAGGACTGTGCAAGTCAAGCCTCTTAGTCAGAGAGTCATAGTCGATCACTAAAGACAAAGCTGTAAAGTGGAATTCCATGAGTTGGGAAAGAAAGCCACTGGTCATACTACAGCCTCTCACTTTGCTGTTGTTGCCCCCAGCGTCAATGGTTTAATCAAGAACTGTGATAAAGCCCAGGCGCTGAAGGCATTATTCTGGCAATAAAAGAATAAAACGAAACAAATGAAAGACACCCATACACAACCACCACGCACGCAGGCAACCGCACGCAACACACACCACCACACTCTCTCCACCACTCACACACAAGACCACGCACAAACACACCACCACACCACACACACCCCGCGCGCGCACGCACGCAAAACACACATACACACCACACACACAGGGACAAACGCACGCACCGCACGCCGCACGCAAGCACGCACGCACACAACCTCTCTCTACTCACACAACACACCACAGTACATACGCACCACGCACATGCACACACCAAAACACACAGGTACGCACGCACGCACCACAAAGCATGCAACACACAACACCACACACACCTCTCCTACTCACTCACACACACACAACGCCACACACACACAACACAACACGCCACACAACCACACACACACACACACACACACAGGTACGAACGCTCGCACGCACCAAATAATAAAGGGGGAATAACCTGGATAAAGTAGTCATCGACAAAGTGACAAAGTGAAACGAACGTCATTTTGGATCACTGGGAGGAAATGAATCTCGCAAAAATCTTAAACAACAACAACAAAATAAAAGAACCAAATTAATTCTCTTTTAATTTCCTCCTTCTTTTGCAAATTAAGAACTCTTAATTACGATAGGAATTTTAAGGGGAAAAAAATGGAAGTGGAAACTGAGTTACCGATCGTTGTTGTAAGTTAAAGGTAAAGGATTGTTGTTGTTGATCGTTGTTGTATCTAATGATACTATTTCAGTCCTTTTTTGTGTTTAGTTTTGTTACTAATTTTAGATGATAATTATCAAGTTGAATGAGTAGCCATAATTTTATAATGATAGTAAATAGAACTTCAACTTTTCGTTTATTGCTGTTACTAGTTTAAGGTGATATTAATCAAGCATAACAGAGAATTATACTCTTATTTATTTATATCTATTTATTTATGCCACTTTTAAGTCACAGCAGATTTCTCTGCGTGAAATTCGGGCTGCCCTCCCCGGGGAGAGCGCGTCGCCACAAGAGCAGCGCCACCTTTTTTTTTTCTTTTTCCTGTCTGCAACTGTATTTGTTTCCCTATCAGATTTGCTTTTTTATACAGAATTTTTCCAGGGATAACTCTCTTGTTGCCGTGGGTTCTTTTACGTGCGCTAAATAATCATGTGTAACACACGGGACCTCGGTTTATCGTCTCATCCGAAAGACTAGCGCCCAGACCACCACTCATGATCTAATGGATGGGGGAAAAGTTTCGGGTCCAACGGGATGTGTGTATAGTTGCAATATTGCATGTTATTCGTTAGAAGTGAGAAGATTAATTCGCATATTACCTGATGAAACTTTGTACGATATAGCAGTATTGTCACTGGTTAATTACATTTAATCTGTGTGTGTATAGTTGCTATATTGCTCGTTATTCATTGCAGTTGACAAGATTAATTCGCATACCTAACGAACCTTTGTATAATGAAACAGCATTGTCACTGGTTAATTATATATATTTACTCTATGTGTGAATAGTTGCTATATTGCCCGTTATTCGTTGCAGTTGACGAGATTAATTCGCATACCTAACGAACCTTTGTATAATGAAACAGTATTATCACTGGTTAATTTTTTGTATCACCAAATACCTTCTTCTTTTTTGTGGGTTCCGAAACACTCGACGTAATATTATAGTCTTTTATCGAGCGAAAATGCGTTTACGCGCCTTAAAGCGCCTGACAAGTCAGGGCCCACACATATCCAAATGTCCTCACTGGGGGCCTAAAGTGCAGCTGAGGTTAATTAATAGCTTGAAAAAATACATTTTTAAAAATTGTAAAATACACGTAACATCATACACGCAGTGAGGCCCACTAGAACCATTGGTTATGAGGGCCCTTTTAGATATTAAACCATTGACGCTGGGGCAACGACAGTAAAGTGAAGGCTGTATGACCAAGTCTTTCTTTCCCGATTTATGGCATACCACTTTACAGCTTTGTCTTTATTGGGTTTACTAAGACCCCCCACTAAGAACAGGAGGCTTTACCGCACAGTCCTTATTTTCTGCAGCCCTGGGGGCTAGTTGGCCTTTGGAGAACATCTCCAACACTGACTGTCCTTATGCCCTCTTGGCCGAGAGGAGTGGGAGGGATGTGCTGTGGTGGGCAAGGTATCTCCACTATAATAAGATTTTTGCATAATTTTCGAAACAGCAGCTGCCGTCTCTGCTGTTTTGGAGGTCATTGTCGAACACGACTGACAAACATATAAAGTAGAATAGTATATTTATCTGGTTTTATTCGGCACCTGCTATCTTTTAGAACCTCAAGGTAAAACCCTTAAGGTTATTGATGATAAGTTTCAGATATCGCGTTTCATTCTTGCACAGAGGCAAGAAGTACCCACAATAGTTTTTTAAACATTATTTTTTTCTATTATCAGCTCTTCTTCTTCGTCCATCGGGATCGATGATGACCATCTATTCATCCTGGGATTTGGGAGGGTCTGTTTCTGTGGGTGGGTACAGCACACCCCACACACCACACAAACACACAACACACAAAAACACACACACACACACACAAAACACACAAGCCAACACATTCACACACACATACATATACCCTACACACACACCCCGCTCACGGGGGCTGCATATAAAAAAAAGGCATGCGTGCTTCTTCCATTATCCTCGGAAAAAAAGAATGATAAAAAAACACACACAAAACATACACACACCCACAAAACCTCACGGGGATTAAGATAATTTAAACAGATCAAACAAAGAAATAAAGAATATATTAAATAAATAAACACAACACACACACACACACCCCACACACACACACACACACACACACTCACCAACAAAGTCAGTGACGAAGTGAAATACAGATTCTAACGGACGAATCAGCGGAAATGAATACTCCCACATTCTTCAAGGACTTAAATGAAGCAGATTAACTCCCTTTTAATTTCCTTCACCCTTTTGAGAAAAGTAATGATTCTTAATTATCCTGGTAATTCGCGTAAAGAGTGGTGTAAGAATGAATCACCGATTATTGTCATAATGTAAAATCATTTCTTTTTCCCCATCCCGTACTCGCTTTAGTTTTAGGTTAGATAATGTTCCCTAACGCATTACTAAATTTAAAAGGTTAAAGGTAAAGGTATCCCATAACCTATGTGGTCATAAGGGAGCGAGGCGTCAGAGACCTCACCTTCTCTAAGGGACCAGCATATTGAGGGTAGCAGCGCCCATCTCCTCTCCCTCGCTGCTTTCTTTACGTTCCCTGACCCCTAAAGAGGGCAGGTACCCATTTACAGCTGGGCGAACTGGGGGACTGTACTGAAACCAAGGCGCGCAAACGGTCACCCATCCAACTGGTACCCACGCTCCTGGATGCTGCTTAACCTTAGCTGGGAGAAACGCGAGTGTTCTGGCCACTGAGCTATCCCGTCCCCCTTGCTAAATTAGAGATTGTTATATCTAAAAATATTTCAATCTTTGAGATGAAATAAAAAACAACAACAAAATAATTTATAATAAAAATAAAATAATAAAATAATGTATGGAATTTATATAGCGCGGAATCTTGTAAAGCTACAAATCAAAGCGCTCAGATGACATTTCTTTTAAATATCGAGGATAATGGAATAAGCACTCATGTGCTTTTTTTTTTTATACATCCAGTCCCCCGTGTGTATGAGGTTTTGTAAATTTTGTCATCTGTTCCCACCACCGGCACACAATGGCCTACGCTTTCGAAAAGCGGAACAGGATTTAACGCGTGCGCAAGATGTTCTGCATGCGTTCGCACACGGGGGACTCGATTTATAGTCTCATCCGAAGGACTTTGGAGATGGTACTTTTGATTTTCAATGATATTGACGAGCTCTAGCTGAGGAGCGATCAGACTCAGTGCAGACTCTCACTCTCCCACAAAAAGTCCTTTGGATGAGACTATAAACCGAGGGCTCAGTGCGCCGAACGCAACCCAGAGCAAAAGCTGTGTCAGTAATTGATGTCAGCGTAAATTGCCCAAGGCCTGCACTAAAATGTTTGTTAACTTCCTTGACTTATGCCTCTTGGTTCCTTGGGGAACATAGGGCTGCAACAACACCCCTCCAACGAACTCGGTTTTGGGAGATCCTCTTCAGCTCGGCCCATGTCATTCCGTCTGCCTTCGTTTCTTCGTCAACACGTCAACACGTTTCTTCGTCAACACTTCTGCGCCAAAAATGTTTGTTATGTTGTTAAAATGTTGTGTTGAAAATGCCTGCCTTCAGCCCATGACAAGCTCTTAACATAACAACCTGCACTCTCCTTTAACAAGATTCAGCGCTATATAAATTCCATATATTATTATTATTATTATTAAAAGGAGACCCCCCAAAAAAAATTCCTCTGAAGTCGGAGTGTGGCTGCCTATAAGGCGAGGTACTTTAAAAAAACAAACAACCGGGTCGCACACGCAAACTTCTCATTCAATGTGCAAGTTTCATATCTCACAGTGATTTACTAGGTGGGATGTAGTGAGTCAGAGTGCACATTATGGGTGACATTCAGAGTGTTAAGCTGGGAAACGCACAACATCAGCAGCAGCAGCAGCAACAACAACAGCAGCAGCAGCAGCAGCAACAACAACAGCAACAACAATATCAACAACAACAACAAACCGTTTGTGGCAGTGTTCCTTTTGATTTTGTTAAACTTTTAAAGCCTGTCTGTACCTATTTTTTCATGGGCCCAAAAATCTTTGCTATAGAGCTATGAATTGGGAGGGTGGGGTGGGGGGCAGAAATTTCTTGAAAAATTAAAGTTCTAAAGTGTGTGGTTTGATGCTGTTTTCTGGACAATATTCAGCGGATTCCCGTGAAGAAATATTTTATGCATCTTACTTATTTGTTCATTCATTCATTCATTCATTCATTCATTCATTCATCATTCATTCATTCATTCATTCATTCATTCATTTATTTATTCTTTGATTTCGAGGATACTGGAATAAGCACTCGTATGGTTTTTACAACAAATAAAAACCCAGTCCCTGCGTAAAAGCAGTTGTGTAATTTTGTCACCCACACACGATGGCCTACCCTCAAAAAGCGGAATAAGTTTTAACAGTGCCAAATGTCGCTTACGTTCACACACCCGGGGCCTCGGTTTATAGTTTCTATCCGAAGGACTTTTCAGGGAAGGGAATGAAGTCAGCACTGATGTTAACTCCAGAGGAAGAAAAATCCCCCTAGAACGGGATTTGAACCCCGGGTTAGCGGGTCACCAGCGCAATACGCAACGTTCTAAAACCAACCAGGTTATTCCTGTCCCTTCGGACGAAAATTAAAGGGTAAAGCAACAAACCTGGATTAGAAAACTAACATTGGTCTCTTCAGTCCATTTAGTAGTTGTTTGGGCTTCATTTCGCTTTATTTCATTAGGTTTTCATTGCGCAAATGAATCGTTTATTAAATTTAATGTTTCTTTCGTTTGGTTCACATGTCATTTAGTGTCATTAACTTTTTCAAGCTTTTTTTTTTCCAACGACGTTCATTAAAACTGACTTTTGATTTTGTTGGCCCGGGTTTGAAAAAGCTGTGTCAGTTATCGATGTCAGCTAATTGCCCAAGGTCCTACACTGAAATTTTGTTATAATTATTGTTATAAAATGGAATGTTGTGTTGTTGAGATTGCCTGCCTTCAAACACATGACCAGCTCTATTCTTATTTTATTTTATTTAGTCTTTTATATAATAATAATAATAATATGTATGGAATTTATATAGCGCTGAATCTTGTAAAGCAACAAATCAAAGCGCTCAGATTTTACTTTAAGTCACGGCAGATTTCTCTCCGTGAAATTCGGGCTGCTCTCCCCGGGGAGAGCGGGAGAACGCGTCGCCACTTAGCGCTGCGCCAACCCTTTCACCCTTTTTTTTTTTTTTTTTTTCTGCAGCTGTATTTGTTCCCATCAGAGTGGGTTTATTCAAGAAATTTTGCCAGGGACAATCCTTTGTTGCCGTGGGTTTTTTTAACGTTCGCTAAATAATTACGTGAACACACGGACCTCGGTTTACGTCTCATCCCAAGACTACGCCCAACACCAACATGGTCTAATGGATGGGGAAAATTTTCCGGTTCCAAAACGGGTACGAAACCGCCGCACACTTCAGACCCGGACTTTTCGCTTTCTAGACAGGCGCGTTACCTCTAGACCACCGATCCACTCGGGGATATATCGGGGATAATGGAATAAGCACACTCATGTGCTTTTTTTTTTACATCCAGTCCCCGTGCGTATGCGGTTTTGTACATTTTGTCATCCGTTTTCACCGGCACTCAATGGCCTACTCTTCCGAAAAGCGGAACAGGATTTAACGTGTGCGCAAGATATTCTGCATGCGTTCGAACATTGGGGCCTCGGTTTATAGTCTCATCCGAAGGACTTAACATAACAACAACCTGCACTCTTCTTTGTTAAAGGAGAAAAAGAGAGAGAGAGAGAGAGAGAGAGGGGAGAAAAGGGGAGAAGGAAAAAGAGAAGGAGAGAGAGAGAAGAGAAAGAGAGAGAGAGAGAGAGAGAGAGAGAGAGAGAGAGAGAGAGAGAGAGAGAGAGAAAAGAGAGAGAGAGAGAGAAGAGAGAAGAGAGAAGAGAGAGAGAAAGTGAGAGAGAGAGTCTTCTGAAGACGGAGTATGGCTGCGACGTGCTTGACAAGATTTCATACGCGCAAAACTTCTCACTCGGTGTTACTTTCCTATCTCACAGTGATTCACTAGGTGGGATGAGTCTCCCCCAACAGTCCTTCAGATAGAGACTATATAAACCGAGGCCCCCGTATGCGAACGCACGCAGAACAACTTGCGCACACGTTAAATCCTGTTCCGCTTTTCGTAAGATAGGCCATTGTGTGCCTGAGGGAACGGATGACAGAATTTACAAAAACCGCATACACACGGGGGCTGGATGTAAAAGAAAAGAGCACGTGAGTGCTTATTCCATTATCCTCGATATAAAAGAATAAATAAATAAAATAGATAAAATAAGAGTGCATGTTCTGGGTGACTCCTCCTCAGAGTGTAAAGCTGGGGAACGCCCAACATTAACAACAACAACAACAACAGCAGCAGCAACAACAACAACAACAGCAGCAGCAGCAACAACAACAGCAGCAGCAGCAACAAATACAACAACAGCAGCAGTAGCAGCACCAACAACAGCAACAACAACAACTACAGTAACAACAAGACAACAACAACAACAACAAAAGCACAACAGCAACAACAACAACAGCAACAACAACAACAGCAACAACAACAACAACAGCAGCAGCAGCAACAACAACATTAGCAGCAACAACAACAACAGCAACAACATCCACAACAGCAAAAACAAAAGCAACAACAGCAGCCCAAAAAAAAACAAAAGCACAGCAACAACAACAACAGCAACAACAACCAGCAACAACAACAGCAACAACAACAACAGCAACAACAACAACAGCAGCAGCAGCAGCAGCACAACAACAACAACAACAACAACAACAAAAGCAACAGCAACAACAACAACAACAGCAACAACAACAGCAACAACATCAACAACAACAGCAACATAAACAAAGCAACAACAACGACAATAACAACAACAAAAACAACAACAACAACAACAACTTGACTTTGATTTGGTTAATTTGAGTCTTATTTGTCTTGGGTTTGTTTAATTGGATATAATTTAAACCCATGTTTGTTTGTTTTTGGTTGCCTAGTTTTGTTAAAATTTATGCAATTTATTTATGTTGTTATTTCTTGCTTGTTTTTCTCTTTTTTTTCTTCTTCTTCCTTTCCTCTGCTTATCGGTGGTTACTTTTATGATATATTTTCCTACCTATTCAATTTTTAAAAAAACAACTTAACTTCCTTTCTTCCTCTTTCCTTTTATCCATTCTTATCTTACTCTTTCTTTCTGTGTTTTATTGATTGTAACTCTCCCGAATTTTGTCTGTATAAACATTTTTTTTCTCGTTATTTTCTTTCTTTGTTCTTTCTTTCTTACTTTTTTTTCTTTCTTCTTCTTTCTTTTCTTTCTTTCTTCTTTTCTTTTTTTTTTTTTTTTTTCTTTCTTTTCTTTTTTTGGTGTTTGTTTGTTGTTTGCTTTTTTTACTTTCTTTTTTTTCTTTTTTCTTTCTTTCTTTTCTTCCTTCCTTCTTTCTTTGTTTTGTTTGTTTGGGTTCTTTCTTCTTTCTGCCTTTTCTGCTTTCTGTCTTTCTGTCTTCTTCTTCCTCTTCTTTCTTCTCTTTTTTTTTTTTTCTTCTTTGTCGTTTTGTTTTTTGCTTTTTTGTTTGTTACTTTTTTCTTTCTTTCTTCTTTTCTTCTTCTTTTTTATTTCTTTCTTTTTTCTTTTTCTTTCTTTCTTTTTCTTCTTTCTTTCTTCTTTTCTTTCTTTCTTTTTCTTCCTTCCTTCCTTCTTTCTTTTTTTGTTTGTTTGCTTCTTTCTTTCTTTCTGGGTTTTCTGTCTTTTCTGTCTTCTTTCTGTCCCGTCTGTCTGTCTTTCTTTCTTTCTTTTCTTTTTTCTTTCCTTCTTTCTTTTGTTTGTTGCTTCTTCTTTCTTTTCTTTTTTTTCTTCCTTCTCCTCCTTCTTTCCTTCCTTCCATCCTTCTTCCTTCCTTCCTTCGTCCTTCCTTCCTTTTTTCCTTTGGGCTTTTTGCAAATTCCTTTTTGCAGAATGTATATTCTTTCTCCTTCCTTTCCCCCTCCTTCCTTCCTTCCTTCCTCCATCCATCCTTCCTCTTTCTTCCGTCCTTCCTCCTTCTTTCTTCTTTCCTTTTTCCTTCCTTCTTCTCTCTTTTTGGCTTTTTCTGATCTTTTTGTGCAGATGTTTTATTCTTCCTTCCTTCCTTCCTTCCTTCTTTTCTTCCTTCCTTCTGTTCTCCCTTCCTTTCTTCTTCTTCATCTTCCGGCTTTTTGCAGTTCCTTTTAGAGTAGCTGGTGTATTAAGTGATTTCTTTCCCCTTTTACTTCACAGTCGTCAAAGTAATTGCCGGAGACCTCTTTCTCTCGTCTGGACAACAAATGAAAGAATTTGTCTGGCATTTTGGGGGAATCTGGACAATACGAAAAAATAAAAGGCAACGCCAGTACTGATGACAATTATTTTGTGGACACAGAAGTCTGCAGTGCTCTAAGTTTCTGTGTGTGTGTGTGTGTGTGTGTGTGTGTGTGTGTGTGTGTGTGTGTGTGTGTGGTGTTGTTGTTGTTGTCTGTTGTCTGTCTGTTGTCTGTGTGTCTAAGTGCCTGCCTGTCTGCCTGTATGTCTGTCTTTCTGACTGCCTGCCTGCCTGTGTGTGTGTGTGTCTGTGTGTGTGTCTGTGTGTCTGTCTGTGTGCCTGTCTGCCTGCTGCCTGCCTGCCTGTCTGTCTGCTGTATGTCTGTCTGACTGTCTGTCTGTCTGTGTGTCTGTCTTTCTGCCTGCCTGCCTGCATGTCTGTGTGTCTGTCTGTCTGTGTATCTGTCTGCCTCCTTGTGTGTCTGTCAGTCTGTCTATCTGGTCATTTTTTCTTTGAAACTAAACTGAATTTTGTTTTCGGAGGACTGGTCGAGATATGTTAGTTTGCTTTGTCGATCAAGTCTTGAATAAACAAATGTGTGAGAAAATTTAATGAGTGGGTGAGTGAATGAGTGATGGCGTAACCAAATGAATGTATCAGTGAAGGAATGATAACACGATGGATTGACTTCAGAACTTCAGACTTCTAATATCACTAAGAGTGAAGGTTAAAAAAAAAGATAAAGGTGTCCCGTAACCTATAAGGTCGTAGGGGAGCGAGGCGTCAGAGACCTCACTTCTCTAGGGCCAGCATATTGAGGGCGGCGCCCATCTCCTCTCCCTCGCTGCTTTACCTTCCCTGACCCTAAAGAGGGCAGGTACCCATTTACAGCTGGGTGAACTGGGGGAACTGTACTGAAGCCAAGGCGCGCAAACGGTCACCCATCCAACAGGTAACCACGCTCGACGCTGCTTTACTAGGAGTGAACAGACGTTAAATTAAAGACAACTTCAGATGATTTATTCAGATTAGGTCACATCCCCTTCTGAAGAGGTGAAAAAATATATAAGTGATTGATTGATTGATTGAGTCAGTGAGTGAGTGAGTAACTGACTGAATGAGCAAGCGAACGAATGAATGAATCTTTATTTCTTTATTTTTCAAGGGTAACAGAATAAACATGCTTCTACTTTTTTTCCTCCATCCGGCCCTTGCCCTGATTTGGGACTATCAACAAAACAGATAAAAAATCTTACTACAACAACGACAACATGATTTAAATCGAATCAGTGCACGAGCAATTCAGCTTGTAAATGAGTATGTCAATCAGTGAGCTAATGGGTCTGTGATTGATTGATTGATTGAGTGAATGAGCGAGCGAGTGAGCGAGTGAGTGAGTCAAGCCGTGAGTGAGTGAGTCAGTAAGTCAGTTAGCGAATTAATCAATCAATGAAACAGTCACCTAATCAGCCAGAGACTTAACCAGTCCCAGTGAACTTGTTGAATTTCGTTTGTTTGTTGGATTGGTTAGTTTTGGGGGAGGCAAGTTTTTTGTTTGTTTTTGTTTTTGGCGTTTGTTTGTTGGATTGGTTAGCATGGAGGGCGGAAGGGGGGGGGGTAGATTTTTTTTGGTGGCGTTTGTTATAAGAGTGAATGTTGCTGCGTATAATTACGTTTTCTCTGTGAATGTTTTGTTTCTTTGCGGTAAGGAGGAGTGGGGGAAGCTGAGGTGCCAGAGTCCTTTGCGTTCTTTTTCTCATTCTGTATTTCTGTTGGTTTCCATAGAATTTGCTTCGTAAAATAATATGGAAGCATGAGACGACGGTGTGTGAGATATGGCTAGAAGGTTGCGCTTGATATCAATATATAATAAAAAAAAAAAGAGAGAAAAATTAAAGGCGTGATCGTTTATGCAATTTCTGCA
>CM054167.1:28822115-28824615 GCA_028751875.1 Rapana venosa | reverse complement strand
ACAAGAATTACTAACGGTTTCAACTGTTTGGACTTATACATCACACACTTTCAAATAAAATATTCGGCGCACGAAACGACCTTTTAAAAAAAGCACACACAGACAAACTATTTCTATAAAAGGAAATAATTTATATCAACTCGCAGCTTGTAACCCACCAGTCTATAGCATGGAAACCAAACTCTAAAATCTTAGCACCCCATGACACAGGACCCTAAACCCACCCCCCCAATTTTCGATTTTTAGACATTTTCAGTACCGGACAAAGAAAAACCTTACAAAATTGAACAAACACACTGGAAAAAATCCTGCAAACATTACTAGACCATGTGCAGTTAACTTGAGTAATACAAAAGAACTTAAGTGTAAAAACTGAACGCACTATTTCTATACAAAAACCATTTCCAGGTTTTATCCCGAATCTTCAAATAAAAGCTTGGCCCAGGCCAAAAGCTGTGTCAGTTATTGATGTCAGCTATATGATAGGCCTACACTAAAACGTTGTCATGTTGTAAAATGCTGCGCTGTTGAGATTTCATACAGCTCTAGACAAGCTCTTAAACGTAACAACCCGCACTCTATTTTAAAGAGAGAAATAAATCTTCTGAAGTCGGAGTATGGCTGCCTATAATACGGCGAAGGTACTTTAAAAAACGGTTCATGCACGCAAAACTTTTCATTCAGTGTGTGCCAGTTCCAATCTCGCAGTGATTTACTAGGTAGGATGGATGAGTGGGTGTGTCAGAATGCACATTTCTGGGTGACGGTTAGAGTGTTAAGCTGGGGAACGCACAACAACAACGACGACGACGAATCAAAGCAGCGATCCTGGGAAGGATACTTCGTGTCTTCACAACTAAGCATTTCCATGTTCACACTGCTAGTGTGCACCCGACATGGCAAAATACAGTAAGTGCTTTCCTTTTTTTTGTTTGTTACTCAAAGCCCAAAGTCCTTTTCTTCTTTTTGTGATGGTGTGGTAAGTAGATTACCTCCCATACGATCAGAGCGACGTGTTACTATTTTGGGATACAAGCAAATTGTGCAGCGCTTGTTTCCTTGGGTGGTGGTTGAAAACTGCCCCCGTAACATTCACTTTGCCTTAGCGGTAAAATGTAATATTTATGCAGCCTCTTTTATTTATTTAAGAGGCCACATCCTCCCTGTTCATACTGTGCTGTCGTAGCTGTGAATTGTACAGAGTTGTGGCAGATCAAATATCTCCACTCTGTCACATTTTCAATCCCATAATTTATTTCAACCGACGTAACCTGTTTGCGGTAAGTTTTGGTTGGTCCGGGTAGGTTATGAGGTACTATGGGTTTGCAAAGGGGACGGGATAGCTTGGTTGGTTAAAGTGATGCGCATTGCGCTCGTGGTCTGCTGACCCGAGTTCAAATCCCGTTCAAGGGGTTATTTTTCCCCCTGGAGTTAACATCAGTGCCGACTCCACTCTCCCCAAAAGTCCTTCGGATGAAACTATATAATAACCAAGGTCCTGTGTGCAAAAGCACCACAGAGCATCTCGCGTACATCTTAAAACCTGTTCCGCTTTTCGGTAGAGTAGGCCATTGTGTGCCGGTGGGAAACGGTTGACAAAAATTTACGAATCAGCATTCTCATGGGAACTGGATGTTAAATATAAAAAAGAAGCTTCATGAGTGTTTATTACATCATCCTCGAAATGAAAGACTAATAAAAGATATGCTTCAGTGTTCATCATAATCTTTTGGATTTTGTGTGTGTGTGTGTGTGTGTGGACAAATTGGGAAAAAAAATGGAGTTAGTGTGTTTTACCCAATTAGGTAAGGCAAGGGTGTAGTTTCACGCGCAACCAACGTTTTCTGTTCTGCAATGTTACGCTTCTCTAAGGGCCAGACAATTTCTCTGTGGTTACCATGACAACAATAGGCAGGTCAGGGGTGGGAGGGGTGTAGGGGATGGTGGTGGGGGGTCATATGCCTATTAGTCTCTGTCGGTCCGTTTTGGTAGACATCAAGACTGTATGGTAGACATCGGTGCTGAATTTCCAATGCTGCATCGTCTGCAATTGTCGGGAAAGAAGAGAGAGATGTGTGTTAATGGTTTCTGGTGGGGTTTCTGGTGCGGCACAAATTCTGTAGAAAAAAAAGTCGCTCTGATAGAGGAAATAATTACAGTTGCAGACAGGACAAAAATAATAATGGGTGGTGGCGCTGCTCTTGTGGCGGTGACGCGCTCTCTCCCCGGGGGTGAGAGTAGCCCGAATTTCACGCAGAGAAATCTGCCGTGACTTAAAAGTGGTATGATAAAAAGGAAAAAAAATAATCGTTCGAATTGGAGCTAATCTCTTTCACTCACTCATTCACTCATTTACTCAGTAACCACTTGATTAAAGACGGTGGCAGGGTGGTTAAGACGTTCGCCTGCCAAGTAAACAGTGAGGTTCTGGGTTCGATTCCCAGCCTCGCCCTTTCTTCCCAGTTTGACAAAAAAAAATCGAACTGAATGTCAATGTCAA
>CM054167.1:28812604-28821615 GCA_028751875.1 Rapana venosa | reverse complement strand
CAACTACACACAACCACACACACACCAACACACACACAAACTACACACACACGCTAACACATATACACACTAAAAAAGGTAAAGGTAAAGGAGTCCCCATAACCTATAAGGTCGTAGGGGAGCGAGGCGTCAGAGACCTCACTTCTCTAGGGGCCAGCATATTGAGGGCGCGCCCATCTCCTCTCCCTCGCATGATTTACCTTCCCCTGACACTAAAGAGGACAAGGTACCCATTTACAGCTGGGTGAACTGGGGAACTGTACTGAAGCACAAGGCGCGACAACGTCACCCATCCAAGTGGAACCACGCTCACGCTGCTTAACTTGGCTGGGGAAAGAGAGTGCTCCAACCACGTGAGCTGATGGCCCGCCACACTACCACCAGCAAAATCATTGAGGCAAAGCCCATCCACACAACTACACAAAACTACACACACAACACACCAACACACAAAACCCAACACATATACACACTACAACAAGGCAGCAACCGTCCAACCAAACAACAGGTACACCACACTCCAGACCACAAACTAGACGAGCTCCACCACACACAACCAACACTACCTACACATCAAACATACCCACACAACACACACAAACTCAACACAACCACACACAAACACCCACATTACATACTAACACACACACACTACACACCAACACACACACAAACACACACAAACAATTACACACACACAAAACTACACACACTACAAACAACACACACACACCAACACACACACACACTACACACCACACAACACACACACACCAACACCAACACACACACAACCCACAAAACACCAACACACACAAACTACCACAACAACACAAAAACACAACAACACACACACACACAACCACAACACCCACCCACAAACATCAACCCCACACCACCCAAAACAACCCACCCCCCACACAACACACACACACCAACCACACACCACCTACAACCACACACACCCACAACCCACCCACCCAAACACCCCCCCCCCACCCACACAACACCCCTACCCCCCCCACCCACCCCCCACCCCCCCACACCCCCCCCCCCCCCACCCCCCCCCCCCCCCCCCCCCCCCCCCCCCCCCCCCCCCCCCCCCCCCCCCACAACCCCCCACCCCCCCCCCCCCCCAACCCCCCCCCCCCCCACCACAACCCCCCCCAATCCCCCCTCCCCTCACCACCCCCCCCACCAACCCCCAACCCCTCCCTCCCCCAACACCCAACCCCCCCCCCCCCCCACCCCAACCCCCCCCCCCTACCCCACCCCACCCCCCCCACCCCAACCCCCTTACCTCAGCCCCCAGACAGGCACCGATGAAGCCACTGCGTGAAGCGTTGCAGCCTCCGATCCTGATGGTGCCGCGGACAGCAGACGTGAAGTCCTGCCCCCCAGTCAACGCCCCGTGAAGAGCGGACTGGAAGGACCCGGGCAAGTCTGTTGGTGTCGGCGTCCGCAGCAGAAAACAGAAAACGAACAGTTCAACAGTTATGTGGTATGTTGGGCGTCCGCAGAAAACGAACGGTTCAACAGTTATGTGTTATGTTGGGTCCACAGAAAACGAACAGTTCAACAGTTATCAAGATTCAGCGCTATATAAATTCCATATATTATTATTATTATTATGTGTTATGTTGGGTCCACAGAAAACGAACAGTTTAACAGTTATGTGTTATGTTGGAGTAGGTTGGGGGATTTGTGGAGGTTCTGTTATTGTTGAATCAAGTCGTATCAAAGTTAAACTGTCAGCGTCCACAGAAAACAAACAGTTTAACAGTTATGTATGTTGGGTCCAAAGAAAACGAACAGTTTAACAGTTATGTGTTATGTTGGAGTAGGTTAGTGGATTTTTGGGGGGGTTCTGTTATTGATGAATCAAGTCGTATCAAACTTAATCTGCTGGGTTCCAAAGAAAATGAACAGTTTATGATTATGTTGGATTAGGTTGGGGTTTCAGTCACGTTTTTTGTCATATCAAATCATATCAAATTCAATCTGTCAAATCAAGTCATATCAAACTTAATCTGTTGACGTCCACAGAAAACGAAAAGTTTAATAGTTATGTATGTTGGAGTAGGTTGGGGATTTGGGGTCCTGTTATTGCTGAATCAAGTCGTATCAAAGAAATTGTTGGTAAGTTTCCACAGAAAACGAACAGTTTAACAGTTATGTATTTTGGAGTAGGTTGGGGATTTGGGGTCCTGTTATTGCTGAATCAAGTTGATTCAAAGTTAATTTTTGGTCAGTTTTCACAGAAAACGAACAGTTTAACAGTTATGTGTTATGTTGGGTCCACAGAAAACGAACAGTTTAACAGTTATGTATGTTGGAATAGGTTGGGGTTTTGGGGGCTCCTGTTATTGCTGAATCAAGTTGATTCAAAGTTACTTGTCAGTTTCCACAGAAAACGAACAGTTTAACAGTTATGTGTTATGTCGGCGTCCGCAGAAAACGAACAGTTTAACAGTTATGTGTTATGTTGGCGACCACAGAAAATGAACAGTTTAACAGTTATGTATGTTGGAGTAGGTTGGGGGATTTTTGGGGGGTCCTGTTATTGCTGGATCAATTTGATTCAAAGTTTGCTGAATCAAGTCGTATCAAAGTTAATTTACGGTCAGTTTCCACAGAAAATGAACAGTTTAACAGTTATGTGTTATGTTGGGTTCACAGAAAACGAACAGTTCAACAGTTATGTGGGTGTGTTGGCGTCCGCAGAAAACGAACAGTTTAACAGTTATGTGTTATGTCGGCGTCTGCAGAAAACGAACAGTTTAACAGTTATTATTGTTGGGGTAGGTTGGGGGATATTTGGAGGTTCTGTCATTGCTGAAACAAGTCTTATCACAGTTTGCTGAATCAAGTCGTATCAAAGTTAATTTACGGTCAGTTTCCACAGAAAATGAACAGTTTAACAGTTATGTATGTTGGAGTAGGTTGGAGGATTTTTTGGGGGGTCCTGTTATTGCTGAATCAAGTCGTATCAAAGTTAATTTTTGGTCAGTTTCCCCGGAAAATGAACGGTTTGTGGTTATGTTGGAGTAGGTTGGGGTTTTGGGGGTCCTGTTTTGTTGAATCAAGTTGATTCAAAGTTAATTTTTGGTCAGTTTCCACAGAAAAATGAACAGTTTAACAGTTATGTATGTTGGGTCCACAGAAAATGAACAGTTCAACAGTTATGTATGTTGGGTCCACAGAAAACGAACAGTTTAACAGTTATGTGTTATGTCGGCGTCCGCAGAAAACGAACAGTTCAACAGTTATGTGTTATGTCGGCGTCTGCAGAAAACGAACAGTTTAACAGTTATGTGTTATGTTGGGTCCATAGAAAACGAACAGTTTAACAGTTATGTGTTATGTTGGAGTAGGTTGGTGGATTTTTGGGGGGGTCCTGTTATTGCTGGATCAAGTCATATCAAAGTTTGCTGAATCAAGTCTTATCACAGTTTGCTGAATCAAGTCGTATCAAAGTTAATTTACGGTCAGTTTCCACAGAAAATGAAAAGTTTAATAGTTATGTATGTTGGGGTAGGTTGGGGATTTTTTGGGGGGTCCTGTTATTGCTGAATCAAGTCGTATCAAAGTTTGGTGAATCAAGTCGTATTACAGTTTGCTGACTCAAGTCGTATCAAAGTTAATTTACGGTCAGTTTCCACAGAAAATGAACAGTTTAACAGTTATGTATGTTGGAGTAGGTTGGGGGATTTTTGGGGGGGTCCTGTTATTGCTGGATCAAGTTGATTCAAAGTTTGCTGAATCAATTTGAATCAAAGTTAATTTTTGGTTTCCACAGAAAATGAACGGTTTATGGTTATGCTGGAGTAGGTTGGGGTTTTGGTCATGTTTTGCTGAATCAAGTCGTATCACAGTTAATCTGTCGGCGTCCACAGAAAACAAACAGTTCAACAGTTATGTGTTATGTTGGGTCCATAGAAAACGATCAGTTCAACAGTTATGTGTTATGTCGGCGTCCGCAGAAAACGAACAGTTTAACAGTTATGTGTTATGTTGGAGTAGGTTGGGGGATTTTTGGGGGGTTCTGTTATTGCTGAATCAAGTCGTATCACAGTTTGCTGAATCAAGTTGTATCAAAGTTTGCTGAATCAAGTCGTATCAAAGCTAATCTGCTGGGTTCCAAAGAAAATGAACAGTTTATGATTATGTTGGATTAGGTTGGGGTTTCAGTCACGTTTTTTGTCATATCAAATCATATCAATTTCAATCTGTCAAATCAAGTCATATCAAACTTAATCTGTCGACGTCCACAGAAAACGAAAAGTTTAATAGTTATGTATGTTGGAGTAGGTTGGGGATTTGGGGTCCTGTTATTGCTGAATCAAGTCGTATCAAAGAAATTACTGGTAAGTTTCCACAGAAAACAAACAGTTTAACAGTTATGTATTTTGGAGTAGGTTGGGGATTTGGGGTCCTGTTATTGCTGAATCAAGTTGATTCAAAGTTAATTTTTGGTCAGTTTCTACAGAAAAACGAACAGTTTAACAGTTATGTATGTTGGGTCCACAGAAAACGAAAAGCTTAACAGTTATGTATGTTGGGTCCACAGTAAACGAACAGTTCAACAGTTATGTGTTATGTTGGCGTCCACAGAAAACGAACAGTTTAACAGTTATGTGGGTGTGTTGGGTCCACAGAAAACGAACAGTTCAACAGTTATGTGGTATGTTGGGTCCACAGAAAACGAACAGTTCAACAGTTATGTGGTATGTTGGGTCCACAGAAAACGAACAGTTCAACAGTTATGTGGTATGTTGGCGTCCGCAGAAAACAAACAGATCAACAGTTATGTGTTATGTTGGAGTAGGTTGGGGGATTTTTTGGGGGTCCTGTTATTGCTGAATCAAGTCGTATCAAAGTTAATTTATGGTCAGTTTCCCCAGAAAACGAATGGTTTGTGATTATCAAAGTTAATCTTTGATCAGTTTCCACAGAAAAAGAAAAGTTTAACAGTTATGTATGTTGGAGTAGGTTGGGGGATTTTTGGGGGGTTCTGTTATTGCTGAATCAAGTCGTATCAAAGTTTGCTGAATCAAGTCGTATCAAAGTTAATTTACGGTCAGTTTCCACAGAAAAAGAAAAGTTTAACAGTTATGTATGTTGGAGTAGGTTGGGGGATTTTTGGGGGGTTCTGTTATTGCTGAATCAAGTCGTATCAAAGTTTGCTGAATCAAGTCGTATCAAAGTTAATTTACGGTCAGTTTCCCCAGAAAATGAACAGTTTAACAGTTATGTATGTTGGAGTAGGTTGGGGATTTTTTGGGGGGTCCTGTTATTGCTGAATCAAGTCATATCAAAGTTGTATCAAAGTTTGCTGAATCAAGTCGTATCAAACTTAATCTGCTGGGTTCCAAAGAAAATGAACAGTTTATGATTATGTTGGATTAGGTTGGGGTTTCGGTCGCGTTTTTGTCATATCAAATCATATCAAATTCAATCTGTCAAATCAAGTCATATCAAACTTAATCTGTCGACGTCCACAGAAAACGAAAAGTTTAATAGTTATGTATGTTGGAGTAGGTTGGGGATTTGGGGTCCTGTTATTGCTGAATCAAGTTGATTCAAAGTTAATTTTTGGTCAGTTTCCACAGAAAATGAACAGTTTAACAGTTATGTATGTTGGAGTAGGTTGAGGTTTTTGGTCCTGTTATTGCTGAATCAAGTCGTATCAAAGTTAATTTACGGTCAGTTTCCCCAGAAAATGAACGGTTTGTGGTTATATTGGAGTAGGTTGGGGTTTTGGGGTCCTGTTTTGTCGTATCAGAGTTAATTTACAGTCAGTTTCCACAGAAAACGAACAGTTTAACAGTTATGTATGTTGGAGTAGGTTTGGGGTTTTGGGGAGTCCTGTTTTGTCGTATCAGAGTTAATTTACGGTCAGTTTCCACAGAAAACGAACAGTTTAACAGTTATGTATGTTGGGTCCACAGAAAATGAACAGTTAACAGTTATGTATATTGGGTCCACAGAAAACGAACAGCTTAACAGTTATGTATGTTGGGTCCACAGAAAACGAACAGTTTAACAGTTATGTATGTTGGGTTCACAGAAAAGAACAGTTTAACAGTTATGTGTTATGTTGGGTTCACAGAAAACAAACAGTTTAACAGTTATGTGTTATGTTGGGTCCACAGAAAAACGAACAGTTTAACAGTTGGGGTAGGTTGGGGTTTTTGGAGGTCCTGTTATTGCTGAATCAAGTCGTATCAAAGGTAATTTTTGGTCAGTTTCCACAGAAAACGAACAGTTTTATAGTTATATATGTTGGAGTAGGTTGGGGGATTTGGGGTCCTGTTATTGCTGAATCAAGTCGTATCAAAGTTATTTTTTGGTCAGTTTCCACAGAAAATGAATAGTTTATGATTATGTTGGATTAGGTTGGGGTTTCGGTCATGTTTTTGTCATATCAAATTCAATATGTCAAATCAAGTCGTATCGAAGTTAATCTGTTGGTTTCCACAGAAAATGAACAGTTTATAGTTATGTTGGATTAGGTTGGGGATTTTGGTCCTGTTATTGCTGAATCAAGTCATATCAAAGTTAATTTTTGGTCAGTTTCCACAGAAAATGAACGGTTTGTGATTATGTTGGTCTTCTTTCTTTCATATCAAATCGTTATCAAACTTCCAATGTATTAATCCAAATATCTGTTAGTGTTTTGCAAGACTAAGGGTTAAGCTTTTGTGATTATATATACATAATTATATATTTTTTTCAAAGTATCTCATAACTGTTGGGACTGCTTTTCTATATCTGCAAACCTGCAATTTTCAAACAAACACACACACACAAGAGATCTGCTGACCCGGGTTAGAATCTCATTCAAGAGGAATTTTCCTCTGGAGTTAACGTCAGTGCCGACTTCACTCACCCGAAAAGTCCTTCGCATAAGACTATAAACCGAGGTCCCATGTGAGAACGCACACAGAACATCTTGCGCACATGTTAAAACCTGTTCTGCTTTTCAGAAGAGTAGACAATTGTGTGTCATGGGGACTGAGGACAACAGTTACAAAACTGCATACACATGGGGATTGGATGTAAAAAAGCACAAAGTGCTCATTCCATTATCCTCGAAATAAAAGAATAAAATTAAAAAAATTAAAATTAAAAAAAGAAACAAACAGACACACACATTCACACAAGTGATTTCAATCTACACATACAGACACACATACAGGCACACACACACAAACTTATTTTCCCATTTTGTCCATATCTAACATCACAACTTTGTATCGTACTGTATTGTATAACATACCACTTTTTAAGTCACAGCAGATTTCTCTGCATGAAATTCAGGCTGCTCTTCCCCTAGAAAAGAGCGCATCGCCACAAAAGCAGCGCCAACCCCATTTTATTCCTTTTCCTTTCTGCAACTAACTATATCGGTTTCCTGATGTCAGACTTCTTCTTCTTCTTTTTTTTGTCATGTTTTTCCCAAGGGGAGGTTTGACATCGACGAGCCTTATGAAAAAATGTCACACTTCTTCTCCTTCTTCCTTTTTTTGGTCATGTTTCTCCCAAGGGGAGGTTTGACATCGACGAGCCTCGCTAAAAGATATCATACTTCTTCTTCTTCCTTTGTTTTGGTCATGTTTCTCCCAGGGGAGGTTTGACATTGATACGAGCCTTACGAAAAAATATCACACTTCTTCCTTTTTTTGGTCATGTTTCTCCCAAGGGGAAAGTTTGACATCGATACGAGCCTTACGAAAAAATGTCACACTTCTCCTTCTTCCTTTTTTTGGTCATGTTTCTCCCAAAGGGAAAGTTTGACATCGCGAGCCTCGCGAAAAAATGTCACACTACTTCTTCTTCCTTTTTTTGGTCATGTTTCTCCCAAGGGGAGGTTTGACATCGATACGAGCCTCGCAAGACTAAGGGTTAAGCTTTTGTGATTATATATACATAATTATATATTTTTTCAAAGTATCTCATAACTTTTGGGACTGCTTTTCTACGATAGCTGCAAACCTGCAATTTTCAAACAAACACACACACACACACACAAGCGATCTGCTGACCCGGGTTAGAATCTCAAAATGAAAAACGACGCTGAAACACCGCTGACTTTCACTCCCCCCGAGCATCCACCACTCACGTCAGTCTTTCCGGAACTGTTGGGTGACGGCGTGGTGGTGGGAGGAGCCGCGACTTTCCAGAACTTTCCGCAGGTGGCCGATGACGGCCCTGTCCAGCTCCTGAGGGTTCTGCCGTCCTGTGTCTTCCATCTGCGCCATCACCTTCTCCACCACGTCCTCGCTCCTCCCATGCAAGATGAACTGCTCCAGGATTCTATGGGATAAAAAACGGTAAAGGAGTCCCATAACCTATATTAAGGTCGTAGGTTGGTGGATCGGTGGTCTAGAGGTAACGCGCCTGTCTAGAATGCAAAAGTCCGGGTCGGGTGTGTGCGTGGTTCGTACCCCGTTTGGGCCCGAAATTTTTCTCCATCCATTAGACCATGAGTGGTGGTCTGGGTGCTAGTCTTTCGGATGAGACGATAAACTGAGGTCCCGTGTGTTACACAAAATTTTCAGCACATGTAAAAGAACCCACGGCAACAAGAGAGTTGTCCCTGGCAAAATTCTTAGAAAAAAGCCACTCTGATAGGGAAACATACAAATACAGTTGCAGACCAAAAGGGAAAAAAAAGGGTGGCGCTGCTCTTGTGGCGACGCGCTCTCCCTGGGGAGAGAGAGCAGCCCGAATTTCACGCAGAGAAATCTCGTGACTTACAGTGGTATAAAATAAAAAAATAAAAAATAAATAGGGGAGCGAGGCGTCAGAGACCTCAGCTTCTCTAGGGGGCCAGCATATTGAGTGAGGGCGGTGGCGCCCATCTCCTCTCCCTCCCTCGCTTGCTTTACCTTCCCTGACCCTAAAGAGGTAAAGGTAAAGGTGTCCCATAACCTATAAGGTCGTAGGGGAGCGAGGCGTCAGAGATCTCACTTCTCTAGGGGGGGGCAGCATATTGAGTGAGGGCG
>CM054167.1:28787604-28807604 GCA_028751875.1 Rapana venosa | reverse complement strand
CAGTTTTGTCAATTTTGTCATCCGTTCCCACCGGCACACAATGGCCTTACTCTTACACAAAAAAGCAGAACAGCTTTTAACATGCATGCACAATGTTCTGTATGCGTTCACAACTAGAACCTTCATTTATAGTCTCATCCGAAGGACTTTTGGGGGAAGTGGAGATGGCACTGATGTTAACTCCAGGGGGAAAATATCCCCCTTGAACGAGATTCGAACTCGGGTCAGCAGATCACAAGCGCTCCGCACAATGCTCTAACCAGCCAGGTTATCCCGTCCCCCACCAATGAATCATTCCATTATCATACTACCATCATCATGATTATGGTCATCATTGTTGTTGCTATCATCATTGTTGTCGTCGTTATCGTCATCATCATCATCATCGTTGTTGTTGCTATCATCATTATTGTCATCGTTATCATTATCGTCGTCATCATCATCATCATCATCATAACCACTATCCTCAACACCCTCATCATCACCATCATCTTTGGCATGATGATGATGATCATCATCACCATCTCCATCATCATCACCACCATCATCACCATCATCAACACCATCCTCACCATCACCATCATCAACACCATCCTCACCATCACCATCATCAACACCATCCTCACCATCACCATCGTCATCACCATCACCATCGTCATCATCAACACCATCCTCACCATCATCGTCATCACCATCGTCATCACCATCATCATCATCAACACCATAACCATCGTCATCATCAACACCATCCTCACCATCATCGTCATCACCATCATCATCGTCGTCGTCGTCTCCATCGTCATCATCAACTACCTGTGTCCTCTTTGCCGGCATCCATGTTCTTCAAGAAGTCCTTGATGCTGCCGTGACGCCATGGCCGATGGATGGGCAGTGTGGGCTTCACGTCTGTCCACAACACACACATGTATGTTAGTCCGTCGTGTCCGACGATGACCTCCAAAACAGCAGAGAGGGCAGCTGCTGTTTCGGAAATTGGGCAGAAATTTGATTATAGTGGAGATGCCTTGCCCACCACAGCACATCCCCACTCTCTCGGCCAAGTGGGCATAAGGACAGTCAGCGTTGGAGATGTTCTCCAAAGGCCAACTATCCCCCCAGGGCTGCAAGCACATAAGGACTGTAGCGAGTCGAGCCTCCTAGTCAGAGAGTCATAGTCGACCACTAAAGACTAAGCTGTAAAGTGGAATTCCATGAGTGGGAAAGAAAGCCACTGATCATACAGCCTCTCACATTGCTGTTTCCCCCAGCGTCAATGGTTTAATCAAGAACTGTGCACACACACACAAAGATGAAGATTCTTCTTCTTTGTCAAACGGTCAGACAGTAACTATCACACACACACATACACACACACACACACCACACACACACACACACCACACACACACACACAGAGTCTTATTCTGTTGTTTTATTTATTTATTCTTTTATATCGAGGATAATGAAATAAGCACTTATGTGCTTTTCTTACATCCTGTCTCCGTGTGTAAGCAGTTTTGTAAATTTTGTCATCAATTCCCACCGGCACACAATGGCCTACTCTTTCGAAAAGCGGAACAGGATTTAACGTGTGCACAAGATGTTCTGCGTGCGTTTACACACGGGGCCTCGGTTTATAGTCTCATCCGAAGGACTTAGACATCCAGTTCGATTTTTGTCAAACGCTCAAGACAGCATCTACCACTGCCTGTCATTCGAGCGAAAATGTGTCGCTCTGCCGTAAAGCGCCTGACAAGTCAGGCCCAGCGCTTCCGACTTCGGCAGAGGAGAGAAGTAATTGTCCTTTCAAGTCTTTCTGGGGGGGAAAAAAAGAAAAGAAAAGAAAGGCCAGAGAATGGACCTAGAAGACAGAAAAATCGATAAGAAGAAGGAGGTGACATGAAGAAAAGAACAAAACAACAACAACAACGATAATACTACTATTACTACTACTATTACTACTACTACTACTACTACTATTACTACTACTACTACAACTACTACAACTACTACTACTATTACTACTACTACTACTATTACTACTACTACTACTACTACTACTGCTACTATTACTACTACTACTGCTACCACTACTATTACTACTGCTACTACTACTAATAATGCATGGTATTTATATAGCGCTGAATCTTGTAAAGCAAAACAAATCAAAGTGCTTCAGCCTAAGGCGAACGAGGCAGAAACAAGGAGAGGGATAGAAAAGAGGGAATCAGTTCCTAGCATAGAATTTCCAGAAGGTGGGTATGCTATTATGCTATTTATACTGACAGGTCCCTGGCATCCCCACACGGAAGAATCATAGCACCAGTAGTGGTGTTACATCTTTGTCAATATTTAAAGAATCTCCCCCCCCCCCCCCCAGAATAACCATAACGCTTCACACTTCCCCGGATGTAAATGAGTAGGGTGTGTTCATGCATGAATGACACTTGTTACTGTGTTATGTGTCTTTGCATACTATTAAGTATTATGCGTTAAAAAATAAATGGTTGCATTACAAATCGAACATAAAGACGTGTGTGTGTGTATGTGTGTGTGTGTGTGTGTGTGGTGTTGTGAGTGTGTGTGTGTGTGTGTGTGTCTGTGTGTGTTGTGTGTGTGTGTGAGTTTGTGTGTGCGTGTATATGTGTGTGTGTTCCTGCATGCCTGCGTGTGCATGTGTGTGTATGAGTGTGTGTGTTGTGTGTGTGTGTGTGTTTGTTGGGATGTCGATGGGGAAAGATCATAAAAGACTGAATTCATAAAGGTAGCATCTCACTGTGTGTGTTACATGTGGGTACACATGTTATCTGGGTGACCGTTTGCGCGCCTTGGTTTCAGTACAGTCCCCCAGTTCACCCAGCTGTAAATGGGTACCTACCTCTTTAGGGTCAGGGAAGGTAAAGCAGCGAGGGAGAGGAGATGGGCGCCGCCCTCAATATGCTGGCCCCTAGAGAAGCTGAGGTCTCTGACGCCTCGTTCCCCTTCAACCTTATAGGTTATGGGGACACCTTTACTTTTACCTTTACACATGTTATCCCTTATATATACTGACACAGATGAGTTTCTTACTTTACATCTTTTACAAATCTGGAAATAATCTTTACAAGCAGTAACCTGTCTCATTTTTAATCAGAACAAACAACCCCTTGTCCTCCCCCCAAAAAAAACACTACACACACGCCCCCCCTCTACCCCCACTCCCCTTCCCTCCCCCCCCCCCCCCTCCCCCCCTTGCTCTACTACCCATCCCCCTCAAAAAGTCATTCATAATTTTCGACTTTCTATCTAACTATATAAACCTACAAAGTGTCTCAAACAGACCAACCACCCCCTCCCCCCCCCCTCCCTCCCCCCACCCCACCCCACCCCAAACTCCACAACAACCACAAAAACACCACCACCACCACTACTACCACCATACATCAACGACAACCACAGCAAGCAACAACAATAACGCCCCCCCCCCCCCCCCCCCAAAAAAAAACCACCCCTCACTTATTTTGTCCTCCTTTCCAACAGTGTAGCGCTGATTTTCGGGATCCTCATAAGCCGAGTCGGGACCGAATGCCTTGTAGGTCGCCCTTTTGAGGTCTTCACAGTTGACCCCTGTAAATTAAATCATAATAATCATAATAATAATAATAAATGGAACTTATACAGCGCTATATCTTGCAAAGACAAAATCAAAGCGCATGCATTCGACCTAATCTTACACAGTCATGCAATCAATGATAAATAATCAAAAGTTTAAACAAACAGATATTTACAAACATGGTGGGCTGCAGACAAAATCTATGAAATAAAATGTAAAATAGTCAAATGTTTTTCAAAAGCACACACACACCCTCACACAGGTCGCATGCTTTAGCAATACGGTCACACGCGCGCGCCAAACTTCTCATTCAGTATTTTTTTTTTTAAATTCTTTTATATCGAGGATATTGGAATAAGCACGTATGTGGGTTGTTGTTTTTTTACATCCGGTCCCCGTGTGTACGCGGATTTGTGAATTCTTGTCATCCGTTCCCACCACAAGCGCTTCGATTCGTTTTGTTTTACAAGATTCAGCGCTATATAAATTCCATATATTATTATCATTATTATTATTACTATTATTACTATTATTATTATCATTATTATTACAGTGGCCTACTCTTCCGAAAAGCGGAACAGGATTTAACGTGTGCGCAAGATATTCTGCGTGCGTGCAATCGCACACGGGGCCTCTTCGGTTTATAGTCTCATCATCTAAAGGACTTTTGTGGGGAGAGTGGAGTCTGCACTGATGTTAACTCCAGGGGGGAAAATATCCCCTTGAACAGGGAATCGAACCCGGGTCGTCAGATTGCGAGCGCAATGTTCTAACCACTAGGCTATGCCGTCCCCCCCCCCCCCCCCCCCCCCCCAGTAGTATGCAGTTTCAATGTCACGGTGCTTCCCTGATGGGACGAGCAGTGAGCCAGAGTTCATATTCTGGGTGACTCTCCAGAGTGTTAACTCAATGGAGTCGCAGTGAAATGGATCCCGCCATTTTGTGGTTGACAATGATTTTTGGCTATATTTTAAAAAATTCAGCACATTTACCCAACATAATAAAGACACACACATTAATAATAATAATAATAATGATAATAATAATAATAATAATAATAATAATAATAATAATGATGATGATGATGATAACAATAATTATAATAATAATAATAATAATAATAATTATGATGATGTATGGAATTGATATAGCGCGGAATCTTGTAAAGCAACAAATCAAAGCGTTATACATCACTGAAAAGTTTATCATGTCTACTTTTTTTAGATTGTTACACAATTTTTTCAATAGATGGCTGTAAATTTTAATTTTTTTTTTTTTTACACATTTTCAAAATATGTCACTGAATGGTGAAAATTAGGGCTGCTTATCTTACATGGCTTGAACTGTTCATCGACTAGTCCCCTTGAAACAATGTGATGATGTTTCACCAAAGTAAAGTTCCCTGAAGTTGGCTGAATCCATCTGATGTCACTTTTTGCACTATACAATTTTTGTTTATAAAATCTTAACACTGGAGAGCCCGAAATCCCTAAGAATACGCTGCTTGTCAACATGTCAAAGAAAAGTAGCCAACACATGCAGTTGCAGACCAAAAGAAAAAAAGGGTCGCGCTGCTCTTGTGGCGACGCGCTCTCCCCAGGGAGAGCAGCCCGAATTTCACGCAGAGAAATCTCGTGACTTAAAGTGGTATAAAATAAAATATAAAATAAATAGATAAATAAAACAAACTAGGCAAGCTTACGGTCAAGGAAAGCAACTGTGTTTAGAAAACTGATTGCCCTACAGGCCAGGGTACTTTCCCTTGAGTTGAACATCGCTTCGTGTATTTTTAAAACTTCGTTCTTCTGCAGAATCTTAAGCTTCGGCACATCACAGTGAAGGAGAGGAGTGCCAAAGCTTAAGATTCGGCACAACCTCATTGAGTTAAGCTGGGGAACGCACAACTACAACAACATGGACACACAATCATCATCTTTGGATTATACAACGACGAACGCTATAGCCGAGAGTGGTTAAGACACGTTTAACTTTCAATCCCATGGATCCATGAAGTCATGGGTTCGGATCTCAGCAACGTCTGGTGAATTAAGGGTGGGGGATATTTTATGATCTCCTACGTCAACTTCCAAGAGCAGACCTGCCAGTGGCTTCATTCCCTTCGTGTACATAAACATGCAGAAGATCAAATTAATATGCACGTTAAAGATCCCATAATCGATGTCAGCATTCGGTGGGTTATGGAAAAACAAACATCATCATCATCAATCATCATCATCATCATCATCATACTACTACTATATATAATAATAATAATAATAATATATGGAATTTATAGAGCGCTCTATCTTGCGATTAGAAATCAGAGCAGCTTCCATTCAATCCGCTCCTGCACAAGCAACCAACAATGATTAACAATATTCTAACAAATTCAAATGTACACATACCCAGCATGCACCCTGAAGTCGGAATGCAGCTACCTTCACGGTGGGCAAAAACGGTCGCATACACAAAAATCTCGCCGCTGGTTAACCTCAGAGCTTGTTGTAGCTGAGGAACGAAAAAATAGAATTATACAACATTCGCCCAAGAAGGAAGGTGGCAGAACGGTTAAGCCATCCACCTGCCTCACAAGTAGACCGTGAGGTTCTGGGTTCGATTCCCCCCCAGGTAGCAGGACGGTTAAGCCATCCACCTGCTTAACAAGTAGACCGTGAGGTTCTGGGTTCGATTCCCAACCTTGCCCTTTCTTCCCAGTTTGATGAGAAAACTGAACTGAACATCATCAGGGGTTTTTTGTGTTTTTTTGTGGGGTTTTTTCAATTCTATCTGAATAACCTGCTAGGCAATGGCTATAACATCATTGTTAATTTTTTTTTAATAAAAACCACTTAAATTTTTTTTAAAGATCCTTTCAGATGGCCACAAGTAAACCGTGAGGTTCTGGGTTCGATTCCCAGCCTTTGCCCTTTCTTCCCAGTTTGACCCCTCCAAAAATCAAACTGAATGTCAAAGTCCTTTGGATGAGACTACAAACAGAGGCCCCGTGATTGTGTGAACACATGCAGAACATCTTGCGCACACATTAAAAACCCATTTCGTCTTTCGGAAGAGTCAGCCATTAAGTTCTGGTAAGAACGGATACCCCCCCCCCCCCCCTAAAAAAAAAAAAATCCAAACCCCTGCAAGTTCACAGGTGTCGTGTTTAGACACCATCCCTGAAGTCAAAATGCAGGTACCTAAATCAGTAAATGGTGGGGAAAGGAATGGTCATGATATACTATATATACATATATATATGCAAAAATTTCACCATTGGTGGACCTTAGGGCTCTAGCCAAGGAACACAACAAAACAAAGTGAAAAAATCATAGATTCACACACATAATAAGATTGAAAAAACCCCACAAAAAAACCCCCATCATTATGGCATATTTTTTTAGAAGAGCAACAAACTATAATAGTATAACCAAGGTCCCATATGCGAACGCACGCAGAACATCTCGAGCACATGTTAAAAACCCGTTCCGCTTTTCGGAAGAGTAGGCCATTGTGTACTGGTGGGACCAAATGACAATTTACACAACTGCATACACGCAAGGAACTGTATGTTAAAAAACAAAAAGCACGTGACTGCTTATTCCATTATCCTCGAAATTAAAAAAATAGAAAATAATAAATAGATAAAAGACGAATCATACATGTATCAAGATCTGTCATGCAATGCATGCACACCGAGATCCCCCACCTTTATTGTCCACCAGGGATTTGAGGATGACGTACGCCTGATCCCCATAGCACGTGTGACGTCCCACGGGAATGCGGTAAAAAGGATTCTGGGAAGGCTCCCAGAATTCCACTTCCTCTTTGTCTCCGATGATACCCTTCAGCTTGTTTTCATCGTAGACCCAGTGCAGTGGCTGAGCTGCGATAAAATTAAAAACCAATTTTTAAACAAAAAATCATTATTGCATGATTTTTTTAAAATTCTAAGTAGTAAAAAGGTAAAGGTGTCCCATAACCTATGTCGTGGTCTTAGGGGTGTGAGGAGTCAGAGACCTCAACTTCTCCAGGGGCCAGCATATTGAGGGTGGCGCCCATCTTCTCTCCCTTACAAAATTTACAAAACCGCATACACACGGGGACTGGATGTAAAAAAGCACATGAGTGCTTATTCCATTATCCTCGATATAAAAGAATAAATAAATAAATAAATAAATACTGCTTTACCTTCCCTGACCCTAAAGAGGGGCAGGCACCCATTTACAGCTGGGTGAACTGGGAGACTGTACTGAAGCCAAGGCAGCGCAAAACGGTCACCCACCCTCTTTGGTAACCATGCTCGACACTGCTTAACCTTAGCTTGGGGAAAGCGAGTGCTCTGACCACTGAGCTATCCCATCCTCAAAGTAGTAATAGCAGCAATAACTAAGTTACTAATAATAGAAAAGAAGAATGGTAATGATGGTGGTGGTGGTGATATCATCATCATCATCATCATCATCATCATTATCATCATCACCATCACTATCACTGGGTACCCTTTATTAAGATGAAAATCATGAGCAGCAATAACATTTTATACTAAGAAGAATGGTGATGATGGTGGTGGTGATATCATCATCATCATCATCTTCATCATCATCTTCATCATCATCATCCTGAGTGTGTGAGTGTACATGTGTGTGTGTGTGTGTGTGTGTGTGTGTGTGTGTGTGTGTGTGTGTGGTGTGTGTGTGTGTGTGTGTGTGTGTGTGGTGTGTGTGTGTGTGTGTGTGTGTGTGTGTGTGTATGTGTGTGTGTACGTGTGTGCATGTGTGTGTGTGCGTGTGTGAGTGAGTGAGTGTGTGAGTGTGTGTGTGTGCGTGGTGTGTACGTGGGGTGTGTGTGTGGTGTGTGTGTGTGTGTGTGTGTGTGTGTGTGTGTGTGTGTGTGTGTGTGTGTTGTGCTGTATACATTTTCTACTACCAAAAATACTGCATACAAAAAAATCTCCCAAACCTCTTGGCACTAGTCTTAAAGTTACACTTAAACTGTAAAAGGCACTGTATAAACTCTTTATAGTCCATGAAATAAAGAAGAAAAAACACACTCAAACGAGTCAAAGGAAACTCCCATAAAACTCCACAGCTATCAAAAACTAACCCTACAGGTGACAGGAATAATGAGTGTCTATAAAAGGAGGATGGGTATAAAAGATAAATATTATTTGTGTAAATCACATGCGTGTGTCTTATATTATATATATTATATTATATATATATATATATCTATATCTATATCATAATATAATATATAATATATATATATAATACATGTATACATATAATTACATACAAAGTATACATACATACATGTATACACATATGATACATACATATATATGTATACATACATAAATGAATGAATTATACAATGATATATATATATTTATATATATTATATATAGATATAGATATATATACACACACCACACACACACATATATATATATATATATATATATATATATATATATATATATATATATATATATATATATATATTCCACAATCCATTTCTCCCTAGGTCTTCAACCAAGCTCCTGTAGTGCTCTGACCCCATTCTCTCTTGTCCTTAGGACCATCTGAATTGCCACATTTTTCATAGGAGACAGCAATCCCCTGATTTTTCTTTTTTTTTTTTTTTTGGGGGGGGGGGTGTTGTTGTTGTTGTTGTTGTTGTTTGTTCTTCAGCTAGAGCTCCAAGATTCACCAATGCCAATGGTGAGATTTTGCATATTATAATTATATATCATGTGACAATTTTTTGCCCATCACAAAAGTGGCCACATTTTGACGTTGGGGATTTATTAATCCCTAGAATAAAGTATGGCTGAAGCTACTTAATCAGTTAATGGTAGCATTGCTCTCAAGTCAAGAGTATGGCTGCATATAAAACTCGTGGTGAGGTACTTGTAATGGCCACTACAGCCATGGTATACATGTTTAATGTGTACTGTATGTATAAACTTCTCATCCAGTGTGTACTGTTAACTAGTGTAAGCAGTCTTACTCTTACATTGACTTCTACTAATCTAGGTATGCTGAGAGAGACTGGGTGTGTATTCTGGGTAACCTCCAGGGTGTAACGGCAAAACTGTAGTTAGCTGGAGAACATTTTACAACGACAATATAAAAAGAAAAGAATCATCATTCTAAGCTCTGCTCTGCACTGGGCACAACAGGCTAGTAGATCACACCACATGTCCACAAATCTGAAACTCGTTTCTTTATCCCCTTATGTGCCTGTGGTAAAGAAAACCAGACTGACATTGTGACAAGCACATTCTTCAGAGGTGCATGCTATTTAGCGACCTCAGGAAGATAATGTGGCTGACAGAGATAACCCTGCAAACCAAGTTGTATGGCTGACGAGAGGGAGCTGGCAAGGACATGCCAAATTACTTTTCCCCAGATACATCTGATGTGTAAAGCGAATGGGAGGAGGAGAAGAAGAAGAAGAAGAAGAAGAAGAAGAAAGAAGAGAAGAAGAAGAACAAGAAAAGAAGAAGGAGGAGGAGGAGGAGGAGGAGGAGAGAAGGAGGAGGAGGAGAAGGTTGAGGAGAAGAAGAAGAGGAAGGAGAAGGAGGAGGAGGTGAGAAGGAGAGGAGGAGAGAAGAGGAGAGGAGAAGAGAAGAAGAAGAAGAAGAAGAAGAAGAAGAAGAAAAAAGAAAAAAAAGAAGAAGAAGAAAAGGAGAGGGGAAGTAGAAGAAGAGGAAGAAAGAGAGAAGAAGACGAAGAAAGAAGAAGAAGAAGAAGAAGAAGAAGAAAGGCTTAATAACCAAACAAAAAACAAACGAATACAAAGTAAAAAAGGGTTTTGTACTTGTACCTAATAACTTACATCATGTAACATGTCTAACAGTAACAAGTACAAGTTATATCAGCCTTTATCAGGCTGATGACAAATGTGCCCTTTTTGGGATGAGAAAGATGTTTGTATGTTGAGCCAGCATGAATAATCATGAACACATGCATAACAATGTGAATCTCTCTTCTCAATTTTGATAAAATCACTCTCTCTACTATTGTCCCTGGTCATCATTATAAATCTATATTATCATGATTATGAGTATGACTGACCCATGGCTATGCTATCGCTATCACTTTATCAGCGTGTTGGGTCAAAATATGGTGCTGATAAACTTAGCAATAGCATAGCCATAGGTCAGTCATAATCATAATAATATAGATTTATAATGACCACTAGAGACAGTAGTAGAGAGAGTGATTTTTATCAAAATTGTGAAGAGATTCACATTTCAATTTTTTTTTCTCTGCCCCAATGTCTGTAATTTAATGTTAGTCCTAGAGCTAAAATTATACTCATATGAGAACATACACATGATACAGAAACATGAAAAACATATGTTGCACAAGCAGCCTAACACTAACACAGTAACACCAAAAAAGTTACCCCCTAATACACACACACACACACACACACACACACACACACACACACACACACTGCACAGAGTTGCATACACACACTTGTGCTGTAGGCTTGAGTGAAAACACTTGTGAACATAACACACACACACACACACACACATCATAATCAACAGCATCATTACACACACACACACACACTGCACAGTGTTGCATACACACACTTGTGTGTGTAGGGGTGAGTGAAAACACTTGCACCACCACCACCACCACCAACAATAACAACACACACACCAACAACAACACAAACAACACAACCATCACGATCATGGTCAAGTAATTAAACTTACCTGCAGCATCTGCTACCAAAGCCCCAACAACGGCTGCAACACGTCTGTCGTTAACAACAGACATGTTGAATGCCGCAAATATTGCTGGACACTTCACACGATGAATCAACCTGAACAGCAAACCTATGGCTTCGAATCGTGTGTTGAACAAACCCAGTCTTCTTCGCTTCGTCTACCGAAAATGCACAATCACCGTTGCTGTGTCATTCCCCACTTATGCAAGCAGTAAAAAAAAAACACCCGCCCCCTAGAATAAATAAAAACGGCGACCTCAAGGATTTAAGGCCGATGAGTGAAGTTTATTGCCTTTCTCTATAGGCCTAGTCTGCTGTTCTGATTGACCGCGTGCTATTTTGTGTTGTGTAAGCATGGCCTGGGTGCGCATGCGTGGTATCAGTTTATGTAATGGTCTGCCGAGACAAAAAAAACCAACAAACCCATCACCACCAACAACAACAACAACACCACCACCAAAACAAACAAGTCGAGTAACTTCACTGGAACTTTAAAATTATCAACGAAAAAAATAAAGGGCCCCCCCCCCCCCCCCGATATTTTGGCCTAGGCTAAGAGTGCCTTGCAATCGGACAATGTTTAGAGGCAAATAAAAAAAATAATGTGTGTGTGTGTGTGTGTGTGTGTGTGTGCGTGTATGTATGTATGCGTGCGTGCGTGCGTGTGTGTGTTGTGTGTGTGTGTGTGTGTTCGACAAATAAGGAGAAGATAAGGTTTGGCTATGTTAAAGTTTTGAGAAAGTATTCTCCCTTTTTGTTTGGGGGGGGGGGGGGGGGGGGAGGTCCGTTATTATGTATCCCGTAGCAACTGAAAGAGGGGGGGGGGGGGGGGGGGGGGGGGGGGGGGGGAGGGGGGGGGGGGGAGGGGGGAGAGGATCGTTATTCCTATTTGATTTAGGTAACAGTAATTTAAATCCATGGTTTTACGGTTTCAATCTTTCAAGGCAAGAACAATGCAAACAAGGAATTTAAAAAAAAGAAAAGAAATGATTAGGATCACAAAAATCAAGATTATAATTATGAAACCGATGTACGCGATTTTTAACACCCCCCCCCCCCCCCCCCCCATCCCCCCCCCCCCCCCCCCCCATGCATTAATGTTTGATACAGTTTTTATTATGGTAATATTTTTGGTCGTCATTTTGAATATGACGTGTAAGAATGTTACGTGATATTTGTTATGTTTGGGAGCGATTTATTTTCACATACTATTTGGCGAGGGGGGGGGGGGGGGGGGATGCTGTCAGTGTAAATAGCATTCCCACATTCTGGAAATTTTATACTTGAAATGTCCTCTTTTCTATAACTCTCTTTGTTTCTGCCTTGTTCCTTTTCTTCCTGTCACCCCCTTCTTGTCTATTTTTCTGCCTTCTTGGTCCATTCTCCTGCTGCTTTTTTTCCAGAAAGACTTAAAAGATAACAATTCTCTCCTCTGCCAAAGTCGGATGCGCTGGGCCTGACTTGTCAGGCGCTTAACCGCAGCGTGACACATTTTCGCTAATAATTATACTGGACAACGATAGTTACTGTCTGAGCGTTCGACGAAGAAGAATTTACTTTTTACCATGGTACTGCTGGATGTTGATAATTATGTAGCCCTTTCTTACCCCTGAAAAACGATAAACACACAATAATTTGAAAAAAGAGAAAAACAGGCTTGCTGTTCACAGGGATAATAATTAGGCCTATCATATAACTGATTACCCACACTTCTTTTCAAACACTATACTTTTACATATTATTATATAAATCACTTCTTCTCTCTCTCTCTCTCTCTCTCTCTCTCTCTCTCTCTCTCTCTCTCTCTCTCTCTCTCTCTCCTCTCCTCTCCCTCCTCCCTCCCCCCCCCCCCCTCTCTCTCTCTTGGATGAGACTATAAACCTGCGAACGTACGCAGAACATCTTAGGAGCACGTTAAAACCCGTTCCGCTTTTCGGAAGAGTAGGTCATTGTGTGCCGGTGGGAACGGATGACAAAACTTACAAAACTGCATACACACGGGGACAGGATGGGGGGGAAAAACCACATGAGTGCTTATTCCATTATCCTCGAAATAAAAGAATTTTAAAAATTTTAACTCACTGCATAACATAAGGTTTCAAAGTTATTGAGACTGACTTATTGTTTAATTAAGAAAAATAAAAAGGACGTTTCACAATGACGTATCACAAAATTGACGTCAATACATCACATACTCATACTTACCAAGCCCTTTGAGAGAAGAGAGAGAGAGAGAGAGAGAGAGTTTATAAAATTTGTCTCTGAGTAAGAATGAAGCACCCGCTAGTGCATTTTACGAGACTCACCTAAAGATTTCAAACTCTATCAAAATAAATTACCCCTACTATAAACTATCCCACAAACTATTCACAATAGAATTTAATATGTAATGCTATTGCACTCTGTAATAGTAGATATTCATATTTCATTCTGTTTTAATCTATATTATAATAGGATAAGTTTGCATTCATATTATCTATTTCAATCTATAATTGATGTAGGGAAAATTTTCTATTTTAATTAATTAGGTACATTTGTTATGCCTTATTCTATTTTAATCTGTTATGGCAGAATTTTGTATCTATTTCTATTTTAAATAGTACACTGTAATTTTTATTTCTATTCTAATCAGACAGTTTTGCAGAGAGTTTTCAGTGTATTATATTTGCATTGCAATGTGTTATATGGAATTGTGTTGTATTGCATCATATTATATTTTAATGCATTGTGTTACTTTGGTTTGTATTGTATTGCAAAAAAATGTATCCTAGTTTATAATAGCAGTATTTGATAGTCTATCCAATTTTAGTTTAATCTTTACTAGTAGAATTTCATATTTATTTCCATTTTAAGTCTTTGATAGTAGAGTTTTATATTCATTTCCATGTTAATCAGACATTTCTACAGATATATTGCAGTGTATCTGTATTGCTTTATAGTGCATTGCATAGCATTGCATGGTATCACATCACATTACATCATGTTGTATTACTTTGCTTTGTATTGTATTGAATTGTTTTGCACTGTATGATATGGCATGATATAGTTTGGTATGATATGGCGTTTATTCATTTATTTATTCTTTTATTTTGAAGACAATGGAATAAGCACTCATATGATTTTTTTTACATCCAGTGCCCGCGTGTATGCAGTTCTGTCAATTTTATCACCCGTAGTGTTGTATTGTGTTGTATTGTATTGTATTGTTGTATTGTATTTTGTATTGCATGCCTATTTCAATCAAGGCATGATTTCTCTTCATGAAGTTGTTGTTCTTTCAAATTCAAAGAATTAAACCAATTGCTTTCCTGTAGTCGTTTACTTTAGAGGCTGGACAACATTTTAGATTTCTTCACTTCGTTCTTTAGAATATCTGTTTAGTATAATCATTTTGTAAGTATTAGATAATGTAGCAAAGAAAAAAAGTAAAGAATGCAATTCTGTGTAGATTATTCACTCCTCTAGAGGTATCACAACTTTGTTTCTTTCTTTTCTTTTTTTTAAACGAGAGTTGTTGATTCGAATCCTTTCAAAGTTGTCTTAACCACTAGACTGCCCCACCCCGGAAATTTTCCAGGGCTAAACGTGCACCCTATACACCTATAACCAAAGTAAACAAGCCAGCTTCCTTGACTACAGTTAAAGGGAAAGAACTCCAAAATTAGTTGAGATCACTCTCCTGTTGTTTGGCAACATCTAGCTGCAAAAATCATGGCAAAAACGATGGCTTTTTAGCTCGTATTTTTGTGTTTTTATGCATGACTTCTTAGGCAGTTCTTGTTCAAAATGGCTTACACTTATTGTTGAAGGTATCAAAAACTTTACACAGCGGAAAAAGTGGCAAATAAAACTTTAGATTTACCTGACAATGATGAAAAGGATGCCTATGATTCAGGAGATCTTGCATTAAAAAAAAAAAAAAAAAGAGATTTGGCCTGGACTTATGTTTGACATTATTGAGAGGGGAACTGAGAATGAAAGTGGTGATGAGGAAAGTGTATTTTTTTTATAGATTTTTTACATTTTAAATATATTTTCGCATCGAAATATCATGCTAACTAATTTGAGCTTGCCTCGAAGTAATCTAGGATATATATACTGTCATTGGGTAGACTATCAGGATTATTCATGTAGTAATTTCTGAGTAAGAGGGATATGAACATAGCAAGTGGTACATACGAATTTTATTCCCCGGCATATAGGGTGCACTTGCACTGGGCAGTTAAGAGGTTTTTACCCAGGGTTAACTCACTGGAGACGCGGTAAAGCTGACATGTCTGTTCTGTCCAGATGCACGATTTTAGCAAATTTGAAAACCATACAAGTCATAAGCGATTGGAAAGTTTGTTTTGTTTTCTTTTTAGTTTTTCTTGTATGCTTCTCATTTATGTTGTAGGACATTTTTCAAATTTTATCATTAAATACAGGAAAAGAATGGAAACATACAAAAAGGGGGGATGGGATAGCCTGGTGGTTACAGTGATGTTTTCGTGATCTGTTGACAGTGTTCAATTCCCGTTCAAGAGGATTTTTCCTCTGGAGTTAACATCAGTGCAGACTCCACTCTCCCCCAAAAAGTCCTTCGGATGAGACTATAAACCGAGGAGGCCCCGTGTGCGAACGCACTGCAGAACATCTTGCGCATGCGTTAAATCCTGTTCCGCTTTTCGAAAGAGTAGGTCATTGTGTACTGGTGGGAATGGATGACAAAATAATTGACAAAACTGCATACACACGGGGACTTGATGAAAAAACCCATGAGTGCTTATTCCATTATCCTCGAAATAATAGAATAAATAAATAAATAGATACATACATAAATAAATAAATAGACTGATGTTCATCATCAGATCCACAGAGAAAACAAGACGATTTCAGTTTAGGGTAAGTCAGGACAAGTCAAGTCAAGTCAAATGTTTATTTCCAGATGGTACATTGAATAAGCAATGCATTCGCTTTTTTTTTTTTTTCATCAAGCCAATCTATCTAAGAACAAATTTCTTAATGTTTCGTGTGTTATGTGAACCAGTTTTAAGTCAAGTGTTAGTCTATACTCTATCTATTTATCTATCTGTCCCGTAGTCTGACGACCGTGGGGGCACCCTCAAAGACTCAACAACCAGTTCCCTCCATTCCTCTCTCTGTTCTGCCTTTCTCAGGGTTTTGTTGAGTTCTAGGCCTGTCCATTCGCTGATGTTATCCTCCCAGCTCTTCCTTGGTCTGCCTCTTCTTTTTCCTCCCTGAACAGTGCCTTGTAAAACTGTCTTTGCAAGTCCTTTGGATCTTGTGACATGCCCATACCATTTAAGTTTACGCTTTTTCACGATCGTTAGAAGGTTCTCATAGGGTCCAATGGTTTGCTGGATTCTGTTATGCACGCTTTCGTTGCTTATGGGGTCTTTGTAGGAGATGCCAAGGAGTCTCCGAAAGCATCTCATCTCCACCGCCTGTACTCTTCTCTCCAAATCTGCAGTCAGGGTCCATGATTCACAGGCATACAGGAATATGGATATGACAAGGGAGCGCATTAGTCTGATCTTGGAGATCAGTGAGATATTTTTTATCTCTCCAGATGGTGTTTAATTTTGACAAAGCTGTTATTGTCTGTGCAGTCGTGCATACTACTTCTGGCTTGGATCCCTGGTCTGATACAATGGCTCCCAGGTACTTGAAGCTTTGAACTGTTTCCAGCTTCTGGTCATTAACCCTGATATCAGTGCTAATGCCGTTGGTGTTATTAGTCATCAGTTTGGTCTTCTCTGCACTGATTTCCATGCCGTATGTTTTGGAGGCCTTATTCAAGTGTTCTGTTAGGCTGGCAAGCTCTTTTTCTGATCCTGCTATTCCATCAATGTCATCTGCGAAGCGGAGGTTTGTGATCGTTCTGCCACCAATACTGACTGATCCTTCATGATGTTCCAGTGCATCAGCCATGATTCTCTCAAGGAAGATGTTGAAAAGAGTGGGTGAGATTAGACAGCCCTGCCTTACTCTAACTGTTGTTCGAAACCATTCTCCAATGTTGTTGTTGTAGTACACTGCACTGGTGGCCTCGCTGTACAGCTGTTTGATGACTCTGTTTCAGTCTAGCGTTAACATCGCACAGACACGAAGTTTTCCAGGAGCAGACATAGGGAGTGATCATGATCTTGTGATGATGACTTTCCGACTACGTCTAAAGAAAATCCACAAGCGGAACAACATCAGGATCAAATTTGACCTCGAGAAGCTGAAGGACCCAGAGGTATTAGAAATTTTTCAAGCAAGGATAGGTGGAAAGTTTGCAGCACTCACTGTGATAGACTCAGACATAGATACACTGACGAATAGTTTCAATACAGCAGTGACTGAAACAGCAAGCGAGCTTCTTGGCAAACACCGACCAGTCAAAAAACCATGGGTCACACCTAACATCCTACAACTATGCGACAAGCGTAGAGAGTTGAAGAAAAAGAAAAATGAAACAAAAGAAAGAGCAGAACAATATAGGGAAGTCAACAAAAGAATCAGGAAGTCCATGACGGAGGCAAAAGAGAAATGGATCGGTGAACAGTGCCAAGACATTGAAGAGAACATCAAGAAAAACAATAGCAAGAAAGCATATCAGCTGGTGAAAGACCTGACTAGCACAAAACAGGGAAAAGGTTTAACAATCCAAGACAAAAATGGGAAGTGCCTCACTGACGACCAGGATATTTTGAACAGATGGACAGAATACTGCTCCGACCTGTATAACTATAGAACCGCAGGAGATCCAGAAGTCTTTAATGTACCAGCAAGCAAAGACACAGACAGTCACCCTATCCTCCGAGAAGAAGTGGAAACAGCAGTCAGATCGCTGAAAAAGGGAAAGTCAGCAGGGGCTGACAACATTCCAGCTGAGTTGGTTCAAGCTGGAGGGGAAGCCATGATCAGCGCCCTACTAAGAATCTGCAACAAGATCTGGCAGACAGGAAAATGGCCAACACCATGGACACAGTCACTCATCATCACCCTCCCCAAGAAAGGAAATCAACAACAATGCCATAATTACCGCACAATCAGCCTCATATGCCACCCAAGCAAGGTCATGCTGCAGATAATATTGAATAGACTGAAGCCACAAGCAGAGACCATCATTGCTGAGGAACAAGCAGGTTTCAGAGCAGGGCGCAGCACAACCGAACAGATATTCAACCTCAGAATACTATGTGAGCGGTACCTTCAACATCAACAAGACCTTTACCACGTATTTATCGATTTTAAGAAGACATTTGACAGGGTGTGGCATACAGCTTTGTGGGCAACCATGAATTTGTACAGCATCAATGCAAACCTGATCAGAGTCATCAAACAGCTTAGTCTATACACTGTGTAAAAAAAGAAAGAATTAAGGTCATAGCAATGGAGTCTTACTTTCGTTTTGCTGTTGCAATGAGTATTTTTGTTGTGGTTCACACTCCATTTATTTTAATAATGATAATAATAATAATGTATGGAATTTATATAGCGCTTAATCTTGTAATGCAACAAATCAAAGCCCTCAGATGACCTTTTTTTCCGAGGATAATGGAATAAACACTCATGTGCTTTTTTTAACATCCAGTCCCCGTGTGTATGCGGTTTTGTAAATTTTGGTCATCTGTTCCCACCGGCACACAATGGCCTACTCTTTCGAAAAGCAGAACAGGATTTAACGTGTGTGCAAGATGTTCTGCATGCGAACATTATTATTGAATACTGCAAAAGGACCCTGGTTTGCAGTCTTGTTATAATCTTCGAGGTAGTTGACCAGGCAAAATTCGTTCTACTGTTGCAATGAGTATTTTTTGTTGTGTATCACACTCCGTTTATTTTCCTTTCTGCCTGTCTATAATTATTCCTATGAGACCAACCTTGATCTACAACGGTTTGCTGTGGGTTGTTTCACATGAGTACAATCTACATGGATTTAATGGTCCATTAGAAGCGACATTCTACAGGAAAGCTATGTATCAAAATGCCCGTGAACAGAACAGTGTGTCTTGCCATAGAAGCCTACAAGACCTATAGACACAAGTAAAACAAATTTGTAAGGGGGGAGAAAAGGTCACCACTGTAAGTTTCCTTGGACTAAATCTCCCTTCGTTTATAACACCCCCTTCCCCCCCCCCCCCCCCCCCCCCCCCTCCTCTCCAAAAAAAAATCCACATTTCAATGGTGCTTAAAATTTACATGTCGATCAAGCAAAAACGTTTGCACAATTCCAGTGAATTCCAGCCAAATTCCATCACCCTGCTGAAATGTATAACCTGTGTGTGTGTGTGTGTGTGTGTGTGTGTGTGTGTGTGTGTGTGTGTGTGTGTGTGTGTGTGTGTGTGTGTTGTGTGTGTGTGTGTGTAATTTAAATTTGTTAAATATTGTTAATCATTGTTGGTTGCATATGTAGGAGCCGATAGAATGTAAGCGCTCTGATTTGTATTTGCAAGATATAGCGCTAAATAAATCCCATTTATTATTATTATTATTATTATTATTATTATTATTATTATTATCATTATTTCATGATCAGGGTGCTAGTCTTTTGATAAGATGATAGTCTGAGATATCCTGTTGAACATGCAGTTCATCTCTTGTGAAACAACCCACAGCAAACCGTTGTAGATAAAGGATGGTCTCATAGGAATAATTATAG
>CM054167.1:28752604-28782604 GCA_028751875.1 Rapana venosa | reverse complement strand
TCATTGGAATGAAGGTGACTGTTGAGCTGTTTGAGAACAACTTTTTCTAGTACTTTAGAGACAAAGGGTAAGTTTGAGACAGGCCTATAATTCTTTAGAATGTTGGGATCGAGGTCGTGCTTTTTCAGTAGAGGTGTGACTATTGCTGTTTTAAGAGCTGATGGAAAATTTCCTGACTGAAGAGATGAGTTTACTATTTTAGTGATAATAGGCACAAGTTGTGGAAGGCATTGTGAGAAAACAGGAGCAGGTATGGGATCAAGGTCGCATGATTTTATAGTCATTTCCTTCAGAATTGTCATGATTTCTTTTTCACTTGTGGGATGGAAGGAAAAGAGAGGTGTGCCAGTGAACTGGGGGTCAGGAGGCGCAGGCTGGAATTGAGTTTGATCAAGTCTGGAGCGTATGTTTCGAACTTTGTCTGAAAAGAAAGCAGAAAATATGGATGGAAGTTCAGACAGGCTGTGGGTGTTAGGCAGAGGAGTTGTTTTTGCAGATCCAAGGAGATTTGAAGTGAGGGAAAAAAGAGATTTTATGGATGTAGCACAGAGAATTTGGGAAGAGTAGTAGTCTGTCTTTGCTGAATGGATTAAGAGTTTGACTTTGTTTATTTGTTTTCGGAAAAGCTGTTTGTTGATTTCGGTTTTTGACTTCCGCCACTGCCGTTCTAGTTGCCGGCGTTTGCGCTTCGCTATCAAGATGTCTTGGGTATACCATGGCGCACAGGGTCTGTCAGGGAGGAGATGATCAGTAGGAGGTGCATGCTCATCAAGCAGTTGGCGGAGAATAGTATTATAGTGATCAGAGAGGTCAGTGCTTTTTTTATTTTTATTTTACATCCAGTCCTCGTGTGTATGCGATTTTGTAAATTCTGTTATCTGTTCCCACCGACACACAATGGCCTACTCTTTGGTAAAGCGGAACAGGATTTTAACGTGTGCGCAAGATGTTGTGTGCGTTCACACACAGGGCCTCGGTTTATAGTCTCATCCGAAGGACTTTTTGGGGAGAGTGGAGTCTACACTGATGATAACTCCAGAGGGAAAATCCTCTTGAACGGGATTGAGTATGTGTGTGTGTGTGTGTGTGTGTGTGTGTGTGTGTGTGTGTGTGTGTGTGTGTGTGTGTGTGTGTGTGTGTGTGTGTGTTCGGGCGCGCGCGCGCGCGTGTGTGTGTCTGTGCGTGTGATAGCCTGGAGGAGATACCAACATAATCAATATCACGACAGAAAAGAAGTATAAGGTACTCCTCTATCATGTAAACTACATCCATTATGCCTGATTCGATTTGATTTGTTTATGCACTTTGATTTGTTTTCTGCAAGATATAGCGCTATATAAAGTGCATGTCTTATTATTACTATTATTATACAGAGACAGCCTTGGAGTATCCTTCGACACTATGGCATCCCATCGACTCTGGTACACCTTATCAAGAGCTTCTACGACAACTTCAGTTGCTCTGTGGACCATAGCAACACTGTCTTCGAAGTCAAGACTGGAGTAAGACAAGGATGTGTGATGTGGGCAGTTCTCTTCAATCTGGCCATTGATTGGGTGATGAGGAAGACGACAGAAGACACCCCAAGAAGGATTCGCTAGAGCCTGTTCTCAAAACTAGACGACCTTGACTTTGCGGATGACCTGGCGCTGCTGTCACACACACACCAACATATCCAGGAGAAGACCAGCATACTCCAAACATTCGGACAGCAAGTGGGACTTCGTATTAGCACCAAGAAAACAGAGACAATGTCGCTCAATGTGAACACATCAGCCCCTGTGAAAGTGAATGGAACTGACCTGCGCCAGACAGACAAGCTCACATACCTTGGCAGCAGCATCAAACCAGAGGGCGGCACAAAAGAAGACATCCACAACAGACTGGGCAAGGCCAGGAGTGTGTTTAGAGAGATGAACAATATCTGGAGATCAACTCAGTACAGCACCAACACCAAGCTGAAGCTATACCAGAGCTGTGTTGTATCTACGCTCCTGTACGGTTCTGAGTGCTGGAAGATGACGGAAGCGGATCTTACCAAACTTCGATCCTTTCACACCATATGCCTCCGAAGATTTCTCCGGATCTTTTGGCCAGAGAAGATCTCCAATGAAGACCTACTACGGAGATGCAGGCAGGAAGACATGGGAACCATCATCACCAGACGACGGTGGAAGTGGATTGGACACATCCTCCGAAGAGACCCACAGTCAATCACAAAAACAGCATTGGACTGGACCCCAGAAGGAAGGACAAAGAAAGGAAGGCCAAAAGCAACGTGGAGAAGAACTGTAGAAAGTGAGATGAAGGCCACGCAGCACTCTTGGGGATCAGTGACTAGGTTGGCCCAGGATAGGCAGGAGTGGAAGCGCTTTGTTGCTGCCCTACACACCACTGGGCATTATGGTTAATGTGATGATGATGATGATTGATGATGATTATTCGCTGGTCCTGGTTGCTCTTAATCTCAAGGCAGGGCCGTCTTTGTCGAGGTTTCTCACCTGTGCTCATTCGTCATGCCTTGAAATAATTATTAATTTATTTTATTCGTGTCAAAATATTCAGAGTCTGCGATGTTGTGAAGGATGTGTGGTGAGGGCAGTTTTGAAAAAAAAAGAGTGTGTTTTTGTTGTTGTTGTTGTTTTTTTACTTCAACTTAATCGTCATATTTTCTCTTCTCGGCCAACTGGGTTGTCAATGTATTGTATTGTATTGTATTTTTTGTATTGTATTGCATTGCGTTGTATTGTGTTGTATTGTGATGTATTGTACAGTATTGTATTGTATTGTATTGTACTGTAACATCATTTTAAGCCACGACAGATTTCTCTGCGAGAAGTTCGGGTTCCTTTCCACAGGGAGAGCGCGTCGCCACAAGAGCAGCGCCACCCAATTGATTTTTTTTTCTCTCCGCATGCGTATTTATTTCTCTACCAGAGTGGCCTTTTTTCTTACAGAATTTTCCAGGGACGACTCTTTTGTTGCCATGGATTCTTTTACGTGCGCTAACGTCTTGCACACGAAACATCGGTTTATCGTCTCATCCAAAAGACTAGCACCCAGACCACCACTCAGGGGCCGAAGGGGGGGGGGGAGGGGGGGAGTTTCAAGCACAAACGGGGATCAAACCACCACATACTTCGAACCGGGATTTTTCGCTTTTTTTTTTTTTTTAGGTAGGTGCGTTATTTCTAGACCACTTATCCACATGATTCTTCTTCTTCTTCTTTTTCGTCGAACGCTCGAACAGCATGCATCAGTGTCTGTCATATTATGAGCGAAAAATAAGTAAAAAAGGAAAGGTAAAGGAGTCCCATAACCTATAAGGTCGTAGGGGAGCGAGGCGTCAGAGACCTCACTTCTCTAGGGCCAGCATATTGAGGGCGGCGCCCATCTCCTCTCCCTCGCTGCTTTACCTTCCCTGACCCTAAAGAGGGCAAGGTACCCATTTACAGCTGGGTGAACTGGGGGAACTGTACTGAAGCCAAGGCGCGCAAAACGGTCACCCATCCAACTGGTAACCACGCTCGACGCTGCTTAACTTGGCTAGGGGAAAGCGAGTGCTCCGACCACTGAGCTATCCCGTCCCCTTGAGCTATCCCGTCCCCGAGCGAAAAATGCGTTCGTTTAATTAAGCGCTATGAGGCTTAGCGGCCTAAGGTGTGTCTTTGTGTGTTTCGGTTTAAGCCTATTATCACCCATGTATGTATGTTTGTATGTTTGTCCGTCGTGTCCGACGATGACCTCCAAAACAGCAGAGGAGGCAGCTGCTGTTTTGGAAACTGGGCAGAAATTTGATTATAGTGGAGATGCCTCGCCCACAGCACATCCCCACTCTCTCGGCCAAGTGGGCATAAGGACAGTCAGCGTTGGAGATGCTCTCCAAAGGCCAACCAGCCCCTTAGGGCTGCAGCACATAAGGACTGTGCAAATCAAGCCTCCTAGTCAGAGAGTCCTAGTCGATCGCTAAAGACTAAGCTGTAAAGTGGAATTCCATGAGTGGGAAGGCCACAGGTCATACAGCCTCTCACCTTGCTGTTGCCCCCAGCGTCAATGGTTTAATCAACAACTGTGATAAAGCCCAGGAGCTGACGGCCATACAACATCCCTGAAGTACACCAGCCTCTGTGCTGAGTCTCTTCTGACTAGTGTCCTCCTGGCGGTTCAGTGTTGATAACTCCTTGTAGGAATTCTTGACGCTAAGAGCAAGACAGAATGAGTCTTGGTGTGGTAACTACTGTGGCTGTAAGATTGAAAGGAGCAATGTAAACCTAGCGATAATTATTGATACGACAACGTTAGATAGATAGATAGATAGATAGATAGATAGATAGATATTTTTATTATTTATTCTTATTTATTCTTTTATATCGAGGATAATGGGATAAGCACTCATGCGCTTTTTTATTTTTTACATCCAGTCCCCGTATGAATGCGGTTTTGTAAATTTTGTCATCTGTTCTCACAGGCACACAATGGCCTACTCTTTCGAAAAGCGGAACAGGATTTAACGTGTGCGCAAGATGTTCTGTATGCGTTCGCAAACGGGCCTCGGTTTATAGTCTCATCCAAAGGACTTTTACATTCAGTTCGATTTGTTTGGGTCAAACTGGGAAGAAAGGGCGAGGCTGGGAATTGAACCCACAACTCACGGTTGACTTGTTGGCAGGCGAACATTTTAGCCATCCTGCCACCCTTCTTCGATAAATGGATAGAGAGGGAGAGGGAGAGGGAGAGGGAGAGAGAGAGAGAGAGAGAGAGAGAGACAGACAGACAGACAGACTGACAGGCAGACAGACAGACAGACAGAAAGACACAGAGACAGACAGACAGGCAGGCAGGCAGGCAGACAGACAGACACAGAGACAGACAGACAGACAGAGAGGTAAAGCTTGAGAGAACTTTATGTTACTGTGATTATCTAAAATATTTTCAAAATGTTTTTTGAAATGCATGCGATTTTTTTTTTATATAAAAAAGGGTTGTTTGTGTATCACAAGAAATACAAGGATATGTTTGAAAAAGACAAGATTGGGACAACAAAGTATAAATAAACCAAACAAACAATAAACAAACAAATACAGACACACACCCACAAACAAAACTAATCACAAAGATACTTAAGCATTTTGCAAGAAGAGACAAGATTGGAACGAAGAAACTCAACTGACGACAACACCAAACGCAGACAATACAGTTTATGCTACATATTATACACCACATAATCTTCTCATATACACTGTCCAAAAACACGTGAAGCTTTTATTTTCAAACTATCGAAGAGGAGGAAACAGACTGGAAAAAAGACGTGTTAGGATGGAAAACACACACACACACACACAAGAGATTAATTTGTTCCTAAATTTAAAAAAAAAAGAAGAAAAGAAAGGAAATTACCACTGACAGAAAGGTACAATTCCAAGCTTTTGGATATAGAATAATTATAATTATATACTAACTGACGAAGAAGCAGATAGAAGACATACATATAACTTTGCACACACCCACACCCACCCCACACACAAACACGCATTTCTCTCTCTCGCTCTACTTTAAAGAGAAATAAAGTCACTAAAAGAAAAAAAAAATCACACACATTTTAAAAAACAACAACCGAGAACAATTCATGGAATGATCTGATTTTGGTGAAGGCTTGGCTATAGAATTTTTTTTTTTTCATCTTGAATCACAGTATATTGCTTTGTTTTGCTTTGTTATTTTTTTTAAGCTTGAAAACAACGTTCGTGCTCGTGCAAACTTTTGAGAACAACATTTGCAACAACCAGCTGAATAATTGTTCTTTTTTTTAGACAGTGTAAAACCAGCACAACCTTGCTCAACACAGAACAACCATCCCTCATTGTTGCAGATGTTTTCGTCATACCAAAACCTCTCACAACACACTTCATACACGCTTGATTAACCAAGACCTCCGCAAAAAAATGTATCACAAGATGAACATTTCGTGGAAAAGAAAAAAAAGGAGAGGAAGAAAAGTTGTTGTTGTTATTATTAATGTCATTCAATGAAAGACATGGCAATAATACGTACGTGTAATGACAAACAGATGAAGTGATAAAGCGATTAGAAAAACAAACAAACACAAACAACAGCACAAAAAGCACCAAACTGTAACTAAGAGATTTTTGAAGACAACAATGCTGTGATTTGGCAGTACACGGTTCTAAAACACTAGTCATTGTCCAGAACAATAATTATCAGCACACAGAGAAGTATTGGCAAAAGTGGTGGCAAACTTGGCAAATGTAAAAAAGTGATATGACTTCTTTCAATATTAACAATATATAATTATGTGTATTTTCAACATTGACAATTTGTGTTTCGTTGATTTCTTTTTCTTTCTTTTCTTTTTTGGTCCCTGTGAAGGCGTGAATGACAAAATTGTTGAAAGACAGAAGCAGATTGCCAGTGCGATTGTAACATTAGAATGATTGAAACTGAACACACACGTCCATAGAACTTTGGGAAAGAATTTGAAATCAGAATTTCTTTTATGTTTCTCTAGTCGGCAAAATAAATTTAGTGACTAAACTTTAGTCGGCAAAAGAAATTTAGTGACTAGGTACTGAAAAGTCAAGAAGTTAAGTGTTTTTTAATTATTTTTTTATTTCAGTAGATTAAAATAATTAGCATAATATCGTTTAAAGCTCGTACAGAAATGCTTGCCTAATATAAAATGTGCAGTTGGTTTGCCTAAATCGAATGACTAGTCTAGCACAAACAGTTCAAATTCATTTAATATATTTTTAAACAGTTGTTGACACATCACTTTCGACATTTAAACCTACATTTGAAAATGAAATCTACAAATAAAGTAAATCGTTTCTTTTAAAGAAACACATGGAAATTTCAAAAGAGTTTTCATTTATTATCACAAGATCATGCGCATTTGATCATTAAAGACGTAAAGGGTTACTTAAATTATACAGACATGAACACATGTCAGCATTATGTCCAGAGGTATATTGCATAGACAAAGTACAAAGCTTTTGTTTTGTTTTGTGGTTTTTTTCTGTGAATAAAATGTGCCTTAAATTAAACAGAAAAAGAATGGATTTTTTTTCTTTTAACAGAAATCAGAGCAGTCACAACACGTGAAGAAATATTTTTTCTTAAGTGTTCTCGATGTGTTTAGCTCAAAGAACTTGAAATGAATGTTAAGAGTAAACGTCTTGAACTCATTTCGTCTTAAAACCTAAACTGATTCAATGACCTACAGATTTGGAGAAAAAAAACTTAATTGTAAATTAATATTAGCTGGATTTAAGATTTAAAAAAAACACCACCAGGATGTGGACACAAATTTCTGAAGAATATGGCGCAGAGTATAATCACTTGAAACACTTGATTTAAATTAGGTTAATGAATTGGTGCTGATTACAAAAAAGACACTGTCTAGCTTAAGACTAAACGTTGAACAATTCAATAAATAATTGGATAGCTAGTGACTGAACTAATTTCCAGTCCAGCCATACTTTACTAAACACATTTCGTAAAAAACAACAACTGAACACTCAACAAAATATACATTCAAACATAGTCAACAGCAATATTATGAACTAGCATTTTGGGCTCTCTGATTAAAGACATGCCGACTAAAACAAATGCATACTGAATAACACATTATTTTAGGAATGACAGTTTTTAAAAAAAAAAGAGGGAGAAAATGATACAAAAAATAAAGAAAGCCCAACAACTGATGTTTAAGTCAACTGAATAAGAAATCTCAGTTCTGTTCTCATATTATTATTTCAGTACAATGAGTGCATGCCCTATTATCATCATCGTAATCATCAACTGACTAGGGAAGAATGAGTTATTAATCATTTTGATTGTTTGATGATACAGCACACAATAAAAACAGCATATTACACAATAAATTATGAAAAAAAACCTCTTTCAACTTAAATGCTCAAACTATACAAAAAAAGTGAACACTTACAACTCAAAAGACTAGAAATGAGAACGTGATCATAACCAAACAACGCAAATACTAAACAATATAGAAATAAACAGCGAATACACATAATAGACTAACGGAATGAAAAGTATATAGATTTTTCAAAACAAGTTTCTGTATAATAATCAAGGTCATACAAGAGACATACCATGGAATCTTTTTTAAATGTAAATCTGAAAGATCACACACTTATTATGCCACCACATGATCGGTAAATGGAGCTATGGTTCTATTCCAACTCAAGCATTGATATAAGTTTAGCTTTATGACTTGAACTGCATGGCTGTCCCAAATAATAATATCATGAGATCACACCTTTGATTGGTTAAAAGCTTTGGTTGTAAACTCGATTTATTGTAGAGGTTATAGTTGTCACACTAACACTGCTGGAGCAGTGAAATACAGGGCTTGTACAGGCAAAACAGTACGTGGATACTTTACAATTTCATTTCAACAAGATCAGGACACTTGTTTGGAAGATGTGATTGTCATAGGTTGTAGTCTGGAATGAAATCTGCTTTGGGTAGATATAGTTAATTTCCAAATACTCCCATGGGATCTTAACAAGAGTTGGTAGATAAGACAGCACTTGAATTTACATGCTCATACACACACATATACAGATTGGTCCAATGTTTGTTTTGGTTTCAAAAGAAAAATTTAGGGGGAGGGGGAGAGGGAAGAGGAGGGGGAAAATAATAAACAACAGGGGCAAACATACAAATACCTTCGATTCAAAAATTGAAAGAACTAACTTTGTATCACAAAATTAAACTGTCATAGTAAGGTACATACAGAACTTAGAAGAAAGAGAAAAAAAAACTCACGTAAAGTTTTAAAAGGGCAAACAACAGCTTGAAAGAACCACAAAATAAAAATACAAACAAACAAACAAACAAACAAACAGCCCCTTCCCTTAAAATAATAATGAAAAAAAAGAGTAAAAGAGGTGATATAAATACAAATTCAATTCTTCAAAGCAACAAACAAGCTCATACAAGAAAACGGTTAAAAATTCACTGTATTATTTTTAGAACATTCTCTGATTCATTATTGAATGGACTTGACTAGGACTTTAAAAGGTTCTTTGGTTAGGAAAAGAAAAACCACTTTGAAAAATTAAGATTAATTAATTATCCCTTTTTGGGGGGAGCTCATTTTCCTAGAAAATTGTCACCCACAAGCAAGAGATGAATAATTTTTACATAACATCTGCACCATCACAGATGTCCATGAGTATGGTTTCCAGTGACTAGAAATATGTATATCACAGTATTCCATTGAAGGCATCCGGATAACAAAGCGGGACTTCGTCAGCACATCCATTTAACTTTTTAGCATTTTACTTTTACAGGACAGTCAGGTCACGTGACTACTGATATTCCGACACGGATATGCTTCCATTTTTATACATAGATTTGTCAAAAGGGTTTTTGAATTTTTGTTAATGTTTGTCTTTCTTGATACATTAAGAGTGTCACAATAACTGCCCCCCCCCAAAAAAAAAAATTTTTTTTAAAGGTTAGCTTGTTTCTCAAGCCAGGCAGAACTGTTAGTTTTATCAATCAATATGATTTTTATAACTGTTCTCTTGCAATATTGCTTTCAAAAGTAGACATTGAATACAATCTGAAAAATGGAGATTGTGAGATTTGTTAAACCCATTTTGAAGTAGTTGTTTAAAGAAACCTAATGCTATTGGGATGATTGAAACATTTTGACAAGTTTAGTCTTGCTCTACAAAAAGTCATCAAACGAAATAGTTCAAATTATGAAGTAAAAGAAATCTTATATCAATCTGGTATGAAAAATGCATTCTATTATTGATGACTTTCTAATCTATTTTTGCAATCTTTCATTTTTGTATACATCTCTTTTGAACAACTTCAAACAGATGTCTAGTTAAAATGTTACAGTTACATATCCAACCGAAACAATCGTTTTCATCGAATTTACTAAACTATGCAAATATTTATGCAACTGTCAGTATAGTATGTATGCCATCTGTTGCAATTATCTGTCAAACTGATATGCATGTATGTGAATAAAGACAGAGACTATCATAAGTTTACTTGTTGTCCTGTCAAGGTATACTGTGTTTTTTGTGACACTTTCTTGAATAAAATTCTGTTTAAACCAATTTTGTGCGTTAAGGATTCTCTCTATGATCCATACAAATACCATACCAGCAAGCTGCTTTTATCAAAGTTAACTATTTGTGCAAGAGTTTTGATTTTTTTTTTGAGAGAGAGAACAGAACGCTGGTAAAACCAAATAATTATCCAGGCGTCTCTCTGGAACAACGAAAGCGAAATTCAAGGCTAGTTAGTTCAACCTTGTTTTTTTTTTTTGTCCCAGCCTTTCCTCTCAAGATTGATGTAGGTTTTGCTTGGTATCTTATCATACACGTGTTACATCCCCGAAGTCGGAATGCGGCTACCTTCATGGTGGGCTAAACCGGTCGCATACGCAAATTGTCCTCATGGGTGACATTCACAGCTCTAACCCAGGAGTAACAAAAAAATAACAAACAAACAAACAAACCCAAAACCCCACTCCTCCAAACAACCCCAACACCCACAACAATAACAACAAACAAACAAGCAGCCCCCCCCCCCCCCAAAAAAAAAAAAAAGCAACCTAACACCTCCCCCCCCCCCCCCCCAAATAAAAGTCCCACATACATCTAAATGGAATAGTTGGCACTTTAGAAGCTGTGCATCATTTGTATGTAAATCTGGTACCAACACTACGTTATTTTACATTATGACGTGCCTCTCTCCTTTTGCCACTTTGACGTCATTTGTATGATTTGTTTGATTTGTTTTTCTCTGGAATTTCATGTGAACCGTTTTGGCTATTTGTTTTTAAAGTAGGTGAGTTTGAGAAAAGCAACCTATATTATGATATCTTATTATCAGAATATTTGTTCTGTATGTTTATCTGCCAAAATATAAATAATTTCTTCTAGACATTTTAACTGTCCAAACACCAGTCAAAACCAGATAACAGATTGAATAATTCACTGCTACATTAATCCCACTTACAAACTTTCGTAGCTAGCAGAATGTTAACGGATCAATTTTTGCCTACACTTAGGAGAGATGATGATTTAGAAAGGATGTCTTTCCATTCTTATTTCGTGCCATACCTAATAGTACATACATATGAATCAATATATTGTTCTCTACACCTACAAGAGTTGAAGATTCAGAAATTGCTTTGCCTAGTATGGTACCTAGACTTGAGTATCTCTACTAGTACAAAGATCATGCAGTTTTTCACGCTCTTTGTAAACTGTATCAAATGTTTTCTAATGATTGCGGATTTGACAAATATTTTTAGAAATTTAAACATGACATATAGCAATCACTTATACATGCACAGATGCATATTTAGAAAAAATATGGATGGCAGTTTCTCTTTCACTTAAAAGTGATTTACAGTTATTTCAAAGTCAGGCCAGATATACTTTCGATTTCTTAAGAGTATAGAATATTATTAGTTGTGACGGGTGAGGGAACTCTAACCTTTACAACCAGAATATTACTCAATGCCTTGCTTTGTAGTGTAAGTGATCATTTGGTTGTTATTATCATCTCAGATGTTTGCATTTAGAAATATCTTAGGTTCTCTCTCTTTTTTCTGAATAAAGAAATGAGAAACACAAACCAACTGTTACATAAGACCACGTTAATTAATACAACTGAAACGAAAAGAAGACAGGTCAAAGGGTGTACAACAAGGAACCCAAATCAAAACCATATCTACACACACACCTTGAAAATTCCAGTGTGTATTTAGACAGAAACAGAAAGCTAAATCAACTTTATATATATATATATATATATATATATATATATATATATATATTCACAAGAGCAATCCAGCAGATGAAAATCCTGTTATAATTATTCAAATGATAAGAAATTTCCAATTACTTATCATGGAAACACAATAGGAAAAGCTCTCAACACTACCAAAAACTACACAAACAGTAATTCCAACATAAAAAGGGGTGATCTTCTAACAGATAAAGATGTCAGTGTGACATACACAAAACACACTAACTGACTCAAGAGATTCATAAGTAAGTTTAGAAAAAACAACAACCCAAAAACGAACCACCAGGGTACAAAAAGTAATTCAAGAAAACTATTAAAAAAAAAATGATAGCAATAAAATGCAAGATGAAAGACTGATACACATTTCTCTAGCATTCTGCAGTTACCGTGATTTAACTGAAGCTATAAATATTTCTGATGAAGAAAGTATGCCAAAGCGTCAAACTGTAAGAGGAAAAAAGAAAACTAAAAAAATCATCGACTGTGACTTTGCAGTCAAGAACACGACCCTCTATCAGTATGTCCCCAATAGTCTTGATCATTGGGGCGGTTCACGGTATCACAATGCACGATGTTACTGGGCTTTCACGTCTTCAGCAGTGGAGTGTGGCCTCTGGTCATCCAGGCCATTGGTTTGGGGGCTGGCATCCAAATCAGCCGTGGATTTTTTCTGTTTCACTGGACCCTCGTCATCGGACGTGGAGTTGACAGGGACGGAGTCTGAGGGTTCGAGAAGAGTCTTTTTGAGGCCAGGCTCCCCTGCTCCAGTTAGGAGGTCGTCCTTCTTGGCGTGGACCTTGTCGTCTTGGGAAAGGGACTGGGGGTCAGGGCTTCTACGTTCATGATCTCCCTTAGGGGTCCCCCTCCCCGCTTTCTTTTCGGATTCGTATTCTTTAAAATCAAACTTTTTCTCGACTATATCGTCTTCTGATTCGTCCACTGCTGGATCTGTCGCCTCATCTACCATCTTTTTACCGGAAGACTCGCTAACCGCTTTCTTGTCTTGTTCTGAGCCGGTACTGTTCAGTGTGTCTGCTTTAGTCTTGGTTTCTTCTGCTTCAGACATTTCTATCGTCTTCGATTTTTCCTCCGCTTGCCATTTTGTGGAATCTTCTGTCGCCTTTCCCGATTCCTGATCAGCTACTTCCCCATTTTGTGTCTTATCTTTGGCTTCGTTTTCGGATTGTACAGTTTTGCTCTCATCCGAGGAATGTTCCGCTTGTGATTCTGCCGTGGCGCCCTCAGTCTTCACCCCAGCTTTGCTGTCAGCGGTGTCCTGTTTCGCGGCATCGTCATCTTTGTCGGGAAGAACTTCAGGCTTCTTCACGATAGTCGGCTGGATGAGTTCTTCAACCACTTCTGCTGGAGGGGTGGCGGCCTCTGACGGTTCCTTGTCAGCCGTGGTGGTGTCTGCCCCTTCCTGTTCGGCGGAGTCTTTAGCAGGTTGGGGCTCGTTCAGCTTCTGTTCCGCCTTCCCCTGCGTCTCTTCCAGGTCTTCGATTTCATCCACGTCATCTTCTGTGTTGTTTTCTTTGTCCTCTTCGGCGCCGGCTTTCTCTTCTTTGTTTACGGAGACCGTATCCTGTATTGCCTGCGCTAAATCACTGGCGTCGCCTTGGTCTTTGACGACCTCTGGTTCTTTGTGGGCGTCCTTTACGACGACGTCGTCCTGCTTGCCTTGGGCGGCGTCCTTTGGCTTGTCTTGCGGACCTTCTGTCTCTGCGCTTGTCTTCGCTTCTTCAGTCTTTTCCACGCTGCTTTGTTCCGTCTGACCCGGTGCTTCATTTTCTGGTTTGTCTAATTTTTCGGCAGCGGCTGCTGCTCCAGCTCCTCCAGTTGACGAAGGTTCTGCTTTGACCGTTTCGCTTTCCTGAACTTTCTCTTGCGAATCAGTTTGACGAGCTTCTTCTTGTGCCTCTTTGCTAGCGCTTTTGTCTCCTTCCACGGTCGTGGGACTGGGCTTCGTTTCTGTCAGTTCTGCGGTGGAGTCGGAGCTCTTATCCGGTTCTTCTGCCTTCTCGTTTGTGTCCGCTTTCAGCTCATCGTCGGTCTTCTTTTCTTCCTTGGTTGTTCAGCTGCAGTGGGTTTTGTGGGTTCTGCCACTTCAGCTTGCTTTTCGTCGGTTTTGGTTTCGTGGACTTGTCCCTGGCTTGCGTCTGTCTGAGGGTTTTCATTCACGTCCGTCTTCTGCTGGTCCGACGATCCGGGCTGGGCATCTTCTTCTGTCTCCTTGTCTGCGGTTGTTTGGTCTTCTTCTTCTTCTTCTTCTTTGTCTACAGCCGCTCCTTCCTTGTCTTTGTCTGCAGGTGCTTGTTCGTCTTTTTTGTCTGCAGGTGCTTTTTGCTCTTCTTTGTCTGCAGGTGCTTTTTCCTCTTCTTTGCTTTCAGGTGCTTTTTCCTCTTCTTTGTTTTCAGAAGCTTTTACCTCTTCTTTGCTTTCAGGAGCTTTTTCGTCTTCTTTGTCTGCAGGTGCTTTGCTTTCAGGAGCTTTTTCCTCTCCTTTGCTTTCATGAGCTTTTTCCTTTTCCTTGCTTTCAGGTGCTTTTTCCTCTTCTTTGCTTTCAGGAGCCTTTTCCTCTACTTTTTCTGTGGATGACGGTTTGTCTTTTTCCTCATCAGCAGACACTGTTTCTGCTACTTCTTTGACTGCAGCGGCTTTCTCTTCTTTCTCGACTGAAACTGCTTTGACTTCTTCTTTTTCTGTTTCAGGTCCATCTTCCTTGTCTTCCTCGGCAGATTTTTTGTCTTCTTCCTTGTCTGCAGCTGGCTTATCTTCTTTGTCTGCAGCTGGCTTATCTTCTTTTCTGCAGCTGGCTTATCTTCTTTTGCAGCTGACTTATCTTCTTTGTCTGCAGCTGGCTTATCTTCTTTTGCAGCTGGCTTATCTTCTTCCTTGTCTGCAGCTGGCTTATCTTCTTCTTTGTCTGCAGCTGGCTTATCTTCTTTGTCTGCAGCTGGCTTGTCTTCTTTTGCAGCTGGCTTATCTTCTTCCTTGTCTGCAGCTGGCTTATCTTCTTTGTCTGCAGCTGGCTTATCTTCTTTTGCAGCTGGCTTATCTTCTTCCTTGTCTGCAGCTGGCTTGTCTTCTTTTGCAGCTGGCTTGTCTTCTTTTGCAGCTGGCTTATCTTCTTCCTTGTCTGCAGCTGGCTTACCTTCTTTGTCTACAGCTGGCTTATCTTCTTTGTCTGCAGCTGACTTATCTTCTTTGTCTGCAGCTGGCTTATCTTCTTTTGCAGCTGGCTTATCTTCTTCCTTGTCTGCAGCTGGCTTGTCCTCTTTTGCAGCTGGCTTATCTTCTTCCTTGCTTGCAGCTGGCTTGTCTTCTTTGTCTGCAGCTGGCTTATCTTCTTTTGCAGCTGGCTTTTCTTCTTCCTTGCTTGCAGTTGGCTTGTCTTCTTCCTTGTCTGCAGCTGGCTTATCTTCTTCTGCAGCTGGCTTATCTTCTTTTGCAGCTGGCTTTTCTTCTTCCTTGCCTGCAGCTGGCTTGTCTTCTTCCTTGTCTGCAGCTGGCTTATCTTCTTCTGCAGCTGGCTTATCTTCTTTTGCAGCTGGCTTTTCTTCTTCCTTGCCTGCAGCTGGCTTGTCTTCTTCCTTGTCTGCAGCTGGCTTATCTTCTTCTGCAGCTGGCTTATCTTCTTTTGCAGCTGGCTTTTCTTCTTCTGCAGCTGGCTTATCTTCTTCCTTTTCTGCAGCTGGCTTATCTTCTTCCTTGTCTGCAGCTGGCTTGTCTGCTTCTGCAGCAGTTTTGTCGTCTTCTTTTTTTGCAGCTGACTTATCTTCTGCTTTTTCTTCTTCTTCTTCTTTACTTGCAGCAGTTTTATTGTCTTCTTCTTGGTTTGCTGCTGTGGCTGTTTTGCCTTCCTCTGTCTTTGTCACCGCTTGTTCTTCAGCTTTGTCTGTAACTGGTTTGTCCTCCTCTTTGTTTTTAACGTCTTCTTCTTTTTCCACGATTATTTTGTCTTCTTCTTTGTCTGCAGCTGTGTTGTCATCTTCTTTCTTATCAGTGGGTTGTTCTTCTTTGCCTGCAGCAGCAGCAGCTGGCGTTACTGATTCTTCTTCTTCATTTGCAGCTGTTTTCTCAGCTTCTTTCTCTGCAGTTGCTGGTTTGTTGTCTGTCGTGTCTTGGTCCTGACTGGTGGATTCCTTAGCAATGTCCTCGCTTTCTTCTGGAGCGACACCTGGTTCTTCATCACCTTTCTGTGAGGCGTCGCCTGCGTGATCTGTTTTCGGGGACTCTTTCACCTGGATTTGTTCCGAGGCTTGTATTGTCTCTTCTTTTACATCCGTTGTGGGTTCCTTCTCAGGTTCTGCCTCTTTTCCCTTTCCAGTTTGTGTTTCTGGTTGATCTGCTGCTGTTGGTTCTTCCGCGACCTTGGCCTTTGTCTCTTCAGGAGCCGTTTGTGGTTCCGCTTTAGTCTCGTCTGCTTTTTGTTCTTCAGCCTTGCCAGTTTCTTTGATTTCGTCTTCTGTTTTTGCATCAGCAACTTGAGCAGTTGCGTCTTTTTCGTCTTTCTTCTCGCTTTTGTCAATGTCTTCATCTTTGGTGGAGGTTTCTGGTGGAACTTCTTTTTGCTCTGATTGAGCATCTTCCTTTCCCTCTTTTTGTGCCTCTGCGCTGGTTGGCTCTGTGGCTCCTTTTGTGGAGTTGTCCTCTGCTTTGGAAGATTCCACTGTCTTCACAGCTTCACTTGAAATTTCTTCTTCAACGGTTTCTGCTGGTTTCTCAGTCTCCTGTGTGGTCGCCTCCTTTGCTTCAATCTTTGGTTCTTCTGCTTCTTTTTTTACGCTGGCTTCTTCGTGAAGCTCAGCTACTACGGTAGTCACTTCCACAGTTTCTTCTTTCTCTCGTTTGGTTGTTTCTGTTTTAGTTTCTTCACTGGGTTTCTCCGCCGTTTTGATGTCTGCCACCACCTCCTCCTCAGCTGTCTTTGTTGAGTCTTCTTTGTCTTCAGTCTTCTCAGCTTCAGCTTTCTGTGCTTCTTGGGGCTTCACCAGTTCCTCTTCCACTTCTTGTTTTGCAACGCCCTTCTCGTCAGCCAGTGTGTCCTTTACTTCTTTTTCTTTGCCAGCTTCTTTCTCTGCTTGAGGCTTTTCCTCAGTGGCTGAAACTTCTTCTTTCGCGGTTTTGTCTGCATCCTCTTTGTCTTCTGCCGGGGCTGGCTGTTTTACATCATCAGCACCTTCGCCATCTTGTTTAGCGCTCTCTTCTTTTTTTGCGCTGGTTTCTTCTTTTGAGACGACCTCACTTTTTGAAGGTTCCTCCGCTTTCGTTTCTGGAGTTATTTGTTTTTCAGACGTTTTTGATTCTGTGGCTTGGATCACTTCTTCGACAACTTCTTGTTCTTCCTTAGCCGTTTCTTCTGCTACTGCAGGCTGACTCTTGGTTTCTGGGGTGGCAGACGGTTCAGTCTCCCGCTCTTTTACGTCTTCTGTTTTCGCTGGCTGGACTTGCTCCTCACCTACAGTCTCTTGTGGAGCTGTCTCCTGTACAGCAACGGCGTCTGTTTGATCGGTCGGTTTGGGCTCTGACTCTTCCGCCTGTCCCTTTCCTTCTCTGGCCTCTTCTTCGGGCTTCGATTCCTCAGCAGCTGTTTTCACGGACGGAGGTGTGCTGTCTTCCTGCTTTACTACTTCTTGCACTTCTTGTATAGACTCTTCCTCTACTTTCCCTTCTCCCGCTTCCTCCTTTTCTTCTTTAGTTTCCGGTTCCGCTTCTACCTTACTAGCTTCCTGCGCTATTATTTCCGGTTCCGCTTCCTTACTCTCTGCCTCCTCTGAAGGTTTCCCCTCTACCTCCCCTGATTTCGCGGGCACCAAAGCCTCTTCAACTACTTCTCTGATCTGACTACGGGCTGAGGGGGGTTTGCTATCTTCTTGTTTGCTGTCCAGGGGTCCTGGTGCAGAACTGTCTTCTTTCCCTGAGGCGGGCAGTGTGACCTCTGAGGCGGGTTTGACCTTGACCTTTTCCGGCTCTGGCGCGGGCAGGCGAGGTGTGACAAGAGGACGTGTCTGGCGTTGTGAGGGCAGCCCAGTTCTGTGAAGAAAAGGGGACGCAGTGCGCCGTTGAGTGTTCAAATCTACACTTGACCATCATCTAGTATCTGAAAAAATGCCACACTTCACACACCACATCAACACCACACAGCTTCCGTACCTTCCCTCCACATCAGTATAAATGCCATCTATATTGGAATCTAGTCCCAATCGTCATAAGTTTAGTTTTTTGGTTAAAACAAAGAATGAAATAAGATTCTAGCTAGAATTTAGAAAAAAATAGTCTTTAGAGGAGTAAAGATGAAGGAAAGACAATCTTTGCATGGTGGAGACAGAATAAAAAAACAGACAAACACCGAGGACAGAGACAGAATAAACAGACAAACATATAGGACAGAGACAAGTGCATGCAACACGTAACCATATGAACACAGCAACGACCAGCATTTGGATCTGAAAGGAAACGTTTATTTGAAAACCACTTGCACAATCTGTGAAAAAGCCATGACAGTCTCACATAAAAAAAAATATATATAGGTCATGATCGTAGAAATGGCATAACCAGCAAATGATATCAAAGTAAAGTGCAGTAAAGCTGTTTTTATTCAATACTTGAGGCATGTTTGCATTCTTTGAAAGACCAAATCAGAGTCCAAAATTGCATTTTGAACTTATATCATAAAACAGATGACGGTTTACAATTTTAACGTGTTCATACACATTTTTTTGTCAGAATGTTTTCCTGGCAGGATTAAGATTTTATGTTTTATATTTTCAACACGTTCACTAATAATATTGATGAAGCTCTGGGTAATATATCTCTGCTAACAGAAATTTGATGAAACAGTTTACAATCCCAAAACACTAAATCAAAGCAACAGTAACTTACCAATCTCTTACTCTTGTAAGTTAAGAAGGGGCCACCTTTTCCAGTTGATATCACTATGAAAGACCTGAGTTTTACCGTGTTACTCTCTGCTAGCCAGAAACCCTCCCACACTTCTTCAAGGTCAAAATAAACACGATGATCTTGGGAGAGAATAATGCTGATGTCACCATCATTGCCATTTAGACATATTATGATTGTCAACATGGTTTCGATGTTTTCGAGAATCAAAACTAGCGGCAGTGCAGTCTCGAAGTACCAAAGACAGTTATGATCAATGAGCACCCAGTCTTGTAATGTCTAAATATTACTAAACTATTTTTTGCCCAGGCGATAATGTGATGGCTAGATATTTTCTCTTTAATCTTTTCCCGTGACCAGTGGAACGATGCAATCCCTCTATTAACAGAATGGGAGATAGAAGCACACCTTGCACAAAACCCATGTCACAAGGATAATTATTATCATCCTTTCAGTAGGGATAGAGAAAAAATGTTAAAGTAAACGAAAACTAAGCATCATGTGTGTTTTTGATTTTTTTTTTACAAATTATGATCTCGACCCTCACTTATAACACTGAGGATAAGAAGGTATAACCTTTTATTCTACGCAGTAGTAAAATCTATTAACATTTTGTGTGTGACATTCTTTCTTTTATGCTGAGGTTAAATAACACACTTTGCGTATAGTATGGATCGCGTTATCTACTAAACAGCACGCTTTATTTTGGCAAATTAGTCAGTTCTTACTGTCTTAAAAAACACCAAAACTGTGATAGTTTTTCCTAACAGTTGAAAACTGCGCTTTCTACTGTTATACACATCCTTTAGCAATGCTGGTTCGGTGTACATTTGATGAATTGAAACATACCCATTTTGTACTTCAGGGGCAGTACAAGAAATTGTAGCAGATATACGTATTAGTTTCTGATTAAACAGATGCACCTACGCCTTTCTCTATATGACAAGCCAACTAAGACTAACATCTTAAGCAGTGAAGGGACAAATGTTGTTATCTACCAGACTTGCAGGGATACAACTTTATTATGCAGCAGATAGGAGATGAAAAACCACACGCTGTGAAAAGAGTCACAATTCTACTACGCAGCCAAAACACTGTGATACCCAAGTTTACGAACCCAGGAGCTGACAGAACACAGGGGCAGAAGAGAAGCATTGGCATTCTCCAAGACAGTGTTGAATGTCGCTATGCCAGAACGATGTATGTCATTACTTTTGTATGGATGTTTAAACTATGTTTTTAAAATTCACCAATATTTTGCAAAGATCACATTGCTGAAATATGGAGTACATACTCACCTTTTCAAAATTATTTTTTTAAGCTTTCAACATGTCAAAAGGATTTGGATGCACCAGACGTTGAGTCCAGCAATTTTGAGTAGATTTTTAAAAAATATAAAAGCAACCATGCAATGGATGCAAAACCCTGGTACAGTAATTTATTTATATCTGTTGCTTTACAGTACAGCCTCAGTTTAGGTATGAGTTTTTGATTAAATGCATTGCTGAACAATACCAAAAAACCCAGCTTACTCCAGATTTCAAGTAAAAATACCTGAAGTTTCCAAATTTGTAATCATTACAAATAACTTTTGTGCACCTGCTTTTTCCCAGAGCCGTTTCCACTTTTAGCCATGTTAGAGAACCAATCACACACGGAATTGTACTGCCATTCCATCTTGTAATCACACATGTTAAATTGGTCACAAATTAATATAGCTCATCAACATATTTACAATCAAGAAAGCCATTATAGCATTTGTCTACCAAACTCAATATCAAATAATGCAGTACAGGAAATTACAATTGGAAAATACCAGGAGAAATAAAGTGTTCGATATTTGATTTCCAAAACAACAAACTGTTCACAGTTCAGAACTTCATTGGCGATTAAAATTGCAAAAGAAAACGATATTTGTTAGTATTATGAAACAGAATACGTTCCAGTTTTAGTTTCTTCTTAGTGATATGTTGCGGTAAGTGAGTCATTTCATAATATATGCTAAGTTGAAGTGAAAACAGAGCTAAGTGGGAAGGGATTCAAATTTATGTATCATCTACAAACTGACGGTACCATGAAGACAGACAGGAGAAGTAAAGTCTCCAGGCTACTGAAGTGATTGGAATGTACGACTGGAATGCAACAAGGATACAAAAAATATGACAGAGAAAACTGTTTATTACTAACAGCCCAGATGAAAATGAAACTTTCACCTGAAAGTCTACACAACAACAATGACACCACGAAAAATTGAAAATTTTAAAACGTCCAAGAACCTGTTTACTTTTAAACTGGGGAGATCAGAAAAGACATAAATCAGAGAAAACTACAGAAGACAGAAACAGGGGAATATAGGATGATGTCCTGAACATGTCAGAAAGAAAGAGAGTCCATAAATTGCTTGGAAATACTCAGCCAGCAATTTGGATCTTTAAAAAAAAAATCAAAGGAGATATTTTGTCCAGCTCACGACACTTTTAAACGAGAAATACACAGTACCCACAATAAAAAGGTGACCCTCCAAAAGGTATATTCTAGACTTCAAAGAAGTTTTAAGACAAAGAAACCACAGAAACAGGGAGAACACTATGACGACCAGAACGATACGTTCAATCTTGAGGTTATAGAGATAAAATCTATGACAGAATGACACTAGAACATACAAATTTGCAAAGATATAAAAGGGTGTTCCACTTACCTAAAAAACCTTCACACTTCTCTAAACAAACTAACACGGACAAATACCAGAAATATCCAGAACAGTGATGACTCAGTCCACCAACAAAGAGACCTATTGAAAAGTGAAGAAGTAAACAAAAATAGTGGACACAAACCTACCAAGAGGAAAAATTCAGCCTAACAATTAGAATCATTTACACTACACAAAAAATACCAGACATTCGCTTACAAATAGAAAAAACAAACTACCCCTGTGTTTTCGCTATCCAGACAGAGAAGAGAAGAGAAGAAGAAGAAGTGGAAATAGTCTACAGTGAACAAACTAAACAGAAACAGCTTAGTTTTGCACTTGGCCCAAACTCGCTGTAAGGATCAGGTAATACAGAAAAACCTCACCTAGACGTTTGGCTCTAAGTTTCTGTGATGACCATCTAGACAGACAGAGAGTGTGAGAGAGAGAGAGAGAGAGAGAGAGAGAGAGAGAGAGAGAGAGAGAGAGAGAGAGAGAGCTTACTTAGTACATGACAGAGAGAGATAGCTTAGCTAATACAAGACAGAGAGAGATAGCTTAGCTAATACAAGACAGAGAGAGAGAGAGAGAGATAGCTTAGCTAATACAAGACATAAAGAGATAGCTTAGCTAATACAAGACATAAAGAGATAGGTTAGCTAATACAAGACAGAGAGAGAGAGTTTAGTTAGTACAAGACAGAGAGAGATAGGTTAGCTAATACAAGACAGAGAGAGATAGCTTAGCTAATACAAGACAGAGAGAGATAGCTTAGCTAATACAAGACAGAGAGAGATAGCTTAGCTAATACAAGACGGAGAGAGATAGGTTAGCTAATACAAGACATAAAGAGATAGCTGAGCTAATACAAGACAGAGAGAGATAGCTTAGGTAGTACACAGAGATAATTTAGCTAATATACAGAGAGAGAGCTCAGCTAGTAACAAGACAGAAAGAGATAGCTTAGCTAATACAAGACAGAGAGATAGCTGAGCTAATAACAAACAGAGAGAGATAGCTTAGCTAAGACAAGACAAAGAGAGATAGCTTAGCTAATACAAGACACAGGTAGAGATAGCTTAGCTAATACAAGACAGAGATATAGCTTAGCTAATACAAGACAGAGAGATATAGCTTAGCTAATACAAGACAAAGAGAGATAGCTTAGTTAGTACACAGAGAGATAGCTTAGCTAATACAAGACAGAGAGAGATAGCTTAGCTAGTACAAGACGGAGAGAGATAGCTTAGCTAATACAAGACATAGAGATAGCTTAGCTAATACACAGAGAGATAGCTTAGCTAATACAAGACAGAGAGAGATAGCTTACTTAATACTCAGAGAGATAGCTTAGCTAATACACAGAGAGATAGCTTAGCTAGTACACAGAGATAACTTAGCTAATACACAGAGAGTAACAAGACAGAGAGATAGCTTAGTTAATACAAGACAGAGAGAGAGATAGCTTACCTAGTACAAGACACAGAGGTAGCTTAATCACTACAAGACAACGAGACAACTTATACAAGACAGATAGAAAAAGATATAACCTCACTACCACACACACAAAACAAAACAGAGACAGAAAGAATAGAAGACAGCCTACCTACGACAAGACAGAGAAAGAAACCTCACTTAGTACACTTATTATCATTATCTATAGAACGTAGACTACTTTCCAGGGGAGAGGAGAGAAAGAGAGAGAGAGGAAGAAGCTAACTCGTGGACAGCTAAGAGAGGGTGGAGGGATGGGAGGGTTGGGGGGGGGGGGGGCAGGGAGGGGACAGGGGGAGGGGGGGGGGGGGGGGGGGAGTGGCTAGTTTTGACTAGTGCCAGCTAGGTACTTGGCCAGGCCTGTCGGGGGTTCAGTGCCTGACCTGTTCTCCTCGGCCTCCAGCAATTTGCGGTACGCGGCAATCTCCAGCTCCAGAGACAGCTTGGCATCCATCAGCGACTGCAAGCAACCACACAGACAGACACACACACAGACACACACACGCACAGCACGTACACACAGCGCACAAGGACGAGCGCACGCACGCACGCACGCACGCACAGCACACGAGCGCGCACAGCACGTACACACGCACATGCGCACGCGCGCGCATACACACGCAAACACAATGGTTTTAACATCAGTTATAACATTTTCTACTAATTATCACTGAGAGAGTGAACAGACGTTAAATCGAAGACGATACCCCTCACCCTTCCACACACACACACACAACCACGCTACTGCTACTGCTGCTACTACTACTAGTACTGCTACTGCTACTGCTACACTACTACTACTACTACTAACTACACACCACACACACACTCTCTCTCACACACACACACACACCCCGCCCCACAAACACATTTCCCACCCCCCTACATTCCCTCCCCCTCACACACACTACATACACGCTACTACTACTACCACCACCACCACTACTACCATACTACTACTACTACTACTACTACTACTACTACTACTACTACTACCACACACACACTGCCTACCTCCCTCCCCCCTACAACTCTACACACTCCCACACTCTCACTACTACACTCCCATACTACTCTACTACTACTACTACTACTACACTACTACTACACTACTACTACTACTACTTACATCCATCCTACCTACTGACTACTACTACCCTCACTACTCCCTCTACTACTGACACACTACTCCAACACTACTACTACCATAACTACACACTAACTAACTACTACATACCCTACTACCCCTACTACACACACACTCACTACCACCACTACTCAATCCTACTACTACTACCACCACCACCACACTACTACTGACCACTACTAATCACCTACTCTCCTACTACTTACTCTACTACTCACTACTACCACTAACTACATACATCACTCTACTCCTCACTACTACTACTACACCCATACTACTATCACCTACTACTACATACTCCTACACACCTACTACTACTACTCCTCCTACTACTACCACTACTCACTCCACTACTACTCACTACTACTACTACTACTACACTACTATCTACTACTACTACACTCACCACCTCCACTCCTTCTACCTCCTACTACTACTACTACTCCTCCTACTCCTACCACTCACTACTCTACCTACCCCTACCACTACTACCTACCACTACTACCACCATACTACTACCTACTACACTACTACTCTACTACTACTACACTACCCACTACTACTACTCTACTACACTACTACCACCTCACTACTACTACCACACCACTACTAACTACTACTACCACTATCACACTACCCCACCCTACCACTACTACTACTACTACCACCACCACTACAACTACTACTACTACTACTCCTACTCCTCCTACTACTACACTACTACTACTACTACATACTACTATACTCCTCCTCCTCCTCTCTCCTCCTCACTCCTACTAACTACATACTCCTCTCCCTACTCACTCCTACTCTACTACTACTACTACCCCACTACCTACTCTACTCCACTATACTACTCTACTACCTCTCCACTACTACACTACTACTACTACCACACTACTACTACACTACTCACCCACTACTACCTACCTACCTACTACTACTACCACTACTACTACTCTATCTACCTTAATACTACTACTCCTCCTACTCCTACCACTACCACTACTACTACTACTACTACATACTCCTCCTCTCACTACTACCACTACTCACTACTACTCACTCCTACTCTACTTACCTACTCCTACTACTACCACTACTATACTACTACTACTACTACAACTACTACTCCTACCACTACCTACTCTCCTACTACTACCACTACTACTACTACATACCTCCTCCTCTTCCTCCTCTACTCACTACCTCACTACTACCTACACACACTACTACTACCACTACATACTCCATTCACCCTCCTCTACTCCTCCTCCTACTACTACTACATACTCTCTCATACTCCTTATACTAACTCCTCCTACTCTACACTACCACTACTACTACTACTCCTCTACTACTACTACTCACTCACTACTACTACCCACTCCACCACTACCACTACTACTACTACCACTACTACTACCACTACAACTACCACTTACTACTCTACCCACTACCACCACTACATACTACCCTACCTACTACTACCTACATACTCCTTCTCCTCCTACTACTTCTACTACCACTACCACTACCACTACTACTACTACTACTACTACCACTACTACTACTATACCATACTCCCTCCTACTCTTCTACTACACTACCACTACATACTCCTCCTCCTCCTACCTATACTACTCTACCTACTACTACTACCTACCACTACATACCTCCCACTACACCCTCCTCCCTCCTACTACTCCTACCACCTACTACCACTCACTACTACACTACTCCACTCTACACTACTACACATACCCCTCCTCCTCCTCCTACTACTACTACTACTACCACTACATACTACTCTCTCACTCCACTACTACTACACCACATACCACTACATACTACATACTCCTCCTCCTCCTCCTACACACTACACTCATCTACTACTACTACTACTACTACTACATACTCTCCTCCTCCTCCTACTCTACTACTACACTACCTACCCTACTACTACTACCTACTACACACCGTACTACATACTCCTCCTCCTCCTCCTCCTCCTACTACTACTACTACCACTACCACTTCTACTACTACCACTACTACTACGACCAATACTACTACTACATACTCCCCCTCCTCCTCCTCCTCCTCCTACTACTACTACCACTACCACTTCTACTACTACTACTAACTACTACTACTACTACTACGTACTACATACTCCTCCTCCTCCTCCTCCTCCTACTACTACTACTACCACTACCACTTCTACTACTACCACTACTACTACGACCAATACTACTACTACATACTCCCCCTCCTCCTCCTCCTCCTCCTACTACTACTACCACTACCACTTCTACTACTACTACTACTACTACTACTACCGTACTACGTACTACATACTCCTCCTCCTCCTCCTCCTCCTACTACTACTACCACTACCACTTCTACTACTACCACTACTACTACGACCAATACTACTACTACATACTCCCCCTCCTCCTCCTCCTCCTACTACTACTACTACCACTACCACTACTACTACTACTACTACTACTACTACTACTACCGTACTACATACTACATACTCCTCCTCCTCCTCCTCCTCCTCCAACTCACCTGTAGCTCCACAAGCATGGCCTCCATCTCAGCCCTCAGCTTGTTCATCTCCTCCTTCAGCTGGTTGACCTCCAAGGTGTGCTCCTGCTCCTTCTGCTCCATCTCCCTCAGCAGCTCCTGGTACTGCTTCTCCAGCTGGGCGTTCTGGCCACCCACAAGAAAGCAGGTCAAGGCCACCGTCCGAAGTAGGTCACGCGGGCGTAGCCCGAAGTAGGTCATGGATATAGTTAAAGTAGGTCACGGGTGTAGTCGAGGTAGGTCATGGGTATGGGTAATGTGGGTCATAGGCATAGTGGAAGTAGGTTTACGGGGTGGAGTGGGAATAAGCCACGGGGGTATAGTCAAGGTAGGTCGTAGGCATGGTTGAAGCGGGTCACGGGTGTAGTCGAAGTAGGTCATGGATATGGTTAAAGTAGGTCATGGGCATAGTCGAAGTGGGTCAAGGGTGGAGCGGGAACGGGTATAGTTAAAGTAGGTTATGGGCGTAGTGGAATTAGGTCACGGGTGGAGTGGGAACAGGTCACGGGTGTAGTCAAAGTAAGCCATGGGCATGGTTGAAGTGGGTTATGGGTGAAGTCGATGTAGGTCACGGGTATAGTTGAAGTAGGTCATGGGGCTTAGTTAAAGCAGGTCACGGGTATAGTCGAAGTAGGTCATGGGCAGAGTTATACAACGGTTGTCTCATCTTGCTGGAGATGTGTTGGGGTGGTTTTGTGTTTTTTTTCTTTGGGGGTGGGGGGGAGGGTAGGAGGGTAGGTTTGAATTTGTTTGGCAGCAAGTCGTTTTAGGTTGATAGTTATTCGTATAATATGTCGTGTTTCAGGATGATTAGTATTCTTACAGGTCGTTTCAGGATGATAGTTCTTCATGCATGTCTTTTTGGGAGAACAGTTAATGTTCATACAGTTGGGTTTTTAGGGGTGTTTGCTTGGTTTTCTTTTTAAAAAAAAGTTTAAGTGTTGTCAGAGTTCGTATTTGGATGTTTGATATTCATACATAGAGTTTGTTTTTGGATAACTGGTGGATCCTTACATTTGGGAGGTTTCACATTTTTAAACATACACGTGTGTGTGTATGTGTGTGTGTGTGTGTGTGTTGTTGTTGTTGTTGTTGTTTGCACGCGTGTGTGTGTGTGTGTGGTTGTTGTTGTTGTTGTTGTTGCTTCAAGTGGCCAACCAATCAGCTACTCGGCTAAACACACAATCTACCTACCCCCCCAAAAAAAAAGCAATCAATCGAGCAATCAACTACTCCACTCCCCCCCCACCCCAGCCCCCCACCTCCACCCCCCACCCCCTACCCCACCCCAACCAATACCCAGCCAACCAACTCTATAAACCCATCGATACACCCATCTATATCCAACCACCCAACCAAGACGTCCCCACCCCCTCACCCCTCCCACTCAACCACCCTACCCAAGACCTTACCCCACCCCCCCACTCAACCACCCCACCACCCCCCTACTCCCCCTACTCAACCACCCCTACCCTATCCCTCCACCCCAACCACCCAGCTGACGTTCTGATCAGACATACCCGGGCCTCCAGGTCGGCCATCCGGATTTTGAAGTCGTTGAGCATCTTGTGCAGCTTCTTGGTCTCTTCGCGGGCGTGGGTCACTTCCATGTTCTGCTTGGTGGCTCCAGTGCGGAACTCCTGGACCTGTGAACAAGGGAGGAAGAGGTGGAGGAGGAGGAGGAGGAGGGCGAGAGAGCACAGTGTAGTGCCGTGGTGATGCTGCAGAGGTTGTTGTAAGGATCATTGTTTTAGGTTTTCTGGACGATTTGAATAATTGTACAGGGTCGTGTTTGGAGTTGGGAGACAACGTTTTGTGGCGTAAACTTGTAGGTAAACTTGTCATACGGAGTTTTTAGGAGATTGTATGAAGTTTAAGCCAAAGCAGACGTAAACTGATTCATCTAAGGCAAACTCTCAGCAAAGCAATCTGCATTCTCCATTAAAACAAAAAAAACCCCAAATTATCTGAAGGCGGAGTACATACAACTGCCCATTTGAAGAGACGCTTGAAAACCCCAGAAAATTGTTCACCCAGTGAGTACTGACAGTGAGACAGTGTGTATGTTAAGCGCTTTGATTTGTTTGCTTTACAAGATTTAGCGCTATAAGAAGTCCATATATGATGATGATGATTATTATTATCATCATCATCACCATCGTCATCGTCCTCATCATTTTCGGAATGACTCCATAGTGTCAAGCCGGATACACACCACCACACCTCACCACCACCACCACCACGACCACCACCACCACCACCAAAAAACCAAAAACAACAAAAAACATCACCATCACACAAACACACACCACCACACCACCACCACCACCACCACCACCACCAGCCACAACAACAACAAAAACATCACCAACAACAAACTAAAACGGCACCACCACCACCACCACCACCACCACCACCACCACCACCACCACAACAACAACAACAACAACAACAAACAAAAGCAGCAACAAAAGCAACAACAAACAAAAACGCTACCACCACCACACCACCACCACCAACCAACCAAACCAAACCAAACCAAACCCAACCAAACCCAACCAAAACCAAACCAAACTAAACCAAACCAAACCAAACCAAAACCAAAACCAAACCAAACCAAACCAAACCAAACCAAACTAAAACCAAACCCAAACCAAACCAAACCAAACCAAACCAAAACCAAACCAAACCAAACCAAACCAAACCAAAACCAAAACCAAAACCAACCCAACCCAACCCAAACCCAACCAAAACACACAAACCACACAAAAGTATGTTCTTTCGATCCAGAAGGCCCATAGAGCCGGAGCGTATCCCGGTTTCTGTAGCGTTAAGCGAACTGATGGTTTTTCACCACCCCTGTGACAGGACGCTAGTCTGTCGCCAGATACTTCCCCAGCAGAGCTGGTACCCACTTGTACACCTGGGTGGAGTGAGGAAAATAGGAGTAAAGTGTCTTTCCCAAGGACACAACACCGAGCCGAGCCGGATCGAACCCGCGACCTCTGGATCACGAGTTGACCTCCTAAACCACTCGACCACGGTGCCTCCCAAACCACACAAAACACACACAAACTTCACAAAACTTCCAAACTTCCAAGCCAAGCCAAGCCAGCCAGCCTATCTCACCTTCAGGTTGTAGAAGGTCTCCATCTCTCCTCGGATGGTGTCCAGCTTGGAGTCGTACTCTCCCTGGATGTCCCTGATGGCCTGCGACAGCTCGTTCTTCCAGAACTCGCGGTTCTCAGCGGTCGTGTCTCTGTAAGCCAGCGCCGCCAGCTCCTTCAGCTCCTGTCGCGAACGTCCACCCACACAGTTTAATAATAATAATAATAATAAAATAAATCAT
>CM054167.1:28737604-28747604 GCA_028751875.1 Rapana venosa | reverse complement strand
CTGATATACGTCGATAGGCAGGAAACTAAGCGGAGATTGCTTCCAGACTTGATGTCATAATACACAGAGAGAGAGAGGGAGAGAGAGGGAGGGAGAGAAAGAGAGGGAGAGAGAGGGAGAGAGAGAGGAAGGGAGGGAGAGAAAGATAGAGAAAGAGTGAGAGAGAGGGGGAGGGAGGGAGGGACGAAAGAAGAGAAAGAGAGAGAGAAAGGGGAGGGAGGGAGAGAGAGAGGGAGGAGGGAAGAGAGAGGGGGTGGGATAGAGAGAAGGAGGGAGAGAGAGGGAGAGAAAGAGAGAGGGAAGGAGAGAGAGAGAGGGAGATAGAGAGAGAGAGAGGGAGGGAGAGAGAGAGAGAGAGGGGGAGAGAGATAGACTGACAAACAGACAGATAGACAGACAGATAGACAGACACAGCGATGATGAGAGAGAGATAGAGACAGAGACAGAGACAGCCAGACAGACAGACAGATAGAAAGACACAGCGACGACGACGACGACGACGATGATGATGATGATGATGATGATGATGATGTGTGTGTGTGTGTGTGTGAGAGACAGCGAGAGAAAGAGAGAGGAGAGAGAGAGAGAGAGAGAGAGAGAGAGAGAGAGAGAGAGAGAGAGAGAGAGAGAGAGAGAGAGACAGACAGACAGACAGACAGACAGACAGACAGACAGACAGACACAGCGATGATGATGTGTGTGTGTGTGAGGGAGAGAGAGAGAGAGAGAGAGAGAGAGAGAGAGAGAGAGAGAGAGAGAGAGAGAGAGAGAGAGAGAGACCGACAGACAGACAGACAGATAGACAGAAAGACACAGCGATGATGATGTGAGAGAGAGAGAGACAGACAAACAGACTGGCATGCAAAGACAGAGAGAGAGAGAGAGACAGAGAGAGAGAGAGAGACAGACAGACAGACAGACGGCCAGACAGACACACACACACACACACACACACACACACACACACACACACACACACACACACACACACACACACACATACACACACACACACACACACACACACACACACACACACACACACACACACACACACCCCTTCCCCTCCCCCCCCCCCCCCACACAACACGTACCCCCTCACCCTCCCACCCACCCACCCACCCATCAACCTATCCATCCTGGTTTAAAATGACACCCCATAAATTCCACACCAGACGACATTAATCAGACAGGCAAGAGAATGGAAATTAGAAGAGAGGTGGGGGTGAGGGTAGGGGTGGAGGGGGATGCGCGGAGAGGTGAGAGGGGGGAGGACAACAAAGGTGTGTATGGGGGGGGTGGGAGGGGCGGAGGGGAGGGGGTCAGCCACATTCATTAGTTAGGTGTCGGCAACCTTCACTCACGTGATTAGGTATTTCCAGGGGACATCGCTTTTAATTACTTTCTGACGAGGTTCTTCATCTTTCTGTTTTGTCGGTTCCTCTGTTCTCTGTGTGTCTGTCTGTGTGTCTGTCTGTTTGTGTGTCTTTCTGCGTGTCTGTCGGTCTGTATGTCTGTGTGTCTGTCTGTCAGTCACCGTGTCCCTCTTTCATTCAAAGCCTGTCTATTCAATCACAGGCCGTTGCTGAAGTGTCCATGAAAACATCAAAGGAAAAAGAACCGTTTGATGTCAGTTACACTTACATGCTCATGTCAAATACTACTACTACTGCTGCTGCTATTGCTCCTACTGCTGCTGCTGCTGCTGCTGCTGCTGCTGCTACTACTACTACTGCTACTACTACTACTACTACTACTACTGCTGCTGCTGCTGCTGCTGCTGCTGCTACTACTACTACTGCTACTACTACTACTACTACTACTACTACTACTACTACTACTACATGGAATTTATCTAGCAAAAACAAATCAAAGCGCTTGCATTCATCCGACTCTTAACACATGCAACAAGTTACAATTAAGAGGGTTTTTTTTTTACATTTTCAAATGTATATACACACACGCTCGCGTGCGTGCGCACACACGCATGTTGTCTGTCTGTTTGTCTTTCTGTCTGTCTGTCTGTCTGTCTGTCTCTCTCTCTCTCTCTCTCTCTCTCTCTCTATCTCTCTCTCTCTCTCTCTCTCTCTCTCTCTCTCTCTCTCTCTCTCTCTCTGTGACGGTTTTTTCTCATGCAAAAGATTATTTGATTTATTTAAAAAAAATCATTATCCTTTTTTCTTTGCTATATGCCTCTTGTTTCACAGTTGTTGCATTCCTATTGTTTATCTTGTTTGTTTCATAGGAGGGGCAGGGGGCTAGAGATATCGTGTTTGTAATTGGGTTTTGGCTGTTGTTGGGTGTTTCTCGCTCTTGTTTTAAGGGGGGGGGGGGGGGGGGGGGGGGTGGTTGCTTCTTGGGTTTCTTTTGAGGGCAGGGGAGGGGGTTACACACATTAGGATAGGTTTGGGTTTTTTCACGTGAAATTCAGTAGTTGAAATTTTATTTACATTTTTCATTGGAATTACTGATTTTGTTAGAAATTGTTAGAATTGCATTTTCCTGTTGTTTATTGTAGTTCAATAGGCTGGTAATGTAACGGTGTGGGTTTTTTTTCTCTATAATTTTAGTTGTTGTTTTTCTATATTTTTTATTCTTAAATTTTGTTTATCATTTCGCATGCATTGATCCCCTGAAATTCCTTCTCCTGTACAGTACCAACTACACCCTCCTCCCTTGACACTCATACACCCTCCATTCTCCAACTGATCTTTCTATCTGTCTTTCTGTCTGTCTGTTTATGTCTCTGACTGTCTGTATGTCAGTCTGTCACTCTTTCGATCTCTCTCTCCTCTCTCTCTCTCTCTCTCTCTCTCTCTCTCTCTCTCTCTCTCTCTCTCTCTCTCTCTCTCTCTCTCTCTGCATAGGTTAATCATGCTCATTACGTCTGGAAATAAAGTTACTACAAAACAATTAGCTCTTTTTCTATATAAAGCATTTAGACTGCGGGACAACCTTATTAATTCTTGAAAAATTATCATGTGTTGATAATGTTTTGTGAATTGATTGTTTATGTGAATATTACTTGTATGATAGTGTGTGCTTTGTGTTTTTCCCCTTCAAATGTGGCCAAGGCCTTTTGAATAAACCATTCGCATTCTCTCTGTATCTATTGGTGTCTGTCTGTCTGTCTGTCTCTCTCTGTGTATCGATTGGTGTCTGTCTGTCTGTCTGTCTGTCTGTCTCTCTCTGTGACGGTTGTTATCTCATTTCCCTATTCCTCTCTTTCTGTTTTTGTTTCTTTGTGTGCTTGTCTCTCTCTCTGTGTCTCTGTCTCTTCGTATGTTTCTGTCTCTGTTTGTCTGTCTCTCTGTCTGTCTGCCTACCTCTCTCTCTCTGTCTGCTTCTCTGTCTGTATGTCTGTCTGTATGTCTGCCTCTGTGTGTATTTTTCTGTCTCTGTTTGCCTGCCTGTCTGTCCGTCTGTCTCTCTTTGTCTCTCTGTCTGTCTGCCTCTCTGTCTGCTTCTCTGTCTGTCTGTCTGTCTGTCTGCCTCTGTGTGTACTTTTCTGTCTCTATTTGCCTTCCTGTCTGTCCGTCTGTCTCTCTTTGTCTCTCTGTCTGTCTGCCTCTCTGTCTGCTTCTCTGTCTGTCTGTCTGTCTGTCTGCCTCTGTGTGTACTTTTCTGTCTCTATTTGCCTTCCTGTCTGTCCGTCTGTCTCTCTTTGTCTGTCTGTCTGCCTGCCTCTCTGTCTGCTTCTCTGTCTATCTGTCTGCCTCTCTGTATGTTTCTGTCTCTGTTTGCCTGCCTGTCTGTCCGTCTGTCTCTCTTTGTCTCTCTGTCTGTCTACTTCTCTGTCTATCTGTCTGTATGTCTGCCTGTGTGTGTGTATTTTTCTGTCTCTATTTGCCTTCCTGTCTGTCCGTCTGTCTCTCTTTGTCTGTCTGCCTGCCTCTCTGTCTGCTTCTCTGTCTATCTGTCTGTATGTCTGTCTGTCTGCCTCTCTGTATGTTTCTGTCTCTGTTTGCCTGACCTGTCCGTCTGTCTCTCTTTGTCTGTCTGTCTGCCTCTCTGTCTGCTTCTCTGTCTGTCTGTATGTCTGCCTGTGTCTGTGTGTATATTTCTGTCTCTGTTTGCCTGAACTGTCCGTCTGTCTCTGTCTGTCTGTCTGCCTGCCTCTCTGTCTGTCTACTTCTCTGTCTGTATGTCTGCCTCTCTGTGTGTATTTTTCTGTCTCTGTTTGCCTGACCTGTCTGTCTGTCTGTCTCTGTCTGTCTCTCTCTGTGTTTGTGAGATACGACCATCTCCAATTTATGGGCCATCTACGTGTCGGCACGCACACACACACGCGCACACCATCAACACTAATGATGCTTGATGAGTGGATCGACATTGCAGACACAGACACTGATATAGTGTGACGTCTGTGTCAACCTCCCCCCCCCCCCTGCCCCCCTGACAAAAAAGGCAAAACCAAAACAAACAAAAAAAAGAAAAGAAATACACATTACCTCATTTATTGTATAAACAAGGACATCAGACTAACAAAAAGACATTCTGCCCCCCCAAAAAAACCCAACAACAACCCAACAACAACAAAAAACAACAACCACGGCATGTAGATCTAGATCTAGCGCTAAATTGAACATGCTGGTCTTTTTGTTTTTTTTAAAAGTGTATACTTAGTTAAACCTAGACTGAAGCGTCATCTGTTGTGTCTTAAAGTGGTCCTTGTCCTTAGATGGTTGTTGTCCGCAAGCTCAACAGAGATAAGAACTCTTCCCAGGAAACTTACCTTCTCCTTTTCCTTCACCAGATGGGCTGCCAAAGTTACAGAGTGTTTGATGGCAAGATTGCCAAAGTTACAGAGTGTTTGATGGCAAGATTGCCAAAGTTACAGAGTGTTTGATGGCAAGATTGCCAAAGTTACAGAGTGTTTGATGGCAAGGTTGCCAAAGGTACAGAGTGTTTGATGGCAAGATTGCCAAAGTTACAGAGTGTTTGATGGCAAGATTGCCAAATGTACAGAGTGTTTGATGGCAAGATTGCCAAAGTTACAGAGTGTTTGATGGCAAGATTGCCAAAGTTACAGATTGTTTAATGGCAAGATTGCCAAAGTTACAGAGTGTTTAATGGCAAGATTGCCAAAGTTACAGAGTGTTTGATGGCAAGATTGCCAAAGTTACAGAGTGCTTGATGGCAAGATTGCCAAAGTTACAGAGTATTTGATGGCAAGATTGCCAAAGTTACAGAGTGTTTGATGGCAAGATTGCCAAAGTTACAGATTGTTTAATGACAAGATTGCAAAAGTACAGATGGTTAATGTTCCAAAGTTACAGATTGGTAATGGCCATACTGCCAAGGTACATATGGTTAATGTGCCAAAGTTACAGATTGGTAATGGCAAGACTGCAAAAGTTACAGAGTGTTAATGGCCAGACTGCCACACACATACTTGACACAAAACTTGCAGTTGCTCTTAAGGTTAGATGACACTCGTCTGTGTGGATTCCGTTTTCCAGTTTAGCTTGTGATACACTTACATCTTGGTAAAGTCTGACCAGAGCCTTAGAATGTTTCATTCTACATTATACTTTGCTTTTACTGTTCATCCATTTCGGGGACGGGATAACTCAGTGGTCAGAGCACTAGCTTTCCCCCAGCTAAGGTTAAGAAGCATCGAGCGTGGTTACCACTTGGATGAGTGACCGTTTGCGCGCCTTGGCTTCAGTACAGTCCTTCCAGTTCACCCAGCTGTAAATGGGTACCTGCCCTCTTTAGGGTCAGGTAAGGTAAAGCAGCGAAAGAGAGAGGAGATGGATGCCGCCCTCAATATGCTGGCCCTTGGAGAAGCTGAGGTCTCTGATACCTCGATCCCCTACGACCACACAGGTTATGGGACACCTTCACCTTTTATTCATCTATGTACAATTTTTTTTCCAAAGTTATCATTCGATCGTTCTTAGATATGTTTCACAGGTTTATTTCTATCTTAATGTTTTCAAGAGTAATACCTTTCTGTTTTGTTTGCTTTTTATTTTAGCTTGTTTTCATCTGGAATGATCTCCCTCTCTTATTTTGCTAAAAGCTTACATTAATTGAACCTTACAAATCCAGCCTCAAGACAAAACTTCTTTTCTGCTTACAATCTTCCTCCATTGTTACACCTCACATTTATCTGTCCCTACTTTTAACAACCAACCCCATCTCCATTGTCCCGTCTTAGTCTCCCCCCCCCCCCACTCTCTCTCTCCCTCTCTCTCTCTCTGTACGCATGCGAGCATGCGCGCCTGTGTCTGTGTGCACGCGCACACACCTTTCATTTTTATTTCTTTATTCTTTACCACTTTTTGGCAAAAACATCATTATTATTTTTTTGGGTTTCTTCCAGGGGACTAAACACTAACAGACTGTCTAGACAGCGGACCCCTCAGCGAAGCCTCTGCCAATTTCATGGCCCGTCTGTCATTCCAGAGACGACATTCACACAGTACTGCACTTTTATTTAGTTTGCTGTGCTGCTGTCTCCCATCCTTTCCAATCTGTCTTGAAGTGCCGATCTCTTGCTTGGCAAAATAACTGTGCGCTTGTCTATCTGTCTGTCTGTCTATTGCTTAGAAAATGACTGTGGATTTATCTGTCTGTCTGTCTCTTTAACTTTAGCAAATAACTCTCACACTGTACTGCACTTTTAGTTTGATGTACTGCCGTCTGCATCAGTTTCAATCTGTCCAGAGTGTCAATCTCTTCCGTAGCAAAGTTAAGAACTGTACTCTTGTCTGTCTGTCTGTCTCTCTGTCTGTTTGTCTGTCTCTTTTACTTACCAAATAACTCTCACACTGTACTGCACTTTTAGTTTGCTGTGCTGCTGTCTGCATCAGTTTCAATCTGTCCAGAGTGCCAATCTCTTCCTTAGCAAAGTTAATAACTGTACTCTTGTCTGTCTGTCTGTCTGTCTGTCTGCTTGTTTGTCTGTCCCTCTTGCTTACCAAATAACTCTCACACTGTACTGCACTTTTAGTTTGCTGTGCTGCTGTTGGCGTCACTTTCTTCAATCTGTCTGAAGTGCCGATCTCTTGCTTGGCAAAAATAACTGTGCACTTGTCTATCTGTCTGTCTCTTGCTTAGAAAATTACTGTGGATTCGTTTGTCTGTCTGTTTAATGTCTGTCTGTCTGTCTCTTTTACTTAGCGAATACCTCTCACACTGTGCTGCACTTTTAGTTTGCTGTGCTGCTGTTGGCGTCACTTTCTTCAATCTGTCTGAAGTCCCGATCTCTTGCTTGGCAAAAAACCCTGTGCACTTGTCTATCTGTCTGTCTATTGCTTAGAAAATTACTGTGGATTTATCTGTCTGTCTGTCTGTCTGTCTGTTTTACTTAGCAAATAACTCTCACACTGTACTGCACTTTTAGTTCGATGTACTGCCGTCTGCGTCACTTTCTTCAATCTGTCTTGAAGTGCCTGGTCACTTACTTAGCAACTGTCACACTGCACTGCACTTTTAGTGTGATGTACTGCCGTCTGCTGTCAGTTTTAACCTGTCTGGAGTGCCAATCTCTTGCTTTAGCAAAGTTAATAACTGTGCGCTTGTCTGCCTGTCTGTCTCTTTTACTTACCAAATAACTCTCACACTGTACTGCACTTTTATTTGTCTGTACTGCTTTCTGCGTCAGTTTCAATCAGTCTGAAGTGCTGGTTTCTTGGGTGGCAAATAACTGTTTACTTGTCTGTCTGTTTGTCTGTTTGTCAGCCAAATAACTGTGCACTTGTATGTCTGTCTGTCTCTGGCTGAGCAAATAATTGTACACTTGTCCGTCTGTCTCTTTTACTTACCAAATAGCTCTCACACTGTACTGCACTTTTAGTTTGATGTACTGCCGTCTGAGTCACTTTCTTCAATCTGTCTGGAGTGCCAATCTCTTGCTTCGCAAAGTTAATAATTGTGCACTTGTCTGTCTGTCTGTCTGTTTGTCTATCTCTCTTGCTTAACAAATTACTGTGCACTTGTTTGTCTGTCTGTCTCTTTTGCTTAGCAAATAACTATCTCACTGTACTGCACTTTTAGTGTGATGTACTGCTCTCTGCTGTCAGTTTCAATCTGTCTAGAGTGCCAATCTCTTCCTTCGCAAATAATAACTGTACTCTTGTCTGTCTGTCTGTCTCTCTGTCTGTTTGTCTGTCTCTTTTACTTAGCAAATAACTCTCACACTGTACTGCACTTTTAGATCACTGTGCTGCTGTCTGCATCAGTTTCAATCTGTCCAGAGTGCCAATCTCTTCCTTAGCAAAGTTAATAACTGTACTCTTGTCTGTCTGTCTGCTTGTTTGTCTGTCCCTCTTGCTTACCAAATAACTCTCACACTGTACTGCACTTTTAGTTTGCTGTGCTGCTGTTGGCGTCACTTTCTTCAATCTGTCTGAAGTGCCGATCTCTTGCTTGGCAAAAGAACTGTGCACTTGTCTATCTGTCTGTCTATTGCTTAGAAAATTACTGTGGATTCGTTTGTCTGTCTGTTTAATGTCTGTCTGTCTGTCTCTTTTACTTAGCAAATAACTCTCACACTGTACTGCACTTTTAGTGTGATGTACTGCCGTCTGCTGTCAGTTTCAGTCTGTCTAGAGAGCCAATCTCTTGCTTCGCAAAGTTAATAACTGTACGCTTGTCTGTCTGCCTGTCTCTTTTACTTGCCAAATAACTATCACACTGTACTGGACTTTAAGTTTGCTGTACTGCTGTCTTCATCAGTTTCAATCTGTCCAGAGTGCCAATCTCTTCCTTAGCAAAGTTAATAACTGTGCACTTGTCTGTCTGTCTGTTTGTCTGTCTCTTTTACTTACCAAATAGCTCTCACACTGTACTGCACTTTTAGTTTGATGTACTGCCGTCTGCGTCACTTTCAACCTGTTCAGAGTGTCAATCTCTTCCTTAGCAAAGTTAATAACTGTACTCTTATCTGTCGGTCTCTTTTACTTAGCAAATGACTCTCTCACTGTACTGCACTTTTAGTTCGATGTACTGCTGTCTACCTCAGTTTCAATCTGTCTGGAGTGCCAATCTCTTGTGTGGCAAAATTAACTATGCACTTGTCTGTCTGTCTGTCTCTTGCTTAGCCAAATAACTGTGCATTTGTCTGTCTGTCTGTTGTTTAGCCAGATAACTGTACACTTGTCTGTCTGTTTCACTTGCTTAGCGAATAACTGTACACTTGTCTGTCTGTGTGTTTCTTGCTTAGCATATAACTGTACTCTTGTCTGTCCATTTGTATGTCTGTCTCTCTCGCTTAGCAAATAGCTCTCACACTGTACAAGTTCGCTGTACTCCTGTCTGCATCAGTTTCGATCTGTCTGAAGTGCCGATCTCTTGCTTTAGCAAAGTTAATAACTGTACTCTTGTCTGTCCATTTGTATGTCTGTCTCTTTTGCTTACCAAATAGCTTTCACACTGTACTGGACTTTAAGTTTGCTGTACTGCTGTCTGCGTTAGTTTCAATCTGTCTGGAGTGCCACTATCTTCCTTCGCAAAGTTAATAACTGTACTCTTGTCTGTCTCTCTGTCTGTCTCTTTTACTACAAAATAACTCTCACACTGTACTGCACTTTAAGTTTGCTGTACTGCTGTCTGGTGTCACTTTCAATCTGTCTGAAGTTCCCATCTCTTGCTTTAGCAAATAACTGTGAACTTGTCTGTCTGTCCTTCTGTTTCTTAGCCAAATAACTGTGCAGTTGTACTGTCTGTCTTTTTCTCTTGCTTAGAAAATGACTGTGGCCTTTGTCTATCTGTCTGTTTTCTTACTTTAACTAAGTAACTGTGCACTTTGTCGCTGTCTGTCTGTCCTAGTCTGAGTTTCTTGCTAACAAATAACTGTGCTTTGCTGTCTGTCTGTCTGTTGCTTAGTTTAAAAAAACTGTGCACTTGTTGTCTGCCTGTCTTGTTTGTACTGTTTCTTGCTTAGTAAAATGCACTTGTGTGTATGTTTGTCTGTCTGTCTGTTTCTTGCTTAGAAATAACTGTGCATTGTTCTGTCTTGTCTGTCCTGTCTGTATGTGTCTTGCTTAGC
>CM054167.1:28720104-28722604 GCA_028751875.1 Rapana venosa | reverse complement strand
ATTCTTTTATATCAAGGATAATGGAATAAGAACTCGTTACATCCAGTCCCCGTGTGTATGCGGTTTTTGTAAATGTTGTCATCTGTTCCCACCGGCGCACACAATGGCCTACTCTTTCGAAAAGAGGAGCAGGATTTAACGTGTGCGCAAGATGTTCTGCGTATGAAAAGATGCACCGTGTACTTATTTTTCGGGCATTGTGGACATAGAGAAATACAAGTTAGTCACGAGAAAGATGGAAATGATCATCGAATGAGGATTGCTTGTGTTCCTACTACAGCGTTGCCCCGCCGCGCATGCATATTGGGCGGTAAGGAAGCTAGCAGACGACAAAGGACTGAGGGGGGTACACAGTGTTTGCTGAAAAAATATCTTTAAAAAATCAAACTTACCAAATTTGTGCAAAATCACACGAGTTTTGAGCCTGAGACTAGTCTTTCACACAAAAAAAGTAGATTTTATTTTTGTGGATGCCTTAGAACTTGCTGTATGAATGCCAGAGAAATTATAATAGGAAAACAGAAGGAAAAGGTGCAAAAACTTAAACTGGTGTGTAGCCAAAGAGACAAAAAATTAATATGGCCGCGGGAAGAAGGGGAGGGAAGTGTGGAAGTACAGAAGGAAAGGGACAGTAATGAGAGGTTGGGGGTGGGGGGTAGGGGTGGGTGGGTGGAGGAAGGGATAATGTGATTAGAGGAATGATGCACTTACATGATTATACAATTATGTTATAGGAGGGCTTTCGCATCGGTTTTTTTTCCTCCTTTCTGTTTTACTCTTTGTTTACACACTATTTGTCTGTCTGTCTGTGTGTCTGTCTGTCAATCTATTCCTATCTATCTACCTGTCTACTATCTACCTATTATCTATCATACTATCTATCTATCTATCTATCTATTATCTACTATATATATATCTGTCTCTCTCTATATATAATATAATATATATATATAATATATATATATATATAGAGAGAGGAGAGAGAGAGAAGAGAGAGAGAGAGAGAGAGAGAGAGAGATACAGATAGAAGAAAACGATGGTAGATAGACAGACAACAGAGACAGAAACAGAGAGAAGAAGACACGACAGATAGACGGAAGAGAGGAGAGAGAGAGAGAGAGAGAGAGAAGAGAGAGAGAGGATGAGAAAGAAGAGAGAGAGAGAAGACGAGACAGACAGACAGACACAAACACACAGACAGACAGACAACACACAACAGACAGAGAGACAGACAGACAACAGACAGACAGACAGAGACAGAGAGAGACAGAGAAGACAAACTGCAGCAATGGTTGAGGACATTTCTGTTTATCCTTGCAAACCTTCGAGACTTCCAACCATCTGCTCCCAAAAGTTTCTACACACACCCACAACATTCCCAACCATCCCCCCCCACCACCCCCACCCTCCTACCCACCCCCCTCCCCCCCCCTATTACCTCCGTACCCCTCTACTGTACCCCCCCCCCCCCCCCCACACCACACACACATACCCCCCACGAAAAACCTTTCAGTTGTCATCTCCTGCCCCATCCATCCATTTACCCCCCCCCCCTCCTCCCCCTGTCTCTCCATTTCCCCTGGGAAAGAAAGAAGAAGAAAAATCAATGGCCGGCCGTACAGTTCTGCCAGGTCTCTCTCCCTCCTCTCTGTCTCTCTCTGTCTCTCTCTCTCTCTCTCTCTCTCTCTCTCACTCTTCTCTCCTCTCTCTTCTCTCTCCCCCTCTCTCCTTCTCTCTCCCCTCTCTCTCCCTCCCTTATCTCTCTCACTCCCTCTCTCTCTTCCCTCCCCCCCCCTCTCTCTCTTGTATCTTGCTGTCTACCCTCTATCTTACTTTATATCCTATATTACCTAATTATAATCAGTGTATCAGTTTTCATGTTAATGTTTGATTTATTGGAGAATTATATGTTTATTAACGTATATCTCTTTTCTCAACCAAAAAAATATCTATGTATCTCTTGAAATTAATGCTCAAGTGACTTAGGGATTATGTATTGTTAAATGTAATTTTATTAAAAAATAATCATGTTGTCGTTGTTGTAGTAAGATTTTTACCTTTATGTTGTTGATAGTCCCTAACCAGGGCAAGGGCCGGATGAAAAAAAAGTATGCGCATGTTTATTCTGTTACCCTCGAAAAATAAAGATTCATTCATTCATTCCATTCATTCATTCATCTCTCTCTCTCATCACTCCTTATGTCAGCGGGGTTGTTTTGGTTTTTTTTCACTGATGTTCAAAATTATTGGCATCAAAAGTGGCTAGTTTGTAATCCCTTTGCAAGAATTATATTTTTTAATATTTTTTTTTAGATAAAAAAAAGGAAAAAAAACCATAAAAAATTACCCAAGGTGTTGACTTTTCCCCCTCTGATAATGTTCCAAAGTAAGGCATAGTTTTTGTTCTGTATCTATTTTTTTCCCTTTTTCTAACAATGAAGAAATAAATAATAATAATAAAAAAATGATGATGATGATGCATGATGATGATGATGATGAT
>CM054167.1:28692604-28697604 GCA_028751875.1 Rapana venosa | reverse complement strand
CTCCACATTTTGTCATCAGCTCTGACTCTCTGTCATTTCCACTGCTAATTAAAGTTGTCCTGCTTATCTGTTGGGTTTTTTTTCCCTTGGTATTTTTAAAATATTTGTTATCTATACATTTTTCATAATAATAATAATGTCCATTGAAAAGCCAAGCCTATTTCTTTAATATGTGGTTTTGAAATGTCACTGTTTTCAATTTCGCTTTCTCATAGATTCTTCCAGTCAGCTAGAATTAACTCAATAAATAAAGAGAGGAATACGATTAAAGTTGTTTACTCTCAAAAAGATTACAGTAATATTAAAAAATAAACCAAAAAAAACCCCAACATAAATGATCAACTGCCACCACTCTTTTTTGTTTTGTTTTTTAAGGGTATTTATTAAAAGAGATGTATGGAAGGACGTTTTATTATAAACGATCTTACCTAATATGTTTACAGTATATATTGTTAAATACGTGTATGGGAAGCACATTTTATCAGAAACAATCTAACTAATATGTTTAAGGTATAAATTATTGTATACATGTATGGGAAGCGCATTTTATCAGAAACAATCTTACCTAATAATTATGGTTCCAGTATAAATTGTTGCATACGTCAGAAACAATCTTACCTAATATGTTTACAGTATATATTGTTAAATACGTGTATGGGAAGCACATTTTATCAGAAACAATCTAACTAATATGTTTAAGGTATAAATTATTGTATACGTGTATGGGAAGCGCATTTTATCAGAAACAATCTTACCTAATAATTATGGTTGCAGTATAAATTGTTGTATACGTGTATGGGAAGCACATTTTGTCAGAAACAATCTGACCTAATATGGTTACAGTATATATTGTTAAATACGTGTATGGGAAGCACATTTTATCAGAAACAATCTAACTAATATGTTTAAGGTATAAATTATTGTATACATGTATGGGAAGCGCATTTTATCAGAAACAATCTTACCTAATAATTATGGTTGCAGTATAAATTGTTGTATACGTGTATGGGAAGCACATTTTGTCAGAAACAATCTGACCTAATATGGTTACAGTATATATTGTTAAATACGTGTATGGAAGCACATTTTATCAGAAACAATCTTACCTAATATGGTTACAGTATATACTGTTAAATACGTGTATGGGAAGACATTTTATCAGAAACAACAATACCTAATATGGTTAAAGTTTAAATTATTGCAAACGTGTATGGGAAGACATTTTATCATAAACAATATTACCAAATATGGTTACAGAATAAACTATTGCAAACGTGTATGGAAGCACGTTTTATCAGAAACAATTTTACCTAATATGGTTACAGTATAAATTATTGTATACGAGTATGGGAGGACATTTTATCATAAGCAATCTTATCTAATATGGTTACAGTGTAAATTATTGTATACGTGTATGGGAAGCACATTTTATCAGAAACAAACTTACCTAATATGTTTATAGTATATATTGTTAAATACGTGTATGGGAAGACATTTTGTCAAAAACAAGATTACCTAATATGGTTGCAGTATAAATTGTTGCATACGTGCATGGGAACACATTTTATCAGAAACAATCTTACCTAATATGTTTACAGTATAAATTAGTGTATACGTGTATGGGAAGCGCATTTTGTCAGAAACAATCTTACCTAAAATGTTTCAGGTATAAATTATTGTATAAGTACATGGGAAGACATTTTATCAGAAATACTATCACCTAGTATGTTTACAGTATAAATTGTTGCAAACGTGTATGGGAAGACGTTTTATCAGAAACAATCTTACCTAATAATTATGGTTACAGTATAAATTGTTGCATACGTGTATGGGAAGACGTTTTATCAGAAACAATCTTACCTAATAATTATGGTTACAGTATAAATTGTTGCATACGTGTATGGAAAGACATTTTATCATAAACAATCTTACCTAATATGTTTATACTATAAATTATTGTATACGTATATGGGAAGACATTTTATCAGAAACAATCAGACCTAATATGGATAAGGTTTCAATTGTTGTATACCTGTATGGGACGGGACAGCTCAGTGGTCGGAGCACACGCTTTCCCCCAGCCAAGTTAAGCTGCATCGAGCGTGGTTACCAGTTGGATGGGTGACCGTTTGCGCGCCTTGGCTTCAGTACAGTTCCCCCAGTTCACCCAGCTGTCAATGGGTACCTGCCCTCTTTAGGGTCAGGGAAGGTAAAGCAGCGAGGGAGAGGAGATTGGCGCCGCCCTCAATATGCTGGCCCTAGAGAAGTGAGGTCTCTGACGCCTCGCTCCCCTACGACCTTATAGGTTATGAGACTCCTTTACCTTACCTTTATACCTGTATGAATACGGAATCATGCAACATTCTTGCAGGTAAAATTCCGTGGACGCAAAGAAGTGCACGCTTATAAACATGCACGCCCTCTCACTCTCTCTCTCTCTCTCTCTCTCTCTCTCTCCCTCTCTCTCTCTCTCTCTCTCCCTTTCTCTCTCCTCTCTCTCTCTCTCTCTCTCTCTCTCTCTCTTCCCCTCTCCTCTCTCTCTCTCTCTCTCTCCCTTTCTCTCTCTCTCTATCTATCTCTCTCTCTCTCTTCCCCCTCTCCTCTCTCTCTCTCTCTCTCCCTTTCTCTCTCTCTCTCTCTCTCTCTCTCTCTCTCTCTCCTCCCTCTCTCTCTCTCTCTCTCTCTCTCTCTCCCTTTCTCTTCTCTACCTCTCTCTCTCTAACTCACACACACACACACACACATCTTGCGCACACATTAAAACCCGTTCCGTTTTTCCGGAAGAGTAGGCCATTGAGAACTGGTGGGAACGGATGACAAAAATGTACAAAGCTGCACACACACACACACACACACACACACACACACACACACACACACACACACACACACACACACACACACACACACACACACACACACACACACACACACACACACACACATACAAACACACACACACACACACACACACACACACACACACAAACACACACACACACACACACACACACACACACACACACACACACACAACACACACACAGGGGACTGGATGTTAAAAAAAAATCACACGAGCGCTTTATTCCATTATCCTCGAAAGATACTACTACTACTACTACTACTACTACTATAATAATGATAATGATATTTATAATATAATATTGATAATAATAATAATAATAATAATAAAAATAACAGAACACACACAACTGGATGATTGAACATAATAATAACCAAACTTTACAAAAGAGACAAAACAGATAAATGAATACACGAACACGGAACAATCTAGATAATAAAAACCACACAGACAAGAAAGTACAAAAAAACATCAACAAAAGCAACAACAACAACAACAACAAAGCGAATAGCTATATACAAACACGCACAATCTCAATAATTAAAACTCAAACCCACACAAAAAAAGAAAACAAACACATCAACGCATTAATTTACAAGACAGGAAAAAATGAAAACAAAAATAACGTGAAGACAACTCCCCTCCCCTAAACAAGCAAACAAGAAAACAAACAAAAAAACAAACAAACAAAGCTATACAAACATCCACAATTTAAATGACGCCACCACAACCAAAATTAACGAGAAATCGAAAATATAAAAAACCAACAACCAATTTTCAATTTTGAGCAGATGGCTTTTGAAACTGCTTAACGACTTGGAGCCAGAGGCGTTTGCTTGTTTCGTTTTTAAATTTTAAAAAACTTTTTTTTTAGCAGCCTATTCAACTATCGATCTTCGTGAAGACATTACTCTTCATCTGAAAATGTTTCAGACATAAAGAAGATTTCAGAGATCTAGAAACTGATACAGACCAAAATGAGCTCCTCTTACAAAATTACGATTTCTAAAGTGGGTTTTTTGTTTCCTCAAAGCGATTTTTTGGGGGGTCACAACATTCAAAATATTTATTCTGAAGTACATTTTTTTCTTTCTTGAATAAAACGGTGACAGCTACCATCTACCCATACTCATTTGTATGTCCCCAGATAGGGAAAACAAATACTGTTGCAGACAGAAAAAAAGACAAGAAAATGGGTGGCACTGCTCTTGTGGCGACGTGCTCTCCCCGGGGAGAGCAGCCCGAATTTCACGCAGAGAAATCTGCGTGATTTAAAGTGTAATAAATAAATAAATAAATCAGCGTATATCCATCCATACGCGACCATAATAATATTATTCATCTCTATATTCCTCCCCCCCAAGCCCCCCCCCCCCCCCCCCCCTGTGTGGGGATGATGCCGAGGAACCTGTCAGTATAAAAAGCATCCTTACCTTCTGGAAATTCTGTGCTAAAAAAAAAAAGAAATCTCCTCTTTTCTATCCCTCTCTTCGTTTCTGCTTTGTTCCTTTTTCTTCCGGACTCTTTCTTCCTGTCAATTTTCTGCCTTCTTGGTCCATTCTCCTTCTTGGTCCATTCTCCTTCTTGGTCCATTCTCCTTCTTGGTCCATTCTCCTTCTTGGTCCATTCTCCTTCTTGGTCCATTCTCCTTTTTGGTCCATTCTCCTTCTTGGTCCATTCTCCTTCTTGGTCCATTCTCCTTCTTGGTCCATTTTCCTTCTTGGTCCACATTCTCCTTCTTGGTCCATTCTCCTTCTTGGTCCATTCTCCTTCTTGGTCCATTCTCCCTTTTTGGTCCATTTTCCTTCTTGGTCCATTCTCCCTTTTTGGTCCATTTTCCTACTTGGTCCATTTTCCTTCTTGGTCCATTTTCCTTCTTGGTCCATTTTCCTTCTTGGTCCATTCTCCCTTTTTGGTCCATTCTCCTTCTTGGTCCATTTTCCTTCTTGGTCCATTTTCCTTCTTGGTCCATTCTCCCTTTTTGGTCCATTCTCCTTCTTGGTCCATTCTCCTTCCTGGTCCATATTCTCCTTTTTGGTCCATTTTCCCTTTTTGGTCCACATTCTCCTTCTTGGTCCATTTTCCTTCTTGGTCCATTCTCCCTTTTTGGTCCACATTCTCCTTCTTGGTCCATTCT
>CM054167.1:28682604-28687604 GCA_028751875.1 Rapana venosa | reverse complement strand
CCCCCCCTAAAATCTAGGGTTTGGCATGGAGACTGAAAACAATTTGTATCTAATTTGAAAACATCTTTTATTTTTCTGTCGCCTCTTCCATTCTCTCTCTCTTCCCCCTCCCTCCCCTTCTTTTTGAGATTTTTTTTTGTTTTTGAGAAAAAAAGCTTCGAGATAAAATGAATTAAAAAAAAATTTTCTCTGGTATTTTTTTTTTTTTACTGGCATGTTTTTCTTTTTCTTTTTCTTTTCTTTCCTGTCTTTTTCTACCGGTTTAAAAAAAATTGGTGGGATGAGTTTGACGGGGAGGAAGGAAAACGAAGTGTATGTAGTTCTTTCGATTTTCTTGATTTTTTTCAATTCTTCTCTAAGGGACCTTTTTTTTCTTGTTTCTGTCTTTTTTATCCCCTCTTTCCGTTTGAGGTTGTGTGAAAGATTAAAAGTGAAATTGTTTTTGTTTCACTTCTTTCTTTCTTTCCTTCTATCTTTCTTTCTTTTTTTTCCTTTTCTTTCTCCGCCCCCCCCCCCCCTCCCCTTCCATCCTCCTTATTCTTGTTGTTGCTGTTCTCAGTCTTTTTCTCCTTCTTCTTCTTCTCCTCATCCTCCTTCTTCTACTCCTTCTACTCCTCATTTTTTTCTTCTCATTCTCCTTCTTCTTCTCCTTCTTCACATTCTTCTTCTTCTTCTTCTTCTTCTTCTTCTTCGTCTTCTTCTTCTTCGCAATTCTTCTTCTTCTTCTTCTTCTTCTTCTTCTTCTTCTTCTTCTTCTTCTTCTTCTTCTTCTTCTTCTTCTTCTTCTTCTTCTTCTTCTTCTTCTTCTTCTTCTTCTTCTCCTTCATCTTCGCATTCCTCTTCTTCCTCTAATTTAATATCAATCTCTGACGTAATTATTTCCTTTAGACTGTGATGTATGGAAACCTTCAAGAAAATAAAGTTGTTGCTTCCAGTTTTTCTTTTCTTTTATATTTCCTGTCTCTCTCCTTCTGTCTTTTATCCCTTTTTTTTTACAATCGTCTGCAAAACACAACCCCAACCCTTAATGGTGAGACATTGCGTGATATTTTACATAAGTTTTTCTGGGTTTTTTTCTTCTTTTTATTCCCCCTTTTTTTCCCCGCTCAAATCTTTCTTAGTCTGTTTGTTTCCATTTCTTTCACCTTTCTTCTTGTTTTTGTTGTTGTGGTATAACCTTTAACATTGTGAATCCACGATTGGAAAATGAAAAAAAGTAATACTTATTTATCTCTTCCTTTTTTTTCTTTTTTCTTGTTTTGTTGTTGTTGTTGGATAACCTTTAACATGGGCAATCCACGATTGAAAATAATAAAGAGAAGTATATATTTCTCTCTTCCTTTGTTTTCTTCTTTGTTTTATTATCTTTCTCTATTACAGCTTCTGTAATCTGTTTCTTTTCTTTTCTTTTCTTTCTCTGTCTTTTCTTTAAAAATCTCTGAACTGTGAGGTTTCGAATCCATTGACAGTAATGGAATGAAATGTAAGAATTCCACTCTAGTCTTTTTCCAATTTTTTTTTATTCGTTTTTCCTGGTCTTTCCTTTCTTTCTTCTAAAAGCGACAGCAGAAATACAATGTGTATCATTTTCCTTTCTCGTTGAGTTTTAAGAGATTTCCAGGTGTTCTTATTTCTTTTCTTTTTTTCTTTTCGTGACTTTTTTTTTAAAAATTCGGGTGTTTTGGAAGCCAAAAAGGTATCACTCTCTCTCTCTCTCTCTCTCTCTCTCTCTCTCTCTCTCTCTCTCTCTCTCTCTCTCTCTCCCCTCTCTCTCTCTCTCTCCCTCTGTCTCCCTCTGTCTGTCTGTCTGTCTGCCTGTCTGTCTCTCTCTCTCTCCCTCCCTCTCCCCTCTCTCTCCCTGTCTTTCTCCCCCTCCTTCCCTCTCTCTCCCTCTCTCCCTCCTCTCTCTCCCTCCCCTTCTCTCCCCTCCCTCCCCCTCTCTCTCTCCCTCTCCCTCCCTCTCTCTCTCTCCTCTCTCTCACCCCCCTCTCTTCTCCATTTCTTTGTGTGGTTTCTTCTCCATTTTCTACTCCGTTCTTTTCTTTCTATTTTTTTATTTTTTTTTTTTTTAATATTATTTTAAATTGTCTTTCTGTTTCAATCTGTGATGTCTGCTGGAGTCCCTAAAACGGAAAGCAAAAAAAAAAAAAAAGCAAAACAGTTGGTTTTGATTTCTCCTCCCCCCCCCCCAGCCCCCCTCCCCCTACCCCCCCCCTTTTATCTCTTCTCAGACGTAATCCACATTTTTCGCCTAAATATCTGTCCTGGTCTTCTAAATCTTATTATAAATCTATTTGTTGTCTTTCCGTTTAAAAAAAAGCCAGGACAGAAAATGAGATGAGTGCAATTTTGGGGTGGGGGGGGGGAGGGGGGGAAGAGGGGGGGGGGGGGGTTCTCCCCTTTTTTTGTTTTTTTTTTTGTTTTTTGTTTTTGTTGTGTGTCTTCTGCTGCCAAGAAAAAGGGGAAGAATATGAAGAAGAGGGGGGTCTCTTGTCTTAGAGACCTTGTCGATTCCTATCATTACCATGGCAACGCTAACGCTATTGGCTAAAAGAAAAACAAGAAAAGAAAAGAAAAAAAACCCAACAACCCAGGAATCTTGTAGTGGAGAGTACATGCTTTTTGGTGAAAGAGAGGGAAGAGTAGAACAATAGGGTGGGGGGGGGGAAGGTGGGGGGGGTGGGGGGGGGGGTTGGTGGGTGGCAGGAAGACAGACAGACACATCTAGCCAACGAGATCCAACCATCATTAGAGCATCCGATTTCCTCCCACTACTCTCCCCCACCATGCCGCATCATCCATCCATCCACCATCATCCATCCTCCATCCATCCTCCATCCACCATCCATCCTCCATCCATCATTCATCCTCTTTCCCTCAACCCACCCACCCATCCATCCATCCATCCATCCTCCATCCATCCCTTTCCATCCCTCCCTCCATTCATCCATCCCTTCATTTCCCTCCCTCGATAAATCTACCCACCCACCCCCCATCCACCATCCATCCATCATCCATCCATCCTATCCATCCATCCTCCATTTATTCATCCATCCATCAATCCTCCATCCCTCCATCCGTCAACCATCACCACCCTCCATCAACCGACCGACCACCCCCACCCATCCCTCCATCCATCCACCAAAACCCCCACACACACACCACACCACCAACAACACACACACACACACACACACACCACACACACACACACACACACACACACACACACAAAACACACACAGACAAGACAGACAGAGCACAAAACAAAAAAAAGAAGAAGAAAGAAGAAGAAGAAGAAGAAGAAGAAGAAGAAGAAAAAAGAAGAAGAAGAAGAAGAAGAAAAGAAAAAGAAAGCAAGATAGAAAGAAAGAAAGAAAGAAAGGAAAAGAAGGAAAGAAAGAAAAAGAAAGAAAGAAGAAAAAGAAGAAGAAAAGAAAAGGGAAAAGCGAAGAAGAAGAAGAAGAAAAAATTGCGAAGAAGGGAAAAAGAAGAAGAAAAGAAAAAAGAAAGAAGAAGAAGGAAGAAAGAAGGGAAAAAGAAGAAGAAGCGGAAGAAAAAAAGGAAAAAAAAGAAAGAATGCGAAAAGAAAGAAGAAGAAAGAAAAAGAAGAAAAGAAGAAGAAGAAGGGAAAAAGAAGAAGAAGAAGAAGAAGAAGAAGAAGAAGAAGAAAAAAAGAAAGATAGAAAAGAAAGAAAAAAAGAAAGAAAGAAAAAGGGAAATTTCAAAAGAAGAATACAAAAAGAAGAAGAAGAAGAAGAAGAATTGCGAAGAAGAAGAAGAGAAGAAGAAGAAGAAGAAGAAGAAGAAGAAGGAAGAAGAAGAAAGAAAGAAGAAGAAGAATTGGAAAAAAGAAAATTGGAAGAAGAAGAAAAAGAAGAATTGCGAAGAAGAAGAAGAAAAAGAATGCGAAGAAGAAGAAGAAGAAGAAGAAGAAGAAGAAGAAGAAGAAAAAGAAGAAGAAGAAGAAGAAGAAGAAGAAGAAAAAGAAAGAAAGAAAGAAGAAGAAGAAGAAGAAGAAGAAGAAGAAGAAGAAGAAGAAGAAGAAGAAGAAGAAGAAGAAGAAGAAGAAAAAAGAAGAAGAAGAATGCGAAGAAGAAGAATTGCGAAGAAGAAGAAGAAGAAGAATTGCGAAGAAGAAGAAGAAGAAGAAGAGAAGAACAAGAAGAAGAAGAAGAAGAAGAAGAAGAAGAAGAAGAAGAGAAGAAAAAGAAGAAGAAAAGAAGAAGAACGGGGGCAGCAGCACACACAAGCGCAGAACACTAGGGATGATCGATCGATATCTCAAGGTCACAGACTGTCTGTGGCACGACACGACACGACACGGCACGACACGACACAACGCAGCGCAGCACAGCATAGCACAGCACAGCATGGCATGAAACCGGCAGAGAAGAGAGTGAGAGAGAGAAGAGAGAGAGGAGAGAGAGAGAGAAGAGAGAGAGGAGAGAGAGAGAGAGAGAGGAGAGAGAGAGAGAGGGGGGGGAGGGAGAGGGGGGGAGACAGATGAGACAGACAGAAAAAACAGACAGAGAGAACAGAGACAGATACAGACAGACAGAAACAGAGACACAGAGAAAGAGAGGAGAGGAGAGAGAGAGAGAGGAAATAGAGAGAGAGAGAGAGAGGAGAGAGAGAGAGAGGAGAGAGAGAGAGAGAGAGAGAGAGAAGCCAGAGAGAGACAGAAAGAGTCAGAAGACAGAAAGAGAGAAAGAGAGAGAGAGAGACAGAGAGAGAGAGAGAGAGACAGACAGACAGACAGACCGGCTGACTGAGAAAGGACAGAGACAGACAGAGAGAGAGACAGACAGAGTAGAGAGAGAGAGGAGAAGACAGACATAGTCTGGAGAAATAGAAGAGAGAGAGAGGTAGAGAGGAGAGAGAGATAGTAGATAGAGAGAGAGAGAGAGAGAGAGAGAGAGAGAGAGAGAGAGAGAGAGAGAGAGAGAGAGAGAGAGAGAGAGAGAGAGAAAGATGCTGAATCAGCAATTCTGCCGGCA
>CM054167.1:28670104-28675104 GCA_028751875.1 Rapana venosa | reverse complement strand
AGAATGACGTGAAGTCTATTTCAAGACATTCACTTATCCCTCTGACATTTCGAACTGAACTTACTAAGAAGAAAAAAAACATAATAATAAAAGGGAAAAATTGGTACAACCGCCCTCCCCCCACCTCCACACACACCCACACACACAAAACACACACCCAACCACACACACACACAAACACACACACACACACACACCACACACACACACACACACCACACACACACACACACACACACACACACACACACACACACACACACACACACACAGAGCGAGTACATTCTTCATGTCTAAATCACTTGTAAAACAACAGGTGCAAACATTAATGTCACTGTCGAATTTTTCCTTTGGGCGATTTCAAGTTAGAAAGGTGGTTGTTTGATGAATGACAAACAAGAAGAGTTCAAAGAGGAGGAGGAGGAGGAGGCGGAGGAAGAGGAAGAGGAGAAGGAGAAGGAAGAAAAGGAGGAGGAGGAGGAAGAGGAAGAAGAGGAGAAGGAGAAGGAAGAGGAGAAGGAGGAGGCGGAGGAAGAGGAAGAGGAGAAGGCAAAGGAAGAGGAGGATGAGGAGGAGGAAGAGGAGGAGGAAGGAAGAGGAGGAGGAAGGAGAAGAGAAGGAGGAGGCGGAGGAAAAGGAAAGAGGAGGAAAAGGAGAAGGAAGGAGGAGGAGAAGGAAGAGGAGGAGGAAGAGGAGGAGAGGAAGAGGAGGAAGGAGGAGGGAGGAAGAGGAGGAGAAGGAAGAAGAGGAGGAGGAGGAGGAAGAGGAGAGGAGGAAGAGGAGGAGGAGGAGAGAGGAAGAAGAGGAGGAGGAGGAAGAGGAGGAGGAGGAGAAGGAAGAAGAGGAGGAGGAGGAAGAGGAGGAGGAGGAAGAGGAGGAGGAGGAGAAAGAAGAGAGGAGGAGGAGAAGAGGAGGAGGAGGAGAAGGAGAAGGAGGAGAGGAGGGGAGGAAGAGGAAGAGGAGGAAGAGGAAGAGGAGGAGAAGGAGGAAGAGGAAGAGAGGAAGAAGAGGAGGAGGAGGAGAAGGAAGAAGAGGAGGAGGAGGAAGAGGGGAGGAGAGAAGGAGAAGGAGAAGGAAAAAAAGGAGGAGGAGGAGGAGGAGGAAGGAGGAGGAAGGAAAGGGGAGAGGAGAGGAGGAGGAGGGGAGGAGGAGGAGGCGGAAGGAAGAGGAGGAGAAAGGAGAGGAGGAGGAAGGAGGGGAGAGAAAAAGGGAGGAGGAAGAGGAAGAGGAAGGGGGAGGAGGAGGAAAGGAGGGAGAGGGGAGGAAAGGAGGAGGAGGAGGAGGAGGAGGAGGGAGGAAAAGGAGAAGGAGGAGGAGGAGAAGGAAGGAGGAGGAGGAGAGAGGAGGAAAAAAGGAGAAGGAGGAGGAGGAGAAGGAGAAGGAGGAGAGGAGGAGGGGGGAGGAGAAGGAGGAGGAGGAGGAGGAAGAGGAGGAGGGAAGGGAAAGAGGAAAGGAAGGGAGAAGAAGGAGAAGGAGGGAGGAGGAGGAAAGGAGGAGGAAGAGGAAGAAAAGGAGGAAAGGGAAGAGAAAGAGGAGGAGGAGGAGGAGGGAGGAGGAGGAGGGGAGGAGGAAAGAGGAGGAGGAGGAGAGGAGGGAAGAGGAGAGGAAGGAGAGGAAGAGGAGGAAGAGGAAGGAGGAGGAGAGGAGGAGGAGGAGGAGGAGGAGAGGAGGAGGAGGAGGAGGAAAGAGGAAGAGGAAGACGAGAAGAAGGAGAGGAAGAAGAGAAAGAGGAGGAGGGAAGGGAAGAGGGGAGAGAGGAGGAGAGGAGGAGAAGAGGAAGAGGAGGAGGAGGGAAGGGAAGACGAGAAGAAGGAGAAGGAAGAAGAGAAAGAGGAGGAGGAGGAAGAGGAGGAGAAGGAGGAGGAGGAGGAGAAAGGGGGAGGAGGAGGAGGAAGGAAGGGGGGGGAGGTATATGTAGGGATAAAAAAAAAAGATGGAAGGAAGAGGATGAGAAAAAGGGGAGAAATATTTGTTCCGTTGATGTGTCTCTTGAGGGAGTGTGTATAGGATGATGAATGGATTGAAAGAATGAATGAAAGCGAAAGAGAGAAAAGGGAAGGGATGGGCTGAGGGTGAGGGGGGTGGAGAAGAGGTAAAAAAAAAGCAGGAGGGAGAGAGGAGAGAGAGGGAGGTGAAAAAAGAGGTAAAGAAGAAGAGAAGAAAAAGGAGGAGGAGGGGAGAGAGAGAGGGGAAAAGAGAGAGAGGAGAGGAGAGAGAAGAGAGAGGAGAGGAGAGAGAGGGAGAGAGAGAGAGAGAGAGAGTGAGAGAGAGAGAGAGAGAGAGACAGGGAGAGAGGGAGAGAGAGAGAGAGGGGGAGAGAGGAGAAGAGAGAAAGAGAGAGGGAGAAAGAGCTAAATAGGAGAGGGAGAGAGTGTGGAGGTGAAGAAGAGGTAAATAAAGACAGTGAGAGAGAGAGCGAGAGAGAGAGAGGAGAGGAGAGAGAGGAGAGAGAGAGAGAGGAGGATAGGAGAGAGAGGAGAGAGAGAGATGAGAGAGAGAGAATGACAACGACAATGACATTGAGGATAGAGGTGAGGAGAGAGAGGAAAAAGAGAGAGGGAGAGAGTAAATAAGGGGAGGGAGAGAGGGGTGGGGGTGAAGAAGAGGTAATAAAGAGAGTGAGACAGAGAGAGAGAGAGAGGGAAGAGAGAGAGAGAGAGAGCGATAAGAGATGAGAGAGATGAGGAGGTGAGAGAGGGGGGAGAGAGTGGGAGAGAGGGGGGGGAGAGAAAGAGAGGGGAGTGTGTGTGTGATGTGTGTGGGTAGTGCGTGTGCGAGGGTGTGTTTGCGAGCTAAGGTGCTAACGTAGGTGTGTGTGTGTACGTATGTGTGTGTATATGTGCATGCATGCATGTGCATGCGTGTGCATGCCTGTGCAAATTCTATGCATGCGTGATGAAACGAATGTACATAATCCATACTAGCTTACACTACTGCCGCGCACTCCAACTCCAACTCCAATCCAGCAAATGTAATCATTAGTTTCAATATTTGCAGACGACGACACGACCCCCCCCCCCCCCCTCCCAACTTCCCCCAAAAAGAAAGATCTAAAACGGACAAACTTTTTCCAGCATGCACACACACACACACACACACACGCACAACACACACACACACACAACACACCCCACACACACACACGCACACACACACACACACACACACACACACATACACACACATACACACACACACACATACACACACATACACACACACACACACACACACACACACACACAACACACCACACACATACACACACCACACACAAAACACACACACACCCCACACACACCACACACACGCCACACACATACACCCCATACACACACACACACAATAAAACATACACACAACACACTACACACACACACACACACACACACACATACACACACACGCCACACACACACACACACACATACACACATACATACACACACATACACACACAAAACACACACACACACACACACACACACACAACACACACACACACACAACACACACACACACACACACACCCCACACACCCCACACATACACACACATACACACACACACACTACACACACACATACACACACATACACACACATTACACACACACACACATACACACATACACACATACACATACACACACATACAGAGACCACAAAGGGGAGAGAGAGAGGAGAGAGAGGGAGAGAAGTGAGAGAGAGAGGAGAGAGAGAGAGAGAGGAGAGAGAGAGACAAGACAGACAGACAGACAGACAGCAGACAGACAGCACAGACAGAAAGGACAGAGACAGACATAGAGAGAGAGATCAACCCTCAGACGAAGTGGCAAAAAACATTCAGCAGACAGACAGAGATGCTAATTATATAGATTATTCCAAAACTTTTTTGAAATCAGTGCAAGACTCTCCCTCTTCCACCCCACCCCTTTCCACTCCACCCTTCCTCCTCCCCCCCCCCCCCCCCAACCACACACACACACACCTCCCTCATCTCTTCAGCAGATGGGAAGGGAATCTGACGGGTGATGCTTAGGAGGAGGGGTGAAGGGGGTGGGGGTGGGGGTGGGGGTGGAGGGAGGGGGTGGGTGGGTAGGGGGTGGGAGAGAGAGGACTTTCATCATCGATTTATCAGGCGCCACTAGTTCTCGCTGAAGCTGATAACATACAAATTGATGTCTCGCTCTGTGTGTGTGTGTGTGTGTGTGGGCTCTCTCTCTCACACACTCACACACACACATACACAGACACACAACACGCACACGCATGCGCGCGCGCACACACACAACAAAAAACACACACACACACACACACACACACACACACACACCACACACACACACACACACACACACACACAGAGTTAGAGATGAGATCATTAATACTATTATAAGTGTTCATGTTTTTGGTTTGATAGTCCAGTTGATTATGGGCTTTTGATTTGTGTATTGTGTAGGGGTTTTATTTGTTTGAATAATTGTCTCTTTATTATTATTTTTTCTATTTGATTGAATGTTTTTCCCCTTTCTCATTGATACTCCACCTCCACCCCCATCCCCCATCCTTTCCAATGCTTTTTTGTTGTTATCATCGTTATGTTGTTGTTTCATGGTGATGGGGATTATTTGTTATATTGTTGTCTCATGGTGATGGGTGATTATCATTATTATTGCATCTCTATTAAAATTGTCATTATTATGGACTTATTTGACAGATTTTGCTTGTTTGATAATTATTGTGTGCATATATTATATTTAAAAAGCGCTAATTGAAGAGTATGAGCGCATATGAGCACACGTTTGCGTGGGTGGAGGAGGAGAGGAGAGATATCATTGCAGGCAATATTGTCAGTACTAATGACAATGATGTTTCCCTGTTCCCGACGGCAGATATGCCCTATCCATCCCCATCGCCTATGCATGATGATGTTGTCCATGCTTTCTTAGTTGCAACGGGCAAAAAGTTCTTGGTTGGAGATGGTCTCAGGCCAGAAGA
>CM054167.1:28660104-28662604 GCA_028751875.1 Rapana venosa | reverse complement strand
GGCAGTTAGTGACAGTGTAACAGTCTACATTCAACTGACCTTGTTCCACAAGTATCAAGCTTACACACCAAAAATATAATATATCTACATATTGCAAGATTCAGAAAGTGGCAGAAGAAGAAGCTGAAACGGTTTATTACAAAAAATAAAATGTCGATGTTTAACCATGAATCTGATCAGCATGTGTTTTGATTTGTTTTCGCAAAGCATGGATCAAAACTGAGCATTCTTATGTAACAGAAACTGTTTTAAAAAATCAGAAAAATGTCCATATATGTCTAGCATTAATCAATTTGACAGAGTCAATATGATCCGAATCTCAAGAAATGCTGCATTCTAAATTTATGCTGACATCCTAAATAATGCAATATAAGTGACCCCCAAAAATTCATCATATTCTAATCTCAGACAACAATACCATCTTTGAATTAAGTAAAATCACACGATCAAACATTGGCGTGGCGTCGGCTTTTAGCCTTCAGACACAATCAATTCATCAATGGTCAGTGATGCGAACCTTCGGCTTGGAGGAACTTTTGCCCCAGACACATTTATAGCAGTTGTGTCCCTTTGAGGCCTGAATTCTTACATTCGGTAATTCTTCGTCAGACAGCAACCGTTTCCTTCCATCCGTACCCCTCTTACATTGACGTACACCCTGTTCTTTACACAATTTCCATCCACAAAGCTCCAGATGTCCACAAAGTCTGCACTGGGGTTAAAAAGCTGTGCCAAGAGCCTTAACAAGGCAATTACTGACTCCTTCAAATGAATGCTTTCTCTCTAATAGCTTTAGGGAAGGCTGACACCTATAAGGTGCATATAGAGTCTTTCCATCAGCCGCCCTTCTTCATTAACTAATCTCAGACAGGCATACCATTTAATTTAGAAAACCAGCAAGATTGTTGAGATTGTGAGTGGCTTTGTTCTGTGTGAAACAACAGGGGACTGGACCACGCAGCATTTTGCCTTGTACGTTTTTTCGTTGATGTTGAGGTTGTTCTTTTTATTCACAGTCAGAGAATTTTGCTTGTATGCTTATGTCGTCCTGTTTTCTTTCACGTCATTTATCTCATGCTAAAGTGTAATAAGCTTTTACATGATTTCTGAACCTTTTAAAACATGTCTTATAATAGTTTAAATGGTTAGACAGTTAGTTTTCGTTGATACATTTTCTTAGTCATTCATGCTGCCCTTTTTGATTCTGGGTTGAAAAATTCGGATAGATGGTGGCAGTGGTGTTGATAGAGGCTTCCATTCTTTCGACAACCACAGTTTAGCTTGGGATTCAACGTTCACTTTGTTAACGTACGTGTGTTTTTCACTGTGATTGTGCTTGTTGTGCGTTGGTGCGTCTTCGCTGTGTTAGTTTACGATTTGGAATTTTAAAAACAAACCTATTAATTGTAGACTGTCTTGACATTGTTAAAGACTTAATGAACGTTTGTTTGTTTTGAAGATATAGTCGCATATGATAAATTCCAGAATATTTTATATTCAAAAACAAATACCGAAGCAATGTCTCTGGCTTTGCATGACACCAGGCACACAATCAGGTACAAACTTTAACTAGTTTAACCTATAACAGAAATATATATGTAACAACTCACTTCCATTGTTGTTATTCCAGCAATCCTTAACCCTATACTGTCATGGTTCTATGAAACAAAGAAAACAGAACTGCCAATGCTGAAAACAGATACCTCATGTTGGCAGCAGAGGTTACCACTTTGACAATGGACGCCAGACATCATATCCTTCCATGATATAATAAATATAATAATAATAATAATAATAAATGGAACTTATATAGCGCTATATCTTGCAAAGACAAATCAAAGCGCATGCATTCAACCTAATCTTACACAATCAATGATAAATAATCAATAGTTTAAACAGATATTACAAACATGGTACGCTGCAGACACAATCGATGAAATACAATTTCAATAGTCAAATGTTTTTCAAAAGCACACACACACACACACTCACACAGGTCGGATACTTTAGCAGGGTGATAGGGCATGGGTTAGTGAAGGTGGGATAGTTCTGATATGAAACAGGAGGGGGGAGATCTTAGGTTTGAAATAGATATGTCTTGAGGCTGGATTTAAAAGTGTCATGACTAGGCTTTTGGCGAAGAGAGAGGAGAGGGAGCTCATTCCAGGTCGATGGACCCGAAATAGAGAAAGAGCGGCGGCCAACGGTGGATTGGTTGAATCTAGGTATTCGTAGGCACAAGGTATATGCAGCAAAGCGGAGGGAACGTGAAGGAGTGTACAGGTGAAGACATATACACTGAGATGAAGCAACTCCAAAACTTCTGAGCATTGTCAGAACTGGTTGAGAAATAGGAGACGTGCTCTGTAAAGCGGTACTTCAAAGTCAAATTATAGTTATTACTTCGTGCACATTGAGTGACAGACTACATTATAAAAAAAATGGATGAGTTCTGTCTATACTGCAGATCAAATCACGTGCATTAAACTCCAGAAATAGC
>CM054167.1:28657206-28659604 GCA_028751875.1 Rapana venosa | reverse complement strand
GATTGTGCCCTGCCTGCCCGAACCAGCTTTTTCCCCTCTAAAGGTGTTCTTCTGCCTCCTTCTTGAGTCGATTCAAAAAAACTTGGCATGTCTTGCTGCGGGCTGATGGGTATTGTTCTATAGTTTTGGCTTTGGGCGTAAATCCCCTTTTTGGGGGAGGGGTATGTAGGATTGTGTCCAGTTGTTGGCCATGTTTTGTCCCCCCAAAATCTTCTCAGTAGCTGTAACTAGTGAGGGACTGTTTCGCCACCATGTTGGCCCTTGGTTATTGTTGCTCCTGGGGACTTTCCTACTGGAAAAGCGCGGAGGGCTTCTTCCATTTTTCCCCTCAGATGGTAAGGCGGGGGTGCTCTTGTTGTTGCTGCTTTTTTCTATTTGTTTGCAGGTTGTAGGGGTAGTTGACAGTTTTGACAAATTCAGACCCCCTTTCAATGAGCTGGCTTTCTGTGAGGGGGTTTTCCCGGAGCTTTTTAAATGATGATTTTTTGGGTTTTTGAAGTGGTTTTGTGAGTTTCTTCGGGGGTTTTGCCTTTTAGTTCCCCATTTCATGTTTTTTTCGATTATCACATTGATCATGCCACTTCTTCGGGCCCTTTAAACTTTGACTTTTCCGAGATTTTTGGCCCCGGTATTCTTTGGGGTTGGAAGCCCGGGTTTGGGTTTTCAGTGTTTTTGTATCGAGAGGTCCAAAGATGTCATTGGTAGTCCATGGCTTGTTTATTCCCTGACCCCGAGTACCCCCTCTGGTTTTTTTTCGGATGCCTCATTGAAGTTGTTGGTGAGGTCATTGATGTCATTTAGGAGGGTTAATGCCGCAAAACTCCCCCAAAGCTTAGCTTGGAAGATCTCCGACTCGGTCTTTTGTTTTCCCGTAAAATTTGTCTGGGTTTGAGGTGTTTGTTTTTCTTCAGCTTCTTTTTGAATCCCGCAGCACAAGGGGGGCACTGCCTATGTCACTCCGGGTAGGTTTTGTTCTGGCTCTGTTGTGCTGGATTGAGGCGCCGTGGTTTAAGATAAAATTTTTTGGTTATGGCCCTTTTGCCGTTTGGCGCAGCCGGGGTTTTGCCCCTCCTTGATGCTTGTGGGGATGGGGTTTTGGGCAATGGTAATTGTGGGTGCGGCAAACTCCAGAACTAGTCCCCTGTCGTTGGTCTCCCATTTCCCAAAATGCCCAAAACGTTCCGGCCCATTGGTTGAAAGAGCAGGACCTACTTTGGCGTTAAAAACCCCCTTTGGGTGATGATATGTCCTTCTTGGGTATTTTCTTAAAGGGCACTTCAGACTTCATAAAAAATTTTTATTTTTCATCTGTTGGTCAATGATGGGGGATAGATTTGTTGCCTACCTTCATCTAAAGTGCTTCCCGTAACATTTGATTTAGATGGAAGTTTCTTAACTCCCCGATGTCCAAAAATTTTAGTTGACATTTATTTTGGGGTTTTGATGGTACATCATATCATCTTAACATTCACCCAGTGGTGTGTAGGAGCAAAAAGTGCTTCCCCTTCTGTCTATCGGGGCCAACCCAGTCACTGACCCCCCAAAAATGCTGCTGCATGGGCCTTCATTTTCACTTTTACAGTCCTCCTCCCGTCTTTTGGGTTTCTTTCTTTCTCCCTTTCTGGGGTCCGTGCATTTTCTTTTTCGTGATTTATGTGGGTTCTTCGGGGGTGGCCCCAAACACTTCCACCCTGTCTGGTGAGATGGTTATGTCTTCCTGCCCGCATTCCGTAGTAGGTCTTCATTGGAGATCTTTTTGGCCAAAAAAATCCGGAGTTCTTCGGAGGAAAGGGTGAAAGGACAAGTTTGGGAAATCCCCTTACGTCTCCTCCAGCACTCAGAACGAAAGGGGGTAGATACAACAAGAGGTATAATTTTGTCATATTTGTTTGGGTTTTGGTGGCTGTAAAAGCGTTTTGGATGAAAAGTTTTAGTCTGCATTGAAACAGTGGGTTTATTTGAAACTGTATTGTGGATACCTTTGCTTGATGTACTTCATGCTGATCTCTACATGGAACATACGACCTGCATGTAGAGCTATTAAACTGCCTAACGAATTTGTCGGGGCTACCAACTTGCATGTTTTTAACTAAAGAGGTCGTTTAAAACCAAGGGGTATAAAATTATAAAGATAAAATCTTCTATTAACTATTATCTATCTATCATCTATCGACGATCGATCTACCTATCTATCTTTTAATTTATCATTTATCTATCTGTCTGTCTGTCTGTCTGTTCTTTTGTCTATCTGTTTTCTACCTCTTATATCCTTCTATCTATCTGTCGTCTGTCTCTGACTTTCATCATCTCCTTTTTCTATCTCTTTTTAATATCTATCTATCTATCGCTATCTATCTATTGCTGTCTGTCGTCTGCCCTTCTTTCTCTATTATAATAT
>CM054167.1:28634706-28639706 GCA_028751875.1 Rapana venosa | reverse complement strand
GGGGAAAGGGGGGGGGGGGGGGGGGGGGGGGGGGAAGCGAGTGCTCTGACCCCCTGAGCTAATCCATCCCTGTCCCCTGTTCATAAAAACAACACACACAAAAAGATACTGGTAGCAAAACATTAAGACAGACTGTCAGCAGGAACTTCTAGCGCTCAAGTCTGCAGACAACAAGACCAGATGGAAAGTAAGAAAGAAAAGTCTGGAAACTCACGTCAGGATAAATAGAAACTGTCACAGAAGGATTCGTCATCCTCTCCTTCTTTTAATTTTATCCCCCCTCCCCCCCCCCCCCCCCCCTCCCCCCTCTTTCCACGCAATGCTAACACAGACAATCGTCTGAAGTTTTTTGGGGAAAGTGTTTTTTTTTCCCCTATCAAGTTGTTTTCTTTGACTGTGAGGGAAGGTGTCTCTTATTCGTTATTTTTCTTGTCTGTGTCTCTGTCTCTGTCTGTTCCTTTTGTCTGTCTGTGTCTCTGAGAGTCTCTCTGTATATTTCTCTGTTTGTCTCATCTCTTTCTCTTGTTTTGTCTTTTCTCTGTTAATTTGTCTGGCTTTATGTCTGTGTCTAAGAGTCTCTATATATCTCTCTCTTTGTCACTTCTCTCTTTTAATTTTTGTTTTTCTCTGTCGTTAATTTGTCTGGCTTTATGTTCTGTCTCTGAGAGTCTCTGTATATTTCTCTGTCTGTCCTCTTCTCTTTCTCTTAATTTTCGTCTTTTTCTCTGTCCCGTTTCATTTGTCTGGCTTTATGCTGTCTCTGAGAGTCTCTGATTATTTCTCTTTTTGTCTCTTTTTTTTTTCTTAATTTCTTTGGCCTTCCTTGTCCTTAATTTGTCGGGCTTTTTTTCTGTTCGAAGTCTCGTACATTTCTATGTCTGTCCTTCCCTTTTTTCCCCTTAATTTCTTTATATTTTTTTCTTTTTCTCTGCCTTTAATTTGTCTATTTTGTGTTGACCTGTCTGTCTCTGAGACTCCTGTATATCTCTCATTTTCTTTTCTCTTTCTCTTAATTATTTTTTTGGGAGTCCTGTCTCGCTCGGCCCTTACTTTGTCTGGTTTTCTGCTTGGAGACTTTTTTTACCTTAATTTTATTTTTGGGAGTCTTGTCCCCTGCTCTGCCCTTCTTGTCGCTTTGAGTTTGTTTTGGGAGACTTTCTTTACATTTTTGTTTTTTGTGCTTTTGTCTCCCATCCTTTTCTTTTTTCCGACCGTGCCCCTCTTTTTTTAAAATTTTGCTCTCTCTCTCCCCCCTCTCTCTTTTGAGGAAATTTGGGGAGGGGGGGGGGGGGGGGGGGGGGGGGCTGAGCGTGTGTAAGTTGTCTCCTCTCCTCAATTTTTCCCTCCTTCCCCCTCTTTCTGTCGTCTGTTTTTTTCTCGTATTTTTACCTTCCTCCCCCCTCTGTCTGTCTGTCTGTCTGTCTCTCATATTTACCCCTCTCTACTACTGTCTCTGTCTTCTGTCAGAATTACCTCTCTCTCTATCTACTTCTCTCTGTCTTCTTCTCTCCTCTCTCTCTCGCTCCATCTCTCCCCCCTCCCTCCCCCTCTTCCTCCCCTCTCCTCTGTGATGCAACCACACTACTACCCTCTCCAACACATGTCAACAAAAACACTAAACCCCGAAAACTTAAACTTACGGCGCTACAAGGGCTATCACTATCTAACTATATCATTATCTACTAGACTTCATCTACACATCTATTACTAACTGTCGTCTGTCTCCTGTCTATCTATCATCTAATGTCATCTATCTATCTATCTACTGTCTGTCTATTAGTCGTTATCTATCACTATCTATCCCCTATCTATTATCTATCTATCGTCTACATCTACCTATCTATCTACTATCTGTCATTTTTCGTCTATTTGTCTCTCAAAACCCCCATCCATCCATCATCATCAAACTACTATCTACATCTGTTTGTTTTTTTTTATCTATCTACAATCTATCTATTTGTCTGTCGCTGTCATCTATCTATCATCTAGTATCTATCTATCCATCTATCTACTATCTACCTACTATCTACCTACTACATCTGTCCTATCTATCTATCTATCTACCTCATCTTCTCGCTTTCTGTCTCTCTCCTATCTATCTAAACCTCTATCTATCTACCTACCTATCACTACTATCACCCACCGTCTATCCATTCCCCTCTCTCTCTCTCATTCTCTCTTCCTCTCCTCTCTCTCTCCTCTCTCCTCTCCTATCTATCTATCCTCTATCAAATTTTTTCCTCCGTGTCCTTCCAACGCCCTTTCACACTCCCCCCTCCCCCCCCCCCCCCCCCCCACCCCCCCAAAACCACCCTTTTCCCCCCATACCCTTTTCACCCAACCCCCCCCCCCCCCCTCCTTCTCCCCATCTCCTCTGCAACCCCCCATATTTCATCCCTCTTCCCTCCCCCACTCTCCCTAACTCGAATCGATTCATCCTGACACATTGTCCAAAACACGTAATGCGAAAACCCTTCTAACAGGGGGACGTAATACATTCGTCAAAAATTTTTGGGGTTTTTTTTTTCTTCCCCCAAACATTACTTCCCTTAAAGAATTTTTTTTTTGGTGAGTGTAGTGTTTGGGAGGGGGAGGGGGGGGAGGGGGGGGCTGTATATATTTTAGGGGGGGGGGTCTTAGTGTGTGTGTGGGGGGGGGGGAGTTAGTGTGTGTGTGTTGTGTGGGGGGGGGGGGGACGGGGCAGTGGTTGCGTGTGTGTGTTTGTTGTGTGGGTTTTGGTGTGTGTGTGTGTGTGGTATTTTGGTGGTGTGTGTTTGTATGTGTTTTGTTTGTGTGGGTTTTGGTGTTGTGTGTTGTGTATGTGGTTGTTGTGGTGGTGTTGGGTGTGTTTGTGGTGTGGGGATCTTTCCTTTCACCCTTATTAACTTTTAAAAATTTTTCGCATTTCGACTTTTTGGGGGAATACTTGGACATGATTGCCAAACATTTATTATTAACGAAATGATACTAATTAAGAAATCCTCCATTTTCCCCATCAAAACCCCCCCAACTTCGAACTAAAATGGAACACAGAAAAACAAATACGAACGGGAAAAACCCCCAAAAAAAGAAGATGATATTAATAAAGAATTTAAAAAAAAGATAATAATTAGGAAACCCCTTTTCCACACCACCAGACCAACTGTGATAAATAGAACACAAAAAACAAAAACGAACGAAAAATCCCCCCAAACAAACAAAGAAAGGAAAATATTTTGAACAAATGAAAAATCAAACAAAAAAAAAAAAGGAATAGAGCGACGGGTCAATTATTTTGGAAACTACTGGGTTTAGCGTAGAGACTTAGTGGAACATACGGGTCTAAACAAACATTGATTTAAAAAATGAAAAAAAGGGAATTGAATAAGAAAAAAAGAAAGAAAGTAAGTAAGAAAAAGGGAAAGGGAGAGAACCTGTTTGATCGGAAGAGAGAGATAGAGAGAGAGAAAAGGGGGGGAAGGGGGGGAAAGGGGGGGGGGGGGGGGGGGAAAAGAAAGAAAGAAAGAAAAAAAGGTCAAGAACATGTTTTTATTGGAAGAACAGACAGAAGACAAACAGACGAAAAAAGAAAAAAGAAAGAAAAAGAAAGAAAGGAAAGAAAAGGTCAGAGAACTGTTAGATCTGTGGACAAAGACAGACAGACAGACAAAAAAACAAACAGACAGAAAGAAAGAACGAAAGAAAGAAAGAAAAAAAGGAAAAAGGGAAAAAAAAAAGAACATGTTGATCTGTGGCCTAAAACAAAAAAAGAAAAAAAAAATAAAGAAAAAAAGAAAGAAAGAAGAAAGAAAAAAAAGAAGGAAAGGAAAGTAGGGGAAAATGTTAGATTGTGGACATAGAAAACACAAAAAAAAGAAAAAAAGAAAAACAGAAAGAAAGAAAAGAAAGAAAGAGAAGAAAAAAAAAAGGAAAAAAAAAAGAAACTGTTAGATCTGTGAAACCCCGACAACAACAGACAACAGAAAAAAGAAAGAAAAAAAAAGAAAGAAAAAAAAAGCAAAAAGCAAAAACAAGAAAAAAAGAAAAAAAAAGAAAAGTCAAAGAACTGTTAGTCTGGAACACGACAACAGACAGACAGAAAGAAAGAAAAGAAAAGAAAAAAAGGAAAGCAGAAAACATGTTAGAACTTGGACAAAAAACAAAGAAAAAAAAAAAAAGAAAAGGGCAGAGAACATGTTTTGATCTGTGGACAGAGAGAGAGACAGAGAGAGAGAGGGGGGGAGAGAGAGGAGAGAGAGAGAGAAGAGAAGAGAGAGAGAGAGAGAGGAGAGAGAGAGAAGAGAGAGAAAGAAAAGGAAAGGGAATAACATTAGATCTGTGACGAGAGAGAGAACAGAGAAGAAAGGGAGGAAAAAGAGAGGAGAAAGAGAGAAGAGAGGAGAGAAAAGAGAAGAGAGAGGATGAGAGAGAGAAAAAAAAGGGAATAACATTTAGATCTGTGAACAGAGAAACAAAAGAAGAAAGACAAAAGAAAGAAAAGAAAAAGAAAACTGTGGATAAAAAGAAAAAAGAAAGAAAGAAAAAAGAGAGAAAAGAAAGAGAGCAAAAAGAAAAGAAAGAAAAACAGAAAGAAATAAAAAAAAAAAAGAAAAAAAGAAATGGCAAAAACATTTAACTGTGGGTAGAGAAAGAAAAAAAGAAAGAAAAAAGAAAAGAAAAAAAGGAAGGGAAAAAAAGAAAAAAATGTTAGATATTGGACACATACAGACAGACAGTAAAAAAAGAAATAAAGAAAGAAAGAAAGGCAGAGAACATTTAACTTTGGGCAAGAAAGAAAAAAAATGAAAAAAAAAAAAAAGGTCAAGAAATGTTAATCGTGGACAAGAAAGAAAAAATAAAAGAAAAAAAAAAGGCAAGAAAAAAGTTAATCTTGGACAAAAGAGAGAGAGGAGAGAGAGAAGAAGGAGAGAGAGGAGAAAAGAGAGAAAAGGAGAAGAGAGAGGGGAAAAGAAGAAAGAAAAAAAAAAAAACGACAGAAAACAGAAAAGGTCAAGAACATC
>CM054167.1:28622206-28627206 GCA_028751875.1 Rapana venosa | reverse complement strand
AAAACACCATTTAGCAGAAAGATAGAAAAGAAAATAACAGACAGAACCATAACCTAGAAATAAATAAACAAAAAGAATGAATGAAATAAAAAAGACGAAAGAAAGAATAAAAGACTTGAAAAAAAAATCACCTTCTACAAATATTGAATGGAAAGAACTTTACAGCACTTAATAAAAACTGACAGACAGACAGACAAACAGACATTCATTACTGATTATCAGTTCCCAAGCCAAATGCAGGACAGATAGGTCTTGTCTTTACTACTTACACACTCATGTGAATTTTAGGTCATCACTACTGACACTATCTTACCTACGCCATAACTACATGACGTCTCTCATCCACAGCTCTAAGCCTGCTTGCCCTTCTTGATCTCAAATCTGGAAAAGTGTTAAAAGTTAATGTCAACTTGCTAACATGCACACCCTTACTTCGCATAATGGACTATTCCTTCACCCCCAATCGATACACTGATTGGATGGCTCTGTGGACTGTTCTCTGAATAGGGAGGTTAAGTAGGGAGATGGGTGAGGTTAGGTTTCACAAGTGCTACCCTAGGGTGAGTTCGTAAGCTTCCCTCTATAAGGAAAGAGGAGACGTATGTTTAAGCAATGTGATGTACGTATGTTGTGCGCGTGTGTGTGTCTTTACTTTTCTATTTCTGGAGATAGAATTAGATTTAGGAATGAAATTATAGAGGGTAGTCATGAGAGAGAGAGAGAGAGAGAGAAGAGAGAGAGAGGCAGAGAGACAGACAGACAGACAGAGACAGAGAGACATACAAACAGAGACAGAGAGAGAGAGAGAGAAGCAATGAACAAAACTTAATCTTCAGACCTCCAGCCCCTAAAATGGGGTCAAACAAAGCACAGCAAAACAAAGCAAAAACAAAACATGACATATGGGCAACTGCCAAAAGAGAGAGAGAGAGATGTCACCCGAACTTGTTGAAAGAAAGAAGCATAAGAATGGCAGACAGCAGACAGTGAGAAAGCAAGCTAACAGACAAAGAACCAAAAAAACAACCCCAAAATTGAAACTGAATTTTTGAAAAGCAATAAACAATGTACAAAAACCAAAGAAAACCAGAAATATCTAACAGCAGAAAAAAATAAAGAAAGAGGGCAGGTGAAAAGAGTGAAAAGATAGTCAACCATAAAATAGGTAAAGGTGACCCATAACCTATGTGGTCGTAGGGGAGCAAAGCATCAGAGACCTCAACTTCTCCAGGGGCCAGCATATTGAGGACAGTGCCCATCTCCTCTCCCTCGCTGCTTTACTTTCCCTGACCCTAAAGAGGGAAGGTACCCATTTACAGCTGGGTAAACTGCGGGACTGTACCGAAGTTAAGGAGTCACCCATCCAAGTGGTAACCATGCTGGATACTGCTTAACCTTAGCTTGGGGAAAGTGAGTGCTCCGACCACTGAGCTATCCCATCCCCTAGTCAACCCTACAGACAGAAAAAAAGGAAAAGACAGACCAAAAAACAGCAATACTGTCAGTCATTCGGTAAATCACAAATCTAGTTCCTTGCACCCTTTTGACCTAAAAACACAGCTAAAATAATCATCACACCAAACTCAAACATCTTTCTCCAACTTACACCTTCAAGGGCTACTTTCTTGTCATCTTCAAGGGTGGAAGAAGAAAAAAGTTTCAATGAATTTCGCAACATTGGGTAACCTGCACCCCCTAGACGTGTATAATGGCCTCTCCTTGAACCTCCAAATCAATACTCTGATTGGCTGGGCCTGTGGACTCTTCTCTCAACAGGGGTGAAGTAGGGACCAGTGTCTCGGAAATATAAGGGGAAGTGCTACCCCTCTGGTAAAAAAAAAATCTGTAAGACTCTTTATCCATGTCTACTATCTATCTGTCTATCTGTCTCTGTTTCTGTCTGTCTGTCTGTCTGTCTGTCTCTCTCTCTCTAGATATATATATATATATATATATATATATATATATATATATATATATATATATATATGGATAGTAAATGAGAGAGATACCCACAAACAGACAGATAGACAGACAGATAGAGGTAGAGAAATGGAGGGGAGAGAGGGTCAAAAATGAGAACGAGGAGGTGAGAGAGAGATAGAGAGAGAGAGAGGGAGGGGGGGGGGGGGGGGGGGGGACATTGTGGGTGCAGTTATGGGCTATTCTGGGTGCAGTTACTGCAATGAGACCCTAAAATGAATGGAAAGCCCAAGGATCATTACTTGAACAGGAAAACAAACAAGCAGACAAGCAGAAGGAAAGAAAAAAGAAACAATTGTTTTAAAAAACATAGCCTTCTACCTCCAGCCCCCCCCCCACCCCCAACCCCCCCCCCCCCCCAAAAAAAAAGGAAAGAATACAAAAAGAAAGAAACTAAAAGAAAGAATGAAAAAGGCAGGAAAGAATTAAAAAGAAAGAAAATTAAAAGGAAGAACAGAAAATTTTAAAAAAGAAAAGAACGAATTGAGAAAATTAGGGACAGAAATGAAATAAGAAAGAAAGAAAAAAGGAACAGAGAAAAAAATAAAGAAGACAAAAATGGAAAAGGGAGAAAGAAAAGAAAGAAAAGGAAAAACGAGAAAGATAAGCCAAACAAATGAGAAAAACAAACAAACAAATGAACAAAACAAACCTACACAAAAAAAACCATCAGGACAAATCATGTAACAAGTACAGGTTATAGGGTCATACACCCACTGACCTACAAACATGATTGAGGATATGCCATGCTTACTTCCCTTCCCTTCCCTCAATTTGCAACCCACAATATTCCTCCCTCTCTCTCTCTCTGTCTCTGTCTCTCTCTCTCTCCTCTTCTCTCTCTCTCTCTCTCTTTTCTGCTCCTGCTCTCTGCTCTCTAGCTGTGGAAAAGTGACAAAGTTAATTCCAACTTGACAGTATGCAAACCCCCCCCCCCCCCCCCCCCCCCCCCCCCCCATTTCACTTTTAGACCTCTTCCCCAGGATCCACACTGATTGGCTGGTTTTTAAGAAATCATGAGGACACTTGTCAATGATTGGCTAGTTTGTGTGGACTCCTCTCATTGATTGGCCGTTTTTAGATTCCTCTTAATGATTGGCTGGTTTAAATGACTTTTGTCATTGATTGGCTGGTTGTGTGTGAACTCTTTTCATTAATTGGATAGTTGTATGAAGTAAGTAAGTCTTCAATTTTAAGGTCTTTCCATTTTAAGTGATACCAGACCAATAGTTGTATGAAGTCTTGTCACTGATTTGCTAGTTTGTGTGGAATCCTCTCATTCATTGGATGCATGTATGGACTCCTCTCATTGATTGGCTAGTTAGTGTGGACTCCTCTCAATGATTGGCTGGTTCTATAGACACTTTTCATTTATTGGCTTGTTTGTATAGACTCCTCTTATTGACTGGTTTGTTTGTATAGATGCCTCTCATTGATTGGCTGGATTTCATGAATATGTCTCTGGCAAAAGGGTGGTTTGGGGTGGATGAGAGGGGAAGGGGGAAGGGTGGTGTTGGGTAAAAAAAATATGGAGATTTATTATGTCACATTTTGACAAGGGTTTTGTCAAAGGAAATCAAAATCATGGATTCTATCAGGAGGTTAGTAAACAATTGTGTGTTTATGCAGCATGTTTCTCATGTTTTGCATGCACGTGCTTGATTTTCTTTCCAAATGAGGTAGATCTAGCTTGGAAGAAGTGGGTGGGAAAAGCAAACTAACTTTGGGAGACTAGAGTGAGAGAAGGACTGGTTGAAGATGTGGTGGAATAAGATTGTTTGATCGGAAAGAAGAAAAGAAGGAGGAAGAAAGATAACCCAGTCAAACAAAGTTAGGAGAGAGAAAAAAACATGAAATAAAACAGAATGTTTAACAAAATAAAAAGGAAGACAAATAACAACAGAAAGAAGTAAGAAAGAAAGACGGAAAGAAAGAAAGGAGAGAAATAAAGGGAAACATATTTGCCGAACATCTAATAACCAATCTTTGGACCTATACTTTTTTACCACTTGGACATTTAAGAATAAAAATGTTCATGATGCCAAAACTATGTGTTACTGATTATTACCTCATTATTACGTCATTTAAAAAACAAAAACAAAATACTCATTTCCACTGGTACCACACAACTACCCTGCCTGTTATTAGATCTGGGAAAGTGTCAAACTTAATTTTAACTTGTCAGCATGCACACACCCTTTCTCTTTGTAATGACCTCATCCTAACCACCCCCATGATCTAATATGCTGACTGGCTGGACAAATGGACTTGTCCCTAAACAGGGGTGGGAGGTTGTAGCAGTAAAGAAGGGACGTTGTGTTGTGTGGAGTCAAACGTTCAACAAGAGGTCACAAAGTAGAAGAAAAACAAAATGTTGGGGTTTTTTCTTATGTGGTGTGGGGTGGCGGCGGCGGTGGTGGTGGTGGTAGTGTGTGTGTGTGTGTGTGTGTGTGTTGCATGTGTGGTTTGATTTCTGTGTAAATGAGGTAGGGAAGGAAGAAATTCAATTTCTAGAGGGAAAGCTGAATCTCTCTCTCTCTCTCTCTCTCTGTCTCTCTCTCACTCTGTGTCTCTCGTCTCTCTCTCTCTCTCTTCTCCTCTCCTCTCTCTCTCTCTCTCTCTCTGTATCGAATGTTGATTATTGTGTGTTATGTATTGCGTTATATCGTGATGCTTTCCCAAATCTAATTTGCATTGTTTTGAGGCCCAAGCCCATGTGCAGTTAAACCATTTCAGAGTTCTCTCTCTCTCTCTCTCTCTCGCTCTCTCGCTCGCTCTCTCTCTCTCCTCTCTCTCTCTCTCTCTCTCTCTTCTCTCTCTCTCTCTCTCTCTCTCTCTCTTCTCTCTTACAGCTTATTACAATTACAATAAATATTGTATCTCTCTTACACACACACACACACACACACACACACAGGGGCCAGGCCCCGTGTATGAACGCACGCAGCACATCTTGCGAACACGTTAAATCCTGTTCTGCTTTTCGTAAGAGTAGGCTATTGTGTGCCTGTGGGAAC
>CM054167.1:28597206-28599706 GCA_028751875.1 Rapana venosa | reverse complement strand
GCTGGAGCATAAGTGTAACGCTGCCACCTCTCTTCCCTCCCCTTTTCCCCATCTCCCCCCACCCTCCTTTTTCCAACCCATCCCCTCCCTCCTTCCTTCTCCTCTTCCTTCCCCTTCACCCACCCCTCCCTTCTTCCTTTGTACTTTTTTCACCTTTTTCTCACTATTTGTTCCGTGAAAAGCCACCTTCCCTGAAAGTCCTCTTTGGAAAAGTGGACATCATACTGTCGAAACAGAGCTGAAGACCTTCCAACATACCTGGGGAACCATTCGGAAGCTGGCCCAGGACAGACAGGAGTGGAGAACATTTGTTGCTGCCCTACGTGCCAATAAGGCACAAAGGCATTGATGATGATGATGATGATGATGATGATGATGATGATGATGATGATGATGATGATGATGATGATGATGATGATGATGATACCTTTGTTTAATCCTTGGTCATCTACTCATAACATCAAGTAATAACAAAGCACAACTAGATAATAACCAAGCTGACAAACCAGCCAAAGCCGATACCTTACTCCCCCCCCCTCCCTCCTCCCCTCGCTTGTCAAAAACCTCGAAATCACAATTTTCTCTCTCTCTCTCTCTCTCTCTCTCTCTCTCTCTCTCTCTCTCTCTCTCTCTCTCTCTCTCTCTCTCTCTCTCTCTCTCTCTCTCTCTCTCTCTCTCTCTCCTCTCTCTCTCTCTCTCTCTCTCTCTCTCTCCCTCTCTCTCTCTTCATTCATCAATTCAATTCAAAATCAACTCTCTCTCTCTCTCTCTCTCTCTATAATATTATATATATATATTAATATAATATATATATATTATATCTACTCTCTCTCTGTCTATCTGTCTGTTACCCTTGATAATAAAAAAGAGATTATCATCATGATCATCATTACCTCTGCAACTTACAATTGATATTCTTGATTGCAAAGGTTTTATAGAGTGATAACAATGATAACTGTCTTTGTAGCCTTGGTTTCGATACAATTATGACTTTGACCCAAACAAAAAATGCTGACATTGTCCTTTTGTTTCGCAATTTGTCTTATAATTATATTAGCAAAACTTTGATTGTATGAACAGTAATATTGTTCGATCATGCATACAGAGGTCATAGCTCATATACCCGATGTTACAAAATTCCCGAGTCTCTCTCTCTCTCTCTCTCTCTCTCCTCTCTCTCTCTCTCTCTCTCTCTCTCTCTCTCTCTCTCTCTCTTCTCTCTCTCTCTCTCTAGCTCTCTCTTCTCTCTCTCTCTCCCTCTCTCTCTCTCTCTCTCTCTCTCTCTCTCTCTCTCTCTCTCTTCTTCTCTCTTCTCTCTCTCTGCCCCCTCTCCCTCCCTCTCCACACACAAGTGTCTGTCTGTCTGTCTGTCTCAGTGTCTGTAGAATGAAAAAAAAGAGTCTCTCCATCTTTTTCGTTAACAGCAATATTAGATCAGGCAGACAAGCGGGGACAGTCTAGGTAAGGGAGATAATTGAATCTACAAGAGTACTCCGGAAGTCGACGTACGTGATCTCGGCCAGTAACGAGATATTACGAGAAAAGACAAAAAAAACAACCCAAACCAAGATGGAGTTCACTGACAAAAAGGAAACTGATGTCTGTTTTGTATCATCCTTGTGTCAATTCTGTGTGATGTTTTGTTTATGTAACGTTTGGCAGTTTGTGTTCATGTATTGGAAACGTTGTGTGTTTATTCTTCTTTCTGCGGTCAGTGTTTTTTGTTGTTGTTTATTGATGATATTGATAGCGCGGTGTGATCGTTCCCGTTGCGCTTTCCTTTCGTCCAACATCCATCCCCTCCCTCTCACTGCGCTGTCTGTCGTCATCTCTGTCTTCCTCTCGTCATCTCTCTCTTTTGTACTTCTTCTTCTGTTTCTCTCTTGGTCTTTTATAGTTTTCTTTTTTTTCTTACACTGTATACTATTTCACTCTTTCCATTGACAGACCTCCGAACACATCACTATCCTCATATCATAGATTTTCATAGCAGCATGCCCCGTCTACTCATCTTCGGTTCTTATATAGATTTTTCTTTTCACACTGATCACTATCAATACTATCTAAGACAGACCTCCAAACACAGGTACGATAAGATAGATAGATAGAGATGGAGATAGAGATAGAGATAGGATAAGATGAGATAGAGATAGATAGAGAAGAGAGAGATAGATAATAGAATAGAAGAGATAGAGAAGGAAAAAAAGATAGATAGATAGTTAGAAGAGAGATAGATAAGGATAATAAAATAGAATAGATAGATAGATAGAATAGGTAGTAGATAGAGAGAGAGATACACACACAAACACACACACAACACACACAAACAATACACACACACACACACACACTCTCTCTCTCTCTCTCTCTCTCTCTCTCTCTCTCTCTCTCTCTCTAACACACACCACATACCATACACACACAACACACACAAACACATACACACAACACACACACACACACACACACACACACACACACAACACACACACACACACAT
>CM054167.1:28584706-28592206 GCA_028751875.1 Rapana venosa | reverse complement strand
CTCCTCTCTCCCTCGCTGCTTTACCTTCCCTGACCCTAAAGAGGGGCAGGTACCTATTTACAGCTGGGGGAACTGGGGGGAAACTGTACTGAAGCCACGGCGCACAAACAGTCATCCATCCCAGTGGTAACCACGCTCATTGCTGCTTAACATTGGCTGTGGGAAAGTGAGTCCTCTGACCACTTAGCTATCCCGTCCACATGAGTATGATGATGAGTATTTTCAAAACTGAATTTCCAAATTCAACTGTTTTAAGAAGCACCATACCTCCCCCCCCCCCCCTATATAAAAAAAGAAAACAAACGAGAGACATGCTTCAATTCTACACAGGATCTCTGCTTATAGTCTCATTAAGAAAAACTTGTAGTTAGAATCAATATTGATTCCTAAGTTTTAACATTCTTCCTCACACAGACAGACACACACCTAACCAAAAAAGACTCCATCTTCAATTACCATCAGACTGTAGGTCTTTTTTTTCCTTTATCTACCTCTTTACACACACACACACAAACACCATCCATCTTCTTCTTTTAGTCAAGGAAAAGAGAGATAACCCTTGTCACTTCTGTCTCTTGCTTCATCCTCCACCATTTTTTATTTGTTGTTTGTTGCAAACTTGCTGTACCTTTCTTCTAGACTTCTGACGGAGAATCCTTCCCAATGCAGCGTGACTTTCAGCGCAAACATCGTCCGCTCTTTACTCTCCTGCCTAACTGACACAAACACCACCTACCATCCATCTTCTTCTAGTCAAGGAAAGAGAGAAAACCCCCTCACTTCTGTCTCTTGCTTCATCGTCCCCCCTTTTTTGTTGTTGGTGTTGCAAACTTGCTGTACTTTCTTCCAGAATACTGACGGAGTATCCTTCCCAATGCAGCGTGACTTTCAGTGCAAACATGGTCCGCTCTTCACTCTCCTGCCTGACTGACACAAACACCACCTACCATCCATCTTCTTCTAGTCAAGGAAAAGGGAGATAACCATTATCACTTCTGTCTCTTGCTTCATCTCCCCTCCCCCCTTGTTGTTGTTGTTGTTGTTGTTGTTGTTGTTGTTGTTGCAAACTTGCTGTACTTTCTTCCAGAATACTGACGAGTATCCTTCCCAATGCAGCGTGACTTTCAGTGCAAACATGGTCCGCTCTTCATTCTCCTGCCTAACTGACACAAACACCACCTACCATCCATCTTCTTCTAGTCAAGGAAAAGGGAGATAACCATTATCACTTCTGTCTCTTGCTTCATCTCCCCTCCCCCCTTGTTGTTGTTGTTGTTGTTGTTGTTGCAAACTTGCTGTTTCTTTCTTCCAGAATACTGACGAGTATCCTTCCCAATGCAGCGTGACTTTCAGTGCAAACATGGTCCGCTCTTTACTCTCCTGCCTAACTGACACAAACACCACCTACCATCCATCTTCTTCTAGTCAAGGAAAGAGAGATAACCCTTGTCACTTCTGTCTCTTGCTTCATCTCCCCTCCCCTCTTTTTTTAGTTTGTTGTTGCAAACTTGATGTACCTTTCTTCTAGAATACTGACGGAGTATCCTTCCCAATGCAACGTGACTTTCAGTGCAAACATGGTCCGCTCTTCACTTTCCTGCCTGACTGACACAAACACCACCTACCATCCATCTTCTTCTAGTCAAGGAAAGAGAGATAACCCCATCACTTCTGTCTCTTGCTTCATCCTCCCCCTTTCTTTTCTTGTTGTTGCAAACTTGCTGTTCTTCCTTCTTCTAGAATACTGACGGAGTATCCTTCCCAATGCAGCGTGACTTTCAGTGCAAACATGGTCCGCTCTTCACTCCCCTGCCAGACTGGACTGGTCGCCTCTGAGGGCACAGTGACTGCCACTCTCACTCCAGGACCACCATGTCCAGTTCCATCGGCGTACAAGATGCACACTTTCTCTTTTGAAACTTTTTACTTTAGTGACAACTCTCCTTTCCCTATTTTCCAGATGAGATTGTTTTGTGTTATTCGTGGTAAGAGTAAAAGGTGAAAACTCTCAAATTTCTTTTCCTATTTTACAGATGAGATTTTTGTGTTATTCATTGTAAGGGTAAAGGTAAAAGTGTGCCCATAACTTATGTGGTTGTTCCTAGGGGAGCGAGGCGTCAGAGACCTCAGCTTCTTTAGTGGCCAGCTTATTGAGGGTGGCGCCCATCTCCTCTCTCCCTCGCTGCTTTACCTTCCCTGACCCTAAAGAGGGGCAGGTACCTATTTACAGCTGGGGGAACTGGGGGGAAACTGTACTGAAGCCACGGCGCACAAACAGTCATCCATCCCAGTGGTAACCACGCTCATTGCTGCTTAACATTGGCTGTGGGAAAGTGAGTCCTCTGACCACTTAGCTATCCCGTCCACATGAGTATGATGATGAGTATTTTCAAAACTGAATTTCCAAATTCAACTGTTTTAAGAAGCACCATACCTCCCCCCCCCCCCCCCTATAAAAAAAGAAAACAAACGAGAGACATGCTTCAATTCTACACAGGATCTCTGCTTATAGTCTCATTAAGAAAAACTTGTAGTTAGAATCAATATTGATTCCTAAGTTTTAACATTCTTCCTCACACAGACAGACACACACCTAACCAAAAAAGACTCCATCTTCAATTACCATCAGACTGTAGGTCTTTTTTTTCTTTATCTACCTCTTTACACACACACACACAAACACCATCCATCTTCTTCTTCTTCTTCTAGTCAAGGAAAGAGAGATAACCCTTGTCACTTCTGTCTCTTGCTTCATCCCCCCTCCCCCCTTTTTGTTGTTGTTGTTGTTGCAAACTTGCTGTACCTTTCTTCCAGAATGCTGACGGGTATCCTTCCCAATGCAGCGTGACTTTCAGCGCAAACATGGTCCGCTCTTTACTCTCCTGCCTAACTGACACAAACACCACCTACCATCCATCTTCTTCTAGTCAAGGAAAGAGAGATAACCCCATCACTTCTGTCTCTTGCTTCATCTTCCCACCCCCCTTTTTCTTTTCTTGTTGTTGCAAACTTGCTGTTCCTTCTTTCTAGACTACTGACGGAGTATCCTTCCCAATGCAACGTGACTTTCAGAGCAAACATGGTCCGCTCTGGACTCTCCTGCCAGACTGACACAAACACCACCTACCATCCATCTTCTTCTAGTCAAGGAAAGAGAGATAACCCCCTTCACTTCTGCCTCTTGCTTCATCTTCCTTTCTTTTCGTTGTTGTTGCAAACTTGCTGTTTCTTTCTTCCAGAATACTGACGGGTACCCTTCCCAATGCAGCGTGACTTTCAGTGCAAACATGGTCCGCTCTGGACTCTCCTGCCTGACTGGACTGGTCGCCTCTGAGGGCACAGTGACTGCCACTCTCACTCCAGGACCACCATGTCCAATTCCATCGGCGTACAAGATGCACACTTTCTCTTTTGAAACTTTTTTACTTTTAGTGACACACTCTTCCTTCCCTATTTTCCAGATGAGATTGTTTTGTGTTATTCGTGGTAAGAGTAAAAGGTGAAAACTCTCAAATTCCTTTCCCTATTTTCCAGATGAGATTGTTTTGTGTTATTCGTGATAAGAGTAAAAGGTGAAAACTCTCAAATTTCTTTTCCTATTTTACAGATGACATTGGTTTTGGTTTAAAATAAAAAATTCATGCATTCGGTTGAGTGTAGTTATTGGAGATTCCTGTTTTCTCTCTTTCGGTTTCCATTATTTCCTTGTTGCAAAAAAACAAACCCATAGTGTTTAAATTGTAGTCATACTGTGCGTGCTCCTTGCCCAAAAAGACTGTATTGTTAACGGCAACAATTACTTTCAGTATTTAGTGTTCAGTTCTCTCTCTGTCTCTCTCTCTCTCTCTTCTCTCTCTCTCTCTCTCTCTCTCTCTCTCTCTTCTCTTCTCTCTCTCTCTCTTCTCTGTCTGTCTGTCTGTCTTCTCTCTCTCTCTCTCTCTCTCGCTCTCTCGCTCTCTCGCTCTCTCGCTCTCTCTCTGTGCCTCAAATCCTGTAGAATGAGATGTCCCTACACCTTTCTTTCTTTTTTTTTTTTACAGCAACAGTATTAGATCAAGCAAGACAGCAGGAGAAGTCTTGGCAAGGGAGGTAATTGAATTTGCGAGAGTGCACGAGAGGTCAACGTGATGTAGCAAGCTCAGACAGCAACGTGATCTTGCGAGAAGAGACGAGACAGATGGATTTCAGCCTCCTTCTTCTTCTTCTTCTTCTTCTGCGCAATTCTTCGCAATTCTTCTTCGCAATTCTTCTTCTTTGCAATTCTTCTCCTTCTTCTTACTTCTTCTTACTTCTTTTACGCAGTTCTTCTCTTCTTCTTCTTCTTCTTCTTCTTTTTCTTCTTCTTCTTCTTCTTCGCAATTCTTCTTCTTCGCAATTCTTCTTCTTCTTCTTCTTTGCAATTCTTCGCAATTCTTCTTCGCAATTCTTCTTCGCAATTCTTCTTTTTCTTCTTCTTCTTCTTTTTCTTCTTCTTCTTCTTTCCTTCTTCTTCTTCCTTCTTCTTCTTCTCTTCTTCTTCTTCTTCTTCTTCTTCTCGTTGGCTTTTTACACAGTCAGATGTGTTTGGGAGGAAATAATGGCGAGTCCTTTCCAGCTCCTCTCATGGGCCGTACAGCTTGGTTTGCAGGGTTATCTCGGTGGGCTACACACAATCTTCCTCAGGTCGCTACTGTATATATAGCGTGCTGCACCTCTGAAGGATGTGTTCGCCAGTCTGGTTTTCTTTGCCACAGGCACACAGGGGAGAGGTGTGTGTGTGTGGGGGAGGGGGGGAGCAGAAGGAAATGATGGAGTCCAGTGACAAGCAAGGAGATTTATGTGTCTGTTTCTTTTGAGCCTTTTGGGGGGTTTCTCTTGTGAATTCTGTTTTCATTATGTGTTTATTATTGACGTCTTGTCTGATGGTCTGTGTTTGTCGAGCTGCATATTTGAAATGATGCTTTGTCTGTTTTTAAATATTCTGTAGTATTTTGTTGTTATTTTTTCTTTGCTGCTGATTTTTTGTTATTATTATTATTATTATTGTTTTTGTTGTTGTTGTTGTTGCGGTTGATCATAATTTGTATTGCCTTTCTCCTTTTCTGTTCCTCCTCCTCCTCCTCCCCCTCCTCCTACTACTACCACTACCACCACCACCACCACCACCACCACTACTACTACTACTACTACTACTACTATTACCACCCCCACCACCACCACCACCACCACCACCACCACTACCACTACTACTACCTCTGATCGTTGAAGAGTTATTAGGGGTACCGTTCTGAACTTTTCAGGCAGTCCATCTGGACTTTGCTGAACGTAACAGACCTCTCTATTCCTCTCAAGATCATAGAAATTAGAACATTGCGCTCGCAATCTGACGACCCGGGTTCGATTCCCGTTCAAGGAGGATATTTTCCCCTAGAGTTAACACCAGTGCAGACTCCACTCTCTCCAAAAAGTCCTTCGGATGAGACTATAAACCGAGCAGGCCCCGTGTGCAAACGAACGCACGCAGAACATCTTGCGCACACGTTAAAATCCTGTTCCGCTTTTCGAAAGAGTATAGGTCATTGTGTGCCGGTGGGAACAGTTGACAGAATTTACAAAAACCGCAAACACACGGGGACTGAAGGTAAAAAAAAAAGCACATAAGTGCTTATTCCATTATCCTCGATATAAAAGAATAAATAAATAAATAAATAAATAAATAGAACGTACACTGGGCTATCTACATTCATGTCACCTCACCCCTGTATGGATGTTTGTCCATCGTGTCCGACGATGACCTCCAAAACAGCTACAGAGGAGGCAGCTGCTGTTTTGGAAACTGGGCAGAAATTTGATTATAGTGGAGATGCCTTGCCCACCACAGTACATCCCCACTCTCTCGGCCACGTGGGCATAAGGACAGTCAGCGTTGGAGATGTTCTCCAAAGGCCAACTAGCCCCCAGGGCAGCAGCACATATTAAGGACTGTGCAAGTCAAGCCTCCTAAGTCAGAGAGTCCTAGTCGATCACTAAAAGACTAAGCTGTAAAGTGGAATTCCGTGAGTGGGAAAGAAAGCCACTGGTCATACTACAGCCTCTCGCTTTGCTGTTGTTGCCCCCAGCGTCAATGGTTTAATCAAGAACTGTGATAAAGCCCAGGCGCCTCAATCCTCTGTCAGTATTGTAATTGCCCTTCATGGGATGATTAAAGTGTTTTTGACTTGACTTGACTTGACTTGACCTACCACCGACTAAACCTGCCTGACCCTTCCTGCAAAAAAAAGAGGTAAGGTAAAGGAAAGGTAAAGGAGTCCCATAACCTATAAGGTCGTAGGGGAGCGAGGCGTCAGAGACCTCACTTCTCTAGGGCCAGCATGTTGAGGGCGGCGCCCATCTCCTCTCCCTCGCTGCTTTACCTTCCCTGACCCTAAAGAGGGCAGGTACCCATTAACAGCTGGGTGAACTGGGGGAACTGTACTGAAGCCAAGGCGCAAACGGTCACCCATCCAACTGGTAACTACGCTCGACGCTGCTTAACTTGGCTGGAGGAAAGCGAGTGCTCCGACCACTGAGCTATCCCGTCCCCAAAAAGAGACGAGCGTTTATTTAGTAAGTGCATGCGAGATGTCAAACCCTGTACTGGCACACCGGATCTCAGTTAACAAACAGTCCTATCTTACAAGACTTCAGAGGAGAGAGAGAAAAAATTAGGAGTTGGAAGATCACTATGAATTCTACAGCGAAGTCCCCCTCAGTCAGTCAGCACTGACTCAATTCACGCCGTCACTCACCACCATAATTTATGCTGCTCTGCCTCCCCTTCCTTCTCCTCCTCCTCTTTCTCCTTCTCCCCCTCCTCCTCCTCCTTCTCCTCCTTCTCCATCTCCTCCTCCTCCTCCTCCTCCATCTCCTCCTCCTCCTCCGCCTCCTTCTCCTCCTTCTCCTCCTCCTCCTCCTCCTTCTCCTCCTCCTCCATCTCCTCCTCCTCCTCCTTTCTCCTCCTCCTCCATCTCCTCCTCCTCCTTCTCCTCCTCCTCCTTCTCCTCCTGCTCCATCTCCTTCTCCTCCTCCTCCTTCTCCTCCTCCTCCATCTCCTCCTCCTCCTCCTCCTCCTGCTCCATCTCCTTCTCCTCCTCCTCCTCCTTCTCCTCCTCCTCCTCCATCTCCTCCTCCTCCTCCATCTCCTTCTCCTTCTCCTCCTCCTCCTCCTCCATCTCCTCCTCCATCTCCACTTCCTCCTTCTTTACACACAGACTCAGACGCCATCCATCTTCCTGGTCAAAGAAGATCGATAACTCTGTCCCCCCCCCCCCTTTTCAAGTCTCCTGTTTTCATCTCCCTTTGCAAACTTGCTGCTCCCTGTAGAATACTGATGAGTGTCCTTCCCCGTTGCACTTTGACCTTCATGGCAACCATTCTCTCCCTTTCTCCAATCCAATCCAATCCAATCCAATCTTCTTCTTGTTGTTACTCACATACCTGGAGAGACAACTTGGCGCTGTGTGAGAGATTGTTGACACTTGA
>CM054167.1:28577206-28579706 GCA_028751875.1 Rapana venosa | reverse complement strand
TTTTTCTGTTCTTCTCTTTCTGTCTTTCTGTCTTCTTTCTATGTTTCTATTTCTGTTCTTTACCTTCTGTCTGTCTTCCTTTCTATGTCTCTCTTTCTGTTCTTCTCTTTCTGTCTGGCCGTCTTTCTTTCTATGTCTTCTCTTTCTTTTCTTCTCTTTCTGTTCTTCTCTTTCTTTTCTTTTCTTTCTGTTATTCTCTTTCTATATCTTCTCTTTCTTGTCTGTTTTCTCTCTCTCTATGTCTTCTCTTTATGTCTGTATCACTTTCTATGTCTTCTCTTTCTGTTCTTCTCTTTCTCTGTCTTTCTTTCTATCTCTCTCTTTCTGTTCTTCTCTTTCTCTCTGTCTTTCTCTCTGTTCTTCTCTTTCTATATCTTCTCTTTCTGTCTGTTTTTCTCTCTATGTCTCTCTTTCTGTTCTTCTCTTTCTCTGTCTTTCTTTCTATCTCTCTCTTTCTGTTCTTCTCTTTCTCTCTGTCTTTCTCTCTGTTCTTCTCTTTCTATATCTTCTCTTTCTGTCTGTTTTTCTCTCTATGTCTCTCTTTCTGTTCTTCTCTTTCTATCTGCCTTTCTTTCTTTGTCTCTCTTTATGTTTCTGTTTTTGTTTTGAGTTTGTTTTGTTTGTTTGTTGTTGGGTTTTTTGTTGCGGGGGAGAAGGGGGATGGAGGTGGAGGGAGCTCAGTCTATGTTTGTCTTTCTTTGTCTTTGTCCCTCTGTCTGTCTGTCTGTTTGTCTGTCTCGTTTTTGTTTTCTATCATTGTCACTCTTTGTGGTCTGTTTTTGTTCGTTGTTGTTGTTGCTTTTGGGTTTTTGTTTGGCTTCAGTCTATGTTTGTCTTTGTCTGTCTGTCCTTCTGTCTGTCTTTCTGTCTGTCTGTTTCGAGGATTTTTTCTCTATTATTGTTCTTTTCAACGTGTTCCTGAAGAACATCATGCAGGAGGCCCTCCTTGACTTCAAGACCACAATCACAATAGGAGGAAGGCCAGTCTGCAATCTTCGATTCGCAGACGATATTGATCTCATGGGCCGCAGTGAAGAAGAACTCCAGGATCTCACCACCAGACTGGAAACATCAGCCAATGCCCACGGTATGGAGATCAGCACGGAAAAGAGCAAGATCCTAGTGAACAGTACTACACCAACCACTCCCACCAGCATCAAGACGAGTGGCGAGACACTAGAGGAGGTAGAAACTTTCAAGTACCTTGGAGCAGTCATCACCAAAGAAGGTACGAGCACACAAGAGGTGAAGATCAGACTTGCTGTGGCACTCTCCTCCATGACTAAGCTGGCGAAAGTGTGGAGAAACCATAACGTCAGAACCCACACTAAGGTCAGACTCTACAAGGCACTCGTCACATCCATTGCCTTGTACAGCTGTGAAGCATGGACACTTACTGCCGATCTAGAACGTCGAATTCAAGCCTTTGAGATGAAGTGCCTCAGGCGGATCCTGAACATCACCTACAGAGACCGTAAAACCAATGACTACGTCTGGCAGCAGATCGAGGCACTGGCTGGCAAACAAGAACCAGTGCTAGATACAGTCAAACGGAGGAAACTGAAATGGTTTGGCCACACAACAAGGCATAACAGCCTGTCAAAGACAGTCCTGCAGGGAATGGTGGAAGGAGCAAGGAGGCAGGGACGACCACGCAAAAGCTGGATATCCAACATCAAGGAGTGGACCGGCCTCACTGTACCAAACCTCCTGAAAGCAGCCCAGGACAGAACCATTTGGCGGTCCACTTGCAGCGTCCGTGTGGGTACCCCAACGGTCGTCCCGACCAAGGGATGAGTGAGTGAGTGAGATTGTCTCTGTGCTTCTCTTCTTTGTTCGTTGGGTTCTGGGGTTTTGTTGTGTGTGTTCGTCTCTGAGTGTGTGTGTGTGTGTGTGTGTGTGTGTGTGTGTGTGTGTGTATGTGTGTGTGTGTGTGTGTGTGTGTGCGTGTGTGTGTGTGTGTGTGTGTGTGTGTGTGTGTGTGAGTGTGTGAGTGTGTGAGTGAGAGTGTGTGTGTGAGTGTGTGTAAGTAAGTAAGTAAGTAAGTCTGTCAGTCACTCAGTCTTCAATTAACGTCTTTCCACTTGGAGTGGTACCAGACGACCCTAAAATAGGATAGGAGAAGAAGAGAGAGAGAGAGAGAGAGAGAGAGAGAGAGAGAGAGAGAGAGAGAGAGAGAGAGAGAGAGAGAGAGAGAAAGATAGAGACAGAGACAAAGACAGAGAGACAGAGAGAGACAGAGAGAGCTACTCTTTATATGTGTGTCTGTCTGTCTGTCTTTTTGCCTGTCTATCTGTCTATCTGTCTCCCTATCTCCCTATCACCCTGTATGTCTGCACACTTTTGTTAAATTCTTCAAGGTGACACAAGTATACTACATTTTCTTCTGGTGCAGACTGAGAAAAAGGTGTTTTTAAAAAATCGAGAAAAACAACAACAACAACAACAACAACAGACACCTCCTTCAAGTACCAGAATCAGACGAGGTGGGCAGCAACAA
>CM054167.1:28562206-28569706 GCA_028751875.1 Rapana venosa | reverse complement strand
CAAATGATAATAACAATGATAATAAAGGGAACTTATATAGCGCTATATTTTGCAAAGACAACTCAAGGCGCATGCATTCAACCTAATCTTACACAGTCGTGCAAACAATGAACAAACAATCAACATAGTAGTAAACAAACAGACATTACAAACATGGTACGCTGCAGACCAAAATCTATGAAATACAATTTTAATAGTCAAATGTTTTTCAAAAGCACAAATAGCAGGATAAACAAATCTCAAATTTTATACACACGCACACACATACATACAGCTCAACACGCTTAGGTGGGGGAGTGGGGGGTGGGTGGTGAAGGTAGCTATCGAAAAGTAGAAACAGATAACAGGGGAAGATCTCAGGTAGAAAATGAGGCTGGATTTGAAAGTATCAAAATGAAGTCTTTCGACGAAATGGGTGAGGGAGGTCGTTCCATGTGGACGGATTAGAAACAGAGAAAGAGCGTCTCTCTTAAACATCTCCGAAGCTTCAGTATTTAGTCAAGTCAAGTCAAACACATTGTTAATACCCTATGAAAGGTAATGATTGATAATCCTATGAAGGGTAATGATAGAGTAGAACAGTGGCAGGAACTCATTAAAATATGATTGGGGTTTATAAACTAGAATACGATGAAGAAGATTAATTAATGTTTGTTTAAACGTTTGAAGATAGTTTCAAATAACACATGCACACAGAGACACAGACAGAGACAGAAGCACACACACACACATGCAGAAACACACACACACAAACACAATACACACACACACAACACACACACACCACACACACACATACACCACACACACACACACACACACAATACACTCACACACACACACACACACAATCACACACACAACACACACACACACACACACACACACACACACACACACACAAACACACACACACACACAAAGACACGCCTCACGATGCTATCAGACAACAGTCTGCTTCAAGAAGATAATTCAATCATTGTCCAAAGCATTGTCATCATCAGGTCGGCATGATCTCAGACAACTAGATGATGTTGCGAGAGATGTAGACAGTTGTCTGTAGAGAAGAGAGAGCAGGGGAGAGGGGGAGGAGAGAGGGGGAGAGAGGAGGGAGAGAGAGAGGGAGAGAGCGGGGGATAGGGGAGAGAGGGGTGAAGAGAGAGAGGAGAGGGAGGGAGGGAGAGAGGGGGAAGAGAGGAGAGAGGAGAGGAAAGAGAGGCGGGAGAGAGAAAGAGTGGAGAGAGGGGGTAAGAAAGAGAGAGAGAGGGGGAGGAGAGATAGAGAGGAGAGAGAGAGCGAAGAGGGGGGAAGAAGAGGGGGGAGAGAGAGGGGAGAAGAGGGGAAAGAGAGAGAGGGGGAAGAGGGGAGAGAGGGGCGGGGGGGGGGGGGGGGAGAGGAAGAGAGAGGGAAGAGAGAGAGAGAGGGAGAGAGAGAGAGGGAGAGAGATGGGGTGGGGGAGAGGGGAGAGAGAGGGGAAGAGAGAAAGAGCAGGGAAGAGAGAGGAAGAGAGAGAGAGATATGGGGAAGAGACAGAGAGAGAGAGAGAGAGAGGGAGGGAGAGAGGGGAGAGGGGAGAGAGGAGGGAAGAGAGAGAGAGAAGGGGGTGTGAAGGGAGAGAGAGAGGGGGAGAGGGAAGAGGGGAGAGAGAGGCGAGAGACAAGAGAGAGAGAGAGAGAGAGAGAGAGAGAGAGAGAGAGGAGGAGAAGGGAGAGAGAGATGAGAGAGAGAGAGAGAGAGAGAGAGAGGAGAGAGAGAGAGAGAGAGAGAGAGAGAGAGAGAGAGAGAGAGAGAGAATATCCATAGTTGTTGATTTGCAATTAGTGTGTCTCTTCTGTGGAATTCGTTCGACACTTCTGTCCATATTCGTTAACTGTTTGTAATGATGTTGTATAATTTTTTGTTGTTTGAAAGTTTTAAGGGCTTTTCTCAGAGTTATTGGTGTTGTTGTAGTCATTGTTGCTGTTCTGCGTGTTCATCAATCATCTTCTTTCTTGTTGTCGTCGTCGTCGTTGTTGTTGTTGTTGTTGGTGGTGTCTTCTTCTTCTTCTTTCTTCTTCTTCTTCTTCTTCTTCTTCTTCTTCTTTCTACTTCTTCTTCTTCGCAATTCTTCTTCTTTTTCGCACTCTTTTATGAGAGATAGAGAGAGAGTGAGAGACAAACAGACAGAGAGACAGAGAGACAGACAGACGACAGAGTAAGAGAGAGAGAGAGAGCCAGTCAGACAGACAGAGAGACAGAGAGACAGACAGACGACAGAGTAAGAGAGAGAGAGAGAGCCAGTCAGACAGACAGAGACAGAGAGACAGAGACAGAGAAACAGAGAGAGACAGACAATCAGACGGACAAACAGACAGACAAACAGACAGAGAGGGAAGGAGGGAGAGAGTGGGAGGGGTAACAATGTAGAATGTCATCGTTTTTTAAAGAATTCTTTATGATGTTCTCTATTACGCGTGTGAATGCATGCACACGTTCTATGTCTTTAACCCTGCCTATTTTCTATCTAACACGACCACACAGCTCACAAACTGCCATCTTGGCATCATTTAGCCACGGGAGAGAATCCCCCACGCCTTTTTTCTTCTTCTTCTCTTCTATCTCCCGCGTGTTACTTCCCCTCCCAACCTTGCTGTTCACTCAGGCTATTAATAGTTCTTTATTTTTTATCTCTCTCTCTCCGCTAACAACGTTCGCCATAAGTGTACAATTTCTTCTGACTACAGTCTGCAGTCAGGATAGCTCAGAGGTCAGTCAGAACACTCGCTTTCCCCCAGCCAAGGTTAAGCAGCATCGTTATTTATTTATTTATACCACTTTAAGTCACGCAGATTTCTCTGCATGAAATTCGGGCTGCTCTCCCCGGGGAGAGCACGTCGCCACAAGAGCAGCGCCACCCATTTTTTTTCCTGTCTGCAGCAGTATTTGTTTCCCTATCAGAGTGGCTTTTTTCTACATAATTTTGCCAGGGACAACTCTCTTGTTGCCGTGGGTTCTTTTACGCGCGCTAAATAATTATGTGCAACACACCGGACCTCGGTTTATCGTCTCATCCGAAAGACTAGCGCCCAGACCACCACTCATGATCTAATGGATGGGGAAAAAGTTTCGGGTCCAAACGGGATACGAACCACCGCACACTTCCGACCCGGACTTTTCGCTTTCTAGACAGGCGCGTTACCTCTAGACCACACCGATCGTGGAGCATGGTTACCACTTGGATGGGTGACCGTTTACGTGCCTCAGCTTTCAGTACAGTCCCCCTACCCTAGTTCACCCAGCTGTAAATGGGTACCTACCTGCCCCTCTTTTAGGGTCAGGAAAAGTAAAAAGCAGCGAGGAAGAGAGAGGTGATAGGCGCCACCGCCCTCAATATGCTGGCTTCTTAGAGAAGCCGAGGTCTCCGACGCCTCGCTCCCCTACGACCTTATAGGTTATGGGACACCCTTTACCTTTTTACTTTTACAGTCTCCCTTCATTCTGTCTCCACTCTCTGCCCCAATGTATTATGTATCCCCTTCTCTCTCTCCCTCCCCCTCTCCCGCCGCCCCCCCTCCCCCCTCTGCATCCTCCTCTCCTCCTCCCCTCTAATTTCCTCATCAATTGTAATCCCTGCAGAAAATATGACAGAAGTGAAGGGAGGTAATAATTTCTGACGCTAGTCGGAGACTTAAAGTCCAAAAAATTTGGACACTGTCTGGGTCATAGAGACATTAATTTTTGTGTTGTGCTGTGCTATGTGTGTGTGCGTGTGTGTTGTGTGTTGTGTGTGTGTTGTGTTGTGTGTGTGTGTGGTGGTGTTTGTGTGTTGTGTTGTAGTGTGTGTTGTGTGTGTTGTGGTTGTGTTGTGTGTTGTGTGTGTGTGTGTTTGTGTTGTGTGTGTGTGGTGTGTGTGCTTGTTGTAGTGTGTGTTTTGTGTTGTAGTGTGTTGTGTGTGTTGTGCTGTAGTGTGTGTGTTGTGTTGTAGTGTGTGTGTGTGTGTGTTTGTTGTTTGTAGTGTGGGGTGTTGTGTGTGTTATAGTGTGTGTTGTAGTGTGTGTGTTGCAGTGTGTGTGTTGTAGTGTCGTGTGTGTGTGGGTGTGTGTGTGTGTGCTGTAGTGTGTGTGTTGCAGTATGTGTGAATGTGCTCGTGGAAGGGGGTGGTAGGAGCGGGGGTGGGGGGGGGGACGGGGCGCGTGCGAGCGAGTGTTTATACATGCTTACGTGCGTGGGTGTGCGTACGTGTGTGTATGTGTGCGTATGTGTGTGCGTGTACGTGTGTGTGTGTGTGTGTACGTGTGTGTGTGCGCGGGCGTGAAAGAGAGAGAGAGAGAGTGTGTGTGTGTGTGTGTGTGTGTCTGTGTCCGCCCGTCTTTCTGTCTGCCTGCCTGTCTGTCTGTCTGTCTGTATAAATGTCTGTCTGTGGCAGCGCTTGTGCTCAAGTGCACACAACAACATAGGTTTCTCGTCCCCTTTAAAAAAAAACAACTCTGCATGCAAGCAGACAGAAGATCAGCTCAATCGCCTGCTGAATGTGTGTCTGACGTCCGTGTGGCCTCTCTTCATCTACATTATCTCTTTCTCAGAATGGAAAAAACAAAAAAACAAAAGGAAAAAGGAAAAAGGAAAGAAAAAAGAAAAGCAGACGCCTTTAATAAAAAACAACAAACCAAACCGGTCAGGATTAAGTACTTTAGTTCAAGGAAGCTACCAAACGCAGAACGTTTTTGGGTTTCTTTGTTTGTTTGTTTCTTCTTGCTCTTGTTGTTGTTGTTGTTCTTATTCTTCTTGCTCTTCTTCTTGTTTTTCTTCTTGTTCTTTTTCTTGTTCTTGTTCTTGTTCTTCTTCTTCTTGTTCTTCTTCTTCTTCTTGTTCTTCTTCTTGTTCTTCTACTGCTTCTCTTCTTCTTCTTCTTCTTCTTCTTCTTCTTCTTCTTCTTCTTCTTCTTCTTCTTCTTCTTCTTCTTCTTCGCAACTCTTCTTCTTCTTCTTTATTAAATCGCAAAGATTCATGATCATGCTCTCTCTCCCTCCCTCTCTCCCTCCCTCCCGCCCTCTCTCTCTCTCCCTCCCTCTCTCTCTCCCTCTCTCTCCCTCCATCCCTCCCTCCCTCTCCCTCCCTCCATCATTCTCCCCCCCCCCCTAACTCTCTCATTCAAGCCAGAAGAGACAAAACACCTCCCCTCCCCCCTCCACCTCCCCCCCCCCCCCCACACACACACGCTGGTGGGCATGGTTTTAGATCAGGTGAGAAGCTGAACAGAGTCTAGCAAAGGGAGATAATTGAATCCGGCGAGACTTGGCGAGAGGTCGACGTGATCTCATCGAGCAGCGTGATGTTGCGAGAGAAAGGGCGAGAAGGAAGATGGCCTGAGGATTTTTTCTTCTTCTTTTTTTTCTTCTTTCTTTTATTCTTTCATTTCGAGGATAATTTGATGTGAGATAGGGAGACCCCCCCCCCCCCCCCCCCCCAGTTCGATGGTGATTTCATCAGCTGTCCGTTGCTGGAATGAAAGTTATCTTGGAGCCATTGGCATGCTGGCTGTCTGTCTGTCTTGTTGTCTTTTTGTGTCTTTTGTTGTTGTTGTTGTTGTTGTTTTATTAGTGTTGGTTACATTCTTTCTGATGTCGTGTCTGGTTGTTTTGTTGTTGTTGTTGTTGTTGTTATCATTCTGTCACAGTTATCATGGTGATGGAGGTGGTGGTGGTGGTGGCGGTGGTGATGATGATGATGATTAGGATGATGATGATGATGATGATGATGATGACGATGATGATGATTAGGAAGATGATGATGATGATGATGATGATGATGATGATGATGATGATGATGATGATGATGATGGGCGTTATTGTGGCTAAGGGGTATAACTGTGTCAAGGTCTTATCAAAGGCCGTGGAGAAGGGATAGCTCAGTGGTCAGAGCACTCGCTTTCCCCCAAGTTTCCTTAAAGTTAAGCAGCATCGAGTGTGGTTACCAGTTGGATGGGTGACTGTTTGCGCGCCTTGGCTTCAGTACAGCTCCCCCAGTTCACCCAGCTGTAAATGGGTACCTGTCCTCTTTAGGGTCAGGGAAGGTAAAGCAGCGAGGGAGAGGAGATGGGCGCCGCCCTTAATATGCTGGCCCCTAGAGAAGTTGAGGTCTCTGATGCCTCGCTCCCCTACGACCTTATAGGTTATAATGTGACATCTTTACTTTTATCTCTATCAGTATCTCAGGTGTGTTTTTTCCTGTTGGATTTTGTCTCTGTCTCTGTCTGTCTGTCTGTCTGTCTGTCTGTCTGTCTGTCTGTCTGTCTGTCTGTCTCTCTCTCTCTCTCTCTCTCTCTCTCTCTCTCTCTCTCTGTGTCTCTCTCTGCTGTGTCTGGATGAAAAAAGTATGCGAATGTTTATTCTGTTACCCTTGGATAATAAAGATTCCTTCCTTCTTTCCTTCCTTCAATCCTTCATTCATTCTCTCTCTCTCTCAACCCCCCTCTCCCCCCTTTCTCTATCTGTCTGTCTGTCTGTCTGTCTCTCTCTCTCTCTCTCTCTCTCTCTCTCTCTCTCCTCTCTCTCTCTCCCCCCCCCCTCTCTCTCTCTCTCTCTCTCTCTCTCTCGTCTGTCACCCGTTTCCTTCTCTCCTCCCCCCACCCACTTTCCACACACCTCCCACCCCAAACCACCCCCACCCCTACCCCTACCCCTTACCCCACCCCTACCCCCACCACCCTACCCCACACCCCCACCTCACACCCCCCTACCCCACTTCCTTTCCAACTTCAGTGTGATCCCCCATTTCTTCTGTAAATGATGCAAAAGAATGAGGAAAGGAATTCATGGCCAAAGTCGCAGACAGTCTCCCTCCTCTCCCACCCACCCCTCACCCGCCACCCGCTCCACCTTCCCCCCCCCCCCCACTACCCCCAGTCTCCCCCCCCACTCCCTGGCCCCCCCCCCTTCCCCCACACTCTACCTTCCCCCCCCCCCCCCCCCCCCTCTCCTTCATTTAGCATGTGTCTGGGTCGAAGGGTTACAGTAGAAGTAGTGTAGGTGTTGTGGGTTTTTTTTCTTTTTCTCTCCTCTCTGTTTCTCTGTTGTTGTTGTTGTTGTTGTTGGTGGTGGTGGTGGTGGTGGTTTGGTGGTGGTGGTGGTGGTGGGTGTGTTTTGTTAGTGGTGGTGGTGTTGGTGGTGTTGGTGGTGGTGGTGTTGGTGTTGGTGGTGGTGGTGGTTGGTGGTGGTGTTGGTGTTGTTGTTGTTGATGGTGGTGGTGGTGTTGTTGTTGATGGTGGTGGTGTGGTGTGGTGTGTGTGTGGTGGTGGTGGTGTTGGTGGTGGTGGTGGTGGTTGTTTTTTTTGTTGTTTCTTTGTCGGTGTTAGTGTGAGTGGTGGAGGTGGTGTTTTTTTTTTATTTGTCTTCTTCTTGTCTCGTTATCTCATTGTGGATTTGTTGTTGTTGTTTTTTTGTTATCCTTGTTGATTTCTGTCTGTTCTTTCTCTCGCCTTTGTTTCTGTTTCTCGCTTTTTCTATCTCGCTGTCTTGTCTG
>CM054167.1:28552206-28557206 GCA_028751875.1 Rapana venosa | reverse complement strand
AAGAAAAAAAAAAGTAGTAGATAGATGACAAAAAAATAACAAGAGAGAACCAAGCTATAAAAAAAGAATAAGAAAGAAGGAAAGAAAGACAGAAACAAACAAAAGAAAGACAGAAAGACATAGAAAAAGAGAGAGAGAAAGAAAGAAAGAAATAACAAAACATACAACAAAAAAAACGTTAAAAAGAACAGAAAGAAAGCAAACAAAAGAAGAAACAAAGAACAAAAAATAAAGGAAACAAACAAAAACAAAAACCAAAAAAACAAATAAAGAGACAAACAAACCAACCAACCAACATAAACACACAAAACCCTCACCAAACTCTCACACACAAAACCCTCACAACACACAAAACCCTCACGCACAAAAACCCCTCACGCACAAAACCCTCACACACACAAACCTCACACACACACACAAAACCCTCTTACAACACACAAAACCCCCCACAAAACCCTCCACACACAAACCTCACACAAAAAACCTCACACACACAAAACACTCTCTCACACACACACAAAACACACACACACACGAAACCCTCACACACAAAACCACACACACACACACACACACACACACACACACACACACACACACACACCACACACACACACACACACACACACACACACACACACACACACACACAAACCTCACACAACACCTCACACACACACACATACCCAAAACTCACACACAAACCCAAACTCTCACAAAACTCTCACACACTCACACAAACCCAAACCCTCACAAAACAACACACAACACACACACACACACACACAACCCCCCACCCCCACCCCTCCCCAACCCCAACCAAAAAAAACCCCAACAAAGCAACAAACAAAACCAACAACAAACCAACACCAAAAAAACCCACCCACACAAAAAACACCCCACAAACTCCACTCACTGTTTCATCAGCTCGTTGACCTCGTCCTGCAAGGACTGCACGCGCACCTCCACCTTGCTCTTCTCCTTGTTGGTGTCCTCGATCACGTCCCGGGCCTCTTTCAGCTCCGTCTCGTACATGACCTTCACCGCGTTGGTCTCCTTGCCCCACTTGCTCCTCAGGTCCTCCAGCTCCGAGGCCAGCTTCCTGTTCTGCGCCTCCAAGAAGCGAACCTTCTCGATGTAGTTGGCGAAGCGTTCGTTGAGGTCTCGCATGTCCTGTTTCTCACGCTCGCGGATGGTCTTCACGTCGCTGACCCTGCCGGAGGACATGGAAGAGTAGGCCGGGATGTGGGTGGTTGGGATCTCCATCCCGCGCTTGTAGACCCCCCCTCCGAGCAGACCTCCCCCACCGCCCAGGGTGGCCGAGGCTCTCTGGACGCTGTTGCATCTCGGGGTGATGTTGGACTTGTAGTAGAAGTCGTCGCTATCTTTCAGGGCGGCTTGGGACGTCATGGTCGGGGAAGGTTCTACCGGGTTTCGCGAAGATCGGACCAGCAAGGTGGGCTGGAGCTCTGTGGGCGTCGGAGGACTTTGCAAGTGAGGTACGCTCAGTTCTGTGGAAGACACGGGTCGAGGATTGGTGGTTGTGGTGGTTGTTGATGAGGATGTTGTTGTTGTCCGCGACGTTGAGGTCGATGAGGAGTCGGGGGCGAGTGAGGAGTTGGGGATGTGGTGGTGGTGGGTGTAGCTCCTTCGTAGAGTCACCTTGGTGGGTCTGGGGAGGTGGATGATGAGGGTGGTGGTGTGGGAGGGGTGGGGCCCGCTCTCCACGACACTCACGCGATCCTCGCAGCTCTTGAGGCCTCGGCGGAGTTCAGGGCGGCGCGGTCTGGGCTTGGCTGGTGAGGGGCTGGTGCAGGGGGGACACACAGAGGAGAGAACAAGGATGATAAGAGTGGTGGTTGTGGTGGTGGTGGATGTGGTGGTGGTGGTGGTGGTGGTGGTGGTGGTGTGGTGGGTGGTGGTGGTGTGTGGTGGTGGTGATGATGATGATGGTGGTGGTGGTGGTGGTGGTGATGATGATAATGATGATGATGGTGATGATTATGATGATGATGATGATGATGATGATGATGGTGGTGGTGGTGATGGTGATGGTGAATAATAATAGTGGTTATTGACATGATTTATATGGTGTTCAGTTATCCTCATTCTCACATAAATGTATTTATTATGATCATGAGAGACAGAGAGAGAGAAAGAGAGAGAGAGTGAGTGAGAGAGAGAAAGAGAGATAGAGAGAGAAAAAGAGAGACAGACAGAAAGACAGACATAAAGACACAGACAGGGAGAGAAAAAGAGAGAGAATGAGAGAGAGAAAGAGAGAGTGAGTGAGTGAGAGAGAGAGTGAGAAAGAGAGAGAGAGAGGGACAGACATACAGACAGACAGACAGATAGATAGACTAACGATAACGATAACAAAATTGTATTGCCGTTAAGCTGATAAACTCATACAGCAGCGGAGTGTCGAAGCACGACCCAGAGAGAGAGTGACAGAGACAGAGAGAGAGACAGAGATAGACAGAGAGACAGAGAGACAGACAGAGACAGAGAGAGAGAGAGACAAAGAGAGTGACAGAGACAGAGAGACAGACAGAAAGAGACAGAGACAGACAGACAGAGACAGAGAGAGACAAAGAGACAGACAGAGAGAGACAGAGAGACAGAGATAGACAGACAGAAAGACAGAGAGACGGAGATAGACAGAGATAGAGAGAGACAGACAGACAGAGAGAGTGACAGAGACAGAGAGACAGACAGAGAGCGTGACAGAGACAGAGAGACAGTGAGAGAGAGTGACAGAGACAGAGAGACAGACAGAGAGCGTGACAGAGACAGAGAGACAGTGAGAGAGAGTGACAGAGACAGACAGAGAGAGTGACAGAGACAGAGACAGAGAGACAGACAGAGAGAGTGACATCGACAGAGACAGAGAGACAAAGAGACAGAGAGACAGAGATAGACAGACAGACAGACAGAGGGACCAAAACAAATGACAAAATAGTTTATTGTTCAAGCTCAGAGTGTCCATAAACAAGGGAGAGAATGAATATGCACACACAACAATTGCAGGAAATGATCAAAGTTGACAGAACCCTCCCCATTTAATTTCTAATTCTGTATTTATTTATTTATTTTATTCTTTTATATCGAGGATAATGGAATAAGCACTTATGTGATTTTTTTTACATCAAGTCCCCGTGTGTATGCGTTTTTGTCAATTTTGTCATATGTTCCCACCGGCACACGATGGTCTACTCTTACGAAAAGCGGAACAGGATTTTAACGTGTGCGCAAGATGTTCTGCGTGCGTTCGCACACGGGGCTTCGGTTTATATAGTCTGCAATTCTCTTTTAGCTGGTCTGCCAGCATCATCTATCCACTCCCTTCAGCGTATACAACACTCCGCAGCTTGACTAGTCCTCAGAAAGAAAAAATCTGAGCACATTACCCCTCTCTTGCGATCTATTCACTGTCTTTGACGGGATTCGAACCTGCGACCTTCCAGCTAGTAATCCGAGAGGCTAACCACTGGGCCACGCACGACAACTGGTCGTGAACCGAAAAACAGATTAAACAGATATACGAGTACCGCAACAACAACAAAAAGTATCAGGCTTGTACTGTAGGTCTTGAAGCGTTCATATTGCAATGTTATTAATTTTGATATTTTATTATGATCTGATTTTTACTTAGATGCCGTTACCAGTTGAAGTAATCAGTTACGTAGAAATGTAAACCAAAATTGTCCCCAAACCAAAAATTGTTGACGTGCAGTTTAAAAAAAAGAAAGAAATTCTATAAGGAATTTTCAACAGGCAGATGAGTAACGCACGTTAAGAATTAACATTGTAGTGTTATAAAGTGTCTAGCTCGGAATTTTTTATTTTGAAATTTGGCTAAGTAAATTTAATTTAAAACCTTTACTGGTTAAAACAAGCATGGACGAAGCAATAAAAAAACCCACACACACACGCCAAGAATATTATTTTTCCGAGCATTTTCTTTATGTTGGACTTTTTATATCTTAGAACTTGAAACTTGAAAACAACTAAACACCAACAACAACAAAAACTCCACAAAAATATCCATACCCCAACCAGCTCCCCAAAAATGCTCTCCTTTGGCCCCCCCCCCCCCCTCCAAAAAAAAACCCACAAAAAACCAAACACAAAACAAAAAACAAACAAACAAACAAACAAAAAACTCTGTAAATCTTCAACACTTCCTAAATCTAATCACTTCGTAAGAAATTTACATAATTAAAAAAAATTTTTAAATCACCAACAACCTCTTCTTAAACTAAAAAACAACAACAACAACACCAAACCCCAAAACAAACCAAAACACACAAACCAACCAAACCACCATCACAAACATACTAAGGCATACTTGTTGCCTGTCGTCAGAATTCCGGAGAAACTTGTCGATTCACAGAGTCGCGACCAGTCAGCGGATGTTGCAAGGCACGTCGACATGGCACGACACTGAAAACATGAACATCGTCTGCTTTCTACCCAATCGAACGTGTCGTCTGAGGACAAAGTGACGACGACAGGGCGAGGCTCCGTGAGGGATACCAGAAGAAAAGAAAAAACAAACACCAAAACCAAACCCAAACCCAACCCAACCAAACCTGTCTGCCTGCCTGCCCCCGAGTCTTCTTTTCTGGGTGAAAGCATACTCAGATTTAGGTTCAGTTTTCCTTTAGCAGATGGAACCGCGCGCGGAAATTTCCATATATGCTTACGGCATTGTTTGCTTAGTCATAGAAAATGGCATCTAGGGGTGGGAGGGGAGGGAGGAGGGGGGGTAGGGTAGGTAGAGGGGTGGAGGGGGGGATGCAAGAAGAAGAGGGGAGGGAGAGGAGAGAGGAACGGAGAATAGATGAGAACGAAGGTGAGCTCTTTAAAAATTTTTCCTCCTCTGACGTGAGATAAGGTAGTCGGGTGTATAGAACGAATTCGAAAGCGAGGACGATGAGATGCACTTGCAGGATGGATGCGAAAACACGGGTGCGTCGATAAACGAACGCATCACA
>CM054167.1:28534706-28539706 GCA_028751875.1 Rapana venosa | reverse complement strand
CTTTCAAACTCCGCTTGACCAGACAGAAACCTTTGCAGACCCTCAAGCCGTCTGTCTCATCATCTCTCGCTTAATTACTCATCAATGCCTTTCAACCAGCCAAATGTAAAGCTTCCACATCCCAGAAGAAAAAAGGTTCAAAGGGCTGCAGCCTGCATTTTAGACGATTGTCAACATGTTTTCGAATACTTACCTACGTTTTGTTATCTGTCTGTCTGTCTGTCTGTCTGTCTGTCTGTCTGTCTGTCTATCTGTCTGTCTGTCTGTCTGTCTATCTATCTATCTATCTATCCATCTTTCTATCTGTCTGTCTGTCTATCTATCTATATCTATCATCTATCTTATCTATTCCTATCTATCATCTATTGTATCTAGTCCTATTTTATTCTATCTATCTGCTATCTGTCTATTTCCATACCATTCATTCTATCTATCTATCTATCTTTCTATCTATCTATCTATATTTTCATGTTAGGTTCAATCTCCACTTTATCGAAAAGAGATCTTTACAGGACATCGAACCATCTGTCTCCCCTCATGCTTAATCACTAGCTAATCCTTATCAACTTACCAAATGCGCAACTTTCAAGTGATAAAAGGAAAAAAGGTTTTGTAAGAGCTATAAGCTTCATTTTTCAAAGATTGTGCAGGTTTTTAAAAAAACAAAAACACTTATGTTCGTCTGCAAGTTTGGTTGATTGTCCACATTTCCTTTTCAAGCTCTACTTTACCGGAAAAACGCACTTTCAAAACGTCAAATCCTCTTTCCCATTTCTTGCCTAATCATTGACTGATCCCTATTCAACTGCCAAATGTACGTATATAACTTCCTAATAACAAAACAAAGAAACAAGGATCCTAGCTTTTTTTTTTTTTAAAAGCCACACGTCACAATCTTGATGATGTTATAGTTTTCAAACACTTAACGTTCGTTTTTGCATGTCAGGTTGTGTTTGTTCGCAAGGATCGTTCAAGCTCGCTTTATCACACAGAAACCTGAGCAGAACATCAAACAAACCGCCTGTCTCATCATCTCTCCAGCCTAGTCATTTAGCCAATCGTAATAATTCAGTTGCCAAATCTACCACAACCTGCAGATAACAGAACAATACAGTTGTCAGGGCTGCAAGGGGAACGGTTTTGGAGCACGTACGTACGCGCGTTTCCATATCAGCGTGTTTGCATGTCATATTCAAGGTCCGCCGCTTTAACAGACATAAACCGCTACGGAGTAGCAAACCATCTTCCTCACCTCCTGCCTAATCACTAAAGGTAAAGGTGTCCCAAAACCTATGTGGTCGTAGAGGAGCCAGGCATCAGACACCTCAGCTTCTCCAGGGGCCAGCATATTGAGGTCAGCGCCCATCTCCTCTCTCCTTCGCTGCTTTACCTTCCCTGATCTCTAAAGAGGGCAGGTACCCATTTACAGCTGGGTGAACTGGATGGGGAACTGTACTGAAGCCTGGCATGCAAACGGTCGGTCACCCATCCAAGAGGTAACCACGCTCGATGCTGCTTAACTGGGGAGAAGCGAGTGCTCTGACTACTGAGCTACCCCGTCCACACGTAAACACTTATCGACTCATAATTATTACACCCTACTAAATGTACGACTTCCAAACAACAACACAAACAAATACTTCTTAGAACTGTAAAAGCAGCGTTCTAGACGATTCTACAGTTCTCCCATACTCAGTATGTACGGTTTCAAGTTCGGGCTGTTTGTTCCCCCATAAAGCTCCACTTTCCAGACCAACACCCTGTTATAGAGCAATCATCAACCCATCTGCCTCCCCCACCTCCTCCCCCCATCCTTTCGCTTTATCATAAACCCGATCCGTATCAAGCTATCAAAAATGGGAGACAACTTCCCAATAGCGTAGACCCAAGAAAGAAAAGTTCCCAAGAGTTCACAAATCACGATCTTGCGAAACAGTTTTCTGGATACTTACGCGCGTTCGCATGTAGTAGGGCTGCAGGCGTGCATGTCCTAATCATCCCTTCCCCTCCCTACTTTAACCGGACAACACAACTTGGCTGGACAGACCCCTCGGATCACCTTGTCTCATCTCGCCAGCTAATCACTCGCTGAACAGGCAGTCAGACTGACGTGCAACATCCCACTCCACACTAATCCGACAGACTTAACACCTTTGTTTTGGTGTCGATATTTTCGGAAGGTGGGTCTGTTGCTGCCGCATCTGTTGCTGCTGCTTGCTGCTGTTGCTGGTGGTGGTGGTGGTGGTGATGATGATAATGATGATGATGATGATGATGAAGGTGTTGCAGTTGTTGTTGATGTTGGTGGTGGTGTTGGCGGTGGTGGTGGTAATGACGATGATGGTGATGATGATGAAGGTGTCGCAGTTGTTGTTGATGTTGGTGTTAGTGGTAGTGGTGCTGGTAATGATGGTGATGATGATAATGAAGGTATCGCAGCAGTTGTTGTTGATGTTGATGTTGGTGTTGGCGGTGGTTTGTGGTGATGATGATGATGATGATGATGATGATGATGATGATGATGATGATGATGATGATGATGATGATGGTGTCGCAGTTGTTGTTGATTTTGGTGTTGGCGGTGGTAGTGGTGGTGGTAATGTGATGATGATGATGATGATGATGATGAAGGTATCGCTAGTTGTTTGTTGATGTTGGTGTTGGCGGGGGGTGGTGGTAATGATGATGATGATGATGATGATGATGATGATGATGATGATGATGATGATGATGATGATGATGATGAAGGTGTCGCAGTTGTTGTTGACGTTGATGGTGGTGGTAGTGGCGGTGATGGTGATGATGTGATGATGATGATGATGATGATGATGATGATGAAAGATGAAGAAGAAGGTATCGCAGTTGTTGTTGACGTTGATAGTAGTGGTGGTGCTGGTAATGTGATGATGATGATGATGATGATGATGATGATGATGATGAAAGAAGGTGTAGCAGTTGTTGTTGATGTTGGTGTTGGCGGTGGTAGTGGTGCTGGTAATGCGGATGATGATGATGATGAAGGTATCACAGTTGTTGTTGACGTTGATAGTGGTGGTGGTGATGGTGGTGGTGGTGGTGGTGGTGGCGGCGGCGGCGGTGGTGGTGGTGGTGGTGGTGGTGGTGGTAACGGTGACGTCTCTGATAAGGGATAATCTGATAGCTGCTTACAGGGCCTGTAGCAGGCATTAAGTCTGCTAGGCTCTCATTATCCGGTGTGCCTACGTCGTCAGTATCCTCACGCAGAGAAAGAGAAGACGTCTGTCTCCAGCCCGTTTTTTTTCTTTGCAATGTCTCAGTGAAAACATAGATAAGACAAAAAGGAAAGACAAACGTTTCCCGGGTTTTTTCTTTGCAATGTCTGAGTGAAAAGATAGATAAGAGAACCGAAAGATAGTTCCCGTTTTTTTCTGTGCAATGTCTGAGTGAAAAGATAGATAGGAGAAAAGGAAAGACAGACATTTCCGGGTTTTTTGGGGGGACAATGTCTAAATGAAAAGATGAATAACAGAATGGAAAGACGTTTCCCGTTTTTCTTTGCAATCTCTGAGTGAAAAGATGGATAAGAGAAAGGGAATACAAGCATTTCCCGTTCTTTTCCAATGTCTTAGTGAAAAGAGAGATAACAGAACGGAAAGATATTTCCGTTTTTCTTGCAATGTCTGAGTGAAAAGATAGATAAGAGAAAAGGAAAAACAGACATTTCCTGGGTGGGTTTTCTTTGCAATGTCTTAGTGAAAAGATAGATAAGAGAAAAGACAGACATTTCCCGTTTTTTTGCAATGTCTTAGTGAAAAGAGAAATAACAGAATGGAAAGACATTTCCCGTTTTTTCTACAGTGTCTTAGTGAAAACATAGATAGGAGAAAAGGAAAAACAGACATTTGCTGGGTGTTTTGTTTTTTTACAATGTCTTAGTGAAAAGATAGATAAGGAAAATGGAAGACAGACATGTCCCGTTTTTTCTTTGCAATGTCTGAGTGAAAAGATAGATAAGAGAACCGAAAGATAGTTCCCGTTTTTTTTCTGTGCAATGTCTGAGTGAAAAGATAGATAAGAGAAAAGGAAAAACAGACATTTCCCGTTTTATCTTTGCAATGTCTTAGTGAAAACATAGATAAGACAAAAAGGAAAGGCAGACGTTTCCCGTGTTTTTTCTTTGCAATGTCTGAGTGAAAAGATAGACAGGAGAAAAGGAAAGACAGACATTTCCGGGTTTTTTGGGGGGCAATGTCTAAATGAAAAGATGAATAACAGAATGGAAAGACGTTTCCCGTTTTTTCTACAGTGTCTTAGTGAAAACATAGATAAGAGAAAAGGAAAAACAGACATTTGCTGGGTGTTTTGTTTTGTTAGTGAAAAGATAGATAAGGAAAATGGAAGACAGACATGTCCCGTTTTTTGTTTGCAATGTCTGAGTGAAAAGAGAAATAACAGAATGGAAAAACATTTCCCGTTTTTCCTTGCAATGTCTGAGTGAAAAGATAGATAAGAAAAACGGAAAGACAGACATTTCCCGTTTTTGTCTTCCAATGTCTTAGTGAAAAGAGAGATAACAGAACGGAAAGATATTTCCGTTTTTCTTGCAATGTCTGAGTGAAAAGATAGATAAGAGAAAAGGAAAAACAGACATTTCCTGGGTGGGTTTTGCAATGTCTTAATGAAAAGATAGATAAGAGAAAAGACAGACATTTCCTGTTTTTTTGCAATGTCTTAGTGAAAAGAGAAATAACAGAATGCAAAGACATTTCCCGTTTTTTCTACAGTGTCTTAGGGAAAACATAGATAGGAGAAAAGGAAAAACAGACATTTGTTGGGTGTTTTGCTTTTTTATAATGTCTTAGTGAAAAGATAGATAAGGAAAATGGAAGACAGACATGTCCCGTTTTTTGTTTGCAAATGTCTTAGTGAAGAGAGAAATAACAGAATGGAAAGACATTTCCCGTTTTTCTTTGCAATGTCTGAGTGAAAAGATAGATAAGGAAAATGGAAGACAGACATGT
>CM054167.1:28524706-28529706 GCA_028751875.1 Rapana venosa | reverse complement strand
ACATACATACATACACACACACACATACATAATCCATCCATCCATCCATCCATCCATCCATGCACACATACATTCATTCATCAGTACATCAGTCCATCGATACATCCCTACATTAATAAATGCATGTTTAATGGCTAGAGGTCAGACAGACAGACAGACAGACAGACAGACATGCAGACAGACAGGTAGACAGACAGACAGACAGATAGACAGGCAGACAGACAGACAGGCAGACAGACAGACAGGCAGGTGGGCAGACAGACTTGCAGACAGACAGACAGACAGGCAGAGAGACAGACAGACAGACAGGCAGGCAGACAGACATATAGACAGGCAGGCAGACAGACAGACAGATAGACAGCAGGCAGACAGACAGACAGACAAACAAACAGACAGACAGACAGACAAGCAGACAGACAGTCAAACAGACAAACACTCAGACAGACAGACAGACAGACAGACAGGCAGACAGACAGGCAGACAGACAGACAGGCGGACAGACAAACAGACAGACAGACAGACAGACAGACAGACAGACAGACAGACAGACGGCCCACCGTGCCGAACTTTTCAAGTCCAAAGGAAAACTAGTAAACGGACAAAATTCTAGATGAAATAAGAAAAGGAGGGTGGGGGAAAAAAGAAGATACAAAGTGAAAGAAAAAATATGTAGTAATAGACTGTTCAATACATTAAACCAGTGAGAGAGAGAGAAAAAAGAGAAACAAAGAAAGACAGATAGATAAAAACAAAGGTAAAAAAGATGAAACAGAAAGAAAGAAACATTTTCAGGAATAAGGACGATAAGAAAGAAAGAAAGAAAGAAAGAAAGAGAGAGAGAGAGAGAGAGAGAGAGAGAGAGAGAGAAACAAACAAAGAAACAGAGACATACAGCAACAACAACAAACAAACAAAACCAACAAACAACAGCAGCAACAGCAACTACAACAAACGAACAAAAACAACAACAGCGGCAACAACAATACCACGAACAACAACAGCAACAACAGCAACTACAACAAACGAACAAAACCAACAAACAACAACAGCAGCAACAAAAACAACAAACACAAGAAGAAGAACAACAACAAACAACAACAGCGGTGCAAGCCAGAAATGAATAAACGTGCTACCACCCCCAATCTCCCCCTCCCCCCCCCCCCCCCCCCATCCCTATAAATCAGACACACAGAAACGAACGACCCCTCCTCCATATCATCATAAGTATACAAGAATAATCATTTTATGCTTGTAACGCATTTTCCAAAAGTGTATGATTTCAGAATAATGATGTAGAAAGAGAGACAGACAGACAGACAGACAGAAGAGACAGACAGAAAGGTAAACAGAGTGAAAGAATGTATATGTGTGCGTGCGTGTGTGTATGTGTGCGTGCGTGTGCGTGTGTGTATGTGTGCGTGCGTGCGTGCGTGCGTGTGTGTATGAGAGAGACAGACAGACAGAGAGACAGACAGACAGCTAGAGAGAGAGAGAGACAGACAGACAGACAGACAGCGTAACAGAGAGGGAGAGGGCGAGAAAGAGAGAGAGAGAAATCCGGAAAAAGAGACAGACAGAATGACAGAGAGACAGAGAGAGAGATAGAGAGACAGACAGAGACAGACAGACAGCTTGAGAGACAGAGAGGGAGAGAGAGAGAATTCCGGAGACAGAGACTGACAGAAGGACAGAGTGAAAGTGTGTGTGTATGTGTGTTTGTGAGAGACAGACAGAGACAGACAGAAAAACAGACAGACATACAGAGAGACACAGACAGAGAGAGAGAGAAATAGAGACAGACAGACAAGCAGCGTCAGAGAGAGAGACAGAGACAGAGACAGACAGAAAGATAAACAGAGCGAAAGTGTGTGTGTTTTGTGAGCGTGCGTGCGTGCGTGCGCGCGTGTGTGTGAGACAGCGAGAGAGAAACAGAGAGACAGACATAAAGACAGAGAGAGAGAGAAATAGAGACAGACAGACAGACAGGCAAGCGTCAAGGAGAGAGAGAGAGAGAAGAGAGAGAGAGAGAGAGAAGAAGAGAGAATTCCGGAGAAAGAGATAGACAGAAAGACAGAGAGAGATAGAGATACAGACAGATACAGACAGACATACAGCGTGAGAGAGAGAGAGAGAGGGGGGGGGAACAGAGAGAGAAAAGACAGAGACAGAGAGAGAGACAGACAAAGAGACATACAGACAGATAGAGAGAGATAGAGACAGACCGACAGAGCAGGACAGCGCAGAAGAGCAGAGAAGAGAACAGACAGACAGAGACAGAGAAGACGGGAAAGATAACAGAATGAAAGGAGTGGAGCACGCGCGCGAAAGAAAACAGAGACAGAGAGAGAGAGAGAGATGGATAGAGACAGAGAGAGAGAGAAAGAGAGAGAGAGACAGCCACAGAGACAGAGACAGACAGAAAGAGTGAAAGTGTTCGTGTGTGTGTGCACGCGCGCGAAAGAGACAGAGAGACAGACAGACAGAGACAGAGAGAGAAATAGACAGACAGACAGAGACAGAGACAGACAGAAAGACAGAGTCAAAGTGTGTGTGTGTGAGAGAGAGAGAGAGACAGAGACAGACAGAGACAGACAGAGACAAAGCGAGAGATGAGGAGGAGAGGAGGGAGGGAGGGAGGGTTACGAAGCGAGAGAAAGACAGATAAGGGGAGACAAGAGCTAAAAAGATCACGACAGAGAAAGAAATTACAGAAACAGTGACAGCAACAGGTGCAGTGAGAAGAGAGACAAAGACAGACCGGCAGACAGACAAAAAGACAGACAAGCAGTAGACGACAGACAGACAGACAGACAGACAGACAGAAAGGCAGACAGGCAGGGAGGCAGGGAGACACACACACGCACCAACACGCACACACAAAGACAGACAGACAGAAGATACACACACACACAAGACAAAGACAACACACACACACACACAAAGAAGTGAGAGAGAGATATTTATTATTTATTTATTTATTTATTCTTTTATATCGAGGGTAATGGAATAATGGAGAGAGAGAGAGAGAGAGAGAGAGAGAGAGAGAGAGAGAGAGAGAGAGAGAGAGAGAGAGAGAAAGTAAGAAAGTAAGAAAGAAAGAGAAAGAGAAGAGACAAAGACAGACAGACAGAGACAGACAGACTGACAGAGATAAAGACAGAGACAGACAGATAAACGCACACGCACACACACGAAAAGTTAGAGAGAGAAAAAGATAGAGAGAGAGAGAGAGAGAGAGAGAGAGAGAGAGAGAGAGAGAGAGAGAGAAGAGAGAAAGAAAGAAAGAAAGGAAAGAGAAAACGAGAGACAGACAGACAAACTGACAGAGACAGAGACATAGACAGACAGACAGAAAGACTGACAGAGATAGAGACAAAGACAGACAGACAGACAGAGGCATAGACAGGCATGCATGCACGCTTTATGCATATCCAGACAGCCAGCCACAAATATATCTATACCTAATTATACACAGACAGCGCAGATGTACCGGCGAACAAATGGACTAACAGCATTTGCTGACAGGCAGAAAGACACTGGAAGAAAACTGCAGACAGACAGACAGACAGATACAGACACACACAAACAGACACACACTCACACACAGACAGACAGACAGACAGACACAGATACAGACACAAAGACACAGACAAAGACAGACAGACATACACACATGCACAGAGAGAGAGAGAGAAAGAGAGACAGAGACAGACAGACACAGACAGAAAGGCAGACAGACAGACAGACATAGATAGACAGACAGACTGACAGAGACAGACAGACAGACTGACAAACAGACAGACAGAGGCAGAGACAGGCATGCATGCACGTTTTATACATATGCAGACAGACAACCACAAATATATATATATACATAATAAATACACAGACAGCGCAGATGCACCGGCTAACAGATGGTCTAACAGCATTTGCTGACAGGCAGAAAGATAGTGGAAGAAAACTGCAGACAGACAGACAGACAGACAGACAGGCAGACAGAAAGACAGACAGAGACACAAACAAACAGACACACACTCTCACACACAGACAAAGACAGACAGACAGACACAGACAAAGACAGACACACACAGAGACACAGACACAGACAGACAGACAGACAGACAGAAGAGAGAGACAGAGAGAGAGAAGCAGACAGCAAGGTGCTGTAATGTAGATAGGTAGGCAGAACAGACAGACAGACAGACAAAAATCGTTAAGAAAGAAGCTAAAAGTCTGATACACAAACATGCAGGCACACAGAGAGACATATGAGAGAGAGAGATAGATAGATAGATAGATCGATAGATAGATCGATAGATCGATAGATAGATAGATAGATATTCCAACACCAACACCAACACCAAAGTTATCTTTTACCCTTCAAAAAAAACCAAAATCAAATATCAAAACAAACACTTTCGATAACTCAACTTATGTCGGTTATCCTTTTTTAAAAAAAAACAACAACCAACTTACACTAATAATAATAATAATAATAATAATGTATGGAATTTATATAGCGCTGAATCTTGTAAAGCAACAAATCAAAGCGCTCAGATTTTATTTCATACCACCTCAAGTCACGGCAGATTTCTCTCCGTGAAATTCGGGCTGCTCTCCCCGGGGAGAGCGGGAGAACGCGTCGCCACTTAGCGCTGCGCCACCCTTTCACCCTTTTTTTTTTTTTTTTTTTTTTTTTTTTTTTTTTTTGCTGCAGCTGTATTTGTTTCCCTATCAGAGTGGCTTTTTTCTAAGAATTTTGCCAGGGACAACTCTCTTGTTGCCGTGGGTTTTTTTACGTGCGCTAAATAATTACGTGTAACACACGGGACCTCGGTTTATCGTCTCATCCGAAAGACTAGCGCCCAGACCACCACTCATGGTCTAATGGATGGGGGAAAAATTTCCGGTCCGAACGGGGTACGAACCGCCGCACACTTCAGACCCGGACTTTTCGCTTTCTAGACAGGCGCGTTACCTCTAGACCACCGATCCACACA
>CM054167.1:28512206-28517206 GCA_028751875.1 Rapana venosa | reverse complement strand
CAATAATGATGTACAGTGATATCCGAAATACTATCTGTAAATGGTGGATCAGTGGTCTAGAGGTAACACGCCTGCCTAGAATGCGAAAAGTCCGGGTCGGAAGTGTGCGGCGGTTCGTACCCCGTTTGGACCGGAAACTTTTCCCCCATCCATTAGACCGTGAGTGGTGGTCTGGGTGCTAGTCTTTCGAATGAGACGATAAACCGAGGTCCCGTGTGTTAAACAATTTTTTAGCGCACGTAAAAGAACTCAAGGCAACAAGAGAGTTGTCCCTAGAAAAATTATGTAGAAAAAAAGTCACTCTGATACGGAAACAAAATACAGTTGCAGACAGGAAAAAGAAGAAAAAAATAATGGGTGGCGCTGCTCTTGTGGCGACGGGCTCTCACCGTGGAGAGTATCCCGAATTTCACACAGAGAAATCTGCTGTGACTTAAAGTGGTGTAAATTTTTTTTTAAATAAAAGAAAGAAAGAAAGAAATCGTGTCATTGTACGCTTTAAATATCTATCAATATGCATGGGCATGTAAGTTGGTACACAATTTACTTGACTGAACATTCTATAATCGTAAAATGTCTTCATTATTCTGTACATGACTCTCACAATTTTGCCAACACCAATCAATCAGCCTTTTACTGTCGACGGAACGGGATAGCCTAGTGGTTAGAACATTGCGCTCGCAATCGGACGACCCGGGTTCGAATCCTGTTTAAGGGGATTTTTCCCCTGGAGTTAACATCAGTGCAGACTCCACTCTCCCCAAAAAGTCCTTCGGGTGAGACTATAAACCGAGGTCCCGTATGGGTGCACGCACGCAGAACGTCTTGCGCACTCGTTAAAATCCTGTTCCGCTTTTCGTAAGAGTAGGCTATTGTGTGCTAGGGGAACAGATAACAGAATTGACAAAACCGCATACACACGGGGACTAGAGGTTAAAAAAAGCACATGAGTGTTTATTCCATTATCCTCGATATAAAAAATTAAATAAACAAATGAATGAAAGAACGATTGAGTGAATAAATGAATGAATGAATAAATAAATAAATAAATAAAATCATTCACATCTCTAAAAACTATTTAATTTAGCCATACCTAACCCACAACCCCAAATTCACACAAAGTTTATTCTTCCATTAAATTGAAGCCCCACTTTATTTTGACTCTATGATCTAATTTTAACTACATTTTTTTCCTTCTGCTTTTAACTGTGGGCGGGCAATCTGTAGGCATTCATCTGAGTCTTTTTCATTTTATTTAATCTCCAATATTATTGTATGCATCTCACAATAAAAAGTAGCAACTTGGGGTACCTTGCTGTTTTCCTGTACACAAGATCATTTGGTGTCTTGAGTGACACTCCCAGAAACTTATTTTTAACACAAATAAATTAGGTTGTTGTTTGTTTGTTTTACAGTGTACAGCAGCAGATAACAGACCCCATATCTCAGCTCTATACTGCAATAATTGATGAATTTGGGCATCAAATAATTTTATAAAGAGATTCGTTATTTATCAGAGTTAATTTCTTCATCAAACATAATATTGTTTGGAACGGGATAGCTCTGTGGTCAGAGCACTCGCTTTCCTCCCCAAGCTAAAGTTAAACAGTGTGGAGAGTGGTTACCTCTTGGATGGGTGACTGTTTGGCTTCAGTACAGTTCCCCCAGTTCACCCAGCTGTAAATGGGTACCTTGCCCTCTTTAGGGTCAGGGAAGGTAAAGCAGCGAGGGAGAGGAGATGGGCGCCGCCCTCAATATGCTGGCCCCTTGAGAAGTTGAGGTCTCTGACGCCTCACTTCCCTACGACCTTATAGGCTATGGAACACCCTTTACCTTTTTTACATAATATTGTAGTTTTTCTTTTGCTGGGTCTTTATGTGCAAAAAGTGACACAAAGAGTGAGAGACACAGAAAGACAGACAAAGAGACAGAGAGACAAAGACAGACAGACAGACAGTGGTTGTTGTCTCACATAATTATATAGTACTGACATCATTGGTTTCAAATATCCCATTGAGCTGTCATGTCCAAAGTGGGTGTGGAGTGAGCGAGTGTGTGTGTGTGTGGGGGGGGGGAGGGGTAGAGGTTCCCTATAATTAAGGCTGTTTATAAACTGAGATACCAAATACCCAGGAGAAGTGTGCGAAAGCGTACAATACATACAACTCACACAGGGAACCAATCCAATCCAGTCCTGTTGTTTATAGCCCCGCCTACCTCAGAGGCCCTATCAGGGATGTCACCTCCCATCAACTTAAAAATTTCAGATTAAAAATGTGCAACTGTTGTTGTTGTTGTTTGTCCGTCATGTTCGACGATGACCTCCAAAGCAGCAGAGGAGGCAGCTGCTGTTTCGGAAATTGGGCAGAAATTTGATTATAGTGGAGATGCCTTGCCCACAGTACATCCCCACTCTCTCGGCCACGTGGGCATAAGGACAGTCAGCGTTGGAGATGTTCTCCAAAGGCCAACTAGCCCCCAGGGCTGCAGCACAAAAGGACTGTGCGTGTCAAGCCTCCTAGTCAGAGAGTCATAGTCGATCACTAAAGACTAAGCTGTAAAGTGGAATTCCATGAGTGGAAAAGCCACTGGTCATACAGCCTCTCACTTTGCTGTTGCCCCCAGTGTCAATGGTTTAATCAAGAACTGTGATAAAGCCCAGGCGCCAGAGGTGATTGTATACAAATTAAAACAGGGTATAAAACCAACTCTGCTGTCATTCCTTGTAGCAACGTCCTGGTCAATGGTAAGGGTCAGCCCAGGACGATTGCCCATCCAAGTGGTAACCATGCTCGAAGCTGTTTAATCTTAGCTTGGAGAAATCGAGTGCTCTAACCACTGAGCTATCCCGTCCACGGAGGACATTAAATCCTAAATAAACGAACAATGTTTTTTTAAATGAATACATTTAAGTTCTATTCTTAAAAGAGAAGTAAACTCACCATCTGTTGTCTATCTATACACACGTTTTACAATGTCTGTTGCATTGTTTTTTTGTTTTTTTATTGACAGTGGTATGCTGTGGAAAACTTGTTTCGGAATGTTTCATTTTCACTGTTTCACAGGGCCCCACTGACGTAATTGTTGTTACATGTGTGTCTCTTTGCTCCTGAGTATATATATCATTATGCTCATAAATGCCAAGAGCGAAGTAATGGCTGAGGGGCTCTGTAAGGGTTCAAGGAGTTATCCAGAAAAAGATCTGTTTATTTATTTTGCATTGCTATTTATGTATGTATTTGTTTGTTTGGGGTTTTTTTCCTTGTTTGTCTGTTGTTCAACTTTCGTTAACATGAATTTTTTTTTTACTAAGCACACACTGTGTGTCAAAGTTTGGGAAGAGTACGCCATTGTGTGCCAGTGGGAACGGATGACAAAATTTTACAAAAATGTATTCACACGGGGGACTGGATGCTTAAAAAAGTGAGTGCTTATTCCATTATCCTCTAAATAAAACAACCACAATTTTTTTAAAGGTTTTATTTTCTGGAATATGCAGCTTAGAGTTTTGTATTGTATTTCTTGGGAACAGATGACAAAATTTACAAAACTGCATACACACGGGGACTAGGAGTAAAAAAAAAAAAAAAAAAAAGGACATGAGTGCTTATTCCAGTTTCTTGGAAAATAAAAGAGTGAATAAAAAGAATAAATAGATGCAAATAAATAAATAGAACGAAGACTGAAAATGATACGATGTTAATAGTTATCTTTGGGTTTGTTTTTGTTGTTGTTCTTGTTGTTTTATTCAAGGGGGGCTATCATGTGTTTGATTTTGTTGTTATTGTTTTGTTTGGTTGGTTATTTGGTTGTGTTTTTGTATGCGGGACGTGTGCATTCTTTAAAAGCAATCTTTCATTTTGGTTTTTGGTTTTCTTTCCAACATACACTTGACATTTCATGATAAATAAGTCAAATAACTTAGAATTAGAATTACTTTTAGAATTTTAGAATTACTGAGTTATTGCTTTAGTTTAGTTGTTTTACTTTTTGGGGTTTGCTTTTGATTGGTTGGTCGGTTGGTTAGTTGGCTGGTTGATAGGTTGGTTGGTTGGCTGGTTGATTGATTGTTTGGTTGGTTGACTGGCTGGTTGGTTGGATGGTTATTTGGTTGACTGGTTGGTTGGTTGGCTGGTTATTTGGTTGGCTGGTTGGTTTTTTGGCTGGTTGGTTGGTTGACTGGCTGGCTGCTTGGTTGGCTGGATGATTGGTTGGTTGGCTGGCTGGCTGGCTGGCTAGTTGGTTGGTTGGCTGGTTGGTTGGTTATTTGGTTGGCTGGCTGGTTGGTTAGTTGACTGGTTGGTTGGATGGTTGAAAGGTTGATTAGCTGGTTGGTTGGCTGATTTTTGTTTATTCTTCTTCATGTTCTGTATTGTTTTCAATAGTAGTAGTAGTAGTAGTAGTAGTAGTATTAGTAGTAGTGGTGGTAGTAGTCGTAGTAGTAGTAGTAGTAGTAGTAGTAGTAGTAGTAGTAGTAGTAGTAGTAGTAGTAGTAGTAGTAGTAGTAGTAGTATTTCATCAACATCATCATCACCACCATCACTATCACCACCATCATCACTATCATCACTATCATCATCACCACCATCATCATCATCAGCAGCAGCAGCATCATCATCATCACCACACCACCACTATCATCGTCATCACGACCATCATCACCACCACCACCAACACCACCATCATCGTCATCATCACCACCATAACCACCATCACCATCATCACCACCATCATCACTACCATCATCATCATCACCACCACTACCACCACCACCACCATCATGATCATCATCATCATCATCATCATCATCATCATCGTCGTCGTCGTCGTCATCATCATCATCGTCATCATCATGTTGTTTTTATACTTGTTTCATTGGTCGTGGACACTTTCAATAAAAGATATCTTAGTGTGATAGTCCATAGTCGTCGTCTTTGTGTTGCTTCGGTTGCAATTATTGATGCTTGTGTTGTTGTTGTTGCTGCTGCTACTGTTGTTGT
>CM054167.1:28504706-28509706 GCA_028751875.1 Rapana venosa | reverse complement strand
AGTGTAGTGTAGTGTAGAGGTTGCGGTTTGGGTGGTGTGGTGTAGTGTAGTGTGATGTGTGTGTGTGTGTATGTGTGTGTGAGATGTATGTATGTAGTGTAGTGTAGTGTAAGTGCGAGTATGTGTGTGCGTGTGTGTGATGTAGAGTGCGTGTGCTAGTGTGTGTTAGAGTATTGTGTGTGTATGTGTGTGTTAGTGTTTGTGTATGCGTGTGTGTTAGTGTGTGTGTTGACTGTGTGTGTGTGGACTGTGTGTGTGTATGTTGTGTGTGTATTGTATGTGTGTATTGTGTGTGTTATTTATTTTATTTTTTATTCTTTTATTTCGAGGATAATGGAATAAGCACTCATATGCTTTTTTTTCATTTAGTCCCCGTGCGTATACAATTGTGTAATAAATAAAAGAAACACACACACAGAGGTTATACACTTTGGCAGGGTGATGGGGGTTTCGACTGTTGAAGGCAGGGACGGTTTTGAGATGAAACAGGAGAGGAAAGTCTTAGAAAAGAAATAAATATGTCTTGAGGCTGGATTTTCACGTTATAAAATACTTGAAAGACTTTCTTACCGAAAGAGATAATTATTGTTAATTTTTTTTTAAAGCTTACGAATTACGATTAAATGCCTGGAATAGAAAATAATCCCCCAAAATAGAACATGTATGCTCATATTCTTTTTATATTATTTTATTATAGTCCAACCTGTACTGGACGATTGTCCTATTCTTTAAAGACTTTCATATAAAGAATGGGATTGATACGAGTTCATTTAAAATAGAGAGGACTGTTCAAAGCGTGTATTGTATGATGTTTCAGCAATGTATAACAGTAACTGCGAGAGTCATGAATTTTTTTTTGTTCCCTTATATCAAGGATAATGGAAAACGCGCTTGTGTGCTTTTTTTTTTTTTTACATCAATTCCCCATGTGTATGCGGTTTTTTAAATCCTGTCATCTGTTACCACCGGTACACAATGGCCTACTCTTACCAAAAGCGGAACAGGATTTAACGTGTGCGCAAGACGTTCTGCGTGGGTTAGCACACGGGACCTCCTCGGTTTATAGTCTCATCCAAAGGACTTTGGGGGAGGGAGAGTGGAGTCTGCACTGATGTGAACTCCAGGGGAAAATATCCCCCTTGAACGGGAATCGAACCCAGGGTCGTCAGATTGCGAATGCAATGTTCTAACCACTAGACTATCCCGTCCACAGAGGGAAGGTTACTATAGTCTTTCCTGGGCTAGTACAAAATTCCTTCTGTTTGGATCAATATTGTTTTATTATGAACGTTTGTCTGTGTAAATCGCCTAGTGTCGAATAGACATTGATTTAAACCAAGGGGGGAAAAACAAACAACTTGTTTACTTGAACTAATTAAAGTAAATTGATAGAGGTTGATGTTTCGGTTTTGATTGATTTTCTTCTTACAGTTGTTCTTGTTCTTGTTGATTTTGTTGATTGGTTTCTTGTTGTTGTTGTTGTTGTTGTTGTTGTCTTTTCTTCTTCTTTCTTCTTCTTCTTCTTCTTCTTCTTCTTCTTCTTCTTCTTCTTTCTTCTCTTCTCACTTCTTCTTCTTCTTCTTCTTCTTCTTCTTCTTTCTTCTTCTTCTTCTTCAGAATTCTTCTTCTTCTTCAGAATTCTTCAGATTCTTCTTCTTCAGAATTCTTCTTCTTCTTCTTCAGAATTCTTCTTCTTCTTCATTCTTCTTCAGAATTCTTCTTCTTCTTCTTCAAATTCTTTTCTTCTTCTTCGAATTCTTCTTCTTCTTCTCTTCATCTTCTTTTTCTTTTCTTTTTCGCAATTCTTCTTCTTCTTCTTTCTTCTTCTTCTTCTTCTTCTTCTTCTTCTTTTTTTTTTCTTCTTCTTCTTCTTCAGAATTCCAATTCATAATTCTTCTTCAGAATTCTTCTTCTTCTTCTTCTCTCCTCCTCCTCCTTCCTTTTCTTCTTCTTTTTTTTCCGTTTATTTTCTATCTTGTTTCTTTCTTTCTTTCTTTATGTGCTATTGCGCTGTTGTTTTTCTTTCCCTCTTATATATCTTGGAAAAAATTTTCACTTAAGTCTTCTAGTATTGTTCTACATTCTCTCTTTCTTTTATTTCTTTCTTTCTTCTTCTTTCTTTTTATTTTCTTCCTTTCTTTCTTGTCGTTTCTTTCTTTTTTGTTAATATTGCTACTGCTGGTGGGTTTTTTCTTCTTATACCTTGCAATTTTCTGTCACGTATTTCTTCTAGTGTTATGCTGACATTCTTCTTTCTTTCTTCCTTCCTTCCTACCTTCCTTCCTTCCTCTTCTTCCTCTTCTTCTTCTTCTTCTTCTTCTTCCCCAACTCTCTCTTCGTCTTTCTTCTTCTTCTTCTTTTCTCCTTCTTTTCAGAATTCTCTTCTTCTTCTTCTTCTTCTTCTTCTTCTCTAGACTTCTCTTCTCCTTCTTCTTCAGAATTCTTTTTCTTCTTCTTCTTCGTCGTCGTCGTCTTTCTCTTCCTCCTCCTTCCTCCTCCTCCTCTTCTCCTCCTCCTCCTCCTCTCCTCCTCTTCTTCTTCTTCTTCTTCTTCGTCGTCGTCGTCGTCTTCCTCCTCCTCCTCCTTCTCCTCCTCCTCCTCCTCTCTCTTCTTCTTTCTCTTCTTCGTCGTCGTCGTTGTCTTCTTCTTCTTCTTTTTTAGAATTCTCTTCTCCTTCTTCTTGAGAATTCTTTTCTTCTTGTTCTTGTTCTTGTTCTTCTTCTTCTTCGTCGTCGTCGTCGTCGTCGTCGTTGTCTTCCTCCTCCTCCTCCCCCCTCTCCTCCTCGTCCCCCTCCTCCTCCTCCTCTTCCTCCTCTTCCTCCTCCTACTCCTCCCCTACTTCTGTTCCTCAGCTAATGGTGTTAGTATTCACGTACAGAGAATAACATATCATCTGCAGAACAAACCATCAAAGTATTTTGTATTCCTGCTCCGAACATGTTCCCTTTTTCCCCCCAGGGAAATGGCGTTTGTATCGCCACGGCACAGGATGAACAATGAATGGGCACGTATTAATATATGCATTTGGAGCCTAAGTGATAAGTCGGCAGTTATTTCCCTTGCGGCGTCTCCTGTCACGTGTTGTCTTATTCCGGGTGAGATGCGCATGTCTGTAGATTGTACACGTACGTACTTGGCAGAACGATCGGTATGAAAACTTTTTTGTTTGTTTGCTGTCTCAGTGTGTGTGTGTGTGTGTGTGTGTGTGTGTGTGTGTGTGTGTGTGTGTGTGTGTGTGTGTGTTGTTTGTGTGTGTGTATGTATTTGTTTGTGTGTTTGCTGATGCTTTGGTAGTTGTAGTAGTCGTAGACGTGGTCGAAGTTGGAGTAATAGTTGTAGTAGCAGTAGTAGTAGTAGTAGTAGTAGTAGTAGTAGTAGTAGTAGTAGTAGTAGTAGGAGGAGGAGGAGGAGGAGGAGGAGAAGGAGCAGCAGCAGCAGCAGCAGCAGCAGCAGCAGCAGTAGTAGTAGTAGTAGTAGTAGTAATAGTAGTAGTAGTAGTAGTAGTAGTAGTAATAGTAGTAGTAGTAGTAGTAATAGTAGTAGTAGTAGTAGTAGTAGAAGTAGTAGTAGTAGTAGTAGTAGTAGTAGTAGTAGTAGTAGTAGTAGTAGTAGAAAGTAGTAATAGTAGTAGTAGTAGTAGTAGTAGTAGTAGTAGTAGTAGTAGTAATAGTAGTAGTAGTAGTAGTAGTAGTAGTAGTAGTAATAGTAGTAGTAGTAGTAGTAGTAGTAGTAGTAGTAGTAGTAGTAGTAGTAGTAGTAGTAGTTAGTAGTAGTAGTAGTAGTAAATAGTAGTAGTAGTAGTAGTAGTAGTAGTAGTTAGTAGTAATAGTAGTATAGTAGTAGTAGTAGTATAGTAGTAGTAGTAGTAGTAGTAGTAGTAGTAGTAGTAGTAGTAGTAGTAGTAGAAGTAGTAGTAGTAGTAGTAGTAATAGTAGTAGTAGTAGTAGTAGTAGTAGTAGCAGCAGCAGCAGCAGCAGCAGCAGCAGCAGCAGTAGTAGTAGTAGTAGTAGTAGTAGTAGTAGTAGTAGTAATAGTAGTAGTAGTAGTAGCAGCAGCAGCAGCAGCAGCAGCAGCAGCAGCAGCAGTAGTAGTAGTAGTAGTAGTTGTTGTTGTCGCTGTTGTTCTTGTTGTTCTTGTATAAGGAGGAGGAAGAGGAGGAGGAGGAGCAGTAGCAGCAGCAGCAGCAGCAGCAGTAGTAGTAGTAGTAGTAGTAGTAGTAGTAGGAGGAGGAGGAGTGAGGAGGAGTTTATGTGTGCGTGCTTGCGTGCGTGAGTACCTGTGTGCATGCGTACGTACGAAAGTGTTTGTGTATGTGTGTGTGCGCACGCGCGCGCGCTCGCACGAACGCATACATGCACGAGCGCGTGTGCGTACGTGTATGTATACTCACTGCAAAAGATCAAGATATGCTATATTGACGATAATTTAATACGTTCAAACTATCTTCTGAATCCCCATATAAAGCCTGCTGTCTACATGATCTCAGTTTGATCATAACAAGTGTGTTATTATATTGCAGTAAAGGATATGGTGTGTTTAGATAATTGCGAATGACAGAATGCATCAGTCTGAAAAAAAATCATTAATTCAAAAGGATCTTATTATTCAAACTTCATTATGTTGGAAACGTAGTTTTCTGTTGCGCAGCAAAATTGAAATGTAATTATTGTGTTGACAGTATGTAAATTAAGTTATGTTGTCAAAGACTGGTTGATTGTGTTCATGGAATTTTGTGTGGGTTTAGATAGTGTTTAGATAAAAGAATATAATGGATTGGTTGTGTTAAAATGTTATATTCATTAATGTTGTGTGGTTTTGTTTGTTTGTTTACTTGATCGATCGATCGATCGATCGATTGCTAGATAGATAGATAGACAGACAGACAGACAGACAGACAGACAGACAGATAGATAGATAGATAGATAGACAGACAGACAGACAGACAGATAGATAGATAGATAGATAGATAGACAGATAGACAGATAGACAGATAGATCGAT
>CM054167.1:28484706-28499706 GCA_028751875.1 Rapana venosa | reverse complement strand
GGTTTTGTTTTTTGTTGTTGTTCTTGTTGTTTTATTAAAGGGGGGGCTATCATGTTTTGATTTTGTTTTTATTGTTTTGTTTGGTTGGTTATTTGGTTGTGTTTTTGTATGTGGGACGTGTGCATTCTTTAAAAGCAATCTTTCATTTTGGTTTTGGTTTTCTTTCCAACATACACTTGACATTTCATGATAAATAAGCCCAAAAACTTAGAATTAGAATTACTTTTAGAATTTTAGAATTACTGAGTTATTGCTTTAGTTTAGTTGTTTTACTTTTTGGGTTGCTTTTGATTGGTTGGTGGGTTTTGGTTAGTTGGCTGGTTATAGGTTGGTTGGTTGGCTGGTTGATTGATTGTTTGGTTTGGTTTGACTGGTTGCTGTGTTGGTTTATTTGGTTGGCTGGCTGGTTGGTTTAGTTGACTGGTTGGTTGGATGGTTGAAAGGGTTGATTAGTTGGTTGGTTGGCTGTTTTGTTTATTCTTCTTCATGTTCTGTATGTTTTCAATAGTAAGTAGTAGTATAGTAGTCGTATAGGTAGTGGTGTTAGTGGTAGTGTATTTTGGTAGAAATAGTAGTAGTAGTAAGTAGTAGTAGTAGTATAGTAGTAGTAGTAGTAGTAGTATTTCATAAACATCATCATCACCACCATCACTATCACCACCATCATCACTATCATCATCACCATATCACCATCATCTCATCATCATCATCATCTCATCATCATCATCATCATCACCACACCACCACAATAAATCGTCATCAACGACCATCATCACCACACCACAACACCACCATCATCAATAAACATCACCCACCCATAACCACCACCCACCAATCATCACCACCATCAACACTACCACATCATCATCACCACCACTACCCCCAAACCACCACCATCAGGGATCATCATCATCATCATCATCGTCGCGTCGTCGTCGTCGTCGTGGGTCTCATCTTCACATCATCATGTTGTTTTTATACTTGTATTCATTGGTCGTGGACATTTTTTCAATTAAAAGATATCTTAGTGTGATAGTCCATAGTCGCTCGTCTTTTGTGTTGCTTCGGTTCCCATTTATTGATGCTGGTGTTGTTGTTGTTGCTGCTGCTACTGTTGTTGTTTGTTGTTGTTGCTGTGTTTGTTGTTGTTGTTTGTTGTTGTTGCTGTTTTGCTGCTGCTGCTACTTCTCTCTGCTGTTTACTGTTGTTGTTGTTGTTGTTGCTGTTGTTGCTGCTGCTGCTACTTCTGCTGCTGCTACTACTGTTGTTGTTGTTGTTGTTGTTGTTTTCTGCTGCTACTGTTGTTGCTGTGCCGCTGTTTGCTGCCACTGCTACTGTGTTGTTGTTGTTGTTGCGGGCTTCTGCTGCTAACTGTTGTTGTTTTGCTGCCGCTGCTGCTCTTCTGCTACTGTTGCTGTTCCCTGCTGCTGCTACTAACTGCTATTGTTGTAATTACTAAGCTGTTGTTACGCTTCTCTTTTTTACTTGACTACTCTATCATTGTTGTTGGTGATGGTTATCTTAACGTTTTTTGTTTGTTGTTTTTACTGCCATCTTTTTATTATTTTTACTACTCTATCATTGTTTTTGGGTGATTTATCTAATTGTTTGTTTTGTTGTTACTGCATCTCTATTACTTGACCTACTGTTATTATTGTTGTTTGGTGATGTTATTTTAAATTTGGGTTGTTGTTGTTACTGCTTTCTTATTACTTTGACAACTTTTATCATTGTTTTTGTGGATATTATTTAATTTTTGTTGTTGTTGGTTACCGCATCTCTTATTACTTTGACTACTGTTAATCTTTGTTGTTGGAAGTTATCTTCGTCGTTAATAGCATCCCCCACCTTCGGGAAATTCGTGCTAAGAATTCCCTTTTTTTCTATCCCTCTCTTTGTTTCTGCCTTCTTTTTTTTTTTTTCTTCCTGTCATCTCACTTTCTTGTCTATTTTCTGCCTTCTTTGTCCAATCTCTTGCCTTTTGTTTGTTTTTTTTACTCCAGAAAGACTTTAGATATAACAATTCAATCCCCATGCCGAAATCGGACGCGCTGGGCCTCACTTGCCAGGTGCTTAACGGCAGCGTCACGCATTTTCGCGTTTATGACAGACAACAATGGTTGCTGTCTGAGCGTTCTAAGAAGGTTTTAGTACACATAGTAAGGTAAAGGTAAAGGAGTCCCATAACCTATAAGGTCGTAGGGGAGCGAGGCGTCAGAGACCTCACTTCTCTAGGGCCACATATTGAGGCGGCGCCCATCTCCTCTCCCTCGCTGTTTTTACCTTCCCTGACCCATAAAGAGGGCAGGTCCCCCATTTAACAGCTGGGTGAACTGGGAACTGTACTGAAGCCAAGGCGCGCAAACGGTCACATAAACTTTTTTGTTAAAACGTGACAGACTGTAATTTGATGTCAGATTTTTTTTTTTTCTGAATAAAGTAAATTTGTATTACGCATTTGGGTGTTGCCACAAAATAAGACGGAAAATTTCGTGAAGTTTTTATATAGAGCTTGTTTTTGCTGTGGTAACCAACATGCATTGTCGTCTGCGTTCTTCTTTCAAATGCCTACGTCTTGGCTGATTCTGGTTTGTAACTGTTGTGTGTTTTGTGTGTGTGTGTGGTGGGGGGGGGGGGGGGGGGTTTTGTGTGTGTTGTTGTGTGTTGTGGTGGGGGGTGGGGGGGTGGGGGTGGATTGTGTGTTTTATGTTGTGCTGTGTTGTGTATTGAGGAAGAGAGAGAAGAGAGAGGTGTGGGGTGTGTGTGTGTTGTGGTGTTTTGTGTGGTTGTGGTGTGTGTGTTGTTGTGTGTGTTGTTGTGTTTTTTTGTGTGTTGTGTATGTATGTATGCGGTGTGGTGTGTGTGTGTGTGTATGCTTGTGTGTGTGTTGTGTTTGTTTGTGTTGTGTGGTTTGTGTGGTGTTGTGTAAGAGTGTGCGAGTGTGTTGTGTTATGTGTGTGTGTTGTGTGGTGTGTTGTGTGTGGAGGTAAATTTTTTGTTAATCTAGTTGTGTATGTTGTATGAAGGTATGAGTTTAGTTAGTTTATTTAGTGTATGTAGTGGTGGGGGTGTGTGTGTGTAGTTTGTATGTATGATGTGTGGTGTTGTGATGTGTGTGTGTGTGTGTGTGTGTGTGTGTGTGGTTTTTTGTTTGTGTAGGGATTATTTGTGTTATGTAGTTAGCTAGTGTAGTGTATGTTGTAATGTGTGTGTTTGTGTTGAGTTGTGTTGTTGTGTGTGGGGTTATTTTTGTGTTATTAGTGTAGTGTAGTGTAGTGTGTTGTGTGGTGTGTGTGGTGTGTGTGTGTGTTTGGGTGTGTATGTGTGTTTAGTGTGCTTTGTGTTTTTGTTAGTGTGTGGTTGTTGTATGTAGTGAGTGTAGGGTTAGTGTAGTGGTGTAAATGTATGTAGTGGGATGTAGAGGGTTCGTTTGGTGTGTGTGGTGTAGTGTTGTGGTTGTGTGTTTTGGGATTTGGTGATGTAGTATTATGTAGTGTAGTGTAAGTCGAGTATGTTGTGTGGTTGATTAAGTGCGTGTGCTATGTGTGTTAGAGTATTGTGTGTGTATGTGTGTGTTTGTTTGTGTTGCGTGTGTTTAGATTTTTGGGTTTACTGTTTTGTGTGGACTTGTTGTGTTTATGGTTGTTTGTATTGTTGTGTGTATTGTGTGTTATTATTATTAAATTTTTTTTATTATCTTTTATCGAGGATAATGGAATAACACTCTATGTTTTTTTTCTCTAGTTTCCCTGCGTATACAATTGTGTAATAAAAAAAATAACCACACACAGAGTTATACACTTGGCGGTATGGGGTTTCGAAATTTTTGAAGGCAGGACGGTTTTTTAGATAACAGAAGGAAAGTCTTAAAAGAATAAATTGTTGAGGCTGATTTTCACGTTTATAAAATACTTGAAGACTTTCTTACGAAGATATAATTATTGTTAATTTCTTTTAAAGCTTACGAATACGTTAAATGCCTGAAAAAAATAATCCCCAAATAGACATTATCTCATATTCTTTTTTCTATTATTTTATTTTTAGTCCAACGTTTTACTGGACATTGTCTATTCTTTAAAGACTTTCTATAAAATGGGGTTGATACGATTCATTAAATAGAGGACTGTTTCAAAGCGTTGTATGTATGATGTTTCAGCAATTATAACAGTAACTGCGGTCATAATTTTTGGTTGTTCCCTTATATCAAGGATAATTGGGAAAAAGCGCTTGTGTGCTTTTTTTTTTTTTTTTTTTCATCAATTTTCCCATGTTATGGTTTTTAAATCTGTCATCTTTACCACCGTACACAATGCCTACTCTTACAAAAGCGGAACAGTTTAACGTTGTGCGCAAGACTTCTGCGTGGGTTAGACACGACCTCCTCGTTTTATAGTCTCATCCAAAGATTTGGGAGGAAGTGAGTCTGCACTATTTTAACTCCAGGGAAAATACCCCCTTGAAACGGAAATCGAACCCAGGTCTCAGATTGGAATGCAATTTCTAACCACTAACTATCCGTCCACAAGGAAGTTACTATAGTCTTTCTGGGGTAGTAAAAATTTCTTCTGTTGGATCAATATGTTTTATTATGACTTTGTCTGTTAAATCGCCTAGTGTCGATAAATGATTTAAACCAGGGGAAAACAAACAACTTGTTTATTGAACTAAATTTAAAAAAATTGATAGGTTTTTATGTTTCGGTTTTGATTGATTTTCTTCTTACTTTTTCTTGTTCTTTTGATTTTGTTGATTGGTTTTTTTTTTTTTTTGTTTTTTTTTGTTTTTTTTCTTCTTCTTCTTCTTCTTCTTTCTTCTTCTCTTCTTCAAATTTTCTTCTTTTTCTTCTTTCAAATTCTTCTTCTTCTTCTTTCTTCTTTCTTCTTTCATCTTCTTTTTCTTTTCTTTTTCGCAAATTCTTCTTCTTCTTCTTCTTTCTTCTTCTTTTTCTTCTTTCTTCTTTTCTTCTTCTTCTTCTTCTTTTTTTCTTCTTCTTCAGAATTCCAATTCATAATTCTTCTTCAAATTCTTCTTCTTCTTTCTCCTCCTCCTCCTTCCTTTTCTTCTTTTTTTTTCCGTTTTTTTTTATCTTGTTTTTTTCTTTCTTTCTTTATTGCTATTGCGCTGTTGTTTTTTTTTCCTCTTATATATCTTGAAAAAATTTTCACTTTAAATCTTCTAGTATTGTTCTGACATTCTTTTTTTCTTTCTTTTCTTTCTTTCTTTCTTTCTTTTTATTTTTTTCTTCCTTTCTTTCTTGTCGTTTCTTTCTTTTTTGTTAATATGCTACTGCTGTGGTTTTTTTCTTCTTATCCTTTCAATTTTTCTGTCACGTATTTCTTTTTGGTGTTTATGCTGACATTCCTTCTTTCTTTCTTCCTTCCTTCCTACCTTCTTCCTTCCTCTTCTTTTCTTCTTCTTCTTCTTCTTCTTCTTTCCCCCAACTCTCTTTTTCCTTCTTCTTCTCTTCTTTCTAACTTCTCTCTCCTTCTTTTTTCAGAATTTTTTTCTTTTATCGTCGTCGTCGTCGTCTTTCTCTTCTCCTCCTCCTCCTCCTCCTTCTCCTCTCCTTTCCTCCTCTTTCTTTTCTTTTTTCTTCTTCGTCTCTTTCTCTTCCTTCCTCCTCCTCCTCCTCCTTCCTCCTCCTCCTCCCCTCTTCTTCTTTCTCTTCTTCGTCGTCGTCGTTTCTTCTTCTTCTTCTTTTTTAAATTTCTTCTCCTTCTTCTTGAGAATTCTTTTTTTCTTTTCTTGTTCTTTTCTTGTTTTCTTCTTTCTTCTTTCGTCGTCGTCGTCGTCGCGTTGTCTTCCTCCTCCTCCCCCCTCCTCCTCCTCCTCCCCTCCTCCTCCTCCTTTTCCTCTTCTCCTCCTACCTCCCCTACTCTGTTTTCCCCACTAATGGTGTTAGTATTCCTACGAGAATAAATATCATCTCAGAACAAACCATCAAAGTATTTTGTATTCCTGCTCCGAACATGTTCCCTTTTTCCCCCAGGAAATTGGCTTTGTATCGCCACGCACAGAAAGAAATGAATGGCACGTATTAATATATGCATTGAGCCTAAGTGATAAGTCGGCAGTTTTTTTCCCTTGCGCTCTCCTGTCACGTGTTGTCTTATTCCGGGGAGATCGCATTTTCTGTAATTGTACACGTACTACTTGGAACGATCGTATGAAAACTTTTTTTTTTTGTTTTCTGTCTCAGTTGTGTGTTTGGGGTGTGTGTGTTGTGTGTGTGTGTGTGTGTTGTGTTGTGTGTGGTGTGTGTGTGTTTTTTTGTTTGTGGTGTGTGTGTGTGTTTGTGTTGTGTGTGTTTTGTGTGTGTGTGTTTTTTTGTGTGTGTTGTTTTGTGTGTGTTGTTATTGTGTTGTTTGTTGTGTTTGTGTGTTGTGTGTGTTTGGGTGATGCTTTGTATGTTTTAGTAAATCGTAGTCGAATATAGTATAGTATATAGTAATTATAGTATTAGTAGTAATAGTATATAGTAATATATAGACAGCTAGTATTAAAACTAGTAGGAATAGTAGTAGTATAGTATACAGCACACAGCACGCAGCAGCAGCACAGCACAAGCAAATTAGTAGTAGTATTTGCAGCACAGCAGCAGCAGCAAACAGCGCAGCACACATATATAGTATTAATACTAGTATATGTAGTTAGTATAGTAGTAAATAGTAGTTAGTAGTATATAGTTTTTTTGTTTGTGTTGTTGTATTTTTTAGCAGAATAGTAGTTTTAGCTTGTTCTTTTCTTTTGTTCTTCTTTCTGTTGTAGAGGAGGAGGGGCATGGGAGCAACAGCATTTTATAGAGAAGGAGAGGAGGAAAGGAGGAGAGGGGAAGGATGTTGTGTGTGCGTGTGTGCATGGTACGTGTTTGTGTAAATTTTTACCCCTAAGCACCGCGCTCGCACGAACGCATGCATGCTCGAGCGCGTGTGTTACGTTTTATTTACTCACTGCAAAAGACAAGTATATTCATATTGACGATAATTTAATACGTTCAAACTATCTTCTGAATCCCCATATAAAGCCTGCTGTCTACATGATCTCAGTTTGATCATAACAAGTGTGTTATTATATTGCAGCTAAAGGATATGGTGTGTTTAGATAATTGCGAATGACAGAATGCATCAGTCTGAAAAAAAATCATTAATTCAAAAGGATCTTATTGTTCAAACTTCATTATGTTGGAAACGTAGTTTTCTGTTGCGCAGCAAAATTGAAATGTAATTATTGTGTTGACATGATGTAAATTAAGTTATGTTGTCAAAGACTGGTTGATTGTGTTCATGGAATTTTGTGTGGGTTTAGATAGTGTTTAGGTAAAAGAATATAATGGGTTGGTTGTGTTAAAATGTTCTATTCATTAATGTTGTGTGGTTTTTTTGGTTTGTTTGTTTGTTTGTCTGTTTGTTTACTCGATCGATCGATCGATCGATCGATCGATAGAGTGACAGATAGATAGATGGGATGGATGGAAATGGATGGATGGATTACTTGTATTTTTTGCTTCTGTGTTTTTATTTGTTGCTATTGTAGTTGTTATTGCCTTTGGGTTTGTTTGTTTTTCTTTCTTTCTTTCTTGCTTTCTTTCTTTCTTGCTTTCTTCCTTTTCTTTTTTTCTTTCTTTCTGTCTTTCTTTACTTTCTTTCTTGGCTTTGCTTTTGTAATTAAATCAAATTGAAAGCTTCAATATTGCGTTTAGTTCGTAGAAGCATTGTTAAACAAAAATAAATCGATATTGACAGTTAGTTGGGTTGTGGTTTTTTTTGGTGTAATTCTCTTAAGAAACATTTTGGGTTGTGCGGGTCGTTGTTGTTTTTTCTTGTTCTTTCTTGCCTGTCTCCTCAGTCCTCTCTCGTGTCTTTTGGACACTCTGGAGGAATGACAATTCGCTTAACCCTTTGCATCCCCGGCATGTCTTATTGACTTAACATTTACAACCCTACCGCTTACGACCCAGAGTTCAGCCCCCTCCGCCCCTAATGAATTGTCTCCCTTACAAAATGGAGGGAAGCTCCTGGGGGGGGGGGGGGGGGGGGGGGGGGGTGAAGAGCAGATAAACAGGCTTCAAACAAGGGAGAGAAGCAGCAAGTTCTGTAGCAATAGAGACTTTGGATGAGGTTAGACAATATTTTTTTTGGAGGATGGGAGGAGGAGGGGGGGAGTCTGCCTTTTTTTGTTGGTTGGTTTTTTTTTGTCCCTTTAGTGAGTGCACATTGAGATCGATACGTCTCTCTTGTTGATGAATAATTCAGAGATTACTCTAGGGGGGATTATTAACGTATACAGAGCTGTTGCTGCTGCAGTATCATTACCAAGCTAAAATATTAGCGTGTTCCGTTAGTGGTAATGATCAATGTCGTCTAGTGATGACAATAAATAAGGACGAAAATAACAACGTACCAAGAGCAATGCCGCCCCACAATAAGAAAGTAAAATATATAAAAAAGTACAAGCAGTAAGAACAGCAAATAACAACAATAACGTCATTGATAATGTCAGTAACAAGAACACAACATGACAACATCAACAATAACAAACCCCATTGTTACGATGAGGGGTTTTAATGCAGAAGAGTTATTTTGATATAGCAGTTGGTGTTTAGTTTGTTTTTTTATTTTCTAATAAAGTGTTCTTCACACGGGATAGCTCAGTGGTCATAGCACTTGCTTTTCCCCCAGCTAAGGTCAAGCAGCATCCAGGAGCGTGGTTACCACTTGGATGAGTGACCTTTACGCGCCTTGGATCCAGTACAGTCCCCCAGTTCACCCAGCTGTAAATGGGTAACTGCCCTCTTTAGGGTCGGGGAAGGTAAAACAGCAAGGGAGAGAGAGGAGATGAGCGCCGCTGCCTTCAACATGCTGGCCCCTTGAGAAGTTGAGGTCTCTGATGACTCTGCTCCCCTACGACCACATAGGTTATGGGACTACTACTACTACTGCAACTACTACTTCTACTACTACTGCTACTTCTACTACTGCTACCACTACTACTACTACTACTACTACTCCTACTCCTGCTGCTCCAGCTGCTGCTACTACTACTACTGCTGCTGCTACTGCTGCTGCTGCTACTGCTGCTGCTGCTGCTGCTACTACTGCTGCTGCTGCTGCTGCTGCTGCTACTACTGCTGCTGCTGCTGCTGCTACTACTACTGCTGCTGCTGCTGCTGCTGCTACTACTGCTGCTGCTGCTGCTACTACTGCTACTTCTACTGCTGCTGCTGCTGCTGCTACTGATGCTGCTGCTACTACTGCTGCTGCTGCTGCTACTACTGCTGCTGCTGCTGCTGCTACTACTACTACTATTACTTCTGCTGCTGCTTCTACTACTGCTGCTGCTTCTATTGCTGTTGTTGCTGCTGCTGCTGCTGCAACTGCTGCTTCTGCTGCTGCTGCTGCTGCTACTGCTGCTGCTGCTACTGCTGCTGCTGCTACTGCTGCTGCTGCTACTATTATTACTGCTGCTGCTGCTACGACTACCACTACTACTACTACTACCACTACACTACCACTACTACCTACCACCACCACCACCACTACTACTACATACTACACTACACTACTACTACACTACTACTCACTACTACTACTGCTACTACGCTACCATCACTACCCTCTACTACTACAACCACCACCACTACCACCACCACCACCATTACTACTACTACTACAACCACTACAACCACCTCAACCACCACCACCACCATCACCCCCCCACCACCACCACCACCACCACTACCACTACTTTCTCGCTATAGCCGTTGGTTCTGGAACTGTTACGGAATCAGCCCCGATAGGCACGGAGTGTGTTAAGGATAGGACAATAATTATAAGCGCGTAGGAATATCGGACTTGTCACGCACGTCTCATGAGACTAAAAAATACAAACCCTAGCCAAACACACAAACAGATAGGATGTTACTTTCCTAAGTTGCTCTCTCTCTCTCTCTCTCTCTCTCTCTCTCATCTCTCTCTTCTCTCTCTGTCATCTCTCTCTCTCTCTCTTCTCTCTCTCTCTCTCTGTCTCTCCTCTCTCTCTCTGTCTCTCTCTCTCTCTTCTCTCTCTCTCCTCTCTCTCTCTCTCTCTCTCTCTCTCTCTCTCTCTCTCTGGTTTCCTACTATTTTTTGTTTGTTTTTTATGTGTGTTTACTATACAAATTGATATATTTCTTTGTGTTGTTTTCCTTTTTTTCTTACATTAGCAAAGATTTTCAATTGATGAAAATGTTTGTTGTTGTTGTTGGTTTACATTTTGCAGCTCAGCAGCCGTTATGTTCATGTTAATCTTCATTGTTTAATTGAGCACACATATCATAAGCTACATGCAAGCTTGTTGTTGCTATGATTCCAAAATGCTGTTTGTTTTTAATGCTTATAATCATTTCTGAATAAAAACTATTAAAACCAATCAGACAAACAAAAACCAAAAACTTTGAAACAAGCAAGCAATAAAAACAATAATTTAAAATAAACAGAAAATGAAATACAACGAAGACAAAAGCAACAAAAAATGGGAAGCATAAACAAGTTTGTAAAAAAGAAATACAATGAAAGTAAAGAGAAAGAAAGGGGAGGGAAAGGGAGCGGGTATGTAAAGTAAACTAACCCCCCTCCCAAGAAAATAAAATTCAAAATAAGTTAAGCGAAATAAAATAAAGTTAAAGAAAAACAACAAACGTACTCAAATAAATAAACGCAATTTTTTTTTAAATCCGTTTAAAAAACACCCAAAACAAACGAAGCACAAAACGGAGAAACAGAATGCTAACAGAGCTTTGAAAGTTTAAAACTGAAGCTTTGTTGGTTTTTTTCATTTTTAAATCACAAACAATTTTTTTTTGCACATGTTCTGCCTGCCTGACAAACAAAGAAAAACAAACAAATATATAACCTGTAAGTAAACCAACAAAATGTATGTTTGTCCGTCGTGTTCGACGATGACCTCCAAAACAGCAGAGGAGGCAGCTGCTGTTTTGGAAACTGGGCAGAAATTTGATTATGGTGGATATGCCTTTCCCACAGTACACCCCCACTCTCTCGGCCAAGTGGGCATAAGGACAGTCAGCGTTGGAGATGTTCTCCAAAGGCCAACCAGCCCCCAGGGCAACAGCACATTAAAGACTGTGCGAGTCAAGCCTCCTAGTCAGAGAGTCATAGTGGATCACTAAAGACTAAACTGTAAAGTGGAATTCCATGAGTGGGAAAGCCACTGGTCATACAGCCTCTCACCTTGCTGTTGCCCCGAGCGTCAATGGTTTAATCAAGAACTGTGATAAAGCCCAGACGCTGTCTGACAAACAAACAATAAATAAAAAAGGAAACAAACAAACAAACAAAATCAGGTGTCTATGTGGATAACACATTACGAATACTCGTATTAAGAGTGCACGATCGCAAAAACCCGTTTTTTTTAAACCTATATATTTTCTCAGCAATGTCTTCTTCTTTTTGTTTAAATGTATTTGAAAATTCAAAGTTCACTTTTGACATTGCTAAAAAATGTTTATTGCACAGACCACTAGAATACTTGTTGTAGTTAGGCCTACATTATTGGTATTTCGTGTATAGCACTTTGTTGAGTTTAAATGTTTGCTTATGTTTCAGGGATTTCTCTTTGAAAGCACGAAAAAAAATATATATCAATAGACATCACACGCCATCTCTTCAGTCTTTTCACTTTTCCTCTTTGCTCACCCCCCCCCCCCCCTTCCTACTTTAACTTCCAAAACACTTTCCTCTCTCCTCATCTAATACATGTATGCATGCACGCATGCATGCATGTATGCATGTATGCATGCATGCATGTATGCATGTATGCATGTATGCATGCATGCATGTATGTATGTATGTATGCATGCATGCATGCATGTATGTATGTATGTATGCATGCATGCATGCATGTATGTATGTATGTATGTATGTATGTATGTATGTATGTATGTATGTATGTATGTATGTATGTATGCATGAATGCATGCATGTATGTATGTATGTATGTATGTACATATATGTATGTATGTATGTATGTATGTTGTAGTATGTATGTATGTATGTATGTATGTATGTATGTATATTTTATGTATAGTATGTATGCATGCATGCATACATGTATGTATGTATATATGTATGTATGCATGCATGCATTCTGTTTATTCTGTATGATGTATGTATGCTGTATGTATTATGATGTATGTTTATGTATTATGTAGTATGTATGTATGTAGGATGTATGTATGTATGTTTGCTTGTTTGTTTGTTTTTTGATTAGTGTGGGTATGTATTCATGCATGCATGTGTTATGGGATTGTGTTGTGTGTGTGCGCGTGCATGTATGTATGCGTGCGTGCGTGCATGTATGTTTGTCTGTGTGGAAATATATTCAGACACACACAGAAATGCTCTAGCAGAAAAACCATTTGACAAACTCAAAGAGAATTTTTTTAAACCAGGAATGTGCAACAACATACACACACACACATACACACACCCACACACACCACACATACATACATACATACACACACTCTCCCACACACTCTCACACACACATACACACACATACACACATATACACACTTACACACACACTTACCACACAATCACTCACTCACCCCCCACACACATTCAAAACACACATAACACACACACTTACACACACACAAATCCCTCCACTCACCCCCCCTCCCAAAACACACACACATCACACACACACAAACAAACATCCAAACACACACAACAGAGAGAAAGAGAGACAGAGACAGAGAGACAGACACACACACATACACACACACACACACAAGCAAACATACACCCACCCACACACACACACACACACCAGAGAGAAAGAGAGACAGAGACAGACAGACAGATTCACACACACACACACACACACACACCACACACACACACACACACACACACACACACACACACACAACAACACAACAGACACACACAGAGAGAGAAAAGAGAGATAGAAACAGAGAGAGATGTATACAGAGAGAGAGAGAGAGAAAGAGAGAGAGAGAGACAGACAGAGAGAGAAACAGAGAGATATATACAGACACACAGAGACACACAGAGACAGACTGACAAACAGACAGAGACAGACAGAGACAGACAGAGACACACAGACACAGACACACAGAGACACACAGAGACAGACAGAGGCACACAGACACACAGAGACAGACAGACAGACAGAGACAGACAGACAGATAGAGACAGACAGAGACAGACAGAAAAGATCCAGACGCTGAATCCACACACGAACACCAACAAACGGATGAGGCACAGGTCTTGCAAGGTCAGCTATTGGCTACAAACGATCCCCCCCACCCACCCACCCACCCCTCCCGCTCCACCAACCCTCAACCCATTCCCACTCCCACCCCTCACCCTCCACCCTCAACGTTCACACTCACTCCCAGTCCTCCCTCCCTCCCTCCCCATCCTCTTCTATCAACCCATCTCTCTCCTCTTTCTCTCTCAGACGTGTAGTTTAGGAAAACGAAGAACTAGTTTCATGTGTTTTTTTTCAGTCTGAAAGATAAAGAACAAGTTTTAGCTTTCTTTCATAATAATAATAATAATAATAATAATAATAATAAATGCAATAAATATAGCGCTATATCTTCCAAAAACAAATCAAAGTGCTTGCATTCGATCCACTCCTACACATGCAACCAACAATAATTCACAGTTTTCACACCACACACACACACGCACACGCACACACACACACACACACACACACACACACACACACACACACAGGTTATAGTCTTCGGCAGGATGATGGGAATTTTGGTCATTGAAGGCAGGGACAGATAATTATGAGATGAAACAATTGGGAAAACTCTCAGGTTTGAAATAGGTATGTCTTGAGGCTGGATTTAAAAGTGTAAGTAGGCTTTTCACGAAGGGAGAGAGGGAGGTCATTCCAGATTGATGGACCAAAAACAGAGAAAGCGACGGCCAACGGTGGATTAAATCTAGGTATTCGTAGGCACAGGGTATCTGCAGCAGAGCGGAGGGAACGAGAAGGAGTGTACAGGTGAAGACATTCACAGAGGTAGGAGGGTGCTGTATGTGGAGACATTTATAACAGAGGGTACTGATCTTATAGTTTATTCTCTGTGGCACAGGCAACCAGTGGAGAGATCGCAAGAGAGGAGTAATATGCTCATATTTTTTTCTTTTTGAGGACTAGTCGAGCTGCAGAGTTTTGTATACGTTGAAGAGAGTGGATTGATGATGCTGGCAGACCAGCCAGAAGAGAATTACAAAAGTCAAGACGTGAAAGAATGAGAGATGTGACAAGTTTGGATGTTGCATCAGTGGACAGGTACTTTCAAATTGTGCTTATACGCCGTAATTGATTGTACCATGACTGGCAGGTCTGGGTGATGAATTTTTGCATGGAGAGTGTGTTGTCAATAACAACACCTTGATACTTGACTGTGGTGGATAGAGGAACTGTTGTATTGCCAAATTCTATTAAATCTGTTGTGATGGAAGAGAGTTTTCAGTGTGGAAAATAAAGAACAAGTTTCAGTTTTTTTACAGTGTGAAAGATAAAGAACAAGTTTCAGGGTTTTTTTTCCAGTCTGAAAGATGAAGAATAAGTTTCAGCTATCTTTCAGTCTGAAATATTTTTTTTAAGTTAAAGTTTTTCAGTCTGAAAGATGGAGAAAAAGTTTTAGATCCCCCCCCTCCCCCCCCCACCCCCCACCCCCCCCCCCCTTTGAAGGCAAAGAACAATTTTGTTTCAGTTTTCTTTCAGTCTGAAAGACAAATAACAAGTTTCAGCTATCTTTCAGTCTGAATTTTTTTTTTACAGTTTCAGTTTTTCAGTCTGAAAGATAAACAAGTTTCAGTTTTCTGTCAGTCTTAAAGACAAATAACAACAGTTTTCTTACAGTCTGAAAGATTAAGAACAAGTTTCAGGGGGTTTTCCGGTCTTAAAGACGAAGAGCAAGTTTGTTTGGGTTTTCTTTCA
>CM054167.1:28462109-28479206 GCA_028751875.1 Rapana venosa | reverse complement strand
CCCCTTTTTCCCCCCCCCCCTCTCCCTCCCTCACTCTCTCTCTCTCTCCCTCTCTATCTCTCCCTCCATCCCCCTCTCTCTCACTCTCTCTCTCCTCCCTCTCTCTTTCTTTCTCTCCCTCCCTCTCTCTCCCTCCTTCTCTCTCCCTCACTCTCATTCTCCCCCTCTCTCTCTCCCTCCCTCTCCCCCCTCTCTCTTTCTCTCTCTCTCTCTTTCTCCCTCCCTCTCTCCCTTTCTCCCCCTGTCTCCCCATCTCTCTCTCTCTATCTCTTCCCCTGTCTCCCCATCTCTCTCTCTCGCACTCTCTCTCTCTCCCTGTCTCCCCATCTCTCTCTCTCTCTCTCCCTGTCTCCCCATCTCTCTCTCTCTCTCTCTCTCTCTCTCTCTTCTCTCTCTCTCCCTGTCTCCCCATCTCTCTCTCTCTCTCGCACTCTCTCTCTCCCTGTCTCTCCATCTCTCTCTCTCTCTCCCCTGTCTCCCCATCTCTCCTTTCTCTCTTTCTCTCTCTCTCCCTGTCTCCCATCTCTCTCTCTCTCTCTCTCTCTCTCTCTCTCTCTCTCTCTCTCTCCCCCTGTCTCCCCATCTCTCTCTCTCTCTCTCTCTCTCTCTCGCACTCTCTCTCACCCTGTCTCCCCATCTCTCTTTTTCTCTCTTTCTCTTTCTCTCTCTCTCCCTGTCTCCCCATCTCTCTCTCTCTCTCTCTCTCTCCTCTCTCTCTCTCTCTCTCTCTCTCCCTGTCTCCCCATCTCTCTCTCTCTCTCGCACTCTCTCTCTCCCTGTCTCTCCATCTCTCTCTCTCTCTCCCTGTCTCCCCATCTCTCTCTTTCTCTCTTTCTCTTCTCTTCTCTCTCTCCCTGTCTCCCCATCTCTGTTCTCTCTCTCTCCCTGTCTCCCCATCTCTCTCTCTCTCTCCCTGTCTCCCCATCTCTCTCTCTCTCCCTGTCTCCCCATCTCTCTCTTTCTCTCTTTCTCTTTCTCTCTCTCTCCCTGTCTCCCCATCTCTCTCTCTCTCTCTCCCTGTCTCCCCATCTCTCTTTTTCTCTCTTTCTCTTTCTCTCTCCTCTCTCCCCCATCTCTCTTTTTCTCTCTTTCTCTTTCTCTCTCTCTCCCTGTCTCCCCATCTCTCTATCTCTATTTCTCCCTCCTTTATGATCGTTGCTAAAACCTGTCCTGTCTTTGTCCTTGGTGTTCTTTGGTATATTTTCTCCATACTTTGAAAAGTCTAAAGTAAAATACAAAAATGGATAGGAACAAAAGGAATGAACGAGCGAAAGATGCAGGAACCAAAACTAAATGGATAAACATAAAAGAGCAACAAAAGATAAAGAGAAATAACAACAAAGAAAGGAAGATTCCAACGAAAAGAGAGGAAGAAATAAGAAAGACAGAAAGTGAAGAAAAGGAAAGTTAAATAAAAAGAAAAGAAAGGAAGGAAAGAAAAAAAACGCGAAATACAACGAAAGACGAAAGAAAAATGATAGATAGATAGATAGATGGATGGATGGATGGATGGATAGATGGACTGATAGAGAGATAGAGAGATAGAGATATAGAGAGATAGAGAGAGAGAGTGAGAGAGAGAGAGACAGATGATAGATAGATAGATAGATGGATAGATGGATGGATGGATGGATACATAGATGGATACATAGATAGATAGATACATAGAGAGAGATAGACAGACATGATAGATAGATAGATAGATTCATAGATCAACGACCGAAAGGTCATACTGTTCAGAAGAAACAAATATTATTTTTCAAAAAATCCCACAAAACCCCCAACAAGAAAACACACAACGAAACAATTGTAAAGAAAGAATTTCTTTTAAAAAGAAAGACGACGAGAAGAAAAAAACACCCACCACTGATGCAAACACTCCCAAAAGGTACTACCCCCCCCCCCCCCCCCCTCCATCCCTCTCCCCATCTCCCTCTCAAAGGTCTTCATACATAACTCCAGTCAAATTTCTTCTGCCTCTTCCATACATATCTACAGTGGGCAAGTCCTAATCTGCGAGAGTATGTTTTCGAAGGAGCTGTGCATTTTCCCGATCACTATGGCAACGGCATTCCATTGTATTGTATTGTATAGTATTGTATTGTATTGTATTGTATTGCATACCACTGTTAAATCACAGCAGATGTATCTACGTGAAATTCGGGTTGTTCTCCTCCGGGTAGAGTGCGTCGCCACAAGAGCAGCACCACCCATTATGTATTTTCCTGTCTGCTTTTGTATTTGGTTTCCTTATCAGGGTGACTATTTTCTACATCATTTTGCCCAGGCACAACTCTTTTGTTACCGTGGGTTCTTTCACGTGCACTAGATGAGTATTACACACAGTATCTCGGTTTATCGTCTCATCCGAAAGACTAGCAACCAGACCACCCATCTCAGGGTCTAGTGGATGGTGCAAAAAAAGTTTCGGGTAGGATAAGGTAGTCCCCTGAATATCTGTCTATCATGAGGGACCATCATCTCTTTTTTTGTTATTGTTTTCTTGTATTCTTTTATTTTGGGGATCATAGAATAAGCACGCATGTGTTTTGTTTACATCCAATCCCCGTGTATAAATTTTTGTTGTTGTAAATGTGATCACCCGTTCCCCAACGACACACAATGGCCGTACTCTTCCAAAAAGCGGAACGGGTTTTAACGTGTGCGAGAGATGTTCTGCGTGCGTTCGCCGCACAAGGGACCTCAGTTTCTAGTCTCATCCGAAAGACTTTTTTCTGGGGAGAGTGGAGTCGGCACTTGTGTTAACTCCAGAAGGAAAAAAAAATCTTCTTGAACGAGATTGGAACCTGGGTCAGCAGATCACGAGCACAATGCGCATCCCACACTAACCACCAGGTCTATCCCGTCCTCGCTCCCCCCCCCCCCCCTCCCCAACTCTGGGGATTCAGTAGGAGGAGGGAGTGGGGATTTTGACATGGTGGATTATTCTCTGGACCTCCCTGGTGATGGTGAGAGGGATTAGTGCGGGAGATATATTTTTAATTTTAAATTTTACAAGATAAAGGTTTTGTATTTCTTACTGTTACGAAGGTGGTTGTAATTATGTGTGTGTGGGGTGTGTGTGGTGGGTGGGGGTGGGGTGGTGAGTGTGGGAGTGAGGGGAGGGTGTCTATGTGTGTGTATGTGGGGGGATGCGGTGAGGGAGTCGGTGTGTTTGTGTGTGTGTGTGTGTGTGTGTGTGTGTGTGAGTGTGTGTGTGTGCTTCTTTCTCTGTGTGTGAGTGTGTGTGCTTCTTTCTGTGTGTGTGTGTGTGTGAGTGTGTGTACGTGTGTATGTGTGTGTGTGTGTGAGTGTGTGTGTGTGCTTCTTTCTCTGTGTGTGAGTGTGTGTGCTTCTTCTGTGTGTGTGTGTGTGTGAGTGTGTGTACGTGTGTATGTGTGTGAGTGTGTGAGTGTGTGTGCTTCTTTCTGTGTGTGTGTGTGTGTGTGGTGTGTGTGTGTGTGTGTGTGTGTGTGTGAGTGTATGAGTGTGTGTGTGTGTGTGTGTGTGTGTGAGTGTGTGTGCTTCTTTCTGTGTGTGTGTGTGTGAGTGTGTGAGTGTGTGTGCTTCTGTGTGTGTGTGTGTGTGTGTGTGTGTGTGTGTGTGTGTGTGTGTGTATGTGTGGGCGGCGGATCCAATTGTCTGCTAAAAAACACCCTTCAAGTTAATTAGCAAGTGTGTTCACATACCTGTGCATCTTACATTATGATATCTGCAGTCTACATCTTTTCTTTTTATCAAAATTTTTGGTGGTTGAATACTAAAGGTAATGTCAATATTCTAAACGATACTATTTTTAGTTCCTTATAGCATAAACATTTTGGACAAACACATAGAAGTAATGCGTGTTCTGACTTTTTAATATAGAACTTTGTCATTTTGCCTTACATAATTTGGTCTATGTGCAAAATAATTTTGCATTGGTACTTAAAGGGTTAAAAGATTAGAAAAAAACAGTCTCTTGAAATATTTCATAACTGTATGAAAAAACCTTCTTGTCACCTGTTCCTTTGTGAATTCTCGACATATTTTGTTGGTTTTGTTTGGAAGTGTCTGTGTGTGTGTTTTGTTGGTGTTTTTTTTAAATGTGGGGGTGGATTTTTGTTGGGTTTAAAAAATCTATCTTCTGGTGGTTTCTTTATTTCTGTTTTAAATTTAGTTTGTTTTTTCTGATCTTTTTCTTTCTTTTTCTCTTTCATGTCTTTCTTCTAGGTTTTTCATTTTGTTCGGTTGGTTTTTACGGGTTTTTGTATTTGTGCCTCTTTTATCTTTTGCTTGTTCTCTCTTTTAGAAATAGACACAAACAGACAGACATATGGACAGACAGACAGACAAACAGGTGGACAGACAGACAGACAGATGGACAGACAAACCACACCACACCACACCACACTCCACTCCACTCCTCTACACATCCACATCACCACTCCACTCCACTAAACATCACCACTCCACCCACTCCACTCCCAACTTCAACCACCCTACCCCAATCCACTCCACTCCAACCCAATCCAATCCACTCCAATCCAATCCACTCCCTAACCATAATAATTTTCATCACCCATCACCAACACCATCAACACAACACAACAAAAAAAACAAAACAGTCAATCCAATCAAAGTCTCCTTTAATCTGCTTTTGAAAAACCAAAAAACCAAAAAAACCCAACAAAATTAATTGTCTGCCAAACAACAATGGAACACAGGGGCCGCCCTGTTCTTTGATGGGTGTGACCAAAGGCTGGCCACTGAGGCTCCCTTCATTTCCTTCCCACACACTGCAACAATGTCAGCTTGGGCAGAACCTGAAGCCTGAGGCAGTGTGTGTGTGAGAGATGGAAGACAGCAGCAGGCCTGTTGTTGGCCTACTGGCTTTCTTTTATGGTTTTATTAATGTATTGGATGTCTTGAAAGTTAGTTTCAACTTTTTTGTAAAAAAAAATGCACATTTTAAAAAAATATATTTTGGAGTGTTGTGCTGTGTTGTTGTTGGTGTTGGTGTTGGTGTTGGTGGTGTTTTTTTAAAAATTCTTCTGTGGTCAGAGTGCGTGCAATGTGTGTATGTGGGGGTGGGGGTGGGGGTGGGATGAGTGAGTGTGGTGTGTGGTGTGTGTGTGTGTGTGTGGTGTGTGTAGGGGTGTGTGTGGGGGGGTGGGTGGGTGAATGAGTGTGTGTGTAGGTGTGTGGAGTGGTGTGGTGGTGGGGGTGTCGGAGGGGTGGGAGGGAGTTATGTGTATGTGGGGGGGATGAGTGAGTGAGCGTGTGTGTGTGGTGTGGTGGTGTGGTGGTGGTGATGGTGTGTGTGTGTGTGTGTGTGTGTCTGTGTGTGAGAGAAAGAGTTTTAAAGAAAAACTTTTATATTTAGAGCAAACTGGAATAAGCATTCTTGTACTTTTTTTCTTTTTTACATCCAGTCCACTAATGTATGTGGTTTTCTAAATTTTGTCAACCAGTATAGAATAACCAATTCTTCAAAAAGGAAAATCGGGTTTGTAAACCTGAAACAAATTGAGCAGACAAAGAAAAGGGTATTTTTTTGTGGCCTTGGTCTTGTCATCAACGGAGGTATTCTTCCCAGAATATCTACAGTGTTTTCCCCCTGTGAATTTTCAAAGAAGATACTGAAGCTTAGGTTTCCTTTTTAGTAAATTCTTCGTCCGCATCAGGAAGGGATTTTGTTAAAACCAGGGGGAAGCTGTATTCTGACCTCAGTGTTTGGGTCTTTGCTTGCTGTGGGCAAATGTACTTTATATAACTTTAGCACAAAAAGTGTGTGTGTGTGTGTGCGCACATGTGCGTTTGTGTGTATTTGAATGTGTTAAACTGTTAATCATTGTTGGTTGTCATCTACTCCAACCAGCACACAATGGCCTACTCTTACGAAAAGCGGAACAGGATTTAACATGTGCGCAAGATGTTCTGCGTGCGTTCGCACATGGGGCCTCGGTTTATAGTCTCATCCGAAGGACTTTTGGGGAGAGTGGAGTCAACACTGATGTGAACTCTAGGGAAAATATCCCCTTGAACAGGAATCGAACCTGGGTCATCAGATTGCGAGCGCAATGTTCTAACCACTAGGCTATCCCATCGGTGATGTTGCCAGTAATAGAAGCTGGTGGTTTGTCTTTTTCTCCCGCTTCCCTCAGTTTTACTCAGCTAAACAACAAAACAAAAGAAGTAAATTACAAAAGAAGAGCAAAATCTAAAAACACACTACAGTCAACAGCAATTCAATCATAATCTGGAAATGATTAGCATCTTCCTCAACAAAACAACAACAACAAAACCCAACAACGGAAAACCTTCGCCAACAAACATCCAATTCAATAATCTCAGTTGAATAAAGTAAAAAAACTAGGAAGCAAAGAAAGCCAGTAGGCCAACAAAAGGCCTGCTGCTGTCTTCCATCTCTCTCACACACACTGCCTCAGGCTTCAGGTTCTGCCCAAGCTGACATTGTTGCAGTGTGTGGGAAGGAAAGGAAGGGAGCCTCAGTGGCCAGCCTTTGGTCACACCCATCAAAGAACAGGGCAGCCCGCGTGTTCCATTGTTGTTTTGCAGACACATTTTGATTAAGCTAATGGAAGCCGACACTGGATTGCAGCGGTCTCTGATTAAAAAAAAAGAAGGTAATCTTCTTTAGTGTGTTGAAATTATGATGTTGTGGGGTGGTGGTGGTGATGGTGATGGTAGTTGTGGTGGTGGTGTGTGTGGTGTGTGTGAGTACGTGTGTGTGTGTGTGTGTGTTTGTGTTGTGGTGTGGAGATAGTCAATAATTAAAAATGATGTGCAAATTAAAAAATAACTTTTAAAAGACTTCTCAAGAGGAAATCTTTTTCTTCGATGGCTAAGAATCCAAGGTTCACCAATGGTGAGATTTTGTGTATGCAACTGTTTTCACCCACTATTTTAGACAGCCAAATCCTCAGTTTGGGGCTGATATCTAAGCACACCAGTATGTATGCACTTTTTAAGTATTTTGTTATCCATCATCTACCAGCACTAAATGGCCTACCATTCCTATGGGTTGAATGGGCTTTAACGTGCATGCAAGATGTTCTGCACAAGTTCACACACACACAGGACCCTAGTTTACAGTCTTCTCCAAAGGGCTTTTGTGAAAGTTTGAGTTAGTGCAGGTGTTAACACTGAAGGAAACAATTTTGTGAACAGGTGTCTGAGTGGTGGGTTAAACCTAAACCAGCAGATCATGATCACAATGCTCTAACCACTAGGCTATTCCCCACACCCCGAAAGAAAATTTTTTTAAAATTTGAAAAAGTAGTGAAAACAAAATGCATTGTCTCAAATCAGCCAATTTTATACCATGATGTTCACAACCATTCCAGTTTTGTTTTTATTGCACATGTATGAAATTAAAACGACATTAATCTTTCTAATTTTCTAATTTTTCTGTCCATAATATTGTAAAAGTTAGGGCATCACAAATGGCTTATACAGAGTAATATCTTCTTGCTTTTTTTTTTACATTTCTGTCAGGATGTGTTGTTTAAGCTCTTTGTGATTTGTTTGTTTGTCTGATATTTTCATGGCAGCTGCTTCAATCTTCATGCAGTGTATCTAGTCAAGAAAAGGAAGCTCAGATGGTACGGACATGTGACTAGATCAGATGGGCTGTCCAAAGCCATACTGCAGGGAACAGTGCAGGGGAAGAGAAGGCGAGGCAGACAGATGAAGAAATAGGCAGACAACATCACTGAATAAACAGGGAAGAGCTTCTCCACAACCTAGGCACTTGCACACAACTGCGGCAAATGGAGCTAGCTGGTGCAACGTTTGTCAATGCAGTGCCCCTACGACCCTGGAGGGGGTTATGGGAGCAGATGAGATGAAATGAGAGCTTCAATTAGCTCACCATTACCTGCAAGGAAATTGTCATAGGCTACCTGCACAAAGGAGGGTTGTGGATATTAACATCAATTCATAATTGTAAGGAAATCAGTCTTAAATGTAATTACCATCTTCACTAAAGATTTTTTTCCAGGTTTTCTTGGTTTGACCCCAGAAGTTTACCAATGGTGAGATTTCGCGTATGCGACTGTTTTTTTACCCTCCATTTAGGCAGCTGCATATTGTCTTCAGGATTGGTGTTCAGACACGACATGTGTATGTATGCATATTTTTAAAAAAAGGCAGAATACGTTTTTAACATGTGTGCAAAATGTTTTGGGTGAATTCACTTACAGAGAGCTTTAGTTTACAGTCTCATCTGAAGGACTTTGAGGGGAGTGGAGTCAGTACTGAAGTTAACTCCAGGGTAAAATTCCCTAAAACAGGGTGCCTCCATGGTGGGTTAATCCCAGGCGGTTAGATCACAAGTGTAAGGCCCTAACCACTAGGCCATCCCACTCCCCACCTAAGTACCATGCTTAAGACTGCCATGAACATGTCATTCAATGAACAAAAAGGATTCCTGTATGATGCCAAAAGGACTTGTTCCTCGGCTAGAGCTAAGGTTTTCACCAATGGTGAGGTTTTGTGTATGCAACCTTTTTTTTCCCCCACTGTTAAGGGAGTTGCACTCTGACTTTGGGGATGATCTTAAGGGAACTAAACGTGAGACAGGTCCATCTTGTAGTGAAGATACATTCATTCATAAGCAATTAGCTAACCTCTCGTGCATTCTAGTGTACTTAACTTGACAAAAACCTTCAGCACCTGGGTTTTATCACAGTTCTTGATTAAAACATTGATGATAGGAGCAACAGCAAAATCAGAGGCTGTTTGATCAGTGACTTTCCCACTCATGGGATTCTACTTTACAGCTTAGTCTTTAGTGATCGACTATGACTCTCTGACTAGGAGGCTTGACTCGCACAGTCCTTAATATGTGCTGCAGCTCTGGGGGCTGGTTGGCCTTTGGAGAGCATCTCCAGCGCTGACTGCCCTTACACCTACTTGGTCGAGAGAGTGGGAGGGATGTACTTTGGGCAAGGCATCCTCACTATAATCAAATTTCTGCCCAGTTTCTGAAACAGCAGATGCCTACTGTGCTGTTTTGGAGGTCATTGTTGAACACAAGTGACAAAATATAACTTAACAAGTTTACTCATGAAATGGACATGTAGTGACAGACAGTGACAGACAGTTAGAAGAAACACACAGACATACAGATGAACAGACACAGACTCACAAACACACACACACACACACACCACTACCACCACCTCACTACCACCACCACTAAACTTGATTACTTTCTTTGCAAATCAGAACTCTTTTGTGCTGGCCTCCATTAGCTTAATCAAAATGTGTCTGCAAAACAACAATGGAACACGCGGGCTGCCCTGTTCTTTGATGGGTGTGACCAAAGGCTGGCCACTGAGGCTCCCTTCATTTCCTTCCCACACACTGCAACAATGTCAGCTTGGGCAGAACCTGAAGCCTGAGGCAGTGTGTGTGTGAGAGATGGAAGACAGCAGCAGGCCTGTTGTTAGGACTGGCTTTTTATGTTTGTGTTCTCAAAGGTTGTTGTTGACTTTGATCTTTCTGAGCAAAACTTTTGCTTGAACATTTTTTGTTACAGCCTTAATCAGTTTGGGTTTGATTGTTAAAAAGTGTTGACGTTGCTTCTTTGTATGTGTTAATGTTGTTTGACGTTGCACTTTTCCTTCTGCCCTGGTTGGTTAGGTGCTAGTTTGTGATGCTGATGTTCATGTTGCTTCTTTTGTAGATTAAATTAATGGATGTTATTCTTGCATTACCAGCCTGAGGTGCTGTTTTCCTTAAATAGGGGGAGGTAAAATGCCCAGCTAACCAGAAATCACAAACAATACTGATAATTTTATATTTTTAGTACTTGTTGTTTCATGTTTGGTTTTGATGTTAAATATTGCACATCATCATCTGACATTTTATTTATATGATTGATTGATGATGATGTATCTGTTGCTTGAACATGCTAATCACTTTGAGCTGGTTATTGAATATGCTAATCTTGCTCCACTATAATTTTGGCTGTTGTTAGTGTTACACCTTTCTTGGCTGTCCTTTTGATAAGGCTAAACTAGTTCCCTTCTGTGGTTGTTGGCTTTCAATGTTTACCATTCTGTTGAATTATCAATTATGTTTTCTGTACCCCAATTTAATTTCCACTTTCATTTAAAAATGGGGAAAAAAATGCCCAACTTAAGAAATACCACAAACACGATGACTAGGACCTAGTAATGATCAGCATTATGGAGAAGTATTTTTGTAGCATCTCAGATCTCCTCTTTAATCTTGTTTTGCATCCATAATTATAGTATTGCATGGCATATTTCTATAAAACTTCATTTTGTTCCTTCTGATTATTTGAAAGTAATGGTATAGAAAAGGAAGCAATAAGACATCGCATTTTGCATTGTTACTTTTTTATTTTATGTTCGGATTTCTTTCCATGAAAGTTGTTTTCCAGTGCTTCTTCTGGTTACACCTTGAATTTCTTTTACTCCCACACGAGTGTATGTGTGTGTTTGTTTTATTTTATTCTTTTATATCGAGGATAATGGAATAAGCACTTATGTGCTGTTTTTACATCCAGTCTCCATGTGTATACGGATTTGTAAATTTTTCATTTGTTCCCACCGGCACACAATGGCCTACACTTACGAAAAGCGGAACAGGATTTAACGTGTGGGCAAGATGTCCTGTGTGCGTTTGCATACGGGGCCTCGATTTATAGTCTCATCCGAAGGACTTTTGAGGAGAGTGGAGTCTGCACTGATGTTAACTCCAGGGAAAATATCCCCCTTGAACGGGATTCGAACCCAGGTTGTCAGATTGTGAGCGAAATATTCTTACCACTAGGCTATCATGTATTCTGTGGGTTTTAAAAAATATTCTTTTATACTGAGGATAATGGAATAAGCACTTGTGTGCTTTTTCGCATCCAGTTCCCGTGTGTATGCAGTTTTGCAAATTTTGTCATCTGTTCCCACCGGCACTGTGTGTGTGTGTGTGTGTGTGTGTCTGTCTGTCTTTCTGTCTGTCTGTCTGTCTTTCTGCCACACACGTTTCTTTATGGCTGTCTTTTTTATATTTATAAATCAGCGTGTCTGTATCAAGTGGGCCCTGCCACACACACTTGTGGAGGAGGCGCGTGCGTGGGTGTGTGTGTGGGTGTGTGTGTTTAAATGAAACGCACGTGCACGAATTCGTGTTTAGAACAAACAGACCTGTTTCATATTGTTCCTTGATTAGTCCGAGGTCCCTTTATGAATTCATAAACACCATCTTCTTCATTGAACACGGCACGTTCATGCCAAAAGACTTGGACAATGCCATGACGAGTGCCAAAATTGTTGTCAAAACCGTCTTCAGTTAAATCATCGTTGTCACAGGCACGTGCAACCCTTCCCCTTGAAACTTTAAAACAAATGCGCCTGTGGTTTGTGTGGACAATGGTGACCTGATTGAAACAGCCGCTTGGGGGGAGAAACATTGGGGCCCAGAAAAAAAAAAAAAGAGAAAAGTATTTCTGAAGAAAATTTTGGGAGAAATTAACGGTTTTGTATTTGTGCCTCTTTTATCTTTTGCTTGTTCTCTCTTTTAGAAATAGACACAGACAGACAGACAGACAGATGGACAGACAGACAGACAGACAGATGGACAGACAGACAAACACACACACCACGCCACACTCCACTCCATTCCTCTATACTCCACTCCACTCCACTCCACATCACCACTCCACTCCACTCCCAACTCCACCCCACCCTACCCCAAATCCACTCCACTCCACGCCACTCCAACCCAATCCACTCCAATCCAATCCAATCCAATCCGTTCCCTAACCATAATAATTTTCATCACCCATCACCAACACCATCAACACAACACAACACAACCAAAAAAATAACATTCAATCCAATCAAAGTCTCCTTTAATCTGCTTTTCAAAAACCAAAAAAACCCCCAAACCCAACAAAATTAATTGTCTGCTAAACAACAATGGAACACGCGGGCTGCCCTGTTCTTTGATGGGTGTGACCAAAGGCTGGCCACTGAGGCTCCCTTCCTTTCCTTCCCACACACTGCAACAATGTCAGCTTGGGCAGAACCTGAAGCCTGAGGCAGTGTGTGTGTGAGAGATGGTAGACAGCAGCAGGCCATTTGTTGGCCTACTGGCTTTCTTTTATGGGTTTTATTAATGTATTGGATGTCTTGAAAGTTAGTTTCAACTTTTTTGTAAAAAAAAATGCACATTTTTAAAAAATATATTTTGGAGTGTTGTGCTGTGTTGTTGTTGGTGTTGGTGTTGGTGTTGGTGGTGTTTTTTTTAAAAATTCTTCTGTGGTCAGAGTGCGTGCAATGTGTGTATGTGGGGGTGGGGGTGGGGGTGGGGGTGGGATGAGTGAGTGTGTGTGTGTGGTGTGTGTGTGTGTGTGTGTGGTGGTGTGTGTAGGGGTGTGTGTGGGGGGTGGGTGGGTGAATGAGTGTGTGTGTAGGTGTGTGGAGTGGTGTGTGGTGGTGGGGGTGTCGGAGGGTGGGAGGGAGTTATGTGTATGTGGGGGGGATGAGTGAGTGAGCGTGTGTGTGTGGTGTGGTGGTGCTGGTGGTGGTGATGGTTGTGTGTGTGTGTGTGTTGTGTGTGTGTGTGTGTGTGTGTGTGTGTGCGTGAGAGAGAGAGAGAGAGTTTGAAAGAAAAACTCTTTTAATTTGGAGGAAACTGGAATAAGCATTCTTGTACTTTTTTATTTTCTTACATCCAGTCCACTTGTGTGTGTGGTTTTCTAAATTTTATCAACCAGAATACAATAACCTATTCTTAAACGGGTTGGTAAACCTGAAATATATTGAGCAGACAAAGAAAAGAGTATTTTTTTTGTGGCCTTGGTCTTGTCATCAACGGAGGTATTCTTCCCAGAATATCTACAGTGTTTTCCCCCTGTGAATTTTCAAAGAAGATACTGAAGCTTAGGTTTCCTTTTTAGTAAATTCTTCGTCCGCATCAGGAAGGGATTTTGTTAAAACCAGGGGGAAGCTGTATTCTGACCTCAGTGTTTGGGTCTTTGCTTGCTGTGGGCAAATGTACTTTATATAACTTTAGCACATAAAGTGTGTGTGTGTGTGTGTGTGCACATGTGCGTTTGTGTGTATTTGAATGTGTTAAACTGTTAATCATTGTTGGTTGTCATCTACTCCAACCAGCACACAATGGCCTACTCTTACGAAAAGCGGAACAGGATTTAACATGTGCGCAAGATGTTCTGCGTGCGTTCGCACATGGGGCCTCGGTTTATAGTCTCATCCGAAGGACTTTTGGGGAGAGTGGAGTCAACACTGATGTGAACTCTAGGGAAAATATCCCCTTGAACAGGAATCGAACCTGGGTCATCAGATTGCGAGCGCAATGTTCTAACCACTAGGCTATCCCATCGGTGATGTTGCCAGTAATAGAAGCTGGTGGTTTGTCTTTTTCTCCCGCTTCCCTCAGTTTTACTCAGCTAAACAACAAAACAAAAGAAGTAAATTACAAAAGAAGAGCAAAATCTAAAAACACACTACAGTCAACAGCAATTCAATCCTAATCTGGAAATGATTAGCATCTTCCTCAACAAAACAACAACAAAACCCAACAACGGAAAACCTTCGCCAACAAACATCCAATTGAATAATCTCAGTTGAATAAAGTAAAAAACCAGGAAGCAAAGAAGCCAGTAGGCCAACAACAGGCCTGCTGCTGTCTTCCATCTCTCACACACACACTGCCTCAGGCTTCAGGTTCTGCCCAAGCTGACATTGTTGCAGTGTGTGGGAAGGAAAGGAAGGGAGCCTCAGTGGCCAGCCTTTGGTCACACCCATCAAAGAACAGGGCAGCCCGCGTGTTCCATTGTTGTTTTGCAGACACATTTTGATTAAGCTAATGGAAGCCAACACTGGATTGCAGCGGTCTCTGATAAAAAAAGGTAATCTTCTTTAGTGTGTTGAAATTATGATGTTGGTGGGTTGGTGGTGGTGATGGTGGTGGTGGTGGTGGTGGTGGTAGTGTATGTGTGTGTGTGTGAGTGTGTGGTGTGTGTGTGTGTGTGTGTGTGTGGAGATAGTCAATAATTAAAAATGATGTGCAAATTATAAAAAAAACACCTTTTAAAAGACTTTTCAAGAGGAAATCTTTTTCTTCGATGGCTAAGAATCCAAGGTTCACCAATGGTGAGATTTTGTGTATGCAACTGTTTTCACCCACTATTTTAGACAGCCAAATCCTCAGTTTGGGGCTGATATCTAAGCACATCAGTATGTATGCATTTTAAAAAATATTTTGTTATCCATTTTCTACCAGCACTCAATGGCCTACCATTCCTATGGGTTGAATGGGCTTTAACGTGCATGCAAGATGTTCTGCACAAGTTCTCACACACACAGGACCCTAGTTTACAGTCTTCTCCAAAGGGCTTTTGCGAAAGTTTGAGTTAGTACAGGTGTTAACACTGAAGGAAACAATTTTGTGAACAAGTGTCTGAGTGGTGGGTTAAACCTAAACCACCAGATCATGATCACAATACTCTAACCACTAGGTTATTCCCTACACCCCCAAAGAAAATAAAAAATATAAATGAAAAAGTAGTGAAAACAAAAAGTATGGTCTCAAATCAGCCTATTTTATACCATGATGTTCACAACTATTTCAGTTTTTTTTGTTGTTACACATGTGTGAAATTAAAACGACAATCTTTCTAATTTTCTATTTTCTCTGTCCACACTGTAAAAGTTAGGGCATCACAAATGACTTATACAGGGCAATATCTTCTTGCTTTTTTTTACATTTCTATCAGGATGTGTCGTTTAAGCTCTTTGTGATTTGTTTGTTTGTCTGATATTTTCATGGCAGCTGCTTCAATCTTCATGCAGTGTATCTAGTCAAGAAAAGGAAGCTCAGATGGTACGGACATGTGACTAGATCAGATGGGCTGTCCAAAGCCATACTGCAGGGAACAGTGCATGGGAAGAGAAGGTGAAGCAGACAGAGGAAGAAATGGGCAGACAACATCACTGAATGGACAGGGAAGAGCTTCTCCACAACCTAGGCACTTGCACACAACTGCCGCAAATGGAACCAGCTGGTGCAAAGTTCGTCAATGCAGTGCCCCTATGACCCTGGAGGGGGTTATGGGAGCAGATGAGATGAAATGAGAGCTTCAATCAGCTCACCATTACCTGCAAAGAAATTGTCATAGGCTACCTGCACAAAGGAGGGTTGTGGATATTAACATCAATTCATAATTGTAAGGAAATCAGTCTTAAATGTAATTACCATCTTCACTAAAGATTTTTTTCCAGGTTTTCTTGGTTTGATCCCAGAAGTTTACCAATGGTGAGATTTTGCGTACGCGACTGTTTTTTTACCCTCCATTTAGGCAGCTGCATATTGTCTTCAGGATTGATGTTCAGACACGACATGTGTATGTATGCATATTTTTTAAAAAAAGGCAGAATACGTTTTTAACATGTGTGCAAGATGCTATGGGTGAATTCACTTACAGAGAGCTTTAGTTTACAGTCTCATCTAAGGGACTTTGGGGGGGGGGGGGGGGGGAGTGGAGTCAGTACTGATGTTAACTCCAGGGTAAAATCCCCTAAAACAGGCACCTCCATAGTGGCTTGATCCTATGCTGTCAGATCACAAGTGTAAGGCCCTAACCACTAGGCTATCCCACTCCCAACCTACCTACTATGTTTAAGACTGTCATTAACATGTCATTCAGTTAAAAGGAATCCTAAATGATGCCAAAGGGACTTTTTTTGTTCCTTGGCTAGAGCTCAGATTTTCACCAATGGTGAGGTTTTGTGTAGGCGACCTTTTTCATTACCCACTGTTAAGGGAGATGCATTCTGACTTTGGGGATGATCTTAAGGGAACTAAAAAGTGAGACAGTCCATTTTGCAGTGGAGATACATTCATTCACAAGCAATTAGCTAGCCTCTCATGCATTCTAGTATACTTAACTTGACAAAAAACCTTCAGCACCTGGGTTTGATCGCAGTTCTTGATTAAACCATTGACGTTGGGGGCAACAGAAAAGTGAGAGGCTGTATGACCAGTGGCTTTCCCACTCATGGAATTCCACTTTACAGCTTAGTCTCTAGTGATCGACTATGACTCTCTGACTAGGAGGCTTGACTCGCACAGTCCTTAATATGTGCTGCAGCCCTGGGGGCTGGTTGGCCTTTGGAGAGCATCTCCAGTGCTGACTGTCCTTACACCTACTTGGTCGAGAGAGTGGGAGGGATGTACTTTGGGCAAGGCATCCTCACTATAATCAAATTTCTGCCCAGTTTCTGAAACAGCAGCTGCCTACTCTGCTGTTTTGGAGGCCATCGCCAAACACGAGGGACAAACATGTAACTTAAAAGGTTTACTCATAAATCGCCAGGTACTGACAGACAGTTAGAAACACATAGACATACAGATGAACAGACACAGATTTACAAACACAGACTCTGTCACACACACACACACACACACACACACACACACACCACTAAACGTGATTACTTTCTTTGCAAATCAGAACTCTTTTGTGCTGGCCTCCATTAGCTTAATCAAAATTGTCTGCCAAACAACAATGGAACACGCGGGCTGCCCTGTTCTTTGATGGGTGTGACCAAAGGCTGGCCACTGAGGCTCCCTTCATTTCCTTCCCACACACTGCAACAATGTCAGCTTGGGCAGAACCTGAAGCCTGAGGCAGTGTGTGTGTGAGAGATGGAAGACAGCAGCAGGCCTGTTGTTAGGACTGGCTTTTTATGTTTGTGTTCTCAAAGGTTGTTGTTGACTTTGATCTTTCTGAGCAAAACTTTTGCTTGAACATTTTTTGTTACAGCCTTAATCAGTTTGGGTTTGATTGTTAAAAAGTGTTGACGTTGCTTCTTTGTATGTGTTAATGTTGTTTGACGTTGCACTTTTCCTTCTGCCCTGGTTGGTTAGGTGCTAGTTTACGATGCTGATGTTCATGTTGCTTCTTTTGTAGATTAAGTTAATGGATGTTATTCTTGCATTACCAGCCTGATGTGCTGTTTTCCTTAAAATAGGGGGAGGTAAAATGCCCAGCTAACCAGAAATCACAAACAATACTGATAATTTTATATTTTTAGT
>CM054167.1:28424609-28427109 GCA_028751875.1 Rapana venosa | reverse complement strand
CAGACAGCTAGTCAGAGACAGAGACAAAGACAGAGACAAAGACAGAAACAGAGACAGACAGAAAATCTTTACATTTATCTACAAAGCAAACATCCGACCCTGAGAATGCGACATAAAAAAAAACAACTGGGAAAAAGAACATGGGAAAAGAAGGACAAGTATATCAAAGAAGAAAATGTAATGGTAAAGGTGTCCCATAACCTATGTGGTCGTATTGGAGCGAGGCATCAAAGACCTCAGCTTCTCCAGGGGGTCTAGCATATTTAGCGCAGCAGCGCCCATCTCCTCTCCATCGCTGCTTTACCTTCCCTGACCCTAAAGAGGGGCAGGTACCCATTTACAGCTGGGTGAACTGGGGGTACTGTACTGAAGCCAAGGCGCGCGCAAACGGTCGGTCACCCATCCAAGTGGTAACCACGCTCGATGCTGCTTAACCTTAGCTGGGGGAAAGCGAGTGCTCTGACCACTGAGCTATGTCCAGTTCCCTAATCACAGAAGATACAGTGAAAACCCAAAAATTAAGAATGTTTTAAAAACCCATGACACCAACAAAGAACTTTTTTATATCGAGGATAATGGAATAAGCACTTTCGTGCTTTTTCGCATTCAGTCCCCGTGTGTATGCGGATTTGTGAATTCTGTCATCTGTTCCCACAGGCACACAATGCCCTACTCTTACGAGAAGCGGAACAGGATTTTAACGTATGCGCAAGATGTTCTGCGTGCGTTTGCACACGGGGCCTCGGTTTATAATCTCATCCGAAGGACTTTTGGGGCAAGAGTGGAGTCTGCACTGATGTTAACTCCAGGGGAAAGTATCCCCTTGAACGGGAATCGAACCCGGGTCGTAATATTGCGAGCACAATGTTCTGACCACTAAGCTATCCCGTCCCCTTGACAAACTGACCTATTGAATCAAATCACCTTCAAACCGTATGACGTATGCCAAGTTTGTAAAGAAAATATTGATCTTTTCAACTAACAACAACAGCAACAACAACAACAAAAACAAGAGAGAATAGAATAACCGAAAGAGAAATCGAAGACGTCAGAATGTAGCAAGTGCTGGTTACTGAACTAGGTCAGTACTGTCCTGTCTTTTTTGTTGTTGTCTTTTTTTTCTGTCATCTTGAGAATCTGTGCTCTTTAGTGATAGCGTGTCTGCATATATATAATATAATATATATATATAAGTGAGGTCTCTGACGCCTCGCTCCCCGACGACCTTATAGGTTATGGGACTCCTTTACCTTACCTTTTTACATATAGATATATTATATATATAAATATAAAACCCAAACCAAATACACAAATACACACACGCGCTATCTGGAAACAAAAAACAATGGGTGAAGTGTACTATTAGGAAATTGGGGCAGATTCTATATCGGTTGTTTCCACACACACACACACGCACACACACACATACATACACACACGCACGCACGCACACATTACACACACGCACACACACACACACCTACACACACAAGCGCGCGCGCGCACGCACACACACACACATACACGCACACACGCACGCAGGCACGCACACACACACACACACACACACACACACACGCACATATGTATTTCAAAAAGCACATAAGTGCTTATTCCATTATCCTCGCAATAAAATAAATAAATAAATAAATTAATAAAATAAAACACACACACACAGAATCAGAAACAGAGAGAGTCTCAAAACAAAGATCCAAAAAGAGCTACAAACAGACCCAAAAACAAGAAAACAAAACACACAAACACAAACAAAACACACACACACACACATTCTCACACCTGACCAACTAACTTCTGCACTAATTGGCCCCCTCTACCAAACGGAAAAAAGAAAATAGAAAAATAACACAACAAAGCAAACCAAAGCAAACAAACCTAAAACAACAACGAAAGAAAAAACAACAAAAAATATACAAACAAACAAACAAAAGAAAACTAGCAAATACGAATAACATCAGAAGACTGAACGTCGTTATAGAACTCTGTCTTTCTTTCTTTTTCTTTCTTTCTCCTCCTCCTCCTCCTCCTCCTCCTCCTTCCAACACCTCCTCCTCCTCCTCTTCTTCTTCTTCTTTTTCTTCTTCTTCTTCTTTGCATTCTTCTTCTTCTTCTTCTTCTTCTTCTTCGCAATATTCTTCTTCTTCTCCTGCTCTTCTTCTTCTTCTTCTTCTTCTTCTTCTTCTTTTCTTCTTCTCTTCTTCTTCTTCTTCTTCTTCTTCTCCTATTCCTATTCCTCCTCCTCCTCCTTCTTCTTCTTCTTCTCCTCCTCCTCCTCTTATTCCTCCTCCTCTCCTCCTTCTTCTTCTTCTTCTCTCCTCTTCCTCCTCTTCCTCCGCCTCCTCCTCCTCCTCGTCCTCCTCCTCCTCCTTCTTCTTCTTCTTCTGTCCTTTTCAGAATATCTGTCTTCACTTGCTCTTAGAGTGACGGTGTGTCGCGCTAATTAAGAAAAAACAAAACAAAACATGGCGAACGTGTTCTCTTT
>CM054167.1:28412109-28419609 GCA_028751875.1 Rapana venosa | reverse complement strand
ATTTTCGTCTGTCTTCCCCTGTCTCTGTTCCTTTTCTCTCTTTTCTTGTCTTGTCCATCGCCCTTTTTCTTCTCTTCCCCCCTCCCCCCCTCCTCCCCCTCTCCCCCCCCCTCCCTCTCTCTTCCTCCCTCTCTCCTTTTCCCCTCCCCCTCTCTCTGTGTCTCTCTCTCTGTGTCTCTTTTCCCCCCTCCCTCTCCCCCCTCTCTCTCCCCTTCCTTCTCTCTCCTCACATCCCCCCCCCCCCCCCTACACCACCCTCTTTCTCTTCAAGAAATGACTCATTCACCTTGTACAACCCCCTCCATCTCTCTGTAGAAAAAAAATCTGGTTGAAAATAGGTCAGACTCTGACGTCAGTTCCTGGTAATTGCTGTTGAAGAAGAAAAAAACCCAAACCAACCAAACTCTTTTGGAATAAAATAGTTGAGACACGGGTGACACAGTTAGTCATCGTAGCAGACTATGCATTTCAATGAGTTTTAACTTCAGTGTTGTATGTATGTATGTATGTATGTATGTTTGTCCGTCGTGTCCGACGGTGACCAAAACAGCAGAGGAGGAAGCTGCTGTTTCGGAAACTGGGCAGAAATTTGATTATAGTGGAGATGCCTTGCCCACAGTACATCCCTCCCACTCTCTCGGCCAAGTGGGCATAAGGACAGTCAGCGTTGGAGATGTTCTCCAAAGGCCAACCAGCCCCCAGGGCTGTAGCACATAAGGACTGTGCGAGTCAAGCCTCCTAGTCAGAGAGTCATAGTCGATCACTAAAGACTAAGCTGTAAAGTGGAATTCCATGAGTGGGAAAGAAAGCCACTGGTCATACAGCCTCTCACTTTGCTGTTGTTGCCCCCAGCGTCAATGGTTTCATCAAGAACTGTGATAAAGTCCAGGCGCTGACGGCGGAAAGTGTTACACCCATAATTATTAACTGATCATTATGGTGGCTCGGTGGTCTAGAGGTAACGCGCCTGCCTAGAAAGCGAAAAGTCCAGGTCTAAAGTGTGCGGTGGTGGTTTGATCCTCGTTTGGGCCCTCAAAAATTTCCCACCCCCACCCCACCCCCATCCATTAAGACCATGAGTGGTGGTCTGGGTGTTAGTCTTTCAGATGAGACGATAAACCGAGATCCCGTGTGTTACACATAATTATTTAGAGCATGTAAAAGAGCCCACCAGTAACAAGATTGTTGTCCCTGGCAAAATTCTGTAGAAAAAAGCCACTCTGATTAGGGAAACAAATGCAGTTGAAGATTGGGAAAGAAAAAAAAAGGTAGCGGTGTTCTTTTAGCGACGCGTTTTATCTATCTATCTATCTATCTATCTATCTGTCCCGTAGTCTGACGACCGTGGGGGCACCCTCAAAGACTCAGCAACCAGTTCCCTCCATTCCTCTCTCTGTTCTGCCTTTCTCAGGGTTTTGTCGAGTTCTAGGCCTGTCCATTCACTGATGTTATCCTCCCAGCTCTTCCTTTGTCTGCCTCTTCTTCATCCTCCTTGGACAGAGTGCCTTGCAAAAGTCCTTTGTAATTCCTTGGGATCTTGTTACATGCCCATAATAACACTTAAGTTTACGCTTTTATCACGATCGATAGAAGGTTCTCATAGGGTTCCAATGGTTTGCTGATTCTGTTATGACCGCTTTCGTTTCTTATGTGGACTTTGGTAGGAGATGCCAAGGAGTCTCCCGAAAGCATCTCATCTCCACTGCCTGTACTCTTCTCTCCAAATCTGCAGTCCAGGGTCCATGATTCACAGGACATACGAGGAAATTATGGATATGACAAGGGAGCGCATTATCTGATCATGGAGATAATGAGATATTCTTGTCTCTCCACAGATGGTGTTTAGTTTGACAAAGACTGTTATATTGTCTGTGCAGTCCTACATACTACTTCTGGCTTGGATCCCTGGTCTGATACAAAGGCTCCCGGTACTTGAAGCTTATGAACTGTTTCCAGCTTCGGGCCATTAACCCTGATATCAGTGCAAATTTGCCGTTGGTGTTATTAGTCATCAGTTTGGTCTCTCTGCACTGATTCCCATGCGTATGTTTTGGAGGCCTTATCCAAGTGTTCTGTTAGGCTGGCAAGCTTTTTTCTGATCCTGCTATTCCATCAATTTCATCGCGAAGCGGAGGTTTGTGATCGTTCTGCCACCAATGCTGACTGATCCTTCATGATGTTCAGTGCATCGCCATGATTCTCTCAAGGAAGATGTTAAAAGAGTGGGTGAGAGTAGACAGCCCTGCCTTACTCCAACTGTTGTTCAAAAACCATTCTCCAATGTTGTTTTTTGTAGAAACATGCACTGGTGGCCTCGCTGTACAGCTGTTTGATGACTTGATCAGGTTTGCATTGATGCTGTACAAATTCAGGGTTGCCACAAAGCTCCCATGCCACACCCTGTCAAATGCCTTCTTAAAATCGATAAATACGTGGTAAAGGTCTTGTTGATGTTGAAGGTACCGCTCACATAGTATTCTGAGGTTGAATATCTGTTCTGTTGTGCTGCGCCCTGCTCTGAAACCTGCTTGTTCCTCAGCAATGATGGTCTCTGTTTGGGGTTTCCCAGCCTATTAAATATTATCTGCAGCATGACCTTGCTTGGGTGACATATGAGCTGATTGTGCGGTAATTATGGCATTGTTGTAGATTTCCTTTCTTGGGTTGAGGGTGGGATGATGAATGACTGCGTCCATGGTGTTGGCCATTTTCCTGTCTGCCAATCTTGTTGCAGTTTTTAGTAGGGCGCTGATCATGGCTTCCCCTCCAGCTGGACCAACTCAGCTGGAATGTTGTCAGCCCCTGCTGACTTTCCCCTTTTTCAGCGATCTGGAACTGCTGTTTCCACTTCTTCTCGGAGATAGGGTGACTGTCTTGTTTTGTTTTCGGGTACATTAAGGACTTCTGGATCTCCGCGGTTCTATATTATACAGGTCGGAGCAGTATCTGTCCATCTGTTCAGAATATCCTGGTCGTCAGTGAGACATTTCCCCTTTTTTTGTCTTGGATTGTTAAACCTTTTCTCTGTTTCGTGCTAGTCAGGTCCTTTCACCAGCTGAAATGCTTTCTTGCTATTGTTTTTCTTGATGTTCTCTTCAATGCCCTTGGCACTGTTCCCCGATCCAATTCTCTTTTCCCTCCGTCATGGACTTCCTGATTCTTTTGTTGACTGCCCTATATTGTTCTGCTCTTTTTTTGTTTCATTTTCTTTTCTTCAGCTCTCTTACGCTTGTCGCATAGTTGTAGGATGTTAGGTGTGACCCATGGTTTTTGACTGGTCGGCGTTTGCCAAGAAGCTCGTTTGCTGTTTCAGTCACCGCTGTATTGAACTATTCGTCAGTGTATCTATGTCTGAGTCTATCACAGTGAGTGCTGCAAACTTTCCACCTATCCTTGCTTGAAAAATTTCTAATACCTCTGGGTCCTTCAGCTTCTCGAGGTCAAATTTGATCCTGATGTTGTTCCGCTTGTGGATTTTCTTTAGACGTAGTCGGAAAGTCATCATCACGCGTTTTAGCCCCGGGGAAAAGCAGCCTGAATTTCACGCAGAGAAATCTGCCACGACTTAAAAGTGGTATGAAAATGAATCCAGTGACTGGGTTAAAGTGTTGGGTGATATTGTGGTACCAGTGTGTGTGTGTGTGTGTGTGTGTGTTTTGTGTGTGTATGGGGGTGTTTGTGTGTGTAGTGACAGAGTGTTTGGTTTGTGTCGTGTGGTGTGTGTGTTGTTGTTGCGCGCGCGCGCGTGTGTGTGCCTCTGTGTCTGTCTGTATTCTGTCTCTGTGCATATCTACGTGTTTATGTGTCTGTCTGTTTGTCTTGATGTGTGTTGTGTGTCCATTGTGAGTGTGGTGTGTGACATAGTGTGTGTGTAGGTGTGTGTGTGTGTGAGTGTGTGTGTGTGACAGTGTGTGTGTGTGTAGGGGTGTGTTTTGTGTGAGTGTGTGTGTGTGTGACTAGTGTGTGTGTAGGTGTGGTGTGTGTGGTGTGGTGTGTGTGTGTGTGACATAGTGTGTTTTTGGTGTGTGTGTGTGGTGTGACATAGGTGTGGTAGGTGTGTGTGTGTGTGGACATAGTGTGGGGTGTGGTGTGTGTGTGTGTGGTGTTGTGTTGTGTGTGTGATCGTGTGTGTGTGTGTTTTGTGTGGTGTGTTGTGTGTGTGTGTGACATAGTGTGTGTGTAGGTGTGGGGTGTGGTGTGTGTGTGATCGTGTGTGTGTGTGTGTGTATGGTGTGTGTGTGTGTATGTGAGTGTGTGTTATTGTGTGTGTGTGTGTTTGTGTTGCATAGTGTGTGTGTGAACTGGGTGAGGGGTTCTGGATGAAAATAATAGGAGACAATTTGATGCCAGAGCAAAGGATTGATTATAGTGATGTTAATTTAAGGGATAAAAAGGTTCTATTATTATTTGTTTGAATTTTATTTTGCACTGGGTTGTAGATTGAAAGAGAGAGAGAAAAGAGAGAAGAGAGAGAGAGAGGAGAGAGGAGAGGGGAGAGAGAGAAGGAGAGGGGAGAGAGAGAATGAGAGAGGAACAGAGACATAGGGAAAAAGAACAGAGACAGAAACACATACGACACACATCAAGACAAAACAGACAGACAGACAAGACAGACACATAACCACGTAGATAGACACAGACAGACACAGATAGACATGCACACGTACACACTACCAAACACATATACACACACACTACACACAAACACACATACTATACACACACATATACCACACTCACACACACACAAAACACACAAACACACTACTAACATTCACACACACACTATACACACACTCACACACATACACACACACTCACTACACACACACGTACACAACTACACACAAAACACACATACACACATACACACACACTACACACACACTACACACATATACACACACTACACCCCACACACAATCACACACACTACACTACACACACACACTCACACATACGCACGCAAACCCACACACACACTACACACAAATAACACACTAAAACACATACACATACACACACACCACACTCACACATACCACACTCACATACATACACTAACACATACAAACATACACACACTCACAACACACCCCACAAAACACACAACACACACCACACACTTACACAACACATACACACTACATAAAACCCACACACTCACAAATAGACACACAAACACACATACCACACTACACCAAAACACACACTGTCACACACACCACCCCACACCACACACACCACACAACACACACCCCAAAAACCACCCCCCAAAAAACACACACACACACACACCACAGGGAGAGAGGGAGAGAAGGGGGAGAGGGAGAGAGGTCAAAGTCCTTCGGATGAGACTATAAACCGAGGCTCTGTGTTCGAACGCATGCAGAACATCTTGCGCACAGGTTAAATCCTGTTCCGCTTTTCGGAAGAGTAGGCCTTTGTGTGCCGGTGCAAACAGATGCCAGAATTGACAAAACCGCATGCACACGGGGACTGGATGTGAAAAAGCACATGAGTGCTTATTCCATTATCCTCGATGTAAAACAATAAATATTAAAAAAATAAATAAATAAAACACACACGCACACACTACAAACAACACACAACACACACACACAAACACACACACTACACACTACACAAACACCACACACTACACACACTACACACACAGAGCCATATAACTATATAAAGACAAAGATCGATAGACCTCTAGAGAGGCATAGTCGAGCACAACAAACGTAGAAAGATGCTAGGCCATGCAGTTTAGGTTTGAGGAGGGATGGAGGTGGTGGGTGGGGTGGGGTGGGGGTGGGGGGGTTTGTACAATTTTTAGCGATCAATCAATATTTTTCGCTCTGAGCTGATGCATTTCTGTCTGAATTGCCGTGGATGAAGATTGGACACGTCCTCTTAACAAGACCGGGAGGTATGAAAGGAGAGAGACAGACGAGGGGGGGGGGGGTGTTGGTGAGAGGGAGAGAGAGAGAGGGAGAGAGAGGGAGGGGGAGAGAGAGGGGAGGGAGGAAGAAGAGAGGGGAGGGAGAGGAGAGGGTGAGAGGAGGGATAGAGGGGGGGAGAGAGAAAGGGAGGGGAGGGAGGGAGAGAGGGGGAGGGGAGAGAGAGGGGGGAGGGAGAGAGAGAGGGGGAGAGAGAGAGTGAGAGAGAAAGGAGAGAGAGAAAGAGGGGAGAGAGAGAGGAGGGAGGGAGAACGGAGAGAGAGAGAGAGGAGAGAGAGAGAGAGAGAGAGAGGAGAGGAGAGAAGAGGCAGAGGGAGAGACAGAGGGAGGGAGACATGGAGGGATGTCGATTCCCGTTCAAGGGGGGATATTTTCCCCCTGGAGTTAACATCAGCGCAGACTCCACTCTCCCCCTAAAGTCCTTCGGATGAGACTATAAACCGAGGCCCCGTGTGCGAACGCACGCAGAACATCTTGCGCAACACGTTAAACCCTGTTCCGCTTTTCGTAAGAGTAGGCCATCGTGTAGGCCGGTGGAAACAGATGACAGAATTTACGAAACCGCATACACACGGGGACTGGGTGTAAATAAAAGCTCAAAAGTGCTTATTCCATTATCCTCGATATAAAAGAATAAATAATACAAAGAATGAAAATAGAACCCAGCTAAGCTGAGAAGCCCAAGACAGACAGAGAAAATAACAGAGTGGGAGAGAGAGAGGCAGGCACAATGAAGGAAACTCAGCATTTTCACACACACACACACACACACACACAACACACACACACACACACACACACCACACACACACACACACAACCACACACACAACACACACACACACACACACACACACACACACAAACAACATACACACACATAACACGCAACACAACACACACATACGCAACACACACACACACACAAACACACAAATACACTAACACGCACGCACACACAACACACACAACACAAACACACACACAAACAACATACACACACATAACACGCAACACACACCACAATACCACAACACCACACACACAAACACACAAATACACTAACACGCACACACACAAACCACAAACAACACAAACAACATACACACACTCACACAACACACAAACATACACAAACGCACACACAACATTAAAGGGCTGTTACCTCTGTAGGGGTCTGTGTCTGCAATGATCTTTCTCCTGCTCTCTGTTTCTCTTTTTTTCTCTGTCTGTCTGTCTGTTATCTGTTTGTTTGTCTATGTCTGTCTGCTTGTCTATGTGTCTGTCTATCTGTTTATTTGTCTATCTGTCTGTCCGTCTGTCTGTCTCTCTGTCCTTTGTCTCTGCCTCTCTCTCTGTCACTCTCTGTCTCTCTATCTCTCTGTCTCTCTGTCTCTCCTGTCTGTCTCTGTTTCTCTGTCTCTGTCTCTGTCTGTCTGTCTGTCTCTCTCTCACTCTCTCTCTCACTCTCTCTCTCTCTCTCTCTCTCTCTCTCGTTCGCTCGTATATTGTTATATGTATGTTTTGTGTGTGT
>CM054167.1:28404609-28407109 GCA_028751875.1 Rapana venosa | reverse complement strand
TTTCTGTAGAGAGGTAAAAAGGGACAAACAAACACAAAAACCCAACAAAAAGCCCCACAAAAGATCATTCAGCTATGATTTCTGATGACAATACCAAACAACCCCCACCCTTCCACACACACACACACACACACACACACAACACACACACACACACACAACAACACACACACACACACACACACACACACACAAACCAAGGAAAGGTATGGCAGTTCCCACTGGCCCATATATAACCCTCTTAGGGGAGGCTTCATAAATATACATAGCAACATTTGCCACAGATGCCTCAGGGGATTTCTTTAGCTGGCCACATCAGTCTAAGTCTTTCTCTCAAGATTCAGTGCTCTGGTTTTCCCCCCACAGAGGTATCATGGAGATCAGAATGTTCTGTAATTATATGCTGCACTACATTAGTCAGTTAAGAGATGCTTCAGTACTTTTGTATGCATCAGTGGGGATAGTAAAGTTAATAAGGAGATTTTTCATGTTGTATATCTGTGTGTGTGTGTGTGTGTGTGTGTGTGTGTTTTTGAGAGAGTTAGTGAGTGTAGGTGTGTGTGTTGTGTTGTATTGTGTTTGTGTGTGTATGTGTGTGTGTGTGTGTGTGTCCTTGGGGAATGAGAGAGAGAGAGAGAACTCAGCAACTCAGGAATTCAGGAATTCAGGATTTTAGTTGTAAGGCTACTGGCTTGTATACAAGGGGGTATTCATTTTGACAAAAGAAACTTCAAACAAAACAGTACAAGAAAAACATAGATAATTTTGGCATCATCATGAATGATTTCTCAAAGAAACATGAACTACTTCAACCTTTTGTACATTAGGTATACCTAACAAAGTTCTTGGACTTTCAGAGCATAAAATATATACATACCCAAATGGCTTAACTGATAGATGTTTTCACTATTGAGAGGGGGAAGAGAGCCCATTGCCCGTCACTCAAAGAAAGACAGACAGACATACAGAAGACTGAAACACAAACAGACAGATATATTGTAAACACAAAGAAGCAAATTCAGACAGGGAAAAAAAAACGACTGGACAATGCAGCAACAGTTTGATTACCAACAACTTATTCAAATGAATTCAGACATTTATTTCTGTAAAGAGGTAAACCAAGGGAAAACAAACAAACAAACAACAAAAAACAAACAAAAAACCCAAAAGATCATTCTGCTATGATTTCTGAGGACAATACCAAACAACCCCCACCCCTTCCACACACACACACACAAACCAAGGAAAGGTATGGCAGTTCCCACTGGCCCATATATAACCCTCTTAGGGGAGGCTTCATAAATATACATAGCAACATTTGCCACAGATGCCTCAGGGGATTTCTTTAGCTGGCCACATCAGTCTAAGTCTTTCTCTCTCAAGATTCAGTGCTCTGGTTTTCCCCCCACAGAGGTATCTTAGAGGTCAGAATGTTCCGTAGTTATATGCTGCAGTATATTAGTCACTTGAGAGATGGTTCAGTATTCTTGTATGCATCAGTAGGACTAGTAAAGCTAATAATGAGATTTTTCATGTTTTATAGTGTGTGTGTGTGTGTGTGTGTGTGTGTGTGTGTGTGTGTGTTTGTGAGAGAGTGAGTGAGTGTAGGTGTGTGTGTGTGTTGTGTTGTGTTTGTGTGTGTGTGTGTGTGTGTGCTTGGAGAGAGAGCAAGAGAGGGAGAGAGAGAGGGAGAGAGAGAGAGAGAGAACTCAGCAATACAGGAACTCAGGATCTTAATTGCAAGGCCACTAGCATGTATACAAGCGGGTATTCATTTTGACAAAAGAAACTTCAAACAAAACAGTACAAACAGCATAGATAATGTTGGCATTATCAAGAGTGATTTCCCAAAGAAACATGAACTACTTCAACCCTTTTTACATCGTTATACCTAACAAAGTTCTTGGACTTTCAGAGCATAAAATATACATACCCAAATGGCTTAACTGATAAACGTTTTCACTATTGAGAGAGAGAGATAGAGATCAGGAGAGAGAGAGAGAGAGAGAGGGAGAGAGCCCATCGCTCCCCCCCCCCCCCCACCTCACTCAAAGAAAGACATAGACACACACACACACACAGAAGACTAAAACACAAACAGACAAATCTATCATAAACACAAAGAAGCATATTAATTCAGACAGAAAAAAATGACAAGACAATGCAGCAAAGATTTGATTATCAACAACTTATTCAAATGAATTCAAAAACATTTATTTCTGTAGAGAGGTGAACCAAGAACAAACAAACAAAAACAACAATGAAAAACCCCAAACGATCATTCTCCCATGATTTCTGAGGACAATACCAAACAACCCCCATCCCTTCCACACACACACACACACACACACACACACACACCAAGGAAAGGTATGGCAGTTCCCACTGGCCCATATATAACCCTCTTAGGGGAGGCTTCATAAATATACATAGCAACATTTGCCACAGATGCCTCAGGGGATTTCTTTAGCTGGCCACATCAGTCTAAGTCTTTCTCTCT
>CM054167.1:28397109-28402109 GCA_028751875.1 Rapana venosa | reverse complement strand
TAAAGAGAAAGATAAAACATACAATAACAATAACATCATTGCAGTGGGTGATTGGAATGTGGCATAGTCCGGATATGATTGTCATAACTATATTCATGACAATAATCCACGAGCGAGAAAGGAAATGGAGGGCCTAGTAAAGAATTTGGTTTAGCAGACGTTTGGAGAGAGTAGCAATCTGGAAAGTAGGCGTTACACATGGCGAAACCAAAGCCCCTGAAGCAAGGCCCGCTTGATTTCTTGTTGGTGTCAGATCACCTATACTGGTTTTTAAAGACGCTGATAGGTTCCGGGCTATCGCTCAGATCACTCAAGGTTACCTTAACATTAAAGTTTGGTAAAAATGAAAAGCATCATACATTTTGGAAGTTTAATTTATCCTACTTAAAGATATACAGTACGTGGAGGAGATTAATAAAGAGATCACCAATGTGTTATTAGAATATGCAGCGGGATCTTATGATAAGGAAAATATAGATGAAATTGAAAGGCTGATATTGAATTAAAGATTTCAGACAGGGTGTTTTTAGATTTTTGCTATGAAAATACGGGGTAAAAACTATTGCATATGCCTCAATGAAGAAGAAAAAGACTTTAGCAGCCGAACATAAACTTATCAGAGATATAGAGACATTAGAAAAAATGAAAAGAAAACAGACGAAAACATTCAGCAGATTCAGGAAAAAGAGCCAGGAATTAAGAGCAATCAGAGACAAAAGAATGGAAGGAGTTTTATTAAGAGTCCAAGGCAAGATGAATTGCTGAAGGGGAAAAAATTTCAAAGTACTTTTGCAATTTAGAAAAACGGAACTATGTTAGCAAGCAAATGACAAAGTTGATAATTAGTGACGGGGAGGTAATAGAAGACCCCACAGACATAGCAAGGGAAGTGAAAGCATTCTATGAAACATTGTATAAGAAAAGAAATGTAGAAGACTGTGAAATAAGCGATCTTGTCAAAAACTTCCTAGATATCCCATGAGCAAAATAATTTAATGGAAGGAAATATCACTCTTGATGAAGCAACTCAGGCATTGAAAAACATGAAAAATGGTAAAAGTCCAGGCACTGATGGTTTACATGTCGAATTCTTTAAATTCTTTTGGACACCTTAGGACCCTTTGTTGTCAGATCTTTAAATGAAGCATACAAGAATGGTGAACTGTCTGCAACACAAAAAGAAGGTGTTATCACTTGTATTCCCCAAAGGTGATAAATCAAAAGAATATATAAAGAACTGGCGACCTACTCTCTACTATAATGTTGTATACAAATAGGATCTTCTTCTATTGCCAACAGAATAAAACAGATACTGCCAATCCTTATAATGAAGACCAAACTGGGTTTATCAGTAACAGATATATGGCGATAATGTAAGATTTTTATATGATATGATTAACTATCTAAATGTTAAAAGTTGCACAGGCTTGCTACCGTATTGATTTATGAAAAAGCCTTTGATTCCTTAAATTGGTGTTTTATGATGAAAGTTTTGAAAGCATATGGCTTTGGCAATAGTATTTGTCGTTGGATTGAAACATTCTATAAGGATATAAAATCAACAGTGGTTGTGAATGGACAGAGTGGGCAGTGGTTTAAAATTGAAAGAGGCTGCAGACAGGGAGATTATTTATCCTCTGTGCAGAAATTTTAGGTACAATGATAAGAGAAGATAAAATAATTAAGGGAATTAAAATAAATGGTAGAGAACATAGGATTCTACAGTTTGCTGATGACACCCAACTGTTTAATAATGGTGATAGTGTTTCTTTTGAACAATCAATATTCATTCTGACAGATTTAGTAGAGTGTCAGTTATTCATGAATTGTGATAAAACACAGTTGTATGGCTGGGAAATAAAAGAAGATCTAGGGAAGATATTCTGTCCTCATTTAAAAATGATATGGAACCCATCTAAATTTAAAATACTAGGGATTTGGTTTACTGATAATTTAGTTGACTGTGAAAATATCAACTACAAAGATAAGTTAGCGGAAGTAAAAGTGATGTTTAGAATCTTGGCAAAACGAACCATCACTCCAATTGGAAGAGTTGCTGTACTAAAATCTCTTATTCTGTCAAAGTTAATCCATCTCTGGATTCTGCTACCAGATCCACCTGACCAGTTTATACAGAAGCTCCAAAAGTTATGCTTTCAGTTTGTTTGGAATGGAATAAACGATAGAATTAACAGGAAAACAGCAGTTAAAACGATTAAACAAGGTGGACTTAACATTCCAGATATTAGAAAATACATTTTTGCTTTAAAAATTTTCTGGATAAGAAAAGTAAAATAACAGAACACAAGTGGAAAAATATTGCTATAGAAACCTACCCATTTCTTGAAAACCTAGAATGCTATGGGCCAACATATACCTTAAAATATACAAGTATTAACTCGTTTGGGCTCATGTATTTAGAGCATATAGAATTTTTTTATACTCAAATCATACCACGTAACCAGTACGAGCTTCTTGAGGAGCCAATCTTCTATAATGAAAATATTAAAGTAGGAAACACCACAGTTAAAACAAGAATAAAATGATAAAGAAAGGGGTATATTCTATAAAACACTTTATTAAAGAAATGGAGAATTTGTTAAATACCAAGAATTTTTAAAATGATACAAGCTTTTGTATTGACTTTATCACCTACAATGGATGGATATCTGCCATAAAACAATATGTTAAAAAAACGGAATTCATATAGATGATAAAACTACTCAACATGGAGGTATGTTTTGTGCAGTAAAAGTGTATATTGAGCGTACATAAAGGAGCAAAAAAGTACTATGAAATCCTAACATTCGATAAAAATAAACCAAAATGTTGTTCCAAATGGTCAGAAAAAATAAATGCATGTATACCATGGGACAAAATTTTCAGCAAAATACACAGAACCAGAGATGTACAATTTAAATGGCTACAAATTAGAATCGTACATAGAATAATTGCCACTATGTGATTCTTCATGCTATGTGTGTAACAGATACTGCACAATGTTCACTCTGTCAGAAGGAACGAGACTCTATTGAACATTTTTTTTATGGAACTGTAACTTCTACATTCTTTTGGAATGCTGTTGAACACTTGTTAAATGAAAAATGTCATATTCACTCTCTTACGATGTCACAGAACTGGTAATTTTTGGAGTTGATCAGTATCTTAAAACAAATGATACATGGGATTTTATTTTAATGTTTGGTAAACTATATATATTTAAGTGTAAAATGATTAGAAAAATCCCAAATTTGTTTGTATTTCAAAACCAGCTAAAAGCTAGATATGCAATAGAAAAATTTAATGCAAGAATAAGTGGTAAATTGACAGACTTTCTCAATGCTTGGAGTGCATTTGAACCAATTGTACTCGAAACGGATCAGACGTATGTATAAGAAAATCTGACAAACTTGTGAGAATATTGCAAACTCGTTAGAGTATTTTTCATTGCTATGTTTACATTGAAGAGTTTGTTTACATCTTACCATAGTTGCTGATTGTTGAATGTCTCATGGCTTTAATGTTCCTTTGTGTGCGTATGTTGTATTATATATGTAAAATGTTTGCTATAAAAAAGATTTAAAAAAAACAAACAAAAAAAAACCACATACACAAACCAAGGAAAGGTATGACAGTTCCCACTGGCCCATATATAACCCTCCTAGGGGGGGCTTCATAAATATACATAGCAACATTTGCCAGAGATGCCTCAGGAGATTTCTTTAGCTGGCGACATCAGTCTAAGTCTTTCTCTCAAGATTCAGTGCTCTGGTTTTCCCCCACAGAGGTATCATAGAGGTAAGACTATTCTGTAATTATATGCTGCACTATATTAGTAGTCACTGGAGAGATGATTCATTATTTTTGTGAACATGAATGGGCTAGTAAAGTTAATCAGAAGATTTTTCATGTTGCATATATAATATATGTGTGTGTTGTGTGTGTGTGTGTGTGTGTGTGTGTGATGATGTGTGGGTGAGGGTTGTTGTGTGTGTTGTTTGTTGTGTGTATGTGTGTGTGTTTGGCAGGAGAGAGAGAGAACTCAGCAACTCAGGAACTCAGGAATTCAGGAACTCAGGATTTTAATTGTAAGGCCACCAGCCTGTATACAAAGATGTAATCATTTTGACAAAGAAACCTCAAACAAAACAGAACCAAAAAACGTAAATAATTCTACCATTATCAAGAGTAATTTCTCAAAGAAACATGAGCTACTTCAACTTTTTTGTACACTTGTCATACCTAACAAAGTTCTAGGGCTTTCAGAGCATAAAATACATACATACCCAAATGGCTTAACTGATAGACGTTTTCACTATTGAGAGAGATAGATAGATAGATAGCGAGAGAGAGAGAGAGAGAGAGAGAGAGAGAGAGAGGGAAAGAGCCCATCGCTCCCCCCCCTCCCACCTCACTCAAAGAAAGACATAGACAGACACACACCCAGAAGACTAAAACACAAACAGACAGATCTATCATAAACACAAAGAAGCAAATTCATTCAGACAGAAAAAAGGACAAGACAATACAGCAAAGATTTGATTATCAAAAACTTATTCAAATAAATTCAAAGACATTTGTTTCTGTAGAGAGGTGAACCAAGGAAAACAAAACAAAAACAACAACGACCCCCCCCCCCCCCCCCCCCCATTCCCTCTACGATTTCAGAGACAATCCAAAAACCCCCCCCCTTCCACACACACACAAACCAAGGAAAGTATGCAGTTCCACTGCCCTTATATACCCTCTTAGGGAGCTTCATAAATATCATAGCAACATTGGGCCCCAATGCCTCAGGGGATTTCCTTAGCTGCCACATCACAAGTCTTCTCTCAAAATTCAGTGCTCGGGTTTTCCCCCCACAAGTACATGAGATCAAATGTCCGTAATTTTATGCTGCACTACATTTTCATTAAGAAACTTCATACTTTTGAGCTCCCTGGGATAGAAATTAATAAGAATTTTCATTTGTATATCTTGTGTGTGTGTGTGTGGTTGTT
>CM054167.1:28382109-28392109 GCA_028751875.1 Rapana venosa | reverse complement strand
CCCCGGGTATCAGTTTTTTTGTCAATTCTTCACCGTTCCCCCCCGGCACACAAGCCTACTCTTCCGAAAAGGGGAAACGGTTTTTTTAAAAAGTGGGGGCAATTTTTTCGCGTGCGTTCGCACAGGGGCCTCGGCAAAAATTCTCATCCGAAGGAGGGGGGAAAGAGAAGAGAGAGAGAGAGAGAGAAGAGAGAGAGAGAGAGAGAGAGAGAGAAGAGAGAAGAGAGAGAGAAAGGGGACAGAAGACAGAGAACAAGAGCCCAAGAAACAGAAAAAGAGACAGAAAAAGAAAAAGAAGAGATACAAAAGAGAGTAAACAAAACAGGAGAAAAAGAGAGAGAAGAGGAGGAAAGAGGTTTTTTTTCATTCCCATGCTGCAGCCGTTGCTTAATACGTAAAAGAGCTTGACAAATTTTTAAAAAACCAAAGGGGGCGCTGATATTGAAAAAAAAAAAAAAAAAAAACCGATTACAGGAAGCCACATAAAAGCTAACATGTGCCCAAGAGAGGGAGAAAGGGGTAAAGGATGAAAGGGGGGGGGGGGGGAGGGACCATGGAAAAATAAAGCATGCTAGGTAGTTCCTTGATGCTGCCCGAAACACTCAAGGCCAAGATAGCTAGCGAAAGAAAAAACATGACCCGCTTTGTATCGACCAGATTGAGAGAGACCCCCCCTTCTCTCTCTCTCTCATCTCCCTCTCCTCATCCCTCTCCTCACCTCTCTCTCCTCTCTCCTCTACACTCTCATCTCCCTCTCATCAAAACAACCTCTCTCTCTCCTCTCCTCCTCTCTCCTCATCTCTCCACTCCCCTCTCTCTCTCTCTCATCCCATCCTCTCGTCTCTCTCTCTCCATCTCATCACCTCTCATCTCCCACAATCTCTCCTCTCCTCTCTCTCTCTCTCTCTTTCTCTTCTTCTCTCGAAATAACATTGTTACTCGAAATGTGCTTGCTAATACTGCAATTGTGGGGGGGGGGGGGGGGGGGGGGGGGGGGGGGGGGGGGGGGGGGGGGGGGGGGGGGGGGGGGGGGGGGGGGGGGGGGGGGGGGGGGGGGGGGGGGGGGTTTTTTTTTTTTTGTTTTTTTTGGTTTTTTTGGTGTAGGGAAATTTTTGTTTTGGGGGGGAGGGCAAATTAAAGGAATTGGATTTAAAAAAAAAATTTAAAAAAGGGGAAATTTTTTTAAAAAGTAAAAAAAGGGGGGTTTTTTTTTTGTAATTTTAATGTTGAAATTGGGAATGGAAAATTTTCAATTTTTGGGTAAAATTTGAAACTTAAAATTGATTTTTTTAAAAACGGAAAAAAAATTATTAAGTTTTCTTTATTTTTTTTTTTGTTTTTGTTTTTGAACGTTTAATTTGGTTCATCGGGGTATAAAAAAAAGGGGCCAAATTTTTTAAAAGGAAAAATATTTATTCAAAAAACATCGCAAACCAAAAAATTTTTACAAATAGTTTATGTTTTTGGTTTTTCTAAAGGCAACAAAGTTAAATAATATTTTAAACAACCCGGGGTAAAATATTTTTGGGAAAAATCCGAGGAACTAAAACAATTGAAAAATTTGTAATTTTATAATTTAAACAAACCTTTTAACAAATGGAAGTTTAGGGATAAATTTTTTTAAAAAAAACCCAAAAGAAGGGGTCTTTTCAAAATCCAAAAAGATAGAATTTTTTTTTAAATCCGGGGAATAAACTTTCCTGAATTAATTTTGCTGGGATTTTAAAATAATAAAACCCCCTTTGGAAAATTTTTGGGAATAAATTTTTAAAAATAATTTAAAAAAAAGAAATGATTTAAACCAAAAAAAAAGGGTTTTAAAAAGAAAAAAAAAAAAACCTTTTTTTTTTTTTCCATTTAAATTTTTTAAAAGGGGTCAAAAATTAAAAAACCCCTTTTTTTTCCAAAAGGGGAAATTTTTTCCAATTTTTTTTTTGAACAAAAATTTTTTTTTAAAAATTTAGTAGAAAAAAAGAATTTTTTTTAAAAGTTACCCAAAAAACCTTTGTTTGGCCCAAACCTTTCCCCCAGAAAGCAAAAAAAAAAACAAAAAATTTTTAAAAAAAAACCACCTGGCCAAAAAACAAAAAGAACAAAAGTAGTTCCATAAAAAAAAAAGGAAAAGTACACTTTAAAGAAAAGAAAAAAGGAAAAAATATTAAAAAAATAAAAAAAAAGGGAAATCTTAAGCTGATTTTATCAAAAAATGTCTCTCTTTAAACATAAAAACCCGTAAAAAAAAACTTTTTCCCCTTTATAAAAATTATCGTTGAAAAATAAAAATTTTTTTTTTAAACCTGTTAAAAAGTTTTCCTTAAACTTAATTTGAAAAAATTTTTTTGTTGCGATTTTGTTTTTCCAAAAAACGGTCAAACTAAAATGGGTTTTTGGGGCCTGAGGGAAAATTGGTTTATTCACAAACTCGACTTCCCAAATCCCAAAAAATTTTTGAAAATTTTCTCCCCTAACTCAAAATTTTATTTTAATTTTAAATTTCTTTGTAAAAGAACATAAAAGCCCTCACAAAAAAGGGTGTAATCTACCACTTTAAAAATCTTACCAAAATACCCAAAAACAAAACCTTTAACCTGTCGGTTTACAAACCAAAAAAAAAATTTCACCACCTTTCCCCATTTAACTACTTTATGGGTTTTTTCAGCAAATAAAGTGGTTTAAAAAAGACCTTGCCATTTTCACTAATTTTTGAACATGGCAAAAATATTAAAAAATTTATGTTTAAAAACCAATTTCTTTTTCAACCCTTTCCAAAATTTGACAACCCTTTTTAAAAGAAAAAATTTTTTTCCCAACCCAAAAATGGGTTGACCAAACCCTTTTTTCCCTTTAGGAATAAAGAAAGCTATCTGGGAAACCAACAATTTTATCCGAAAAAATTCCAAAAAACCCTAGGTCCCACCTTTTATGATGTAAATTTTTGGTTTATTAAAAAATAAATGTAAAATTTTTTTCATGCCTAAAAACTTAAAAAAGCGAAAACCAGCTTTTACAGAAAAAAAAAAATAATAAATTTTTAAATCAAAATTTTAAAAAATGGTTTCCCCATAAAAAAAGTAAAATTCAAAAATTCCGGCAAAAAAAAACAAAAAAAAAAATTTTTCAGCAAAAAATTTTTAAAAAGCAAAAAAATTTTAGGAAGGGATTACATTTTTGCTGGCTTTAGGGGAAAATTTTATTTTTTCATCACATAATTTTTTCCCTAAAAAATTAGCCCAAAAATTTTTTTGGAATTAAGCATTTGCTTTCAAAAACTGGAAATTTAATTTTTTTAAATTCTAAATAACCAAAAAGATTATCCCCCAATTTTTAAAAATATAAAAATTTTCCAAGACTAATTTTAACTTTTTTTTTTTTTTTTTTTTATTTTATTTTTTTTTTTAAATTTTTTTTTTTTTTTTTTTTCTTTTTAAAAAAAGGGTGTTTTTTTAAAAAATAAGTTTTAATTAATTTTGAAAATTTTTTGGGGGAAAAATTCGGGAAAATTTCATTTTTCCCCCCCAAAAGTTTTTTTAAAACCCCAAAATTATTCGGTAAAAAAATGGAAACCCGGGGAAAAAAACAAAAAGTACCCCTGTTTCCATTAAAAAAGTTACTAAATATTTTTAAAAAACGAATTAAGGTTCATTTCCCGTATCCAAAAATTTAATAACGTTTTTAATTTCCCATTTTTTTATAGCGGGTTTTTTGACTTTTTCTTTAACTATTTGGTGGGGGGGTTTCGTGGTGGGTTGGTGTTTAATTGTTTGCTTAATTGGTGTTTTTTTTTAAATCTTTGGGGAAAAAAAAAGGGTTTTTGTTTTCATTAGAAATTTAATTTTTATTTTTACCAAAATAATCCTATTTAAGTTTTTTTTTTGTATTATTAATTTTGTTTTTGAGCTGGTTTTGGGCGGCGCGCGGGGGTGCCTGTGTGTGTGGTCTGTGGTGTGGCCCCGGGAGGTTTTTGTCCCAATTATTTAAAACTATTTTTTTGGTTTTTTTGTTTTTTTTTAAAAGGTTATTGGGGTATTTTTTTTTTTTAAAAAAATTTTTTGGGAAATTAAAATTGATTGGACGGTTTTATTTATTCTTTGGGGCCCAAAATAACTTGTAGCCGTGTGTGTGTGTGCGCGGGGGGCGCCCCGTGCGTTTTCTGAGATGTTTTTTTTTTTATTACTTGAGCATGTTTGTTTGCTCTTTAGGCATTGAAAGGTGTTGTTGCATTGCGTTTTTTTCTTTTTAAAAGTAAAAAAAAGGGATTGTTATCCGCATTTTGATTACATTATTAATTGGAATGGGTTATCGAATTGATTCAGGGGAGTGAGTTTTTGTTCCGCATTGTGTGGGGAAAGTGCGTTCGGGGGTTTGTTTGTGTGTGGTGTGTGTGTTTGTGTGGGGTGTGTGTTTGTGTTGGGTTCTGTGTTTGTAAACTAACTGTGGGAAAAGAGTGTTACATCATTTTTTTTCATTGCAAAAACTGAAGTAAAGATAATCGTTTCCATTTTTTTGTCCCCCAAAATTTTTAAAAAATAGTGGGGCTGATTTCTTCGTTTAAATCGTTTAAATGCATGGTGGCGAGTGTGAATGGTGAAATGTGAATGATCTTTTTGTGTGAGGGGAAATTTTGAGTGGTAGACATAAAATTTTCAATTTGTTTCATTGGCTGGTTTTAACATAATGAATTTAATGTGAGCGTTATTGAAGTAAAAACTAGTATTTTAGTTTTTTTCACTTTATTGTGTTAAATTATGCTAGCATTTTTTCATGTTTTTTCCTTTTTTTTTTTTGTCTTTTGGTTTTTATTTTGTTTTGGTTGTTTTTTTTGGGTTTTTTTGGGGACCTGGTTAAAGAACCCCTGGGTTTCCAATTACCTCATTAAAAATTCATTTGAGTTTGAGTTTGAGTTCGAGTTCTTTCTCCTCTTCTCTTCCCTCCTCTTTCCCCTCCCCCTTTCCTCTTCTCTTCCCCCTCATTTAACCCCTAAATTCTCCTCTCTTTCCCTCTTCTCCTCCCTTCTCCCCTTCTATCTCCTCTCCCTTTTTTGGGCCTTTTTTTCTTTTTCCTTTGCGTCCTTTTATCCTCTCCTCCCCTCCGGTTTTTTCTCTCCTTTTCCTTTTTCTCTTTTTCCTCTTTTCCTTTTTCCTCTCTTTTCCTTACCCCCTCTCTCGGTCCTTTTCTTGTTCTGCGTTGTGTTTTGGGGTTGTCTGTTTTTCTGTCTGTCTGTCCCCTGTCCCCTCTTTCTCTCCCCCCCCCCTCTCCCTTCCCTCTCTCTTTTCCTCCTTTTTTCCTCGTTTCCTTCCTCTTTTTGTCTTCTTTCTTCCTCTCTTCCCCCCTCTCTGTCTCCTCCCTCTGCTCTTTGTCTTTTCTTTTTCCCCCCCCTTCTTCCCCCCTTTTCTTCCCCCTTCCCCCTTCCTTTTTCCTCCCTCTCCTCTTTCCTCCCCCCCCTTTTTCATTTTTTCCCTTTCCCTATTCTATCGTCCCTTTAAATTTTAAATTTTTTTTTCCGGCGCGGCCTTTCCGTCTGGTTCTTCGTTTCCCGGCTTTCAACCCGTCCGCAAAAAAAAAAAAAAAAAGGGGGGGGGGAAAAAACCCTCCCTTTTTGGGAAATTTTTCCTTTTCCAACTTTCCTCTTCTTTCCTCTTTTCCCCTCTTCGGTAAACCCCCCCCCCCCCTTTTTGCGAAAACCACGAGAAATTTTCCCAGTTAAAAAATCCCGTCCCCAAAAAGGGGCCAAAATTTCTAACAGGTTTCTTTCCCGCTACACAGGGGGCTATTAAAAAAAAGACATAAGGAAAAGAAAAAAAAAAAAAAGCAAAAAAAAGCATGTCTTCTGGTCCCCCCCCAACCCTTACTATTTCATTTTTTTAATTTTTTTTAATTTTCTTTATCAACTATCATTAACATCTATCATTAAAAACCTATCACACACATCTTCCACCTACCTTTTTTTCCCCCCTATCTATCTATCTAATCTATCTATCCATTTCTCCCCCCTCCTCCTCCATCCACTACCATCATCCATCTACTATCCACAAAACATCTACTATTTTTATCCCATCTATCTATCTATCTATCTATCCCCAATCTACTACTATCACCCTCTATCCAATTTTCCATCCATCTTTTAAACATCTATCTATCCAACATCTATCTATCTTTTCTATCTACTATCTTATCCCCATCTACTATCTATCCCCATCTATCTATCCCAAACTTTTCTATCCTATCTAATTTTTATTATCTTCTTTCTTCCCTGTCGTCTGTCCCTGGGCTTCTGTCTGGGCTTTCCCTTCCTGTCCCCCTTTCACTTCAACTCTCTTTTTTTAAACATCTTTTTTTTTCGAGCGGTTCGTCCTGCTTTTTCTTCTTTTTTTAAAAAAACAGCTCCCCTACAGATCGAAATCAATAACCACTTTAAAAGGGGTTTCTCAAACTTTCTGTCTTGTCTTTCTGCCCGGTGCTTGTCGTCTGTATTCTGTCTGTGGTCTTCTGTCCAAAATTTGATAAAATCCGTTTTAAAGCAGCAGCAAACTTTTTGGTTTGAAGTTTTTTTGCTCTTTCTTCTTTTTTAAAAGTGTTTGTCGTCTTTTAAAATAATTTCATGTGTTTGTCCCACCTTGTGGTGTGGTGTTTCGGTGCCGCGCACACGCGCGCGCGGGTTTTTTGGGTTTGTGTATGTAGTAGCATTAGACGTCGTAGTACGTATTTGATGTATGATTATGTATGAAAATTTTTATGTCTGTGATTTGCTGTATGTATAATTGGCTGTGATCGGTGTGTAATATTTTCTTGTATCTTGTTGCACATATTGCTGGTATTGTGGTTTAGGTTTTCCTGTGTCAAGTTTTGTCTCTGTCGCGGGGATAATTTGGTTAGCAAAAAAGCCTGCGGAGGCGAGTGCATGCGTGTTTGTTTTTGTTTTTTTTTTCGATTTACGGGCTGTTCACTCCAGTGATATTAGAAGAAAAAAAAATATAATACAAGGGTGATGAGAATTGAGGGGTGGTTTTAGGGCCCCACGAAAAAACCAGGGGGGGAAAAGTATCTAATCATAAAAGAAAAAACCCCCCAAAGCAAAAGAACAATTAAAAAAAAACACCCAAAAACACACCACACAAACAAACAAACAAAAATGAAAAATGATTAACGTCAAGAAACATAACAAATGTCCTATCAAAAGGGAAAAAGGTCACAGAAACAATCACCTAAAAGAGATTTTAAACAGATCGTCATCAAAAATGATAAAGAAAGTCATGAGCCTTCTAAGGGTTGCCAAAAAAACTCCACAGCAAGAAGAGTGAATAGTTTTTTTATAGAATAAAACTTAATGCATTTGAACCAAATTCCGTAAAAAAAAAAAAGTAAATTCATGTGGGGAAATATTTCTAATACTCAAAATATTTAAGAAGAATACAAAAAAATTTTGACCTCAATTTCTGAAAAACCCCCTTAGAAGCAAATTCAATATTTTGAATTTTGGGGATTTGAAATTGCAGCTTTTTTGTCTTATGCTCCCTGTATTTTTTGCTTAAAAAATCTAAGACAGACGTGCAGGGAAAAGGTAGAGGCCAACACTCATTTTTGTCCAAATTTAAGGCTTTCCGTTAGAGATTCACTGTCACATTGGGGTTAAAAAACAGACAACCGATGATTTTTTTTTTTTTTGGGGGGAAAAAGGGGGGGGGTCATTTTATCATTTATTTCAGTCTGTCTGTCTGGATTCCTCCATGTGGGTTTGCTGTCTGTCCCTGAGTCTGTCGTCTGTCTGTCTGTCTCTGTCTCTCTTGTATCTTCTCTCTTCCTCCTCCCCATATCAAGTTGTGAAAATGAGGTCTGCAATGCGCGTACATGCTTGCCTGTGTATGGTTTATGTATTGTTAGGAAAAGCCTGCATAATATCTGCGTGTGTGCGTGCGGTGTGCGCAGTGTGTGTGGTGTGTGGTTTGTTGGGGTTGTGGCGTGCATGCCCGCGTGGTGTGTATGTGTTTGTGTTTTGCGACACGCACGCCTTTCTATTTTTTTCTTAAACTCTTCAGACAGACTGTAAAAGAAAGGAAGAGGCCAGCACCACTTTGTCCCCTTAACGCTTTCCTTTACAGAACACGTCAATGGGTCGACACAGCCATCTGTGCGATTTTTTTTTTTGTTTTGTTCGTTATTGTTTCAGACAGTGTGTCTGCGTCTTTTTCTGGTTCTCTCCAATTTTGGGGTTTGCTTTTCTGTCCCTGAGTCTGTCTGTTTTTTCTGTTTTCTGTCTCTGTCTCTCTTTAAATATGTTTCCTGTCGTGGTGTGTTCTTCCCCCTCTGTCTCTTTCGTCCCTGTCTCTTCTCTCTCTCTGTCCGACTCTCTCCCCCTCAGGGAAAAGGGGCCCGTTGAAAAAAAAAGATGTCAAAACTTATCTTAACCCTTGGCAATAAAGAGACAATCAATCAATTTAACCAATCAATCAATCAAACAACAGTCTCCTTCTCTATCTGCTGGCCTTTTCTTTTTTTTCAAAAACCCTCAAAATCTGTCTTCTGTTCTCGAGATTGGTTGGCTTGAGCTTTCCCCTCCTTCTCCCCTTTTAATCTCCTTTTGTAACTCATCTCTCTCTCTCTTCTCTCCTTCCTTTCCCCTCCCTTCTCTCCTTTTTCTCTCTCCCTTTTCTCCTCCCCCCTTCCCTCTCTCCCCCTCCTCTCCCCTCTCTTTTCCCCCCCCCTTTCCCCCTCTTTCGCTTCTCAACTCCTCTTCCCCCTCCTCTTTTTTTGGGTTGGGGCATGAATGGGGTGTTTTTGGTGTTTTCATTTACTCCACCCCTCTGCCTGGTGTTTTGGGTTGTGTGTGTTTTTTGGGTGGGGTGTTGTTTTTGGGTTTTTGTGGTTTAACCTCCTTCTGGGTGTTTTTTAAAACGTTAAAGGAAAAGGGGAAAGGTTTTGTTTAGTTTTGTTAGGAAAATTCAAAAAAGGGGGCCAACGGCCCTTTTGGTGTCGAAAACTGCGTTTCCCGGATCCCCATTTTCTTTTGGCCCTACGTCTTTCGTTGTCTGCCCTCCCCCTTTACCCTTCCGCCCGTCTTTCTTTCTTCTCGCATTTAATTTGTTTTTTGCCCTTGGTTGGGCGTGAGTGCTGTCTTATGCCTGTCCTTTTTTCTTTTTTTGCCAATTTAAAAATCTTTCCTCTTTATTAGACTTTTTTCATTTGTTGGTGTGTGTGTGTGTGCCTGGTGGGGGCATATTGCAAGGCGGGTTGGGGTATCTGTCTGCAAATTTTGGTATGTCAAAAAGGGAGAGGCCCCTCAATTTTAAAAGGTTTTTTTGGTTCACTCACGGGGAATAGACATTGTTTTTTTTAAGCTATGTTGTTTGTGTGTGAGTGTGTTTTTGCCCGGGCCCTTTTTGGGTGCCATTTCTCCCGCGAACGTTTTTTGGGCCCCGGTGTGGTTTTTGTCCTTTCTTTTCTACTCCTTCCTTCTCCCCTTGGGAATACCCCCCCCCACCCCCCCCCCCCCCCCCCCCCGCCCCCCCCCTCTCCATCCCAATTAAAACCAAGATTTTTGGGTTTTTCCCCTTCTCTCTTTCTCTTCTCTCCCTCTCTTCTCCCTTTTCCCCGGGCACTGTCTGCCTGTTTGGGCGTCTGCCCCTTTTCCCCTTGTTTTTCCCTCTATTAACTCCCCCCCTTTTGGGCTGCCCAAATCTTTTTTTCTGCCTGTCGGGCCCGGGTTTGCATTTCTCAAGACTTCCTTACAGCGTCTTGTCTGTCTTTTTTTCTTTTTTTTTTCTTTTTCCTTGGGGGTTTTTTTCTTTTTTTCTGTTTTTGTTTGTTTGTTTTCCTTTTGTTTTTAAATTACTCTACAATTTTTAAATTTTCCTCTGTGTCGCCCTGTTTTTCCCGTAATATTTCTCATGACTCCCCTATAATTCGTCTGTTTTTCCCTGTCGGGCCGTCCGCTTGTCCGTCTGTATCTCTCTCCCCTCTCCTTCTCTTTTCTCTCTCTCTCTTCCTCTCCCTCTCTCTTTTCTTT
>CM054167.1:28359609-28377109 GCA_028751875.1 Rapana venosa | reverse complement strand
ATGATGAGGTGGTGGTGGTGGTGATGATGGTGATGGTGATGATGATGATGATGATGATGATGATTATAATGATGATGATGATACTGATGATGATGATGATGGTGATGATGATGATGATGGAATTTATATAGCGCTATATCTTGCACAGACAAAATCAAAGCGGCTTGCAATCAACTCGTTCTTACACAGTCATGCAACCAATAACAATTAATAGTTCTAACAAGTCCAAATGTGCCCGCGCACACACACACACACACACACACACAAACACACACACACATGAACACACACACACATACACACAACACACACACACACACATACACACACACACACACACACACCACACAAACACACACACACACACAAACACACACACACACACAAACACACACACACACACACACAGTTATACACTTTAGCAGGGTGTATGGGATTTCGGCTGTTGAAGGCAGGACAGCTATGAAACGAAACAGGAGAGAAAAAATCAGTCAGTGTGTCTGTCCGTCAGTCTGTCTGTCTGTCTGTCTTTGAATGTGTGTGTCTGGTGTCGCCTGTCTGTCTGGTCTAACGAGATAGTTATTAGCTGGACTAACTAGTTGACTGGTTGACTGGTTGGTTGGCTGGCTGGCTGACTGGCTAGTTATTCTTCTTGTCTGCGTGTTCGTATACTGATTCTAGGTGTGTGTGGGTGGGTGGGAAGGGATTTGTGTGTGTGTGTGTGTGTGTGTGTAAAAGACTGAAACGGACAGAATAAGGCATTTCTGATCTCTCTCTCTCTCTCTCTCTCTCATCTCTCTCCTCTCTCTCTCTCTCGTCTCTCTCTCTCTCTCTCCTCTCTCTCTCCTCTCTCACACATACACACACGTATGCACACGTACACCCACACGCAAACACACACACGCACACAAGCATACACACACAAGCACGCTCGCGCTTGTGTACATACATACAAAGCACAGAGAGAGGGAGAGAAAGAGAGACAGAGGGACAGAGACAGACAGAGAGATAGACAGACAGACAGACACACAGACAGACAGAGTGAGATAGTCAAACATTCAGACAGACAAACAAAGAGAACACAAAGAGAACACAAAGAGTACAATACAAAAACAAAGTTTTTTAAGAGAGAGAGGGACAGAGAGATACAGAGAGAGACAGACAGACAGAAACAGACAGACAGATAGACAGACAGACAACAACCAGACAGAAAGTCAAATAGTCAAACATTCAGGCAGACATTCAGACAAATAAAGAAAACACAAAGAGTACCAATACAAAAACAAAACAGTTTTGTAAGAGACAGAGGGACAGAGAGAGACAGAGACAGAGACAGACAGACAGAGAGAAAGACAGAGAGAGACAGAGAGTCCGGTAGACAAATAGTCAAACATTCAGACAGACAAACAAAGAGAACACAAAGATTACTAATACAAAAATAGAGACAGACGGACAGAGAGAGACACAGTCAGACAGACAGATAGAAAGGCAGACATACAGAGAGTCAGATAGACAAACATTCAACAGGACATTCAGACAAACAAAGAGAACACAAACACTACCAATACAAAGACAAAACAGTGGTTTACATTTTTTTTAAAATTCAAATCTTACTTCTGATCCCCCTTAACTTTTAGAAGATGGACACACACACTCAAAAAGTGGGTCAGGAGAATGACACCCCATAATGATATCAAATGAGCACCTGGCAGCAGTAGAATACCCCACCCCCACCCCCCACTCCCAACAAGCAACCAGACAATAAGTATGCATTTACCACACATGCGTATTACGTTCTCTGCTTCTCTCTCTCTCTCTATCTCTCATCTCTCTCTCTTCTCTCTCTCTCTCTCTCTTCTCGATTCACACACACACATACACACACGTACACACATGTACACCCACACCAAAGACACACACGCACACAAGCATACACACACAAGCGCTGGCACGCATACATACATACAAAGCACAAGAGAGAGGGCGAAAGAGAGACAGAGGACAGAGGGACACAGAGAGAGAGAGAGAGAGACAGACAGACAGCCAGAGAGAAAGACACAGACAGAGAGACAGAGAATCAGATAGTCAAACATTCAGACAGACAAACAAAGAAAACACAAAGAGTACCAACATGAAAACAAAACAGTTTTTTAGCAGACAGAGGGACAGAGAGAGACAGAGGGACAGAGAGAGACAGAGACAGACAGACAGATAGACAGACAGACAGACAGACAGAGTCAGACAGTCAAACATTCAGACAGACAAAGATAAACAAAGAGTACCAATACAAAACAAAACAGTTTTTTTTAAAGAGACAGAGGGACAGAGAGAGACAGACAGACAAGACAGAGAGATAGACAGACAGACAGATAGAGTCAGATAGCAAACATTCAGACAGACATCAGATAAACAAAGAGAACACAAAGAGTACCAATACAAAAACAAAACGTTTTGTAAGAGACAGAGGGACAAGAGAGACAGAGACAGACAGACAGACAGAGAATCAGATAGTCAAACATTCTGACAGAAAAAACAAAGGATAAACACTAACAGTACCAATACAAAAACAAAACTTTTTTTCTTCAAAAGTTCAAATCTTACCTCTGATCCCCCTTAACTTTATAGAAGAAGATACACACACAACAAAACATGGGTCAGGAGAATGACACCCGATAATGATATTCAAAATGAGCCACCTGGCAGCAGTAGAATACACCCCCACCCCACCTCCCCAAACAAAGCAACGAGACAAATAAGTATGCATGTTACCACACATGCGTATTACGTCTCCTCTCTCTCTCTCTTTTCTCTCTCTCTCTCTCTCTCTCTCTCTCTCTCTCTCTCACACATACACACACGTACACACATGTACACCCACACCAAAGACACACACGCACACAAGCATACACACACAAGCGCTGGCACGCATACATACATACAAAGCACAGAGAGAGAGGGGGCGAAAGAGAGACAGAGGGACAGAGGGCCAGAGAGAGAGAGAGAGAGAGAGAGAGAGACAGACAGACAGACAGACAGACAGAGAGAAAGACACAGATAGAGAGACAGAGAATCAGATAGTCAAACATTCAGACAGACAAACAAAGAAAACACAAAGAGTACCAACATGAAAACAAAACAGTTTTTTTAGAGACAGAGGGACAGAGAGAGAGAGAGAGAGAGAGAGAGAGAGAGAGAGACAGACAGACAGACAGAGAGAGAGAAAGACACAGACAGAGAGACAGAGAACCAGATGTCAAACATTCAGACAGACAAACAAAGAAAACACAAAGAGTACCAACACGAATACAAAACAGTTTTTTTTAGAGACAGAGGGACAGAGAGAGACAGACAGACATAGAAAGACAGAGAGATAGACAGACAGAGAGAAAGACAGACAGACAGACAGAGAATAGAAAGACAAACATTCAGACAGACAAACAGACAAATAAAGAGAACACAAAGAGTACCAATACAAAAAGAAAACCGTTTTTAAGAGACAGAGGGACAGAGAGAGACAGAGAGACAGACAGAGAGAAAGACAGAGAGAGAGACAGAGAGTCAGATAGTTAAACATTCAGACAGACAAACAAAGATAACACAAAGTGTACCAATACAAAAACCAAAGTGTTTTTTTAAAGAGACAGATGGACAGAGAGAGAGACAGAGAGAGAGACAGATAGACATAAAGACACAGACAGAGAGACAGATAATCAGATAGTCAAACATTCAGACAGACAAACAAAGAGAACACAAAGAGTACCAATACAAAACCAAAGTGTTTTTTTAAAGAGACAGATGGACAGAGAGAGAGACAGAGAGAGAGACAGATAGACATAAAGACACAGACAGAGAGACAGATAATCAGATAGTCAAACATTCAGACAGACAAACAAAGAGAACACAAAGAGTACCAATACAAAGACAAAACAGTCTATTTTTTTAGAGACAGAGTGACAGAGAGAGACACAGAGGAGAGAGACAGAAAGAAAGATAGACAGAGAGACAGACGGAGAATCAGATAGCAAAACATTCAGACAGACAAACAAAGAGAACACAAAGAGTACGAATACAAAAACAAAACAGTTTTTTAAGAGACAGGGGGACAGAGAGAGACAGAGAGAGACAAACAGACAGAGAGAAAGACAGAGAGAGAGAGACAGATGTTTGTCAGATAGTGAAACATTCAGACAGACAGACAGACAAACAAAAAGAACACAAACAGTACCAATACAAACACAAAACAGTTTTTTTTAGATACAGAGGGACAGAGAGACAGACATAGAGAGGCAGACAGAGAAAAAGACACATACAGACAGACAGACAGAGAATCAGATAGTCAAACATTCTGACAGAAAAACAAAGATAACACAAACAGTACCAATACAAAAACAAAACAGGTTTTATCCCCCAAAATTCAAATTTTACTTCAGATCCCCCTTAACTTTTAGAAGATTGACACACACAGAGAAAAAGTGGGTCATAATGATATTCAAAATGAGCCACCTGGCAGCAGTAGAATACCCCCACCCACCCACCCACCTCCCACCAAACAAAGCAAGGAGACAAAATAGTAGGCATATTACCACACATGCCGTACACCTCTCTCTCTCTCTCCCTCTCTCTCTCTCACACATACACACACGTATGCACACGTACACCCACACGCAAACACACACACACACACAAGCATACACACACAAGCACGCTCGCGCTTGTGTACATACATACAAAGCACAGAGAGAGGGAGAGAAAGAGAGACAGAGGGACAGAGACAGACAGAGAGATAGACAGACAGACAGACAGACACACAGACAGAGTGAGATAGTCAAACATTCAGACAGACAAACAAAGAGAACACAAAGAGTACAATACAAAACAAAAGGTTTTTTTTAAGAGAGAGAGGGACAGAGAGATACAGAGAGAGACAGACAGACAGAAACAGACAGACAGACAACCAGACAGAAAGTCAAATAGTCAAACATTCAGGCAGACATTCAGACAAATAAAGAAAACACAAAGAGTACCAATACAAAAACAAAACAGTTTTGTAAGAGACAGAGGGACAGAGAGAAACAGAGACAGACAGACAGACAGAGAATCAGATAGACAAATAGTCAAACATTCAGACAGACAAACAAAGATAACACAAACAGTACCAATACAAAAACAAAACAGGTTGGGGATTTTTTCAAAAATTTCAAATCTTACTTCTGATCCCCCTTAACTTTTAGAAGATGGACACACACACAAAAGTGGGTCAGGAGAATGACACCCCATAATGATATTCAAATGACGCCACCTGGAAGCAGTAGAATACTCCCCACCCCCACCCCAACCCCCCACCTCCCCAAACAAAGCAAGAGACAAATAAGTATGCATGTTACCACACATGCCTATTACGTCTCTATCTCTCACACGCATACACACACGTGTGCACACGTACACCCACACACAAACACACACATGCACACACGCATACACACACAAGCGCGCACATACATACATACAAAGCACCATAGAGAGGGAGAGAAAGAGAGACAGAGGGACATGAAGAGAGAGAGAGAAAGAGAGAGAGAGAGAGAGAGAGAGAGAGAGTCAGACAGACAGACAGAGAGAAAGACACAGACAGAGAGACAGAGAATCAGACAGTCAAACATTCAGACAGACAAACAAAGAAAACACAAAGAGTACCAACATGAAAACAAAACAGTTTTTTAGGAGAAGGGGACAGAGAGAGACAGAGGGACAGAGAGAGACAGAGACAGACAGACAGACAGGGCAGACAGACAGAGTCAGACAGTCAAACATTCAGACAGACAAAGATAACACAAAGAGTACCAATACAAAAATGAAACAGTTTTTTTAAAGAGACAGAGGGACAGAGAGAGACAGACAGACAGACAGACAGAGAGATAGACAGACAGACAGATAGAGTCAGATAGACAAACATTCAGACAGACATTCAGATAAACAAAGAGAACACAAAGAGTACCAATACAAAAACAAAACAGTTTTGTAAGAGACAGAGGGACAGAGAGAGACAGAGACAGACAGACAGACAGAGAATCAGATAGTCAAACATTCTGACAGAAAAACAAAGATAACACTAACAGTACCAATACAAAAACAAAACTTTTTTTCTTCAAAAAGTTCAAATCTTACTTCTGATCCCCCCTTAACTTTTAGAAGATGGACACACACACACAAACAGTGGGTCAGGAGAATGACACCCGATAATGATATTCAAATGAGCCACCTGGCAGCAGTAGAATACCCCACCCCCACCCCCACCTCCCCAAACAAAGCAACCAGACAAATAAGTATGCATGTTACCACACATGCGTATTACGACTCTCTCCTCTCTCTTTTCCCCTCTCTCTCTCTCTCTCTCTCTCCCCACATACCCCACACGTACACACATGTACACCCACCCCAAAGACACACACGCACAAAAGCATACACACAAAAGCGCTGGCACGCATTACATACATACAAAGCACAGAGAGAGAGGGGGGGGAAAAGAGAGACAGAGGGACAGAGGGCCAGAGAGAGAGAGAGAGACAGACAGACAGACAGACAGACAGAGAGAGAGAAAGACACAGACAGAGAGACAGAGAACCAGATGTCAACATTCAGACAGACAAACAAAGAAAACACAAAGAGTACCCCCATGAAAAAAAAAACGTTTTTTTTTAGAGACAGAGGGACAAAGAGAGACAGAGGGACAGAGAAAGACAGAGAGATAGACAGACAGAGAGAAAGACAGACAGCAGACAGAGAATAGAAAGACAAACATTCAGACAGACAAACAGACAAATAAAGAGAAACACAAAGAGTACCAATACAAAAAGAAAACCGTTTTTAAGAGACAGAGGGACAGAGAGAGACAGAGAGACAGACAGAGAGAAAGACAGAGAGAGAGACAGAGAGTCAGATAGTTAAACATTCAGACAGACAAACAAAGATAACACAAAGTGTACCAATACAAAAAACCAAAGTGTTTTTTTTAAGAGACAGATGGACAGAGAGGGGGACAGAGAGAGAGACAGATAGACATAAAGAACAGACAGAGAGAAAAGGGATAATCAGATAGTCAAACATTCGACAGACAAACAAAGAGAACACAAAGAGTACCATACAAAAACCAAGTGTTTTTTTAAAGAGACAGATGGACAGAGAGAGAGACAGAGAGAGAGACAGATAGACATAAAGACACAGACAGAGAGACAGATAATCAGATAGTCAAACATTCAGACAGACAAACAAAGAGAACACAAAGAGTACCAATACAAAGAAAAAAACGTCTTTTTTTTAGAGACAGAGTGACAGAGAGAGACACAGAGAGAGAGACAGAAAGAAAGATAGACAGAGAGACGACGGAGAATCAGATAGCAAAACATTCAGACAGACAAAACAAAGAGAACACAAAGAGTACGAATACAAAAACAAAACGTTTTTTAAGAGACAGGGGGACAGAGAGAGACAGAGAGAGACAAACAGACAGAGAGAAAGACAGGAGAGAGAGACAGATGTTGTCAGATAGTGAAACATTCAGACAGACAGACAGACAAACAAAAGAACAAAACAGTACCAATACAAACACAAAACAGTTTTTTTTAGATAAAGGGACAGAGAGACGACATAGAGAGGCAGACAGAGAAAAAGACACATACAACAGACAGACAGAGAATCAGATAGTCAAACATTTGACAAAAAAAACAAAGATAACACAAACAGTCCCATTACAAAAACAAAACGGGGTTTTATCCCAAAAATTCAAATTTTACTTCAGATCCCCTTAATTTTAGAAGATTGACACACACAGAGAAAAAGTGGGTCAGGAGAATGACCCCATAATGATATTCAAAATGAGCCCCTGGCAGCAGTAGATACCCCCCACCCACCCACCCCCTCCCCACCAAACAAAGAAGGAGACAAAATAGTAGGCATGTTACCCCCACATCCCTTTTCACCTCTCTCTCTCTCACACGTAGCACACTTTACACCCACATGCAAAACACACACAAAACAAGCATACACACACAAAGCACGCCGCGCTTGTGTACATACATACAAAGCACACGAGGGGGAGAGAAAGAGAGACAGAGGGACAGAGACAGACAGAGAGATAACGACAGACAGACACACAGCAGACAGATGAGATAGTCAAACATTCAGACAGACAAACAAAGAGAACACAAAGATTTACAATACAAAAAAAAAGTTTTTTTTAAGAGAGAGAGGGACAGAGAGATACAGAGAGAGACAGACGACAGAAACAGACAGACAGATAGACAGACAGACAACCAGACAGAAAGTCAAATAGTAAAACATTCAGGCAGACATTCAGAAAAATAAAGAAAAACAAAGATTTACCAATACAAAAAACAAAACAGTTTGTAAGAGACAGAGGGACAGAGAGAAACGAGACAGACGGGACAGACAGAGAATAGAAAGACAAATAGTAAAACATTCAGACAGACAAACAAAGATAACAAAAAACAGTACCAATACAAAAAAAACGGGTTTGGGGATTTTTTCAAAATTTCAAATCTTACTTTGATCCCCCTTAACTTTTAGAAAATGGACACACACACAAAAGTGGGTGAGAATGCACCCGATAATGATATTAAAATAGCCACCTGGAAGCAGTAGAATACTCCCCCCCCACCCCACCCGCCCCCTCCCCAAACAAAGCAACCAGACAAATAAGTATGCATGTTACCACACATGCGTATTACGTCTCTCTCTCTCTCCTTCTCTCTCTCTCTCTTCCTCTCTCATCTCTCTCCTCTTCTCTCTCTCTCTCTCTCTCTACACAATACACACACGTACACACATGTACACCCACACCAAAGACACACACGTCACCAAGCTTTACACACACAAGCGCTCGCACGCTTTTACATACACAAAAGCACATAGAGAGGGAGAGAAAGAGAGACAGAGGGACAGGGAGAGAGAGGAGAAAGAGAGAGAGAGAGAGTGGAGAGAGAGAGGACAGGACAGACAGGACAGACAGACAGAAAGAGAGAAAGACACAGATAGAGAGACAGAGAATCAGATAGTCAAACATTCAGACAGACAACAGAAAACACAAAGAGCAGCAACACGAAAACAAAACAGTTTTTTAGAGACAGAGGGACAAAGAGAGACAGAGGACAGAGAGAGAGAGAGGGAGAGAGAGAGAGAGAGAGAAGGACAGACAGACAGACAGAGAGAAAGACACAGACAGAGAGACAGAGAATCAGACAGTCAAACATTCAGACAGACAAACAAAGAAAACACAAAGAGTACCAACACAAATACAAAACAGTTTTTTTTAGAGACAGAGGGACAGAGAGAGACAGAGGGACATAGAAAGACAGAGAGATAGACAGACAGAGAGAAAGACAGACAGACAGACAGAGAATAGAAAAGACAAACATTCAGACAGACAAACAGACAAATAAAGAGAACACAAAGATTCCAATACAAAAAGAAACCGTTTTTAAGAGACAGAGGAACAGAGAGAGACAGAGAGAACGACAGAGAGAAAGACATGAGAGAGAACAGAGAGTCAGATAGTGAAAACATTCATACAGACAAACAAAGATAACACAAATGTGTACCAATACAAAAACCAAAGTGTTTTTTTTAAAGAGACAGATGGACAGAGAGAGAGGAAGAGAGAGAGACAGATAGACATAAAGACACAGACAGAGAGACAGATAATCAGATAGTCAAACATTCAGACAGACAAACAAAGAAAACACAAAGAGTACAACATGAAAACAAAACAGTTTTTTAGAGACAGAGGGACAGAGAGAGACAGAGGGACAGAGAGAGACAGAGACAGACAGACAGATAGACAGACAGACAGACAGAGTCAGACAGTCAAACATTCAGACAGACAAAGAGAACACAAAGAGTACCAATACAAAAACAAAACAGTTTTTTTTAAAGAGACAGAGGGACAGAGAGAGACAGACAGACAAAGACAGAGAGATAGACAGACAGACAGATAGAGTCAGATAGACAAACATTCAGACAGACATTCAGATAAAACAAAGAGAACACAAGTGTACCAATACAAAAAACAAAGCAGTTATTTTTAGAGACAGAGGGACAGAGAGAGACAGAGAGAGAGAAAGACACACAGACAGACAGACAGACAGACGACAGACAGAGAATCAGAGAGTCAGATAGCCAAATATTCAGTCAGACAAACAAAGAGAACACAAACAGTACCAATACAAAAACAAAACAGGTTTTTTGTTCAAAAAATTCAAATCTTACTTCTGATCCCCCTTAACTTTTAGAAGATCACAACACACACACACACACATACACACACAACACAAATGTGGGTTAGGAGAATGACACCCGATAATGATATTCAAATGACGCCAGCTGGCAGCAATAGAACACCCACCCCCACCCCACACCGCACCCACGCACCCACGCCCCACCCCCCCTCCCACCCCAAACAAAGCAACGAGACAAATAAGTATGCGTGTTACCACACATGCGTATCACGTCTTCTGCTCTTCATAAATATACATGGCAGCATTTTTCCAAGCCAAAGGGTCTGGCGTTTTTGCCAACTCGAGCATCAGGACTGCTCCTGCTGGGCTTCTTTAGCCATCAGTTTTCTAGAGAGGGTGGGGTTTTATACAGTAAGCCGAATATTCCATTGGACGTTTAGATGATGCTTCGCATCTGATAGCCGGGGAATTGGGATAGCTCAGTGGTCAGAGCTCTCAGCTTTCCCCAAGCTTCTTCTTCTTTTTCGTGGTCAATATGCTCAGCAGCTTTTATTGTGTGGAAAAAAAAAAAAAATTTTATTTATTTTTTTTAAATTTTATACTTTTTTCAATCAGAGATTTCTCGAGGGGATCTGGATGTAAAAAAGGCACATAAGTGCTTATTCATTACCCTCGATTTAAAAGAATAAATAAAAAGAAGTTGTTGTGCTGCTGCTGCTGCTGCCTGCTGCTGTGCTGCTGATGTGTGATGATGATCATCTCATCATCATCTTCATTATCATCACCATCACCACCACTACCACCACCCCCACCACCACCACACCACCAATATCATCATTCATCATCATCATCATCATCATCATCATCATCATCATATCATCATCACTATTAATACTGTAAGTAATAGTAGTAGTAGTAGTAGTAGTAGTAGTAGTAGTAGTAGTAGTAGTGTAGTAGTAGTAGTAGTAGTAGTAGTAGCAACACTATTATTATTATTATTATTATTATTATTATTATTATTATTATTATTATCATTATCATATTATCGTTATTGTTATAATTCTTATCATCATCGTCATCATCATCCTTCTTGTTCTTGTTCTTGTTCTTGTTCTTGTTCTTGTTCTTCTGGTCGACTGGTCCTTAGAAAGAAAAAATCTGAACACATCACTCCTCTTTTGCGATCTCTTCACTGGCTGCCTGTCTCACAAAGAATAAAGTAGAAGATTAATACCCTCTGTTTCAAATGTCTCCACAAATCTGCACCTTCTTATCTATGTAACTGTCTTCACCTGTACACTCCATCCCGTTCTCTTCGTTTCAGCCGCAGATACTTTGTGCTTTCGAACACCCGGATTTAAACAAACACTGTTGGCCGTCGCTCTTTCTCTGTTCCGGGGCCCTCCACATGGAACGACCTCCTCTTCCACTTCGCCAAAAGCCTTCATTTGATTCTTTCAAATCTAGCCTCAAAACGCACTTATACTCTACTTGAGATCTTCCCCTGTTATCTGTTCCTACTTTTCAATAGCTGCCTTCACCTCCACCACCCCCACCTAAGTGTGTTGTGTATATAAATTTGATATTTGTTTATCTTTATATTCATGGATGGTTGCATGCGTATGAATGATTTGAATGTAAGCGCTTTGATTTGTTTACTTTACAAGATTCAGCGCTATATAAATTTCATATAATATTCTTCTTCTTTTTTCTTCTTCTTCTTCTTCTTCTTCTTCTTCTTCTTCTTCTTTTCTTCTTCTTCTTCTTCTTTCAATTCTTCTTCTTCTTTCTTCTTCTTTTCTTCTTCTTCGAATTTCTTCTTCCATTCTTTTCTTTCTTCTTCTTTTCTTCATTTTCTTATATTATCACCCCTAACCAAAACTTGTCTCTTCTGCATAAAGATGATTTAGTTATTAGCGTGTGTATAAGAACGTATATGTGTGTGTGGTTTTTCACAAAACACCTTGTTTATTTATTTTTTCTAAAAGATTTGTTGTCTTATGCTGAGATGGGACAGACAGACAGACAGACAGACAGAGCCAGAGGACAGACACAGAGAGAGAGAGAGAGAGAGAGAGAGAGAGGGGAAGAGAGAGGAGGAGAGAGAGAGAGAAGCAATCCCATATTTATAGGTGGTTCTTTATTAGTTCCTCATTATACAACTTTATCAACAACTCACTCACACAGAAAAGTACACAAAAATACATACACCCTCCCCCCCCCCCCAACACATATACATGTGTGTGTGTTGTGCGGTGCGCCCCGGCGCGCAGCACACAACACACAAACCACATCCTTCGGATGAGCTAAAAACCCGAGGTCCCGTGTGCGAACGCACGCAGAACATCTTGGCGACACGTTAAACCCTGTTCCGCTTTTCGTAAGAGTAGGCCATTGTGTCCCGGTGGGAACGGATGACGAATTCACAAATCCGCATACACACGGGGACTAGATGTAAAAGAAAGTACATAAGCGTTATTCCTTTAATCTTCGATATAAATGAATAAAAAAAATAAAAAAAAACACACACAGACAGAAAAACAAACACACGCACACACACACACACGGGCACACACAAACAAAACACACACAACACACACACGCACACACACACAAAAAAACAAAAAACGCGCGCGCACACACACACACACACACACACTCGCGCGCACACACAACCACACACAACACGCACAGACACACACACACACAAACAAACACAAACGCGCACAACACACAGACACACCCACACAAAACACACACACACCAAAAAACAACACACACACACACACCCCACACACACACACAACACACACACACACACACACACACACAACACACACACACACACACAACACCCCACACACACACACAAAACACACACAGCTCTTTCAATCCTACAGAGTGAGTGATAACCAGCTTGCTAGCTACCAGATTTAAGAGCCAACCATTTTTCTGCCCCCTTTAACTAAGGCCTTGACCCACTCCGTGTGTGTGTGTGGGGTGTGTGGTGTGTGTTGTGTGTGTGTTTTGTTGTGTGTGTGTGTGTGTGTGTGGTGTGTTGTTTATTTATTCTTATATATCGAGGATAATGGAATAAGCATCATGTGCTTTTTTTTTTACATCTAGCCCCCGTGTGTATGGGGTTTTTGTAAATTTTGTCATCTTTTCCACCGGCACACAATGGCCTACTCTTTCGAAAAAGCGAAAAAAGGATTTAGCGTGTGCGCAAGAGTTAAGCGTGCGTTCGAACACGGGGGCCTCGGTTTCTAGTCTCATCCGACGTGTGTGTGAGTGTGTGATTGTTTGTGTGTCTGAGTGTGTGAGTTGTGTGTGTGTGTGTGTGTTGTAAGTGGATGTGTTGTTTGTGTGTGTGTGGTGTTTGGTGTTGTAAATGTGTGTGTGTTGTAAGTGTGTGGTTATTGCGTTGTGTCTGTGTTGTGTGTTGTAAGAGTGTGTGTGTGTGTGTGTTCTAAGTGTGTGTACGTGTGTGATGTTGTAAGTTGTGTTGTCTGTGTTGTGTGTGATGTTTGGGTGTACGTGTGTTGTGTTGTAAGTGTTGTGTGTGTGTGTGTGTATGTGTGTGTGTGTGTGTGTGTGTGTGTGTGTGGTGTGTAACCTTCTTTTTTTGTGTGTGTGTGTGTGTGGTTGTGTGTTTGTATTGAGTGTGTTTGTGTTCTGTTGCTGTGTGATGTACGTGTTGTGTGTTTGTGTGTAAGTGTTGTGTTGTAAGAGTGTGGTGTTGTGTTGTGTGTGTGTGTGTTGTTTTTTTTAAGTGGTGTTTATGTGTGTACTCGTGTCGTGTGTGTTGTACGTTGTGTGTGAGTGGTGTGTGTGTGTGTGTGTGTATTGTGTGTGGGTGTGTGTGTGTGTGTGTGGTGTGTGTTTGTATATGGTGTGTTTGTGTTCTGTTGTGTGTTTGTGAGTGTTTGTGTGTTTGTGTGTAAGTGTGTGTGTTGTAAGTGTGTGTGTGTTGTGTGTCGTGTGTTGTGTGTGTGTGTGTTTGTTTTTTTAGGTGTGCTTTTGTGGTGTTTTATGGTGTGTTTAATGTGTGATTGTGTTGTAAGTGGGTAAGTGAGTGTATTTGTGTGTGTGTGTGTGTGTGTGTGTTTGTTGAGTGTGTGTGTTTGAGTGTTTGGTAAGTTGTGTGTTGTGTGTGTATTGTATTTATGTGTATTGTGTGTGTGTGTGTGTGTGTTGCAAAGTGTGTGTTTGTAAGTGTCTGTGTGTGTTTGTGTTGAAGTGTGTGTGTATGTTATTGTCGTGTGTGTGTTTGTAACTGTGTGTGTGTAAGTGTTGTGTGTCGTGTTGTGTGTTGAAAGGTGTGTGTGTTTTGAGTGTGTGTGTGTGTGTGTGTGGGTGTGTGTTGGTGTGTGTTGTAAAGGTGTTGTGTTGTTGTTGTGTGTTGTAAGTTGTGTGTCTGTGTTGTGTGTTTGTAAGTGTGTGTTGTGTTTGTGTTGTGTGTTGTGTAAGTGTGATGTGTTTGTGTTGTGTGTTGTTAAGTGTGTGTGTTTGTGGTGTGTGTTGAAAGTGTGTTGTGTGTGTTTTGTGTGTGTGTGTGTTGTAAGTTGAGTGTTTGTGTGAGAGTTTGTGTTGATGTGTAGTAAGTGTGTGTGTTTGTGTTGTGTGGTGTGTAAGTAGTGTGTGTGTGTTGTTTGTGTTGTGGTGTTGTAAGTGTTGTGATGTTTGTGTTGTGTGTTGTAAGTGTGTGTGTGTGTTTGTGTAGTGTGTTGTAAGGTTGTGTACTGTGTGTGTGTTTGTGTGTGTGTGAGTTGTAAATGTGTGTGTTAGTGTTGTGTGTGTAAGGGTGTTTGTGTTTGTGTTGTGTGTTGTAAGTGGTTTGTGTGTGTTGGTTAGTGTGTGTTTGTGTTGTTTGTGTTGTAAGTGTGTGTGTTTGTGTTTGGTGTGTTAAGTGTGTGTTGTTTGTGTGTTGTGTTGTTGTAAGGGGTTTGTGTGTTTGTGTAGTGTGTTGAAGTGTGTGTGTTTGTGTGTTTTTGTTGTAAGTGTGTGTGTTTGTGTGTGTGTTGTATGTGTTGTGATTTTGTGTTGTGTGTTGTAAGTGTGTGTGTTCTATGTGAGTGATTGTTGTAAGTGTGTGGTGTGTGTGTCTGTGTGTGTGTGTTGTGTGTTTGTGTGTGAGTTGTAAATGTATGTGCGTGCGTGTGAGTGTGTGTGGTGTGTGTGTTGTGTGTGTTGTGTGTGTGTGTTGTGTTGTGTGTGTCTTGTTGTAAAAGTGTGTGTGTGTGTGTTTGTGTGTGTGTGTTGTGTGTGTTTGAGTGTGTGTGTTTGTTTGTGTGATTGTATGTGTGTTTGTGTGTGTTAGTGTGTGGTGTGTGTTGTTGTTAATTAAGGTGTTGTGTCGTGTGTGTGTGTGTGTGTTGTGGTGTGTGTGTGTGTGTGTGTGTGTGTGTTGTGATCTTGTGTGTTGTGTGTGGTGTTGCAAAAGTGTGTGTTGTACGAGTTCTGTGTGTGTTTGTGTTGTAAGTGGTGTGTATGTGTCTGTGTGGTGTGTTGTAAATGTGTGTGTGTAAGTGTGTGTGTTCTGTTGTTGTGTGTTGTAAGTGTGGGTGTTTGTGTGTGTGTGTGTGTGTGTGTGTGTGTGTGTGTGTGTGTGTGTGTGAGTGAGTGTGTTGTGAAGTGTGTGTGTTTGTGTTGTGTGTTGTGTAAGTGTGTGTGTTCTGTGTTTGGGTGTTGTAAGTGTGTGTGTGTGTGTTTGTGTTGTGTGTTGTAAGTGTGGTGTTTGTGTTGTGTGTTGTAGAGTGCTGTGTTTGTGGTGTGTGTTGTTGTAAGTGTGTGTGTGTGTTTGTGTGTGTGTGTGTGTAAGTGTGAGTGTGTGGTTTGTGTAGTGTGGTGTAAGTGTGTGTGTTTGTGTGTGTGTTGTAAGTTGTTTGTTATGTGTGTTGTGTTGGGTTTGTGTGGTGTGTTTGAAGTGTGTGTGTTTTGTGGTGGGGTTGTTAAGAGTTTTGTGTGTGTTTTGTGTTGGTGTGTTGTAAGTGTTGTGTGTGTGTTAGTGTGTGTGTATGTAGTAATGTGTGTGTTTGTGTTGTGTGTTGTAGGTGTGTGGGTTTGTTTTGGTGTGTTGTAAGTTGGTTAGTGTGTGTTGTAAGTGTTTGTGTGTTGTGTTGTGTGTTGTAAGTTGTGTGAGTTTTGTGTTGTGTGTAGTAGTGTGTTTGTTTGTTGTTGTGTGTGTTGTAAGTGTGGAGTGTTTGTGTTGGTGTGTTGTAAGTGTGTGTTTTTGTGTTGTGTGTTGTAAGTGTGTGTGTTTGTGTGTGTGTTGTAAGTGTGTTGTGTTTGTTTTGGTGTGTTGTAAGTGTGTGTGTCTGTGTTTTTGTGTGTTGTAAGTGTGTGGTGTGTGTGTCTTTTGTGTTGTGTTGTGAGTGTGTGTGTGTGTTGTAAATGTTTGTGCGTGGTGTGTGTGTGTTGTGTGTGTGTGTGTGTGTGTGTGTGTGTGTGTGTTTGTGTGTGTCTTGTTGTAAGTGTGTGTGTGTGTGTGTCTGTGTGTGTGCGTGTTGTGTGTTTGTGTGTGTGTGTGCGTGTGTGTGTGTGTAAGTTTTGTTGTAAGTGTTTGTGTGTGTGTGTTTTTGTGTGGTTGTAAGTGTGTGTGTGTTTTTAAAGTTGTGTGTGTGTGTTTGTGTAGGTGTAAGTGTGCGTGTGTGTGTTGTAAGTGTGTGTGTTGTAATTTGTGTGTTTTTTGGTGTGTGTTTAAGTGTGTGTGTGTGTTGTAAGTGTGTGTGTGAGTGTGTGTGTGTGTGTTGTAAGTGTGTTGTGTTGAAAGTGTGTGTGTTGTAAGTTGTGTGTGTGTGGTGTGGTTGTAAGTGTGCGTGTGTGTGGTGTGTGTTGTAAGTGTGTGTGTGTTGAAAATTTGTGTGTGTTTGTGTTGTGTGTTGTAAGTGTGTGTGTTTGTGTTGTGTGTTAAAAGTGCGTTTGTGGTGTTTTTGAAAGTGTGTGTTTTTGGGTGTTGTGTGTTGTAAGTGTGGGGTGTTTGTGTTGTGTGTAGTAAGTTTTGTGTGTTTGTTGTGTGTGGTTTGTAAGTGTGTGTGTTTGTGTTGTGTGTTGTAAGTGTGTGTGTTTGTGTTGTGTGTTGTAAGTGTGGTGTTTTGTGTGTGTTGTAAGTGTTTGTGTTGTGTGTTGTAAGTGTGTTGTTGTTGTTGTCTTCAATTTAACGTCTGTTCCTCTAAGTGATTTAGTTTGAGGGAAATAGAAAGTATAGGGGAAAGGGTTAAAGAAGGGGAAAAAAGGGGGGAAGGGGAAAAGGT
>CM054167.1:28354260-28359109 GCA_028751875.1 Rapana venosa | reverse complement strand
AGGTTAGTTTGGGGGAATTTTTTTTGTGTGTGTTGTGGTGCCCTTGTTTTTTTATTTTTTTTAAAATAAATTTTGCGATTTCCCCCCCCTTAAAATAATTTTGGGTTGTATTTTGTTTGTTAATGCAGAATGTATGGTTGTTATTTGCAATGTTTGTTGAAAATTTTCATTACTTCTGTGGCTTTTGTATCAATTCTAAAAATGTGTATATAGGATTGCGCATGCATGAAAGGTGTGTGTATATGTGGTGTATTTGTATTTGTGTCAGTGAGTAGTAATGAGGCCCATTCACGTTTGCGGAGAGCGGAAAGAAAGCAGTTCTGTGGTTTATTGTTGAAATAGCTAAATTTTAGACGGGTCATTTTTCTTGATGCTTGGGGCTTGCTGTCTTCGTACATCAAATAATGTTTATTTCGGGTTTTGTTGTCAAATGTAGGGTTATGATATTTTGATAATTATACAGTGTCTATTATTTTGTATGTGAGGAAATTCTTGCGAATGGATTGTATCCAGATGTGTGTGTGTTTTGTGTGTGTGTGTGTGTGTGTGGTGTTGTGTGTATTATGTGTGTGTGAGTGTGATGTGTGAGAGAGTGGTTGTGTGTGTGTGGTGTGCATCGTGGCTATACGTGGAAAGTGTGTGTGTTGTGTGGTATGTGTGTGTGTGTGTTGTGTGTGTGTGCACGCGCGCGGGGCCGCTTGCTTTTAGCTGGACTTTTGGGGGGGGTTGTTGTTTGTTTAGGGGGGGGGTTTTGGGAAGGGGAGTGTTTTGTGGTCTTTTTTTTCTTTTTTAATTTGGTTTTTTTTATTCATTTGATTTTTCGATTTCTTTTTTTTCACAATTGAATGGGAGTTTGAGTGAAATATTTCATGTTATTTAAAATGTCTTTTTTTGTTAATTTAAATTTGTTTTTAAATTTGTGTAACAAGTGTGTACCATTTGAAAATGTGTGATGTTTATTTTTATGACTTATTACTTTTGGTTGTGTTATTTTTCTTGGCTCTGTGTTGTTCTTGTTCTTGTTGTTGTTGTCTGCTGTTTTTCTCTTTTTATATCTTTGTTGGTTTGGTTTTTCCTTCTCTTTTGTTTGTTTGTTTTTTTGTTTTTTTGGTAAGGTTTTTGGGGGGTGGGGGGGGTGGGGGGGGGGGTATTTTTTGGTTTTTTTTATTTGCTTGCTTTGGGGGGGGGGGGGGTGTTGGGGGGGGGGGGGGCTGTTTGAAAAAAGGGTTTTCCCCTTGTTTTTATTTTGAGACTGTTAAGTATTGGGGGATTATTTTTAAGGGTATCCCCAACGGGGGGGGACTGGATGTAAAAAAACAATGTGTGCTTATTCATTATCCTCGAAATAAAAGAATTTGTATTGCATTGTCTTGTCATTGTCTCTCCTCTCTCTTCCCCTCTCCCCCTCTCTCTTCTCTCCCCTTCCTCCCCTCCCCCCTCTCAAGATTCAGATTTTTTTCAAGAAAAAAAACCCCCAAAGGGGGAATGAATTTAACAAATTTTTTCTCTCTCTCTCTCCCCCTCTCTCCCCTTTTCTCTCTTCTTCTCTCTCTCTCCCCCTCTCTCTTTCCTCCCTCCTATCTCTCCTCTCAAGATTCAAGATTTTATTTCAAGAAAAAAAAAAACCCAAAGGGGGGCATAAATTTAAAAAAAAATTTTCTCTCTGTCCTCTCTCTGTCGTCTTTTTTTTTTCTGTCGTCCTGTCTCTTCTCTCTCTCTCCCTCCTCTTCTCTCTCTCTCTTTCCTCTCTCTCTCTCAAACACTTTATTGAAAAACTGCTACGATTTGATATACTCAATATGGATGATTTTTCTCAGATAGCATCTTCTTTCTATGATTGGGTTATGGTTGATTTAAGGTTTATAATCATGTAATTTTCTTCTGTATTCAGTCATAACTTGTTACTGACATCTTTTTGTATGAGTTCGCTATCTATATTTGTGTGTATTTCTTCTTTAATCAGTCATAAATCATTATTTGTTTGTGCATTTGTTTTGCCAGTGATATGAATGAACTCACTGTTCCATCCTGAGCCCAACAAATGTATTGTGGTTCAAGGCCAATGTACATTAAATCATTTCAGAGTTCAGAGTTTCAGAGTTCTCTCTTCTCTCTCTCTCTCTCTCTCTCTCTCTCTCTCTCTCTCTCTCTCTCTCTCTCTCTCTCTCTCTGCATCTCCCCTCTCCCTCACTCCCTCTCTCTCTCTCTGTCTGTCTCTCTCCCTCTCTCTCTCTCTCTCAGCATTTTATCCGGATTTTTCAGGGGGGGGAGGGGGGGGGGAGGATACCAGTTTGCCTGATTGTATGTGATTCCTCTCTATCCATTGCATACAGGAAGTGATCAAGTGTCCGAACCCTTTGTAGTGAAAGAGGACACAGCTAGCCAGAGAGAGAGGAGGGAGTTATGTCCCCTTTCTGGGGTCATTCGCTCTGTGCTACAGCTTCTCTCTGTCTGTCTCTGTCTCTCTCTCTCTCTGTCTCTCTGTGTCTCTCTCTGTGTCTCTCTCTGTGTCTCTCTCTCTCTCTCTCTCTCTCTCTCTCTCTCTCTCTCTCTCTCTCCCTCCCTCCCTCTTTCTCTCTCAAGATTCAAGATTCAAGATTTTATTTCAAGAAACCCCCGCAAGGGGTACATGAAATTTAACCAATTCTCTCTCTATCTCTACTTCTCTCTCTCTCTCTCTCTCTCTCTCTCTCTCTCTCTCTCTCTCTCTCCTCTCTTCTCTCTCTCTCTCTCTCTCTCTCTCCCTCCCTCCCTCCCCCTCTCTCTCTGTGTCTGTCTCTGTCTCTCTTTCTCTCTCACTCAGCATTTTATCATTTTTTTCTGAAGGGGTGGGGGTGGGTGGTACCAGTTTGCCTGATTGTATCTGATTCCTCTCTATCCATTGCATGCAGGAAGTGATCAAGTGTCCGAACCCTTTGTAGTGAAAGAGGACACAGCTAGCCAGAGAGAGACGAGGGAATTATGTCCCCTTTCTGGGGTCATTCGCTCTTTGTGTGGCACACAGCTTCTCTCTGTCTGTCTCTGTCTCTCTGTGTCTCTCTCTCTCTCTGTCTCTCTGTGTCTCTCTCTGTGTCTCTCTCTCTATCTCTCTCTATCTCTCTCTATATCTCTCTCTATCTCTCTCTCTCTCTGTCTCTCTCTATCTCTCTCTATCTCTATCTCTCTATGTCTCTCTGTGCCTGTCTCTCTCTGTCTCTATCTCTCTCTCTCTCTCTGTCTCTCTGTCTCTCTCTCTCTCTTTCTCTCTTTATTTTACTTTATCATCACATATATCCCTAAGGGCGGGGACTAGATGTAAAAAAAAGCGCATGGGTGCTTATTCATTAACCTTGAAATAAAAGAATTTGTCATTGTCATTGTCATTGTCTCTCTCTCTCTGTCTCTGTCTCTGTCTCTCTCTCTCTCTACACACACACACACACACATATATATATATCTCTATCTGTCCCGTAGTCTGACGACCGTGGGGGCACCCTCAAAGACTCAGCAACCAGTTCCCTCCATTCCTCTCTCTGTTCTGCCTTTCTCAGGGTTTTGTTGAGTTCTAGGCCTGTCCATTCGCTGATGTTATCCTCCCAGCTCTTCCTTGGTCTGCCTCTTCTTCTTCCTCCTTGGACAGTGCCTTGCAAAACTGTCTTTGTAATTCCTTGGGATCTTGTGACATGCCCATACCACTTAAGTTTACGCTTTTTCACGATCGTTAGAAGGTTCTCATAGGGTCCAATGGCTTGCTGGATTCTGTTATGCACGCTTTCGTTGCTTATGTGGTCTTTGTAGGAGATGCCAAGGAGTCTCCGAAAGCATCTCATCTCCACTGCCTGTACTCTTCTCTCCAAATCTGCAGTCAGGGTCCATGATTCACAGGCATACAGAAATATGGATATGACAAGGGAGCGCATTAGTCTGATCTTGGAGATAAGTGAGTATTCTTATCTCTCCAGATGGTGTTTAGTTTTGACAAAGCTGTTATTGTCTGTGCAGTCCTGCATACTACTTCTGGCTTGGATCCCTGGTCGGATACAATGGCTCCCAGGTACTTGAAGCTTTGAACTGTTTCCAGCTTCTGGTCATTAACCCTGATATCAGTGCTAATGCCGTTGGTGTTATTAGTCATCAGTTTGGTCTTCTCTGCACTGATTTCCATGCCGTATGTTTTGGAGGCCTTATCCAAGTGTTCTGTTAGGCTGGCAAGCTCTTTTTCTGATTCCTGCTAATTCCATCAATGTCATCTGCGAAGCGGAGGTTTGTGATCGTTCTGCCACCAATGCTGACTGATCCTTCATGATGTTCCAGTGCATCAGCCATGATTCTCTCAAGAAGATGTTGAAAAGAGTGGGTGAGAGTAGACAGCCCTGCCTTACTCCAACTGTTGTTCGAAACCATTCTCCAATGTTGTTGTTGTAGTACACTGCACTGGTGGCCTCGCTGTACAGCTGTTTGATGACTCTGATCAGGTTTGCATTGATGCTGTACAAATTCATGGTTGCCCACAAAGCTGCATGCCACACCCTGTCAAATGCCTTCTTAAAATCGATACATACGTGGTAAAGGTCTTGTTGATGTTGAAGGTAAAAAAAATTATGCCACTTTAACTCACAGCAGATTTCTCTGCATGAAATTCAGGCTGCTTTCCCCGGGGAGAGCACGTCGTCACAAGAACAGCGCCACCCATTATTTTCGTTTTCTTTTTTTCCTGTCTACCAACTGTATTTTGTTTCCCCTACTAATCAGAGTGACCTTTTTTCTACAGAATTTTTGCCAGGGACAACTCTCTTGTTGCCGTGGGTTCTTTTGTTTACGTGCGCTAAATAATTTTGTGTAACACACGGGACCTAGGTTTATCGTCTCA
>CM054167.1:28324260-28329260 GCA_028751875.1 Rapana venosa | reverse complement strand
AGTTTTCATTCTTAGCAATAGTTCCTAAACCCACATTTAAAATTCTTAGGAAAATTTTAACTTGATTGTAATCATGCCTTTATAATTGTGTTAACTCTAATATAATACGAACATAACCATAGCCCAATCAAAGAATTGCACTTATATTTTTTTTAAAAGACTAAACAGTTAAAAAGGTAAAGGTGTCCCATAACCTATGCGGTCGTTGGAGAGAGAGCGAGGCATCAGAAACCTCAGCTTCTCTAGGAGGCCAGTATATTGAGAGCAGAGCCCATCTCCTCTTCCTCGTTGTTTAACCTTCCCTGACCCTAAAGAGGGCAGTTACCCATTTACAGCTGGGTGAACTGGGGAGGGACTGTACTGAAGCCAAGGCGCACAAACCGTCACCCATCCAATTGGAAACCACGCTCAATGCTGCTTAAAAACATTGGCTGGGGAAAAGCGAGTGCTCTGACCACTGAGCTATCCCGTCCCCTTTTAAAGACTTAGTGTCCCTCAGATCGGGAGAAGCCATGTCTTGCGTGACTCCATTCACGTTCTTAAGACATATTTGTTGTAGTAAGATTTTTTACCTTTGTTTTGCTGATAGTCCCTAGTAATCAGGGCAAAGGGCCGGATGGTAAAAAAAGGATGCGCAAGCTTATTCTGTTACCCTTGAAACATAAAGATTCATTCATTCATCCATTCATTCAAAGACACTTTAGCTGACTTGACAAATGCATTCATTTTTTGCTGTCATCATATCACTGCGTGTCATGTTTGTTTTATTTTCCTTTCGGAACATTTACTAGTATTCAAGAGTTGAACTGTGAGTACGCCCAGACTGTCTCCTGCTTTTTGGTTGTTGTTGGTGTTTTTTTTTGGGTTTTTTTTTGGGGGGATATGTATGAATTTTGACGAAGCAGAGCTATTATTATGACCCAGGATTTAGTTGCAGTTCGCAAATGTCTCTGCCAAAAGTCCTGCGGATGAGACTATAAACCGAGGCCCCGCATGCAGACCATCTTACGCGAAACGTTAAAACCCATTCCGCATTTCGTAAGAGTAGGCCATTGTGTGCCGATGGGGATGGATGACAACATTGACAAAATTGCATACACACTGGGGACTGGATGTACAAGAAGCGCATGATCGCTTATTCCATTATCTTTGAAATAAGAGAATAAAATAGATTTATAAATAAGAATGGAGAAAAGGTTTGTAGGAAACTAGTTTAAATGTGATTTTACGTTGTAACATCTTTTTTGAGTACATTTTGATGGGGGGTTTTGTTTGTTTTGACATCGTTTTATAATAGCAATGTTCCAGTTTAGTTTAAAACCCACTAACATAAGTATTTTTTAATAAAGAAACAAAAATTGTTGACAGAACAAAGACGATTTTGTTTAAAAACTACCTTAAACATGACAACGAAACCTGAAGTGGTTTGGTCATGTCACACGCTCCTCTGGTCTTGCTAAAACAATCCTACAAGGCACAGTGAGGGGAGGAGGAAGAAGAAGAAGAAGAAGAGGCAGAAAAAGGAAGAGATGGGAGGACAACAATCGAGAGTGGACAGACATGGAGCTGAGAGACACCCTGAGAGCGGCCGAGAGACGCAATGACTGGAGAAAGGTGGTTGACAAAGCTTCGAAGGCGCCCCAAAGGATTCGGAATCTGAGGGATCGGTGACTGTGACGGTGACGGGAAACATGGTGTAGTGAAATATAAATTTACAAGCACTTTGTCTAACACAATTCGTCCTATTAATTTTTGTTGGTCCATAGTCTTATTTCAAAACTTTATCTTTGTTCAATACCACGCAGAGCCAACAAAAGTAGACTTGTAAACAAATCGACTCCTCCATCCATCAATAAAGCCAACTATTCCCCAACAACAACAACAACAAAATAACCTCGTCTGACAGTGGCTTTAGATCGTGCTTTCGATACACCAAGACAAAAAAAAACCATTAGCCAACTAAATGAGAGAGGCAGAACAGGAGTGAGTTAGTTGTGTGAGGAAAGAAGACGAAGGGGATGGGGGAGGGGGGATGGGGAGGGAGGGGTGCGGGGCGGGATGGGGGGGGGGGGGTAAGATGATGGAGAAAACTATGATAAACGGGAACTGTCTTGTCAAAGATGGGTGCGCGACAGAAATAGATGAAGATGCTGACTTGGGCAGAAGGGGGGAGGGAGGGTGTTGGGGGGGGGGGGGGGGGTAACGGTGTTTGTTAGAGGGGGAGAAAAGGTGTGTGTGGGGGGAAGGGGGGTGTCGTCGTTGTCCTGTCTCCATCCTCGTACAAGTCTGAGTTTTGGATGGATGGATGGATGGATGGATGGATGGATGGATGGGTGGATGGGTGGATGGATGGGTGGGTGGGTGGGTGGATGGATGGATGGATGGGTGGGTGGATGGGTGGATGGATGGATGGATGGGTGGATGGATGGGTGGGTGGGTGGGTGGATGGATGGATGGATGGGTGGGTGGATGGATGGGTGGATGGGTGGGTGGATGGATGGATGGTTGGATGGATGGTTGGTTGGGTGGTGGGTGGGTGGGTGGATGGATGGATGGATGTATGGATAATGGATGGATGGATGGATGGGTACATGGATGGATGGATGGGCGGATGGATGGATGGATAGATGGATTGATGGATGGATGGGTGGATGGATGGATGGGTGGGTGGATGGATGGATAGTTGGATGGATGGATGGATGGATGGATAGAGGGATAGAGAGAGAAAAAGAGACTAAAAGACAGACTGACAGACCGACAGACAGAGACAGAGTGACAGAAGAGAGACACAGACAGAGTACAGACAGAGACAGAGAGAAAAGAGGGGAGAGTCAGACATACAAACAGAGAGGGAGAGAGAGGAAGGCAGTGAGAGTGAGGGATACAGACAAGAGAGGAGAGAGAGAAGGCAGTGACAGAGAGAGAGAGAGAGAGAGAGAGAGGAGAGAGAGGGAGAGAGAGAGAGAGAGAGAGAGGAGAGAGAGAGAGGGAGAGAGGGAGAGCGAGACAGATAGAGGGAGGGGGGAGGCAGTGACAGAGAGAGAGAGAGAGAGAGAGGAGAGAGAGAGAGAGAGAGAGAGAGAGAGAGAGAGAGAGAGAGAAGAGAGAGAAGAGAGAGAGAGAGAGAGAAACAATGAGACAAGGATAAAATTTAATGTAGTGATAGTTATAGGGAGGTAGGGGGGAGAACATCATTTCGAGCTCTATTTTGGTATAGTCTCAATCAATCCTATAAAGGGAGAGAAACGAAAACGTTGGGTGTTTTTTTTAATTTATACCACTTCACGGCAGATTTCTCTGCGTGAAATTCGGGCTGCTCTCAAAACCAAGGGAGAGCGCGTCGCCACAAGAGCAGCGCCACCCATTTTTTAAAATATTTCTTGTCTGCAACTGTGTTTGATTCCCTATAAAAGTGGCTTTTTCTACAGAGAAATTTGGCCAAGGGACAACTCTCTTGTTGCCCTGTGTTATTTTAAGTGCGCTAAATAATTATGGTGTAAAACCAGGGACCTCGGTTTATTTATCTCATCCGGAAGACTAGCTAGCATCTAGACCACACTACTCAGGATCTAATGGATGGGGGGGGGGGGGGGGGGGGTAGATTCGGGCTCAAACGAGGATCAAACCACCACCGCACACTACTTCCGACCCAGACTTTTTGCTTTCTAGACAGGTGCGTTACCTCTAGACCACCGATTCACTTACGTTAAGGTGTGTAGCTGTCGACTTGGTGGTTAGAGTGATGTATTCGTGATCTGCTTACTCGGTATCGATTCTCTCATTCAAGAGGATATTTCCTCTGAAGTTAACTAACATCAATGCAGACTCCACTCTCCCCAAAAGTCTTTCGGATGAGACTGTAAACCGAGGCCCCGTGTGCGAACGCACGCAGAACATCTTGAGTACACGTTAAAACCCGTTCCGTTTTTCAGAAGAGTTGGTCATTGTGTGCCGGTGGGAATGGATGACAAAACTGACAAAACTGCATACACACGGGGGACTTGATGGGGAAAGAAAGCACATGAATGCTTATTTCATTATCCTCGAAATAAAAGAATGAAATAAAAATAAATAAAATAAGTAAGTAAAGTTTTTACAGAAAAGAAAAAAACCAAAAAAACATCAGGGTGATCGTTTGGTCATCAGAATATTTATCCAAGCTGATAGATTACTGCAAATGGATGTTTCATGTTTTCTACATTGCTTTGCCAAAAGGATGTGTGTAGTTTGTGTGCGTGTGTGTGTGTGTGTGTGTGTGTGCGTGTGTGCGTGTGTGTGTGTGTGTGTGAGTGTGTGTGTGTGTGTGAAGTGTGTGTGTGTGTGTGTGTGTGGTGTAGTGTGTGTGTGTGTAGTGTGTGTGTGTGTGTGTGTGTGTGTGTGTGTGTGTGTGTGTGTGTGTGTGTGTGTGTGTGTGTGTGTGTGTGTGTGTGTGTGAGGTTCTTACTTTCTCATTGATACGCTTTGAGTTATTTTTCATCAAGGCTATTAGATGATGCAGTTCTTTTTTTTTGGAACCCTTTTAAAGACATGCAGACAGACAGACAGACAGAAACAGAGAACAGAGAGGCAGAAAGACACAGAGAGAGAGAGAGAGAGAGAGGAGAGAGAGAGAGAGAGAGAGAGAGAGAGAGAGAGAGAGAGAGAGAGGAGAGAGAGAGAGAGAGAGAGAGAGAGAGAGAGCGAGCGAATGTTTGTGACAGAGATATATTCAAAAAATATATACGGGATAGCCTAGTAGTCAGAACATTGCGCTCGCAATCTGACAACCCGGGTTCGATTCCTGTTTAAGGGGATATTCCCCCCCCCCCCCCCCCCCCTGGAGTTAACATCAGTGCAGACTCCACTCTCCCTCCCCAAAAGTCCTTCGGATGAGACTATAAACCGAGGCCCCGTGTCCGAACGCACGCAGAACATCTTGCGCACACGTTCAATCCTGTTCCGCTTTTCGTAAGAGTAGGCCATTGTGTGCCGGTGGGAACAGATGACAGTTTACAAAACCG
>CM054167.1:28311760-28314260 GCA_028751875.1 Rapana venosa | reverse complement strand
CCTGTGGTAGGACAAGTCTTGGCCAGTCCAGATGTTTGTGGGACGTGCCCGTACCACTTTAGTTTGCGGGTTTTTTTATACTGAAGTCAGGACCTCTTCATTATGGTCCGACAGACGTTAATACTTCTGGTTTTCATTTCCTCATTAGTGATGCAATCTCTTGTATTTATTTTTGTATTATTTTATTTCAAGGATAATAAAATAAGCACTTGTGTGCATTTTTACATCCAGTCCCCCGTGTGTATGCAATTTTTGTAAATTTTATCATCCGTTCCCACCGGCACACAACGACCTACTCTTCCGAAAAGAACAAGTTTTAACGTGTGCGCAAGATGTTCTGCATGCGTTCGAACACGGGGCCTCGGTTTATAGTCTCATCCGAAGGACTTTGACACTCAGTTCGATTTTTTAGTCCAGCTTGGAAGAAAGGGCGAGGCTGGGAATCGAACCCAGAACATCACGGTTTACTTGTTGGCAGGCAAACGTCTTAACCATCCTGCCACCTTCCTTCATGAGATATCAAAGAGTTGGCATAAGCGTCTTATCACTATTACTCAAGTAGCAAACAATGCCCCCCCCCTACCCCTCCTCCACCCCCCACCCCCTTAAAAAAAAAAGTTGTCCATAAGTCACTGTGACCAGACAAAGATTCACTCACAAAGCGTAAAGGCTGTTTTGTTTATTTTTAGTCTGACGACATTGATGATTACGTCATTTACAGACTTGACACAAAACAAGTGTTGGAACCAAAAATACGTATACGCCGAATCTGTCTGCAAGAAAGGAGAAGGGATGGGGGTTGGCGAGAGGGGGGGGGGGGGGGGGGGGGGGGGGGGGCGGGGGGGGAAGAGGGAAGGAAAGAAAAAATTAATAGGAAAAGGGGAAAAAAAATTCGCGTTCATCATTCTGTAAATAACTAAGTGGTTCGTTCAATGGTCGACTTGCAAAAGGCATGCTGCTGTGTTGAGCTTAATAATTATGATGATTCTGGAAGATGTTTCAGACCTCTTTTTCATTATATACACTTTGTCCCTTTTTCTTTTCGGGGTTTTTGTTGTTTTGTTGTTTGTTTGGTTTGTTGTTTGTTTGTTGTGTTTTGGTTTTGTTTTAATTTTTTGTTGGGTTTTTTTTTGCTCTCTCTCTCTCTCTCTGTCTCTCTCTGTGTCTCTCTCTCCCTCTCTCTCCTCTCCTCCCTCTCTCTCTCTCCTCTCTTCCTCTCTTCTCTCTCTCTCTCTCTCTCTCTCTCTCTCTCTCTCTCCTCTCTCTTTTCTCTCTCTCTCCTCTCTCTCTCTCTCTCTCTCTCTCTCTCTCTCGTGTGTGTGTGGGTCCCTGGCAAAATTACGTAGGAAAAAAGCCACTCTGATAGAGAAACAAATACAGTTGTAGACAGAGAAAAAGAAGAAAAAAATGGGTGGCGCTGCTCTTGTGGCGATGGGCTCTCCCCGAGGGGAGAGAGCAGCCCGAATTTCACGCAGAGAAATCTGCCGTGACTTAAAGTAGTACACAATAAACACATTTTTAAAACGATTTAAAAAATTTAAATGATGACGTGGACTTGAATCTCGGTGTTTTGCAAGTCTGGTAAATTAAGGGTGGGAGATTCTTTATTTTTTTTACGATCTCCCAGGTCATTTTTATGTGAAGACCTGCCAGTGCTTTAATTTCTTTCTTTTTTTTCGTGTATATACCACAAGTCGAAGATTAAACATGCATGTCAAACCATCCCTTTAATTCTTTGAGAGAGAGAGAGAGAGAGAGAGAGAGAGAGAGGAGAGAAAAGAGAGAGAGAGAGAGAGAGAGAGAGAGAGGAGAGAGGAGAAAAGGGGAAGAGAGAGAGCAAAGGAGAGGGGGAGAGAGGGAGAGAGACAGAGAGAGACAGAGAGAGAGACAGAGACAGAGAGAAAGAGAGAGAAGGGAGAAGAGCGAGAGCGAGAGCGAGATAGAGAGAGAGAGGTAGGGATGAGAGAGAGAGAGAGAGAGAGAGTGAGAGAGAGGGGAGGAGAAGAGAGTGAGAGAGAGAGAGAGAGAGAGAGGGAGAAAGGGGGAGAGGTCAACTTTATGTGCAGACCTGCCAGTGCTTTAATATTTATTTTTTTCGTGTATATACTACATGTACAAGATTAAACATGCATGTCGATCAACCATCCCGTAATTCGTGGGTTCACAAACGCAAGTATACCCAGCATGCAACCTGTACAACGGAATGAGCTGGGACGAGGTTGGAATGAGTGTGTCGGCTGAGGCCTTTGCGGCGGGCAGAGAGACCTCCTGCATACAGAGTGACAACAAGCACAGGAGAAGACCTGGCACCCACTACACGAGCATCCCACCCGGTATATAGTAAGGGAGCACAGAGAAGAGAGAGAGAGAGGGGAGGGAGAGAGAGAGGAGAGAGAGAGGGAAAGAGAGAGAGAGGGGGGAGGGGAGGAGAGAGAGAGAGAGAGGGGAAAGAGAGAGAGAGGGGGAGGAGAGAGAGAGAGAGGGGGGAGAGAGAGGGGGG
>CM054167.1:28294260-28299260 GCA_028751875.1 Rapana venosa | reverse complement strand
AACAGATTGACCTACGTTTGTTGAACTAGAATAATATATCTCAGTTTCTTTGCTAGTACTTAACCATATTATATATTTCTTTTTTTTCTGTTTAAAAAAAGTGTGTTCGTCAACATAGATATAAGTTAGATTAATAATAATATTAATATATTATATCTCGATATATTTGTGTGTGTGTGTGTGTGTGTGTGTGTGTGTGTGTGTGTGTGTGTTCTCGGACATATTTTGAAGTATTAACAAAACAGTTCATCAAGAGTAATCTGTGAGGTTATTACATTAACCTAATCGAGCGTACTACAATATTCAATATTAGAGATTGCACAGTGGATCCCCCCCCCCCCCCCCACCTAGAGAGAGATATAAAAAATAGCATAACAAACGCGGTATACAGTTGACAGCTTGGATTTAAAGAGCACACAACTCTACTTGCAAAAATGAGGGGGGGGAAAGTCCCTTTAAAGGGGCAAGTAATCCCTTTACTTACACATACCGGAAAAGAACCACATTTTGAGAGTTTGAAACACTGGCCTGTCTTCAGTGTGTGGCATAGCCCTAAGATACCCTTAAAACTCTGTTTTCGTCAAGTTAGTTGCAGTAGTAAACAGAATTAACTCTTTCTACCCCATTTAGGAGTGTACTCGTAAACGGGACGAAGAAATGACGTACTGTCTTTTAAGCTGGTATTTTTATACCGCCTTTTTTTTCTTTAATTAATGTGTACCCAGTAGTTGGGACGTTCTGCTGTGCCCTTGTTCTTGTTCTTGTTCTTCTTGTTCTTGTTCTTCTTGTTCTTCTTGTTCTTCTTGTTCTCCTCCTCCTCCTCCTCCTCCTCCTCCTCCTCCTCCTCCTTCTTCTTCTTCTTCTTCTTCTTCTTTCTCGAAGTTCGAAAGTATCTGTCCACTGATGCAACATCCAAACTAGTCACGTCTCTCATTCTCTCACGTCTGGACTATGCAATTCTCTTCTGGCTGGTCTGCCAGCATCATCTATCCACCCTCTTCAACGTATACAAAACTCTGCAGCTCGACTAGTCCTCAGAAAGAAAAAATCTGAGCACATTACTCCTCTCTAGCGATATCTCCACTGGCTGCCTGTGCCACAGAGAGTAAACAATAAGATCTGTACCCTCTGTTACAAATGTCTCCACAAAACAGCACCTTCCTACCTCTGTGAATGTCTTCACCTGTACACTCCTTCTCGTTCCCTCCGCTCTGCTGCAGATACCTTGTGCTTACGAATACCGAGATTCAACCAGTCCACTGTTGGCCGTCGCTCTTTCTCTGTTTCTGGTCCATCAATCTGGATTGACCTCCCTCTCTCTCTCCGCCAAAAGCCTACTTATGATGCTTTTAAATCCAGCCTAAAGACACATCCCATGCGATGCGATGCGATGCTATATCTTATACTATGCTATACTATACTATACTATACTATACTGTACTACACTGTACTATACTGTACTATACTATACTGTACTGCCCTATACTATACTATACTATACTATACTATACTATTCTATACTATACTATACTAGGACATACCAGACCATACAATAACATACTGCACTACACTACACTACACTACACTACTCTTCGGATCCTTCGGATGAGACTATAAACCGAGGCCCCGTGTTCGAAAGCATGCAGAACATCTTGCGCACACGTTAAATCCTGTTTGGCTTTTCGAAAGAGTAGGCCATTGTGTGCCGGTGGGAACAGACGACAGAATTGACAAAACCGCATACACACGCGGAGTAGATGTAAAAAAGCACATGGGTGCTTATTCCATTATCCTTGATACAAAAGAATAAATAAATTAAATAAAATAAAAATATAGTCTACTCTACTCTACTCTACACTACTACACTATATCACACCACACCACACCACACCACACCAACACCCCACCAAACCCAACCCCACCAAACCCTACCCCACCCTACCCTACAACAACAACAACAACCCCACCCCCCACCCCCCAAAAAAACCCCCTCCTCTCCCCCTCTACACACACCACACCACACCACACACACGCTCCCTCGCACTGACGTCTCCCCCCCCCCCCTCCCCCCCCAACCCTCCGGGGGTCTTGTGACGTGTGCAGAGTGACGACGTCATCAAGATGGGCGAGTGGCGCTGGAACAAAGACCTGCACAGTCGTTACGTGCACGAGCTGCCCGTGCGCAAGGTTCTGGTGGAGTACATCTACGTCGATGATGACGACGTCAGCGTGCACAGCAAGTGCAGGACCTTCGATGAGGAGCCTCAGAGCGCCGAAGGTAGGTTAAAAAGAAAAGGTAAAGGTGTTCCATAACCTGTATGTATGTTAGTCCGTCGTTTTCGACGATGACCTCCAAAACAGCAGAGGAGGCAGCTGCTGTTTCGGAAACTGGGCAGAAATTTGATTATAGTGGAGATGCCCTGCCCACAGTACATCCCCACTCTCTCGGCCAAGTGGGCATAAGGACAGTCAGCGTTGAAGATGTTCTCCAAAGGCCAACTAGCCCCCAGGGCTGCAGCACATAAGGACTGTGCAAGTCAAGCCTCCTAGTCAGAGAGTCGTAGTCGATCACTAAAGACTAAGCTGTAAAGTGGAATTCCATGAGTGGGAAAGAAAGCCACTGGTCATACTACAGCCTCTCACTTTGCTGTTGTTGCCCCCAGCGTCAATGGTTTAATCAAGAACTGTGATAAAGCCCAGGCGCTAAGGTCGTAGGGGCAGCGAGGCGTCAGAGACCTCACTTCTCTAGGGGGGCCAGCATATTGAGGGCAGAGGCGCCCATCTCCTCTCTCTCCCTCGCTGCTTTACCTTTCCTGACCCTAAAGAGGGGCAGGTACCCATTTACAGCTGGGTGAACTGGGGGAACTGTACTGAAGCCAAGGCAGCGCAAACGGTCACCTATCCAACTGGTAACCACGCTCCACGACGCTGCTTAACTTGGCTGGGGGAAAGCGAGTGCTCTGACCGAAGGTAGGTAGGGAGGTAGGTAGGAGATATGGGGAGAGACTTACTACTTACTACTAGTAGTAGTAGTAGTAATGGGGTAGTGATGTGATGTGAATGGGTGGGTGGTAGGTGGGGGAGGGGGTTGGTGGGTGGGTTGGGTGGTAAGGTGTGGGGGAGGGTGAGGGGGTTGGTGGGTGGTGTGGGGGAGGCGGGGGGGGGGGGTGGGTGGTGGTGTGGGGGTGGGGAGGTGGTGGTGTGGGTGAGGGTAGGGGGTGGTGGTAGTGGGTGGGGAAGGGGGGTGTGGGGAGGTGTGGGGGTGGTGGGGGTGTGGGGGGAGGGGGGGTGTTGGGTGTGTGGGTGGTGGAGGGGGGAGGGTGGTGGTGGTGGTGTGGGGGGAGGGGGAGGTGTGGGGGAGGTGGTGTTGTGGGGGTGGTGGTAGGTGGGTGGGGGAGGGTAGGGAGGTGGTGGTGGTGGTGTGGGGTGGTGGGGGTGATGGTGGGGGTGGGAAGGTGTGGGAGAGGGTGGTTGGTGGTGGTGCTGGTAGTGTCTAGTTCTATGTCTGTCTGTCCCTGTTTCTATTTCTTTCTTTCTTTCCTTCTTTGTCTCTCTCTCTCTCTCTCTCTCTCTCTCTCTCTCTCTCTCTCTCTCTCTCTCTCTCTCTCTCTCTCTCTCTCTCGTTTTCTCTCTCTCGTTTTCTCTCTCCCTCTCTCTCTCTCTCTCTCTCTCTCTCTCTCTCTCTCTCTCTCTCTCTCTCCTCTCTCTCTCTCTCTCTCTCTCTCTCTCTCTCCCTCACCCACTCTCTCTCTTTCGCTCTCCAGTTCAAGCATTCTCTGACCACCACAACAAAACAACAACAAAAAACAACAAAAAACCCCACCCCGAAACCAACCACAAAAACCCCCCAACCACCACCAGCTTTTTTGGGGGCTGCATGTTCAGCATGTTTGGGGACGGGATAGCTTAGTGGTCGGAGCACTCGCTTTCCCCCAGCCAAGTTAAGCAGCGTCGTGGAGCATGGTTACCAGTTGGATGGGTGACCGTTTTGCGCTGCCTTGGCTTCAGTACAGTTCCCCAGTTCACCCTGGAGCTGTAAATGGGTACCTGTCCTCTTTAGGGTCAGGGAAGGTAAAGCAGCGAGGGAGAGGAGATGGGCGCCGCCCTCAATATGCTGGCCCCTAGAGAAGTGAGGTCTCTGACGCCTCGCTCCCCTACGACCTTATAGGTTATGGGACTCCTTTACCTTCCTTTCATGTTCAGATTGTCCCATCTGGAGAATAGCGGTGAACTACCCGGTAGAAAACCGGTTCCTGAAACCGGTTGCTCTGTACTGCGACCCTTTCCGGCGCGGCTCCCATAAGCTCTTGCTGTGTGACGTGTACAACGATGATTGGACGCCTGCCAGTGAGTCATCTTTTTTTTTGGTGGTTTTTATTGGTTGGTTGGTTTGTTGGTCGGTTGGTTGGTTGGTCGGTTGGTTGGTTGGTTGGTTTCCTTTTGCGTCGCGCAATTCTTGACCCTTTTGTTTTTTAGTTGTTAAAGAGTGATAGGGGATTGTGGACTATATTGGTTAATGTTTTTAAATATTAATGTTGTTGTTATTAATGTTGTTGTTGTTGTTTCTACTACTCTTACTACTTATAACGATGACGAAGTAGTAGTAGTAGTAGTAGTAACAGTTGTAGTCGTAGTAGTAGTAGTAGTAGTAGAAGTAGTAGTAGTATAGTAGTAGTAGTAGTAGTAGTAGTAGTAGTAGTAGTAGTAGTAGTAGCACTACTACAACTACTAGTAATGATGATGATACAACGGTGATGATGATGATGGTAATGATGATGATGATTATCATAATAATAATGACAATAATGATAATTATAATCACAATAATGATGATGAGAATAACAATATATCAGTATTATATATATTGATCATGGAAGCTGGCCCAGAACAGACAGGAGTGGAGAACATTTGTTGCTGCCCTACGTACCAATAAGGCACAAAGGCATTGATGATGATGATGATGATGATGATGATGATGATATATATAGATATAGATATAG
>CM054167.1:28286760-28289260 GCA_028751875.1 Rapana venosa | reverse complement strand
TCCTTCCTTCCTTCCTTTCTTTCTTTCTTCGTCTTCTTCTTGTTTGCAATTCTTCGCAATTCTTCTTTCTTTCTTTCTTTCTTCTTTTTTCTTCTGCTCCTTCTGCTCCTGCTCTTGCTCTTCCTCCTCCTTCTTCTTCTTCATCAATGTGCGGAACGTTATCAAAGACTGTTGAAATGCAAGTGGCATTAAAATCAAATCAAACGTTTTTGTTTGGGTAAGATTTAGACTTTTAAGAGAATGTCAAGCAAATTAGAGTTAGTAATAATTATCTAGTTCCAAATACTTATTTGCTATGACCATTCTGACAGCTATACATTTACGATAACACACCCATTTGGGGTTGTTGTTTTATTCTCCACAGCAACAACGATCGTGGTATAACAAAGACACTGTGGAGGTAAAAACAACTTAGCAGGGCTGCTGTCTGTGCTTCCTGACCCCCCCCCCCAAAAAAAAAAAAAGAAAAAAAAAAAAAGAAATGTCCGGACATCAGCCGTCCCTCACTGTCCATTCAGTTAATTAAAAACGAAAAGCGTTTATCAGCTTTTCAAGTTAAGCCTCACTGATCATTTGGTGTGATACCACCCCCACCCCCACCCCAAAAAAAAACCCAACCCCAAAAACCTTATCAGATATGTTGAAAATTTAGCATTTTTACTAGGTATTACTTCCCTTGATCGGTTGGTTTGATAACCAAAATAAAAATCTTATCTGATTATGTTTAAAAGTTATCATTTACCCTAGCTATTACTTTCCTTGATCGTTTGGTTTGATGATCAAAATAAAATCTATCTGATTATGTTTAAAAGTTAGCATTTATCCTTAGTTATTACTTCCCTTGATCGTTTGGTTCGATAACCAAAAATAACCATATAAGATAATGTTTAAAAGTTAGCATTTATTCTTAGTTATTACCTCCCTTGATCGTTTGGTTTGATAACCCAAAAATATCTATCTGATTATGTTTAAAAGTTAGCATTTACTTTAGTTATCACTTCCCTTACTCGTTTGGTTTGATAACCAAAAAATAACCCTATCAGATAATGTTTAAAAGTTACCATTTATCCTTAGTTATTGCTTCACTTGATCGTTTGGCTCGATAATAAAAAAATAACCATATAGGATCATGTTTAAATGTTAGCATTTATCCTTAGCTATTACATCACGTGATTGTTTGGTTTGATAATTTAAAAAAATCTACCAGATAATGTTTAAAAGTTAGCTGTTACTTCACTTGAATGTTTGGTTTGATAACCGCCCCACCCCCCCCCCCCCTCCCCCCCCCCCCCAAAAAAAAAAAAATCTATCAGCTACGTTTAAAAGCTAGCACTTATCCTTAGTTATTACTTCACTCTGTTTTCCCTCTCACAACTTCCAGTCTCTATCACTGCCTTTGACCCCCTTTTCCTCAAATATGTTTTTAAATTTAGCATTTACCTGAGTTTATACTTCACCCACTTTTTCTTTTCTCACGACTTCCAGTCAGTATCATTGCTTTTAACCCCATTTTCCTCAAATATCTTTTTAAATTTAGCATTTACCTGAGTTTCTACTTCACCCACTTTTTCTTTTCTCATGACTTCAGTCACTATCACTGCCTTTAACCCCCTTTCCCTCAAATATATATTAAAATTTAACATTTACCCTAGCAGTTATCACTTCACTCACTCATGTATTGTTTCCTCTCACAACTCCCAGTCACTATCAACCTCTTCTTCTTCTTCTTTTTCTTCTTGTCCTCCTTCTTCTTCTTCTTCTCCTTCGTCTTCTTGTTCTTGTTCTTCTTATTCTTCTTCGTCTTCTTGTTCTTCTTCTTCGTCTTCTTGTTTTACTTCTTCGTCTTCTTGTTCTTCTTGTTCTTCTTGTTCTTCTTCTTGTTCTTCTTGTTCTTCTTGTTCTTCTTCTTTTTCTTCTTCTTTCTTCGTCTTTCTTGTTCTTCTTCTTCGTCTTCTTGTTTTACTTCTTCGTCTTCTTGTTCTTGTTCTTCTTCGTCTTCTTCTTCTTCTTCTTCTTCTTCTTCTTCTTCTTCTTCTTCTTTTCTTCTTCTTCTTCTTCTTCTTCTTCTTCGTCTCTTGTTCTTGATCTTCGTCTTCTTGTTCTTGATCTTCATCTTCGTCTTGTTCTTCTTCTTCTTCTTCTTCTCTTCTTCTTCTTCTCTTCTTTTCTTCTTCTTCTTTCTTCTTTCTTCTTCTTCTTCTTCTTCTTCTTCTTCTTCTTCTTTGTCTTCTTCTTTTCTTCTTCTTCTTCTTCTTCTTTTTTCTTCTTTTCTTCTTCTTTTTTCTTTGTTTCTTGTTTTTCTTCTTCTTCTTTTTCTTTTCTTTTTTCCCTTCTTCTTCTTCTTCTTCTTCTTCTTCTTTTTCGTTTTTCTCTTCTTCTTCTTCTTCTTCTCTTCTTCTTTTTCTCTTCTTGTCTTTCGTCTTCTTTTCTTGTTCTTCTCCTTCGTCTTCTTTGTTTTTTCTTCATCTTCTTCTTCTTCTTCTTCTTCTTCTTTTTTCTT
>CM054167.1:28276760-28279260 GCA_028751875.1 Rapana venosa | reverse complement strand
GTCTATTTTTTGCCTTCTTGGTCCATTCTCCTGTCTTTTTTTTCCCAGAAAGGCTTAAAAGATAAAAAACATCTCTCCTAAAGAAATTAAAAGAATAAGTGGTAGAGGGGAGGTGGTTGCAGGATGAAAAGGGGGAGAATCTGTATGACTGTATGATTGAAAACTCTACAGATTGTCTTTCTTGCTGATGTAATACTTGATCGAAGGTCCAAGGGAGAGAACCTGGACAAGTGTTTGACTGAAAACGCCATGGATTGTCTTTCTTGTCGACGTAGTAGTTGATAGCTGTGTGTGAACATGAATAACTCATTATTCAATCACCATGCCCGCCCCCCCCCCCTCTCTCTCTCTTTCTCCCTCTCTCTCTCTCTCTCTCTCTCTCTCTCTCTCTCTTTCTCTCTCTCTCTCTCTCTCTCTCTCTCTCTCTCTCTCTCTCTCTCTCTCTCTCTCTCTCTCTCTCTCTCTCTCTCTCACACATCCTTAAAATAAAATAACACAATTTAAGTTTCCAAAGGCTCTAATTCATTATGCAATCATGTGAAATCATAAACAAAGCGACTACCTTTGAAATAATTATTCTCAACGAACATAGCCAGATAATTTGGTATAGAAATAACACTCTGAACGCACACAAAGGGTTAGATGCCTGTTAAATACAAAACGCAAAGCACTCGTACACAATGTAGGCCAAACTTGTTGACATCAAAAATAAAAAATAAAGTTTCACAACTACTTGTTTATGAAAATTCACAAAGCACCTAAACAAATTCACATTTTGCTGATATCTACAATGTATAAAACGTTTCATATTATTGATTTTATCAAAGTTCTCAAAGCACTGAAAAAAATTAACACTTGCTGATATCTACAATGTATAAAACGTTTCATACTATTAATTCTATCAAAGTTCTCAAAACACTTAAAACGATTTCAAACTTGCTGATATCTACACTGCATAAAACTTTTTATACTATTAATTTTATCAAAGTTCTCAAAGCACTTAAAACAAATTCTTACTTGCTGATATCTACACTGCATGAAACGTTTTAAATTATTGATTTTATCAAAGTTAGACAAAGCACTGAAACGAATCCCTACTTGCTGACCTCTACCATGCATGCTAAGCTTCCTTCTGTCCATGACATTTCTCAAAGTACTAAAAAACAAATGTCATACTTGTCAGCATCTCATATACATACATACAAACATACACAGTCTCATAGTGCCTATCACATTTTGATAAAGCACAACAACAACAACAAAACCTGACCAATCTAAAATGCCACACACTACAGAGCTAAGGGGATAGACAACGGGACCACGCATCTAGAAATAGCGCACCCACCCAGAAAGCAAGAAGTGTGGGTATGATTCCCATTTGTACCCTCCCCCTTGCACCCACTAGATCTTGAGTTGGTGGCCTGGGTGTTAGTCTTCTAGGTGAGACAATAAAACAGATGACAAAATTTACAAAACTGCATACACACAGGGACTAGATGTAAAAAATAAAAATAAAAAAATAAAAAATAAATAAATACATAAAACCGAGGTCCTCAGTGCAACACATAAAAATTCTAACTCACATAAGAGAACCCAAGCAACAAGAGAGCGAGTTGTCTCTGACAGAATTTTGCAGAAAGGTCACTCTCGTAATTGACATGTAACTAGAAAAATTAAAAACAAAATAAACTACGGCGCTGCTCTTGTGGTGACACGTTCTACTAAAGGGAGATGAGCCAGGATTCATGTCAATAAACCTACAAGGGCTGAAAGATGTATACAATACCCCCCAAAACATCCAACGTTCTGGAGCACGTGCAATACTGCCCGGCCATAGCAGGGGTTGCAGACCCATGTAGTGGAAGTGGGGCTGGACACTGGCTACAGCAGCATAAGGGGAATATCGAGAAGTAGGCACATACACAAACAGTCACTGGACTCTAGTCATTCAACGGTAAGTAGGAAAATAAAGCACAGCATGTACACACACCAAATATGTAAATCATAATTATATAGACACAAAAAGAATTAAGCTTTGGGCGTTGTACCACAAAATCAGTTTGGAGGCCTGTTCAATACAGTAAACATCTATTCCTCTTTTGCTCGACCAATATTAAGCGGTTTTGTGCTTACTAAGCTCAGTGGTCAGAGTGCTCGCTTTCCCCCAGCCAAATTAAGCAGCGTCGAGCGTGGTTACCAGTTGGATGGGTGACCGTTTGCGCGCCTTGGCTTCAGTACATTCCGCCCAGTTTCACCCAACTGTAAATGGGTACCTTGCCCTCTTTAAGGGTCAGGGAAGGTAAAGCAGCAAGGGAGAGGAGATGGGCACCGCCCTCAATATGCTGGCCCCTTAGAGAAGTTGAGGTCTCTGATGCCTCGCTCCTCTACGACCTTATAGGTTTATGGGAACACCTTTACCTTTACCTTTTGACCTGCTTACTCACTGTGTTGAGTTGGGTTGGTTGGGAAAGAGTAGGATGGGGGACGGAGAAGGTAGAGT
>CM054167.1:28269260-28271760 GCA_028751875.1 Rapana venosa | reverse complement strand
CTCTCTCATCTCATATATATCTTACATCGAAAACGGTGTCAGGAAGCGCGTCGGTATTTCGACTGAAGGCAGAAGCATCTTCGAACGTCAACGCATAGCCTTCCTTCTCACTGCCCACGGTGAAGTTCCTGTAGACGACGTCCATCGTCATACCTCGCAAGGTGGACGGCCCTAGCAGACGAAGAAGGAGTCTGTAAGGGGCTTGTGACGTCAGGTGGTGGAGATGGTCTAGACCAATGAAAAAGTCTCTGGGATTTCGCGCGGAAGCGAGGTCCTCTCCGAAACCTCGTTTGAAGGTTGTCCAAGGTAGGTCGGTGGGCATTGAGGTTTTTCTGTAAGGCTGGGTGTGGACGGCTGGTTTCAGGTAGCAGTAGAGCTGCCAGGGTGAAAGTGGGTAAAAAAAAAAAAGGTTACACACACACTTGTCCTGTGTTATATAGCTTTGTCGAGGAGGGGGATGGGGGGGGAGATGTAGTATCTTGTGTACAGTGGCAAGTCAGTTTTTAAAAAAAAATGTTTAGGGAGTGATTTTCATAGATTTTGTAAATATTTATGAAAAAGTGCATTGAGTACTTGGTTTGTTGCGTTTTTTCTTGGGGGGGTTATTTTTTTATTCTCTTTTATTTTTTATTTTTTATTTTTTATTTTTTTATTTGTTGTTGTTGTTATTTGGGGGGTATTTGCGGGACAAAGAGCAATACCGGTAGTCAGAAGAAAGTTGAAAGAATCTTTAAATGAGGATTGTTTGCGTTCTAATTGTTGACCCCATTCATTCAATTCGTTCATTGTATTCATTTATTCTTTGTATCGAGGATAATGGAATAACTCGTGTGATTTTTTTATAATCTCAGTCCGTTGGTGTGTGTGAGGTTTTCGAAATTTTGTCATCTGCTCCACCAGCACACATTGGCTTATCTTTGAAAGCCGAACAGGATTTTAAGTGTGGCGCAAGTGTTCTGAGGTGCGTTCGCACATGGACCTCGTTATAGTCTCATCGAAGACTTTTAGGGGGGAGTGGAGCTGCCTGATATGAACCCAGGGGAAAATATCCCTTGAAGGGATTCGAACCGGGTCGACAGATTGCGAGCACATGTTCTAACCCCTAGCTTAATCCGTCCCCATTCGTTAAATGAGGATTTTTTGTGTTCGTTACAGGTGTTGACCTTATTCATGCATATTGTGGTTAGGAAGCGACAAAGGACTGAGGGTTGCGGGGGAGGGGGGGGGGGCGGTACAGTGTTGTGTTTGCTGGAACAAAAACTTCAAATTACCAAATTTGTACAAAATCAGGTAAGTTTCTAGTCAGAGGCTAGTCTTTCTTTTAAAAAAAAAAGGTGGTTTTTATATCTGTAGATGTCTTAGTCTCTCCTACAAAGACCACATAAGCATCGAAAGCGTGCATAACAGAATCCAGCAAACCATTGGACCCTATGAGAACCTTCTAACGATCGTGAAAAAACGTAAACTTAAATGGTATGGGCATGTCACAAAATCCAAAGGACTTGCAAAGACAGTTTTACAAGGCACTGTCCAAGGAGGAAGAAGAAGAGGCAGACCAAGGAAGAGCTGGGAGGAAACATCAGCGAATGGACAGGCCTAGAACTCAACAAAACCCTGAGAAAGGCAGAACAGAGAGAGGAATGGAGGGGGAACTGGTTGTTGAGTCTTGAGGGTGCCCCCACGGTCGTCAGACTACGGACAGATAGATAGAAGTTCTTAGTAGGCGGTACTGTATGTTAGAGTCATATGGAAAACAGAAGGAAACGTGCGAATTCTAAAAGCTGTGTGGTACCTGTTAAAAAAGGGAAGGAAAGTAGTGTGAACTTATGTTGTGTTGTGTTGTGTGGAGTGGTAGTTTGGTTGGTGTGTGGTGGTGGTGGTGGTGGTGGTGTGTTTGTATGTGTTAGGGTGTGGTGTTGTGTGTGGTGTGTGTGTGTGTAAGTTTTGTTGTCTTTTTTTCGTTTGGGGTGTTGGGGGTAGGAGTGTTAATCTTTCTCTTCTTTTGTCTGTCTCTCTGTTAGAGTCATATTAGAGTAGGTGTGTGTGTTGTGCTTTGGTGTGTGTTGTGTTGTGTTCTCTGTGTGAGTGGTGTGTTGTGTAGTGGTGTTGGGGGGGGGTGGGTTATTTGTGATATTTTTGTTTGAAGTTATCTTGGAATGTTTATACCACTCTGAAAATGTACTTTTCTTGCTGTAACTTTCCAGATAGTGGTACGTATCAATCTGCCTTGTCAGTATTGTAATTGCCCTTCATGGGATGGTTTAAGTGGTCTGGACTTGACTTGACTTGATGTTTGTTGTGTTGTGTGTGTACGTCACCTAGTTAGCCAGCCAGCCAGCTCAACTAACCAGCCAGTCAAACATCCAGCCAGTCAAGCAGCCAGTCATTTGGTCAGCCACCTAATCATGTATGGAAATTGATAATGTATGGAATTTATACAGCGCTCAATCTTTGTAAAGCAACAAATCAAAGCGCTCAGATGACTATTTGTTTTATATCG
>CM054167.1:28261760-28264260 GCA_028751875.1 Rapana venosa | reverse complement strand
AAACAAACACACATACACACTCACCAACACACACACACACACATGACAAACACACACACAAACACACAAACACACATTTGCATATACATTATCTTTTTTCTCGTGTTTTTTTCTTTAGATAGATGGCTTGATAAAATAAAAATAAAAGCAAATGCACTGCTTATTCAATGTACCATCTGAAAATAAAAGTTTTGACTTGACTTGACTTGACTTGACTTCACACACACACACACACACACACACACACACACACAACACACACACAACACACACACACACACAACACACACACACACACACTTACCCCGTATTGGTCTTTCACATGTCCGCCCGACAAACTGTTTGTCACAGACACACTGCCTTCTGTCCTCGCTCCAGTAGCCATTGTTTTGACAGACCAATCTTGTCGTCATTTCCGCTTCCGTCGTCGTCATTTCCGCTTTTGTCGTCGTCGTCGTCATTTTCGCTTCTGTCGTCGTCGTCATTTCCGCTTCTGTCGTCGTCATCGTCATTTCCGCTTCTGTTGTCGTCGTTTCGGCTTTTGTCGTCGTCATTTCCGCTTCTGTCGTCGTCATTTCCGCTTCTGTCGTCGTCGTCATTTCCGCTTCTGTCGTCGTCATTCCCGTGTTCCCTAATGTTTGTATCTGAAATTTAAAAATAGACAAAATATGGTAAACAGCATTCAAGAATAGAGAATAAACAGATATTTGGGGCAGTCTTCGACGTCAACTTAAACTGCAGAAATTGCTAGTATTTTAATTCCCTTAGCTGGTAGAATGTAATTATTTATCTATTCTTTTATTCTTGTATTTCGAGGATAATGGAATAAGCACTCATGTGCTTTGTTGCATTCAGTCCCCGTGTGTATGCAGACTTGTAATTGTCGTCCGTTCACACAGGCACACAATGGCCTACTCTTACAAAAAGCGGAACGGGTTTTAACGTGTGTGCAAGATGTTCTGCGTGCGTTCGCACACGGTACCTCGGTTTCTAGTCTCATCCGAAGGATTTTTTGAGGGGAGTAGAGTCAGCACTGATGTTAACTCCAGAGAAAATATCCTCTTGAACGAGATTAGAAGATCGAAGATGCACGTTAAAGATCCTGTGGTGTATTCTTGCGTTCTATGGGTTACAGAAAAGCAAACACATGGAGTATGTATTTAATCTGTGTATCAGCAGGAATAAACTGCGCCTTGTTCATATTGCTTAATGGACCTTCCCTCGTAAAACTTATTTATATATATATATATATATATATATATATATAATATATTATATATATTAACTATATAAATATATATAGATAGATTAGATAGTAATAGATAATAGAATAGATAGATAGATAGATAGATAGACAGAAAGATAGATAGACAGACAGACAAACAGATAGACAGACAGACTGACAGATAAATAGACAGAAATACAGGCAGGCATGCAGGCAGACAGGCAGGAAGACAGGACAGACAGAAATACAGACAGATAGATAGACAGACAGACATATAGATAAACAGACAGACAGACAGACAGAAATACAGACAGATAGATAGACAGACATACAAACAGATAGACAGACAGACATAATAGACAGACAAACAGATAAACATACAGATAGTTCTTGAACAAAAAGCCAGAACAAACAACAACAAACCAACAAAACAAACAAACAACAAACAAACAAACAAAACCAAACGCCAAAACCCACACTCACCTTCCATGCAGAAAAACACGACCTGTCCACAGCACTCTGGCACTCCCCCCCTCCTCCATCCAATACAGACACCAAAGTACACTCCACCCCTCCTCCCCTCCACACACTCCCTTCCTCCTCCTCCTTTACCTTCACCTTCACCTCTTCCTTCACCTCCTCTTCGTCTTTGTCCTCCCCTCTGACCTTGCACACCGTGACCCCGACACAACCTTCACCTTGAGAACACTTCGCGATACAGGTCAAGGACGAAGGAGTCCGAAACGTCTGCAAGGACTTGGGGGGGCAAGAAGGACGGAGCCTGACGGACAGCGTGCGTATCTGTCTGCTGTGATCTCAGCGGCTGCGGGAACAGCTGCCAGGGTAAGAGGGAACACGGACTGGGGGGGGTCAGTGTGTAGGAGCAGCAGAGCTACCAGCGACAGTATCAAGACGAGGATCATCGTGGTGGTTGGCACACACACAAAAAAAAAGTTGTTGGTTGGCTGGTCGGTCAGTCAGATCAGCGGTATGTGTGTAGGGTTTTGTGTGTGTGTGTGTGTGTGCTTTTTCTCGTTCGTTCGTCTGAAAGATGTGTTTTCTTGCTTTCTGGAAAACAGGAAAATATCAAGATGAGAAGAAAAAGAAAAGGGGGATGGTGGAAAGGGGGGGGGGGGGGGGAGGAGGGAGGGGGTGTGAGTTGAAGAAGAGGAGGTGAGGAGAAGGAGAGGAGGAGGAGGGGGAGAAGATGGAGGAGGAGGGGGAGGGGGAGAAGATGGGGGAGGAGGAGGAGGAGGGGGAGGAGGAGAAGAAGGA
>CM054167.1:28244260-28246760 GCA_028751875.1 Rapana venosa | reverse complement strand
CGAATTTTTTGAAAGTTTATTGCTGGCTGTTATGGTCTTTGTGGTGATCACAGTTTCAGTTTACATTTCTGTGCCTGTGGTGAGCTTGTTGTTGAGGCCTTCAGGGCTGAAGATTCCCGGGAGAAGATCGCTGGAGGGACGTCGTTGGAAGTCATCTCCTTGGGTGGAGTCTCGCTCAGTCTGGCTCTGTGACTGCGCTATAACTGCAGGGGGATTAGTAGGTGGTGCCCCACATATGTTAGCTCATAACAGGCACCACTGAACACCACCAAAGTGACCCAGCAGAAATGCAGAGTCCCTCTGGCTGGTGGCCCTTTGGCGGCTCTGTAATCGTAAGCCCTCTGTGGAATTCTAGCCCTGTGGCTGCTAGTTGCTTGATCATTCATCCTGGGTATAGCTGGGTGGAAAGATTGAAATGGGCAGCGTGGATGGCTGGTACACACACACCTGAAGGTATGAGAACATTCAATAAACTTCAGAAACTCTCAAGAGCTCACGAGGCAACGTCCATTTTTCAAAATAAACACGACACAGTCTGAAACATTCGAGGTTTTGGGGAAGGGAACCCGTTTACAAGTTTAAGGCAATGGCGTCATTTCATTACACCCCTCCCCCTCCCACCCCCCCCACCCCCCTAAAAAAAAAAAAAAAAGAAAAAAATTACGTCACTAAGGCTATGTTGTCAAGCATCACGCGTTAAAACTTTTATTAACGTAAAACTCTCAAGACTTAGGCATGATATTTTGTGCTGGGAAATTGCAGATTGTTCGTAGCAGCATCAGTGGAAGAAGAAGATCAAGCAGAAAGTGAAGCTTATAACAGCACTATCACGAACAGATACAGTAGCAGAAGCAGCAGAAGCAGCAGCAGCAACAACTGCAACAGCAGTAGTACTATTAGCAGTAGTTGCAAACGCAGCAAGCAACAGTGAGCGACTAGCAGTGGCCGTAGTAATGACAGTTGAAGCAGCAGTAGCAGCAGCAGTAATCGTTGTTTTTTTGTGTTGTAATTGTTGATAGTAATGTTGTGAGCGTCTGGGCTTTATCACAGTTCTTGATTAAACCATTGACGCTGGGGGCAACAGCAAAGTGAGAGGCTGTATGACCAGTGGCTTTCCAACTCATGGAATTCCACTTTAGGGCTTTGTCTTTAGTGATCGACTATGACTCTCTGACTAGGAGGCTTGACTCGCACAGTCCTTATGTGCTGCAGCCCTGGGGGCTGGTTGGCCTTTGGAGAACATCTCCAACGCTGACTGTCCTTATGCCCACTTGGCCGAGAGAGTGGGGATGTACTGTGGGCAAGGCATCTCCACTATAATCAAATTTCTGCCCAATTTCCAAAACAGCAGCGTGTGAGTGCGTGCGTGCGTGCATGCGTGTATGTGTGTGTGTGTGCGTGTTTGTGTGTGTGTGTTCGTGCCTGCGTGTGTGTGTGTGTGTGTGTGTGTGTGTGTGTGTGTACGCGTGCTATCTCTCGTCTGTTACCCATCCCACTGTCTGGCTAACGGTTGAATGCCCCAATACCAAAACAAGAACTCTATCATTTCAATAAACATACACATTCTTGTGGGTTCAAGCCATACGAACTATAAACGGAAGATATGGATTACAGGAAGTCATCAAATCGAGTCTTAAAAATTCCACACATGTATAAATTATAGAAATAAACACAGATGGATCAAAACTTGATAACGAACGTGTAGGAGAAACATTTGTTACATATATACCAGTCCTTCACTTTGATGGAAAAAAGAATCATATTACTGGGGACGGGATAGCTCAGTGGTCGGAGCACTCGCTTTCCCCCAGCCAAGTTAAGCAGCGTCGAGCGTGGTTACCAGTTGGATGGGTGACTGTTTGCGCGCCTTGGCTTCAGTACAGTTCCCCCAGTTCACCCAGCTGTAAATGGGTACCTGCCCTCTTTAGGGTCAGGGAAGGTAAAGCAGCGAGGGAGAGGAGATGGGCGCCGCCCTCAATATGCTGGCCCTAGAGAAGTGAGGTCTCTGACGCCTTGCTCCCCTACGACCTTATAGGTTATGGGACACCTTTACCTTTACCTTTATTACTAGAGGCGTTTCTATCTTTACTGCAGAGCTCTGTGCAACACTAGAGGCTTTCAATTATCTTGTTTCATTACCTCAGAAATATTTTTTTTAATTGTACTTTGGGTTGATTCTAAATCTGTGTTGAGCGCCGTTAAATTCCCTAAATCAAAATACTAGACTAGAAATGATTACTGAAATCATACATGTCGTTCATCTATTGTCCCTGAAAGGCATTGGTGTTCCTTTTTGTTGGGTGCCTTCTCATTGTGAGATTATTGCTAATGAATAGGACGATAGAGCTGCGCAAAAAGGAGCAGGCAATGTTGAAGGATTCATTTTAGTTTCTATTCAATTAGACCTTCAAAAGGGGCATGAGCTTTTAAAGCATTTATTCTACAATAAGGCAATTCAAAGATTGAAAAATTCAAATTATCACTCTAAAAATTGCCTAAA
>CM054167.1:28236760-28239260 GCA_028751875.1 Rapana venosa | reverse complement strand
GCCGGTGGGAACAGATGATAAAATGTACAAAACTGCATACACATGGGGAATGGATGTAACAAAAAAGCATACGAGTGCTTTATTCGATTATCTTTGCTATAAAAATAAATATATGAATAGATAAACAAAGAAATAAAGAAATACAAGGTACTACATGACCCTTTGGCTAAAGCAGGAGTGTAACCTACATAACAATTTCGGGACCAGAGGTAGACAAGAGCAAGTAATATGTAAAGAACAACAACCCTGGATGGTACATCCATTTTCTGCAAGGAGTACACTCCCTTGGTTGAAAATCTCTCTCTCTCTCTCTCTCTCTCTCTCTCTCTCCTCTCTCTCTCTCTCTCTCTCTCTCTCTCTCTCTCTCTCTCTCTCTCTCTGTGTCCAGGCCTGTGACCAACAGGGGTGAAGTGTTGGGGGGGGGGGGGGGGGGTTGTTGGGTTTTGTTTGGGGTTTTTGTTGTTGTTGTTTTTGTTTTGGCAATACTCATTGGCTCAGCCATGTGGCAAGCTTCTAGAATAACGATTAGGGCAGAACACAGTATAAAGCGTTTTCCTGCGCTTTGCTTTGATTTATCTGTGCGAGATACAGCGCTATATAAATTCCATTTATTATTGTTGTTATTATTATTATTATTATTATTAATTATTATTATTATTATTATTATTATTATCATCATCATCGTCATCATCATTATTATTATTATTATTATTATTATTATTATGCTATCTCCACCGTATGGGAACCAATGACATTTACAAAACTGCATACACAGGGCGACTGGATATATATATATATATATAAATAGCATATGAGAGTGGTGGATCCATGGACTAGAGGTAACGCGCCTGCCTAGAAAGCCAAAAGTCCACGTCAGAAGTGTGTGTGCTGGTGGTTCGATTCCCGTTTGGGCCCAAAAGTTTTCTTCCCCCCCCCCCCCCCCCCCCCCCTCCCATCCATTAAACCATGAGTGGTAGCCTGGGTGCTACTCTCTCGGATGAGACGATAAACACGGGGTCCCGTGTGCTACATAAAATTATTTAGCGCACGTAAAAGAACCTGCGGCAACAAAAGAGTTATCCCTGGCAAAATTATGTAGAAAAAAAAACAACCCACTCTGATAGAGAAACAAATACAGTTGAAGACAGGCAAAAGACAAAAAAAAACCATGGGTGGCGCTGTTCTTGTGGCGACGCGCTCTCCCCAGGGAGAGAGCAGCCCCAAATTTCATGCAGAGAAATCTGCCGAGACTTAAAAGTGGTATGAAAATGGAAAGTTAAATTAATGAAAATGATAGAGACTGAGACAAGGAAGAAAGTCTGTGAAGAACAGCAACCCAGGATGGTTTCAGCCATTTCTGCAAGGAGTACTTTCCCTTGGTTGAATATCGCTCCTAGCTGTGAACGACAGTGGGGAAGTGTTGTGTTGGTTTATTTTTAATTAAATTTTTTTCTTGTTTTGTTTTGGTTTGGTTTTTGTTTGGCTTTTCACCGTCACCGTCACCGTCACCAATCCCTCAGATTCCGAATCCTTTGGGGCGCCTTCGAAGCTTTGTCAACCACCTTTCTCCAGTCCTCGCGTCTCTCAGCCACCCTCAGGGTGTCTGTCTCTCAGCTCCATGTCTGTCCACTCTGGAATGTTGTCCTCCCATCTCTTCCTTTGTCTGCCTCTTCTTCTTCCTCCCATCACTGTGCCTTGTAGGGTTGTTTTAGCAAGACCAGAGGAGCGTGTGACATGACCAAACCACTTCAGTTTTCGTTGTCTGATGAGTGTTTGAAGGTCAGTATAGGGCCCGGTTTCATTGTGGCATCTCTTGACTTCTTCATTCGTGATGTGGTATTTGTATGAGATGCTCAGCCATGTTGCAGGTTTCTATATAATGGTGGATCCATGGTCTAGAGGTAACGCGCCTGCCTAGAAAGCCAAAAGTCCACGTCAGAAGTGTGTGTGCTGGTGGTTCGATTCCCGTTTGGGCCCAAAACTTTTCTTCCCCCCCCCCCCCCCCTCCCATCCATTAAACCATGAGTGGTAGCCTGGGTGCTACTCTCTCCGATGAGACGATAAACCCGAGGTCCTGTGTGCTACATAAAATGTGTGTGTGTGTGTGTGTGCATTTGGACTTGTTAGAACTATTACTGGCTATTGGTTGCATGACTGTGTGTAAAAATGAGTTGAGTGCAAGCGTTTTGATTTGTCTATACAAGATACAGCGCTATATACTGAATAACAACACAACTTTGGCAAGGTGATGGAATTTTTTTGGCTGTTGAAAAGCAGGGATAGCTATGGAATGAAACAGGAGAGGAAAATCTTAGGTTTGAAACAAATAATCATGTCTTGAGGCGGGATTTTAAAGTGTCACGAGAAGGCCTTTGGCGAAGATAATTATAGCGTTGATCTGCATGTATGCTATCTCCATCCAGACTGGCCAAGACTTGTCCTACAGGGAACAAACAGTAAAAGAAGAAAGACAAAGAAGAGGCAGAGAGAGAAAACGATG
>CM054167.1:28204260-28224260 GCA_028751875.1 Rapana venosa | reverse complement strand
GCAGGCAGAAAGCAGATACAATGTTGTGATAGGGAGAGCAATAGTATTGAGATGACCTCAACGGGAGGCTTTAAAAAAGTACATGAAGTAAAGGAATTGAAACGTACAGGAATGTAAAATAAAAGAATCCGGATGAAGTTGATTCTTCGAATTTTAACAGCAAACAATGATAGCAAAGAAAAGGAAACTGTTTATGTTGTTATGAGATTCGGTGTTCTAATATGCATTATCATTATCCTTCTTCTTGTTCTTCTTCTTCTTCTTCTTCTTCTTCTTCTTCTTCTTCTTCTTCTAGTAGTAGTAGTAGTAGTAGTAGTAGTAGTAGTAGTAGTAGTAGTAGTAGTGTTATTATTATTATTATTATTACCATCTTGCTACCGTTATCTTTACAAAATGCTTTGGAACAAAACAGTTGTGATGATGTAATGTACTAAATAAGTATAATCTGTGTCTAAGAACTGATCTTTACAAGCCATACCCTGTCTGCTCAAGTAGTAAAGTGAAAGTAGACTTAGAACTCCTGTCGATTTAAAACAGCAACGTAATTTCTCATCATTTTGCTGAACATTTTTATCAAAAGTTAATTTACTTGATATGCATTGGACGATGTAGTGGGGTGGGTTTTTTGTGCCTTTCATATTTTTAACAGATTTTTTTTTATGGTAAATATTCATGACAATCTGTTGCGCACTTGCTTGTTCTTGTATGTCAGTCTGTCTGTCTGCCAGGAAAATCAATGTAAACGACAACAGTCCACTTAAAACCAAAAGTCAGACAAGAGATGTATAAGACAATGAATTATCTGTCTGTACAGGTAGAACGAATACTGTGACTGTGGTATTCCTTTCTATAACTAGCAGTTTAAAAACAACAACACCAAAATGGATGGTGTGTCATCTTGCCGCGCTGTCAGAGTAAGCGGTGTAAACTGGATATCCACGTGGATACCTGCTCTGTTTGGGCTGATACACAGTACCCTGTTGGTGTCTGCTGGTTTGGTCACGGGTACACACTACAGGTACACCACTGCGACTGCCGATGTGATGACACACATCACCGATATCTGCCCGGTGTGGAATACCTCATACAACAGAATAACACCGACAACCACTTTCTTCGGGTGAACGGGTCAGATTGCGAAAACGATGCGATAAGACCCACAGCTCGCCAGGGCGTAGTGTACGGCGTGTGCGAGGACCTCTCTTCTTTCTGCAAGATGCACATTGAGTCGCAGAAGGGCGTGTATTTCCAAGCTTTTCTCAAACGGCTGGCATACTGGTGCATAGGGAAACGCTGGAAGACCAGTGTAATCAGTACGGGTGTTGAGCTTTTCATTAACCCCACGATCGCAGACACCACCCTGCAATGCAGTTTACATAGTCTGGGTGAAATCTACGTTGAACGTTTGGCCATGATAATACAGAGCGTTAACAGCCCGATGATCACTATCTCAATTCGAACAATCAACTCGACAAAATATGTTCTAAAACGCACAGCGAACTACTCTGGATATATAATACTACCCCATTTCATAGCCGCCTGGGGTGTCGAGTCGTTCAGTGTGGAATGGAAAACCTCTGTGAAGCATGTCATGGTGATCAGCATTCAGAAGAGCATTGACATTATTCCCCTTCGTGTACACAGTGAGGGGCCATTTTCTTTTCGCCCGTTTCACTTCACATTATCATTTTCGAAACGGGATGAAACACTGCAGCATTCTAGGCTAGTGTGTTGTGTGTGTAGCTTAGGCGTAGTTGATGTCGTCCATGCGTCCTTTTTAAAATTTGAATTTCCAACAGGGATTTATAATTCCTTTTATTTTTACCTGACACTATCAGTCTCGGCAATGTCTAAAAGTAACCAACATATAAAACTTTCCAACGGTTTGATCAACTGCTCTGTAAATGGCTACACTGATTTCAAAGAGCATGTGGACTGTAACCTGAAGCCAGAGTGTGAAGATGGACGGGACGAAACAGAACACTGTGCCTTCAGCAGTCCTCACTGCCAGGGTCTGGTGGCTTCACGAAACAAGTGTTTCAAACATGTGTTCTTAAAAGCGGACACGCCCGCTGCATTTTTGAACTTTGAATGCCGAAAGGTTGAAGGCAGGCTAGCGTCAATAAAATCAAGGAAAGAGCAGGAAGATGTTTTACATTTTTTCAAAAACCAATTCAGATTTGATGCAGCCATTGGTGGCTCATCGGGTTGGCAATCTGTGCCATTTATTTATAGTAAATTTCATAAATGGTCTGAGGACACCTTAATCTACTCTTTAAATCATTTCGTTGTATATCCTCCCTATCGACCTTCGCGACACATTTATTTTCACAGAATCGCTATAATGTATTTTTATAGTAGTTTATCTGAGTCAAGTCAAGTGATTTGTGAGGTCAAGCTACAAGAGGGAGATGACTTTCCTCCTTATGCTTTATCAGCTTCTTTCCAGCAACGGTCCTCTTATCAGACACTCCAGACACTCTCTGTCTGCCACGACAAGCATATCACTTATCTATTTCTGTCATGTGATGGGGAATGTGCTAAGGCATCAGATTCAAACACCTGTGCAACTGCAAACATAAGTGGTGCTGAGGATACTGCAGCGTTCATTTTCAGAGGAAAGAATCAACATTCCGATGTCCTGTTTAATTGTGATGATGATATCTCAACAGTACATTACACTTTCCTTTGCGACTTCAGAGAGGATTGTCCAGATGGATCTGATGAGACATTCTGTGAACATCCATCGTATCTCGGATTTTTCTGCCCGAGCAGTCAGTGTGTGCTGTCCAGCCAACATTGTAATCACTACTCAGATTCTCCAGATGACCTGGATGAAGTTGGGTGTTCTGGTAACTTCGATTACCCGGAAAGTCTTCAGTATCAGGACAGGAAGCAGTGGGTCTATCTGAATCTGGATGGAACCGGTTACTTCACTCAGCAAGTGATGTCAGCTGACCAGTCCTGTCCTGACAGTCATTATCAGTGCAAAGCAGAGTCGCTGTACTGTCTGCCTGTGTACACACGGTGTAACGGATTTTCTGACTGTGTTTATGGAGAAGACGAGCAAGGCTGTGACACAGTGATGTGTCCTGGTTTCTACCGATGTCGGTCTTCCCCAGTGTGTGTGCATGGAGATCATCTGTGTGATGGCTGGGGTCAGTGTCCACAGCGAGATGATGAACTGATGTGTGACTTCACCTGTCCTGAGGGTTGTCTGTGTCAGGGCTTTGTTTTCCATTGTAGTTCACAATTTCTCCCTAACTTGTACCCACAACTACGCTATGTTGATGCAACAGGTTCGAATATGTCGCTGGCTGATTTTGATGATAATGCCTACCTTATTCACTTAAGAATATGTCAGTGTTCTATACATAATGTTTCACACAGTAAGGTTTTGAATCTGAAGTATCTTGATCTGTCATCAAATCATATAAAGAGTCTCAACCTCACTGTTTTACAGGAGTTGCCCCATTTAAGAATAGTACAATTAGAAAACAACCCTCTCAGTAGGTTACAAAGTGAGATGTTAAATCACATTCTCTATGAACTGAGACAACTGCATGTATCCAGGACTTACCTAAATATTCTTCATAGCAATGTGTCTCTACACTTACCTCAAGGGAAAGTTTTGAATGTTTCGTTTTGTGCTATTGAAGCTATTGCACAGGTAGGATTGAGGAACTTTCCACGTCTCAAACAACTGGATATAACAGGGAATCATATTACCAGCTTTCCACTGGATTGGGTGCTGAATTTGAACCAAATAGAAGACATATTTGCCCCTAACTTCAGAATTTGTTGCAAGAACTTACTCCCAAAACACTCACACAAAATAAACTGTGTCACACCACAGGTTGCTCTCCAATCCTGTGCCACGTTGCTTCCGTCTGAACTATACAGGCTGTTCTTTTGGGTCCTTGGTATTTTAACCATCGTTGGAAATTTGGTTTGCTTTGCAATTCCTTGTGTAGTCAAAAGGTTGTTTGAAAGAGATTTTGTGATATCAATGCAACATCTACACTCGTGTAGAATTTGTATGGGAACTCATATCAGCATTGTTATGACAGCTAATCACCATTTTTATGGAAACTACATCTACTTTGAGAAGGCCTGGACTAGCAGCGCCATTTGCAAGTTGGCTGGGTTTCTTTCTTTTCTGGCTGGGGTGGTGTCTGTGTTGATCATCTGGCTCATCACGATGTATCACATCACCATCTTCTGTTTTCCTGGCCAGTCATGGCGATTCAGCAAGTGTTTAACAGCCATAGCTTGTGTTGTTATGTGGGTTATTGGATTCTTGATGGCAACAGTTCCCTTTCTGCCTGGATTGGCTCACTGGGGCCTGCAGGGTCAGTCTGGTCTGTGTCGTCTGGCTTTGTTTGACAGTGATCCTTCTGGACAACACTTCAGATGGTTTACAGTCACTGAAATAGTCAACTGTAGCTGCTGTGTGATGATGGTAGCTGGCCAGGCTGCTATCTACAGACGAACTCCCAAGTACAGATTAACTCTGAATCCTGTACAGAGATCAGTGTTTCCTGCAGTGCACGTGGTGAGGAAACTGGCTGTGACAGAGGCTGCTTGCTGGATTGCACTTGCACTGGCTGCCCTGATACGTTCACATGGTATTGCCATTTTCAGTCAGATCCATGATGTCATGGTGGTGTTTGTTTTACCCCTGAACTCTGCTCTCCATCCAGTTCTCTATTTGTGGACAGCAAAAGCACAGCACCATCATCAGCAACTAGAAGAAAAAATGATTGGAGCCTTAACAGCTCAACTTGCTAAGACCAGAAAGTGTGAACGTGATCAAAAGAGTAAACAAAGCATGAAACAAACACATTGATCAGTACACAAACCAGAAAACAAACAAGACCATTAAAAAAACAATTTTGTACTTATTTATAAACAATTAATCAATCAAATGAATCAGTTATTTTATCAGTTGATTAATTTGTTGATCAACCAACGAATCATTTATCAATCTATTTATCTACAAACTTGTCAGTCTTCTTCTTCTTCTCTCGTTTGCTTTTTACACTGTCAGATATGTTTGGGAGAAATAGTGGCAAGTCCTTTCCAGCTCCTCTCGTGTGCCGTACAGCTTGGTTTGCAGGTTTATCTCCGTTGGCCACAGAATCTTTCTCAGGTCGCTGAATAGCAGTGCACCTCTGGAGGATGTGCTCGCCAGTCTGGTTTTCTTTGCCACAGGAACCCAGGGGAGAAGGAAGGAGCTTCAGCTTTGTGAACATGTGGCAGTTTAGCCAGTTGCAGTGTCTTAGATATATGACTTGTTCTTCTCTTTTGAGATTGTGGTAGTCGTCCTTCTCTACTCTGGGTCAGGTCATTGATTTGATGATTGTCTTCTTTTCGTTGAAGGCGAGGCTGCTTTCGCACTGTTCTTTCTGTGCTCCCTGTTTTGTAAGTTTCATCAGCCTGTTTATTGCAAGGTATACCACAGTGGGCAGGGATCCATTGCAGAGTAACACGTTTGTTTTGTATAAGAAGCTTTAGTTCCCTTTTGGAGGTCTATATTTTTTGGTCTGCAGACAGGGCTTGTAGGACTGAGAGGGCATCAGAGAAGAAAACCACTTGCTGACATTTATCTATGGAGTGTCTGACCATGGTGGCAGCTTTTTTTTCAGGGCTTGGGTTTCTGCACGGTAGTCAGTGCAGTGTGTCCCTGTTGGGATGTTTGCTGTTTCTGCTTCTCCAGGTGGGTATTTGATCAGCACTCCTGCTCCTCCATTGAAGACAGCATCTGTGGCTGATCCGTCTGTGTAGTCATGAATCCATGTTTGTCCTGGATAGTAGTCTTCTACCATGGCCAGGGTGAGTGCCTTCTTACTGGTTTCTAAATCTGGTGGACAACCTTGTTATTCCCTTTAGCTAAGTCAAACTCGAAAACAAGGATTGTTATTCCTATTAGCTAAGTCATATTTGAAAACAAGGACTGATTTAATTCATATGGGGTATGTCTATGTCTCCCAACTGATTGTTATATTTTTACAGGATACTTTACGCTTGTCATGACAACACCCTCTTCTGGATATGTTAGTGTGATTAAAAACCAGAGCGCTCGAACGCAATCAGACAATGTGTGTAAAACGCTGTCAGAATCATCAGCGCATGTAGTCATGATCAGTGTTGCCATGGAACCTGATAATTTGACACTCTCTGTTCCAATGGTGCACATTTTTTCCACAACCTGCCGGGTCATACGGTCTACTAAGCACTACAGGGGGTGGAGTACAGTAATCTCAGACTCTTACCACACCTTTCTGGTGTACACTTCACATTTCAGTGTCGTCCTTTATACAGCAAGGTGTAACAGCAAAACCTGCATCAAACTGTCTTTTTCCTTTTTCCCCCAAAATAACAGTCCTGTGAAGTTGGCCAGCGGTCTGTGGAACTGCTCTGTAGAGCATTACGCCAGCTTCCACCAACACCTGGCCTGTAACCTGGAGACAGAGTGTGAAGACGGACGGGATGAAACAGCTGACTGTCCCTTCAGCAGCCCTCAGTGTGATGGAATGATAGATTTATGTGACCGTTGTTACACCATTGCCAAAACGGATCTGACTGGATTACACAGTCATCAAAATGACTACAACAAGAGGGCTCATGAGTATTGCAACTCTGTAGGAGGAGCATTGAGCTCACCAACATGTGTTTATGATTTGGTTGCTACCATTTTCAACCAAACAAACATTTCCTTATACAAATTATCTGCCATTTGGACAGGTTTGTTCTCTCACGATGTGTCCCTTCCAAGTATGTACACACTGAGCATCGTTAAAAACGACAGATCCATTTTCCACCACTCCATTCATGTATGTGAACAAAATTGGCTGGGAAATAATGCACGCTTTTACATTTTGCATAGCTGTGTGACGTCTTGTGAGAGCAAAGAGAGCAGATGTACATCGATTGTTAAGGCAGCAATTTGTGAATTTGAGCAAAACAAAACGAGGAAAGTGCCTCACCTTTTAAAGTCCATTTCAGTGAACAGTTCAGGATTTCTTCTTTCAAGAGGCCAGCAGTCTATGACAAACTGCCCTGGTGGTCATGGAACACACACTTTCCTATTGTGTGGTTCTGACCGCTACCAGATTTGTGGTGGTCACTTCACACCCGATTGTGCTGTTTCCAATCAGTTGAATGACAGCCATGTGTCTGGTTTATCAGGCCATCATAAGTCTGGAGTTCCCGCATTTGTCTGTGATAATCATGTGACAAAGTTGTCATACACATTAGTCTGTGATATCATTACGGATTGTCCTGATGAAAGTGATGAGGCTTTCTGTGAGTATTCTCCTTGTGTCAGACAGTTCACGTGCAGTAATGGTCAGTGTGTGTCCTTCAATCGGGTTTGTGATGTTATTTATCATTGTTGGGACAAGTCAGATGAAGAAAATTGCGTTACCTTGAAACGAAACAGAGTTATTCAGTCACTCATTCCGCCACCTGCTCTGGTCAATTTTGATGGCCTCAAACGCTTTGTCTCCACCCCAATGAACTCTACCGAGTCCTGCCCTGACAGCCACTATCATTGTCCTGGTGACTTCAATGACTGTCTGCCTGTCTACACACGGTGTAACTCAGTGTATGACTGCATTGACCACCAGGATGAAGAGGGCTGTGAAAAAATATCATGTCCAGGATTTTTTCGATGCAGGTTGTCAAACATATGTGTACACAGCGAGCACATTTGTGACGGCTGGGCCCACTGTCCAAAGAACGATGATGAATTGTTGTGCAGTATGCCATGTCCAATCAACTGTGTATGTCAAGGTCACGCATTTCTCTGCCTACAGCCGTTGTCTGCAGCTCATTTTCCCCACCTTCGTTACTTGGATGCCACTGGGTCAGGTATGACACTGGCTGATGTGAGTAGTAATGCTTTGCTCATTGGTGCAGCCTTTGCTTATTGTTCTGTAACATTCATACACAGAACATATCTAAAGAATTTGAAGATTCTTGATCTGAGTGGTAACATTCTGCAGCACGTCAACATGACATCGTTTCTTGGGTTAAAGACTCTGCAGTCACTGTCCCTCTCTAACAATCCTCTGGCCTCCCTCCACACCGGCTCCTCATCTGTTCTCCAGCACACTGCACTCACCACACTGGATCTGTCCCACACCATACTGGCAGTGTTGGACACCACAGTGCTGTCACTGTTTCCTCACATGCAGACACTGAATTTAACTTCCACCTCTATTCACACCATCAGCCCTCCAGGATTTCAGTCTACACCTCTATTGGCTGAACTGTACATGGACAACAGCCCTGTTGAAACATTTCCTCCAGATTTATTTCAAAGCCTCTCCTATCTGCAACATGTATCAAGCCAAAGCTATAAGCTTTGCTGCAAAGAAATACTTCCCAATACCTTTGATAGTTCTCTCTGTGTTGCCCCCAAAGACGAAATTTCCTCATGTGAAGATTTGCTGCAGTCATGGACATACCGTGGCTTTCTGTGGCTGGTGGCCTGTCTGTCACTGATTGGTAATGTCTTCTGCTGCTGTGCACGTTTGTTTGCTAGGAGTCTGGTGTCTTCCATCGGTTTCAGTGTGTTCGTCACCAACCTCACCATGGCTGACTTTCTGATGGGGGTCTACATTGCTATCATTGGTGTGGCTGATGAAATGTTCCGTGGACAGTATCTTTACAAAGACAACATATGGAAAAACAGTGTGGTCTGTAAGGTGGCTGGTTTTCTGTCCCTGTTGTCCAGTGAGGTGTCAGCCCTCACCATCTGGCTTATTACACTGGACCGCTTCATTGTCCTTCACTTTCCCTTTAGCACTGTGAGGTTTGACAGAATGTCGGCAGCAGTGGCTTGTCTGATGACGTGGTTGGCTGGATGGGTTCTGGCGTTGGTACCACTGCTTCCAACGACAGCACATTGGAGGTTCTACAGCCAGACAGGCATCTGCATCCCTTTGTCAGTGACAAAGCAAGACTTCAAAGGGAGGGTTTACTCGTTCAGTGTTTTGATTGTTTTAAATTTCATTTTGTTTTCCTTTGTTACAGTAGGTCAAGCTTTAATCTATGTGACCATACAGAAAAATGCTTTGAAAACGGATTCCACCAGAGTGTCACGGGACATGACCATAGCACGACGGTTGATCACTATAGCAGTCACAGATTTCATGTGCTGGTTTCCCATTGGTCTGTGTGGAATGTTGGCACTGGCTGGTACACCAGTTCCAGGAGAAATCAATGTGGTTCTTGCCATATTTGCCTTACCTATAAACTCGGCTGTAAATCCATTTATGTACACCTTCAACACTCTGGCTGAGAAGAGAAGAAAAGCCAATGAAAATGAACTTGTAAAATGGTTGGAATGTCACTCGGATTTGATACTTAGTCAACATCCTGCTTAACGTTTTCCAGACCAACTGCAACTGCACCTGCATTGTTGATTTTTTCTCCACACCCTTTTGTGTTGAGTCTACCAAATAAAAACCAGTGTGCATTTGAAGCTTTGGACTCCCTGTTTTCGATTCTTGCTCATTCCCTCCACTGTATGCATATAAAACCACACACTGCCTCTGTTGTCAGTTTGTGTCTAGCCAAGCTACTGTCAAGACGTTGTTGCCTCTTCCTGGTTCAGCAATGCCTATCACTACCAGAATCTTAACATTAGCTATAATGTAGCTTTCTAGTCCTTTTTGTTTGCTAGGAGTCTGGTGTCTTCCAGCGGCTTCAGTGTGTTTGTCACCAACCTCACCATGGCTGACTTTCTGATGGGAGTCTACATCATCATCATTGGTGTGGCTGATGAAATGTTTCGTGGACAGTATCTTTACAAAGACAACATATGGAAAACTATGGATTCTTTAAAATTGTTTTAATCACCACCAACGTTTTGGTAACTCCTGTGAGAATGTGATTCATGAAAAAGTGTTCTATGGGGAAATATGGGAGATCTACACAGCTGGCTACTCTCATGACTGGGAGTTGGTGATGGATTTAGGGTTGAATGAGAAGAATCACAACCTGGCACTTCTACTAAACCTCTGGTGGAAAGGGAACCATCCCTCCAGGACATTTTTACAATAATCAGAACCTTTCCTAAAGTTAAGATAAATCTGAAAGAAATGTGCCACACTTCAGAAAGGGGAAACCTGGCTCTGATCCAGATCCTCTTGCAATGGATGAAGAAAAAAGAAAGAAGATAGGCACTGGTTCAGATACTGTCACTGATAGTGTTTCTGATGAAAAGGCAAAGGAGCTAGAGAGAGAGAGTCAATGTTAGAAGCAAGAGAGGATGAACAAAAAGACAAGGACATTTTTGCACAAATTGCAAAGTCTTTTGATGACGATGAAGAAAAAGGACCATCAGTTTAAAAAAAAACATGGCAAAGTTATTTGAGACCAGATTTGGATCAGAATTTCCAGACAGAAAAACTGTGGGAGAAAAATTGCCAAGTATCCTGTTCCAGATAGCTGCGCTTATCCAGGCATTTCTTGAACAAACCAGGAATTTTTATGTACTAGAATGTGTACTACATTCTCAAGAAAGGCATATATCCGGAAGGCAAACACACACAAAACGCGTCAAAAGCTGCCATAGCAATAAAGCTCTACACACACTGACTTCTGAAAGTAAGTGATAACATCTCTGTGCATGATACAGCGCTATATAAATTCCATTTATTATTATTATTATTATTATTATTATTATTATTATTATTATTATTATTATCTCAGAGTTGGATGTAGCTAAGGTATACAGTGAACTGATGGGGTGCATAGTCCAACTCTCAGGTGCCCTGGCCCTCACATACCATGCCAACATTGACCTGTCCCAGAAACAGAGAGACATGCACCAATCCTGCCTACCCCATAAATGCTCAGGAATATGTGCAGGATGTCTTTGACAGAAAACCACCAATAAACAAAGTTTCATCAAACTTAGATGTAGTTATTGTGTTGGAAATGATAGAAACGTGGGTTCCAATGAAAAACTTACCTTCAATGAGCTTACAATAAAACTTGTGGTGTTAATTGTACTTCTGTTGGGTCAAAGGTGTCAAACTATTGCTGCACTTGACATCGGTAGATAAAAACTGAATTATGCTACTAACAAGAGAAAATGTATATTTTATGTGAATAGTTTATCAGAACAATCCAGAAAAGGAGTCTGTTATCTTCAATTCATATCTAGTCAAAGATTATGATGAAAATATGGATGGAGTGGATAAAGTGATCAGCTGGTGAATAGTTACAAAATATTACATTAAACTGATTTAATGTCAAAAAATACTCTGTTACCGTTTCAAAAAGAATAACTTGAATTTTATTTCAATATTTTGGTTTAAAATAAGTATCCTATCCCAACATTCCAGATTTACTGAAACATGATAGATATGGGGAGTTAAACTGTACTGAAGAACTTATTAAAGAACTTGCAGGTCTGAGTGAATACGAAAAATATCTTGAAGCATCTAGCAAAATTATATATAATTTACTTGACATTCCATAGGTCCTGTAAAAAAAATTAAAGACTGAAGAATTTGTTAAAAAATGTTAAACTAAAAAGAAAAAATACAAAGGTAGTGTGTCCTGCCTTTGGAAAGCACTTGTGGTTTGTGAGTGATAGGAACTCTCTTCTGAGTTTTCATATGTATGGAATTGGGTATCTGTAAACATGAAATGAAGTTTATGTATGGTGGTATGGCAGGGCCATGAGATTGATTGCTTTTATATTTACAGGATAGCTCAATGGTCAGAGCACTTCCTTTCCCCCAGGTAAGCTTAAATAGCATTGAGGGAAATTACCAATTGGATGGGTGACTGTTTGCACGCCTTGGCTTCAGTACAGTCGTCCAGTTCACCCAGCTGTAAATGGGTACCTGCCCTCTTTAGGGTCAGAAAGATAAAGCAGCAAGGGAGCGGAGATGGGTGCTGCCCTCAATATGCTGGCCCTTAGAGAAGTGAGGTCTCTGATGCCTCGCTGATGATAGATGCGTTACTTACCATCTGCAATCAGATCTGGCAGACAGGTGAATGGCAAACACCTGGACAACGTCCCTGGTTATCACTCTCCCAAACAAAGGCAACTTGCAATTATAACAAAACTACCATTCCATCAGCCTGATCAGTAATCCAAGTAAAGTCATGCCAAGAACCTTCCTGAATAAACTAAAACCTCAAGCTGAGGAGATCATCAAAGAAGAGAAGGCAGGTTTTGGAGCAGTCTAGCACACAGTAGAGCAAATTTTCAACCTTATAATACTCTGTGAAAAATACTTGCAACACCAGCAAAATCCTTACCAGATTTCTGTAGATTTTAAGAAGGCATTTGACAGAGTCTGCCATGCATCTCTGTGGGCAACCATGAGGCTGTATAACATCAATTCCAACCTGATAAGAAACATTGAATGTCTACAGGGTAACCAGTGCAGTCTAGTATGACAGCAACATAGGAGATAGGTTCTGAACCACAATTAGAGTACGCCAAGGATGTCTGCTCTCCCCCATCCCCTTCAACATCTTCTTAGAGAGAATAAGATCTGACACACTTGAAAACCATAAGGGATCAGTCAGCATTGGAGGCAGGATAATTACAGACGTTTTGTAGACAACATTGATGACTTAGCTGGAGAAGAACAACAGCTAGTCATCCTGGTAAATCACTTTGATGAAACCTCTTCAGCATATGATATGCATGTAAGTGCAGACAAAACCCATCTAATGACAGATGGTGCCAATGGCATAAGCACTGACATTATCATAGATGGCAAGAAAATTGATCCCGTCCATAGCTTTAAATATCTGGGAGCTATAGTATCGGATGAAGGATCAAAACCTGAAAATCTTTCCAGGATATCCCAGACCACAGCTGCAATGACCAAACTAAAAGTCCTCTGGACTAACAAGAACATCGCCATCAGCTTCAAGATCAGACTAATAATATGTTTTGTGGTCATGTTATGTTTTACATATTATGTTTCGTGGTCATGCCCGTATTAAAAATGGACAAATATGAACAAATTATGTATACACATGTGGATCGTCGACCATAACAGCAGACATTGAAAGGACACAGGCAATGGAGATGATATGCTCTCAGTCTTCTTGGTATATGATACAGAGATCACATCAGTAATGAGGAAATGAAAACCAGAACTGAAAATGCCATCCGACCATATGGAGAGCTGACTTCAGGAAAAAAGGCAAACTGGAGTTATACGGGTATGTCACACAAACATCCGGACTAGCTACGACTGTCCTACAGGGAACAGTACAAGGAGGGAGATGAAGAGACAGACAGAGAAAATGATGGGTAGAAGACAACATCAGAGAGTTACTTGGCCTTGAGTGGAATGAGTTGTTACAGAAAGCTGAGGACCGCAGGGAGTGGAGGAAGCTGGTTGCAAAATCTTCAGTGGTGCCACTATGATCTTCAAGACCACGAGATAGGTGAAGGTGAGGGAGTGAATTTATGGGCCAGTGCGTTTTATTTCATGTGTAATTTTGATTCTTCATTTAGTTTTACAGTGAGGAAGAAAGAATTAAAAAGCTAGATTATTCAGAAACGAAGCTAATAACTGAAAACACTGTTTACTCTTTTGTTGAAAAACAGTGTTCCTGGTTGTTGGTTCGGAGTCTGAAGAAGACCCTTGCTTTCACATTGTCCCCATTTTCATGGCGTGAGTACTGTGGGAAAATTGGTGTACATCTGACATTAAGCAGGCCTTCTTAAATTAAGACACAATGAGGTCTGCTCTGATAGACCTACTTTTTGAAAATTACAGATTGAGAAAATGTCCTCTGCCCTGGTAAGTTAGATTTTTGCACTACCTTATCTCTTTTTTTACTGTTTGCTCTTCTTTGATCCTTTTGAATGGCTCACTTGACTCTGTTTGCAGGTATGGATACAAAAATATAACATTGTGTAATAATAGATTCTAATTTTAGGAAATACCTTTATCTAAGTATGCAAAAATGTGCATAAGCCCAATACCTTAATTTTTCTTGCTGATGGCTTTCTCGATATCAAGGTCAAATAACGGGACTTTTACCATATCAACCCTACATCCTTCTGTTGTATCTATTCTTTTTTTGTGTCATTATCTAGCTTCAGTAAGTTACTTGCTTTCAGGACTTTTTCCATAATGCATCATCACCCTGCAGTCAAAAACTACAACATGTATTGACAGTTGACTGGCCATTTTGTAATAAATATAAGTCATTTTGAAAACAGTTCCTTGTCTTAATTATGATTTGACAACTTTGAATTTGAATTGAATTGTGATTTGGAATTGTAATTTGGAATTGTGATTTGGATCTCCTATGGATGACAGCCCCATGGAGAGAGTCGAGTTGTTGTTTTGTAGTTCTCCAGGTGCTAACAAGGCATAATGATTATGCTTGTGAGCTTTACCATAGAAACCTGTTTTGTAAGAACAATGCACCATGGAAACTAGCTTTATAATGAGTGAAAACAGGAGATGACATAGCAACTTCTTCTTCTTCTTCTTCTTCCTTTTTTGTCATGTTTCTCCCAGGGGAGGTTTGACATTGATGAGCCTTCTCCATCTCTCTCTGTTTTTAGCTTCCTCTTTATCTATGCCCCTTGCTCATAGCAACTAACATACTTTTTTTTTACAAGGTTTGATCATTTTTAATAGTTCTTGATTTTAAAAAACCAAACATTTTCTTATAATTGGGCTTGTACAAACGGAACTACAGTTTATTTAGAAACATATGAAGATCTAAAATTTTCTGTCCACAAACATTTTGTTCAAGATTTGCATGTAACCTAGACAGACATCCTGGATATACTTATCGGAATGACCTATTAATACATGATGCATTACATAAGAGGAGGCACCGTGGTCGAGTGGTTTAGGCGGTCAACTCGTGATCCAGAGGTCGCGGGTTCGATCCCCGCTCGGCTCGGTGTTGTGTCCTTGGGAAAGACACTTTACTCCTATTTTCCTCACTCCACCCAGGTGTACAAGTGGGTACCAGCTCTGCTGGGGAAGTATCTGGCGACAGACTAGCGTCCTGTCACAGGGGTGGTGAAAAACCATCAGTTCGCTTAACGCTACAGAAACCGGGATAAGCTCCGGCTCTATGGGCTTCTGGCTTGAAAGAACATACTTTTTTTTACATAAGAAGTATGCGCCAACTTTTTTTCATATAAAGCTAAATTCCAAATCACAATTCATTTCAATCAAGTGACTAGTCAACAGTATGGAGCTAGGGGGAAAAATCCTATAAAGAATATGGACTCCTCTGTCATAAAGTGGTCTGCCTGATAATCACCTGTTTTCAACGTCAGGTAGTTTGTAAGACAGCCACCTTTCAGAGAGTGTTGAGGGTATTTGTGTTTGAGACTGTGTTCAATGTTAGGTGGAAAAGTAGTATACACCACAGTTGTAATATTACTGCTCTGTTGTCTCTGTCTCAATCTGTCCAGCTAGTTAGTTAGCTTACACTTTCTAAACTGTTTGCTTCTGGTATAGTTCTGGTTGGTTTTTGACATATCTTTTTATAAGTGTCTGACATTGTTCTTTTTCACCATACCTTCTTCTTTTTTATAAAACCAGATTGCAGTAAGCTACTTCTGTGTATTTTTTGGCCATAAGTTCAGTCCACTTATACTCTGCAACTCTCCCACACATTTTGGAGCACTCTTCCCACACTCAGACACACCCCACCCCTCCCCCATCCCAACCCCCACTTCCACTGTGCCAGATTTTCCACTCTGGCTCATCTCCCTCTCTGACCAACTTCCTCACTGTCTGGCATGTTACACTGTACTCCCAATGTGACGAAACTGCCGCTGTTTGCGTGTCTATGTCACACTGTGGTATGTCAAATCATCTATTGAAAGCTACAACCATACATCTTCACACATGGAGATGACTGTATGGAGATGTTTGGTTGTGACTCTCAACAGACAACATATTCTTTTATGTTCTTGATCACTGCCACACAAAATCATGGAAGAGATTTAAGGAGGGGTTATGCATAACCAGTCACTGAAGTAGCCACCTGCAAAGCATTCTTGCTCGTGGTAGTTTTACCATAAAAGAGACTCAGTGGGGTGGGGCTAAAACAAACAGACAGGAAGGGGGAGAGTGGATATTACGCAATTCACTCACAATTGGATTTGTGTAGTTCTGCTTTCCTCTTGTCTCTGTTTACTTGAGAGGCCCATTTTTCTCTGTAAGGTGGAGTGGGAGTTGTAGATGTCAGTCTAAAAAAAAAGGATGAGGGTCTGACTGCTAATTCATGGCCCAGTCCAAAAGCTGTATGTCAGTTACTGATGTCAGCTAGTTGCCAAGGCCCTACACTAAAATGTGGTTATGTTGTAAAATGTTGTGTTGAGATTGGCTACTTCCAGCCATGACAAGCTCTTCACATAACAACCTGCACTCTCATTTGTTAAAGGAGAAAAAAAATCCTCTGAAGTCGGAATATGGCTGCCTATGTGGCGAGGTACTTTGAAAAGACTCATACAAGCAAACTTCTCATCCGGTGTACTTCCTATCTTACAGTGATTCCCAGGTGGGATGAGTGAGTCAGAGTGCATGTTCTGGGTGACCCCCAGGGTGTAAAGCTGGGGAACGCACAACAACAATGACGACTACAACAACAACAACAACAACAGCTAAATTTTCCATTCAATATTTGATTTAATGACGACACTGTCATCTTTTGTGAGGGAGCACTCAACCTGCCTTCCAGAGTTGGTGGTGGTTCTTCAACTGACATGACATGTTTGCGCAGAATTACTTTACTCTGAAGAAGAAAAAATGAATGTTGCAGTATTTACAACTGCTGTATAGCTTAGTGTCCTGTTGTTTGCCTGGCAAGGTAAGCTACAAGAGAGAGAGAGAGAGACAGACAGACAGACAGACAGACAGATAGACAGAGACAGATAATGGATAATGGAATAAGCACTCATGTAGGTGGGGTTTTTTTTACATCCAGTCCCTGTGTGTATGCATTTTTGTCAGTTTTGTCATGCATTCCTACGGGAACACAATGGCCCAACTCTTCCGAAATCCGGAACAGGATTTAACGTGTGCGCAAGATGTTCTGCATGTGTTCGCACACGGGGCCTCGGTTTATAGTCTCATCCCAAGGACTTTGTTAGTAGAGTTAAGTCGGCATTGATTTTAACTCACAGAGAGAGAGAGAGGGAGAGAGAGAGAGAGAGAGAGAGAGAGAGAGGAGAGAGAGAGAGAGAGAGAGAGAAGAGAGAGAGATCTTTATTTGTCAAAGAAAAAAGAATCAATCAATTTTCAGTGACAGAGAAGTTTCTTTTAAAAAGCCGTTATTACTTTGGCTAGATCGTTCATTCATCAATGGCAAACAGGTTTGGCTTCGATGATAGTAATAAAAGGAAAAGGTGTTCCATAACGTATGTGGTCGTAGGGGAGCGAGGCATCAGAGACCTCAGCTTCTCAAGGGGCCAGCATATTGAGGGTGGCGCCCATCTCCTCTCCCTCGCTGCTTTACCTTCCCTGACCCTAAAGAGGGCAGGTATCCATTTACAGCTGAGTGAACTGGGAAAACTGTACTGAAGCCAAGGCGTGCATACGGTCACCCATCCAACTGGTAACCACGCTCAATGCTGCTTAACCTTGGCTGGGGGGAAGCGAGCGCTCCGACCACTGAGCTATCCCGTGCCCGCTTTATGGAATAGTATATGTTATTTTAATATTTCTTTGCCTTTCAAATCATTCAATGAGTGAATCAATCCATTGATTTAATGATACGGTCAAATCAGAATGTTTGTTTTTGCTTTGTTTTCATCAATCAATCTTCTCAAGAGTGAGCTCGTTCTTCAATCCCTTCGCCCATCCATCCATCCATCCACCCATCCATCCAGCCATCCAGCCATTCATCTCTCCATTTATCCATCCATCCACCCATCCACCCATCCATCCATCCATCCATCCATCCACCACCACCCATCCATCCATCCATCCATCCATCCACCCATCCATCAATTCATCCATTCATCAATCCAGCCATCAATCAACCCCCATCAATCAATCCATTCATAAACCAATCAACTCTGCTCCTGGTCTATCAGTTCTTCCACCAACCAATCAATCAATCAACGAAATCAGAAGACATCAAAAGAATTTTTTAAAGTTTATTTAGACCGGTATTTCACTACCTTGAAATGAACGTATCATTTCCACACAAAAACATCCTTCAGCCGAGCACGTTCCCCAAAAAACACCGAAGAAGAAAAGCAAAAAAAACGAAGACGAAGCAGAAGAAGAAACGAGAAAAGACCAGACGAGACAAGGTGAGGAGGTACAGAGAAGAGTCATCGCCATCCCATGGGAAAACCTTGTTGGTGATATGCCGTAAGTCCAGTAAGCGGTTTGGTGCCACTGGGAATTGTCTTTCGTCTCAGTATTAGCCGTACAGTCCACGTTGGAGACCAAATCGTGATACTGTAACAATTGTTGAATAAATATTAAATAAGTTGTTGGTTTTTTTAAAAGGCCAAATTAAAAAAGGTACAATGACAATGACAAATTCTTTTTATTTCGAGGATAATGAATAATCACTCATGTGCTGGTTTTTTTACATCCAGTCCCCGCCTGTAGGGATACATTTTAATAATTACCCAATACGCATACTCTCACACAGTAGAAACAAAGGGAAATAACCCTTTCAAAAAACAAAAACAACACAAACAACAACAAAAGACCAAACAAATAAAAGAAACCCCCAAAACACCACCACCCCCGAAAAAAAAGAAAATGCATAAAGAAAAAAATACCCCAACAAAAAGATCCCCCCCAAAAAAACTAACAGGGAAAATAACAACGAAAAAACAACACAAAAAATGACGAAGAAGAAAAAGAAAAAAACAAACAACAAACAAAACAACAAACAAAACCAGGGGGAAAACACAGAAAAAATAACAAGAAAAAAACAAAGAAAAACAACAACAACAACACAACTTATAAAGTCATCAAAATAAACATCTACATGTCATTGTAAAATGGTACACATAGTTGCTACACGTAACAATAAGATATTGAATTAGGGCGTTCATTAAAATTCAAGTACAGCCGACAAGCCCAATAAAATATTGAAAGTACGTACGACCAAAGGCAAAAGTGTTCCCATAACCTACGTGGTCGTTGAGGAGCTAAGAGTCGGAGACAGGGACGGGGATAGCCTGGTGGTTAGAGTGATGTATTCGTGATCTGCTGACCGGGGTTCGAATCTTCGTTCAAGAGGAAATTTTTCCTCTGGAGTTAACGTCAGTGCCGACTCCATTCTCCCCCAAAAGTCCTTCGGATGAGACTATAAACCGAGGTCCCCGTGTGCGAACGCACGCAGAACATCTTGCGCACACGTTAAATCCTGTTCCGCTTTTGGGGGGAGAGTAGGCCATTGCGTGCCGGTTGGGAACGGATGAGAAAATTGACAAAACCGCACACATACGTGGAGACTGGATATGTTTTTAAAAAAAAGCGCAACAAGTGCTTATTCCATTATCCTCAATATATAAAAAGAAATTTATTTTAAAAAATTGCTTGATGAAAGAAGAATTATGATAACCTCCAATACAAGACCAAAAAAAAAAAAATTACAAAAAAAAGATACCCCGTCCACCACCCTCCCCCCACCCTCCACCCCCACCCCACCCCACCCACCCACCACACACACCACACACCCACACACACCCACACACACACACCCACCCACACACCCACACCACACACACACACACACCACACCCACACCACACACACCACACACACACCCACACACACACACACACACACACCACACACCCCACACACACACACAAACACTACACACCCACACACCCCACACACACACAACCACACCACACCCCACAACACACCACCACCCCACACACCCACACACCACACACCCACACACACCCACCAACCCACCACCCACACACACACCACCACACACACCCCACACCACACACACAACACCCACCACAACCACACCCC
>CM054167.1:28199260-28201760 GCA_028751875.1 Rapana venosa | reverse complement strand
AAGCTGTAGTTTATTAGGTAGAGGGAGTGAGGGGTGGTGTGCAGAGGGTGGGGGTGGGGGAGGGAGTAAGTTGGAGAGTGACAGACAGACAGAGAGCCTGAATGAATCAATCTTTTTGAATGAATCTTTTTTTTTCAAGGGTAACAGAATAAGCATGCGCATACTTTTTTGTCATCCGGCCCTTGCCCAGATTAGGGACAATCAACAACACAAAGGTAAACATCTTACTACAACAACGACAACATGATTTTAAAAACAAATTGTATATTTCACAATACATAATCCCTAACTGACTTGAACATTAATTTCAAGAGATACGTCGATGCATGAAAGAGAGAGAGAGAGAGAGAGAGAGAGAGAGAGAGAGAGAGAGAGAGAGAGAGAGAGAGACAGACAGACAGACAGACAGACAGACAGACAGACAGACAGACAGAGATGAGAGAGAGATGAGAGAGAGAGAGACAAAGAGAGAGAGATGAGCCCTGTCCAATTGAGAGTTAGTTTTATGAGCATGTGTCAAGGTCTAAGTTGTTATGATGTGTATGTATGTATGTATGTTATGACGTAATGTGTATGTATGGGTTCGATTCCCTTTTAAGGGGGATATTTTCCCCTGGAGTTAACATTAGTGCCGACTCCACTCTCCTCCAAAAGTCCTCCGGATGAGACTTTAAACCGAGGCCCCGTGTGCGAACGCACGCAGAACATCTTTCGCACACGTTAAACCCTGTTCCGCTTTTCGTACGAGTAGGCCATTGTGTGCCAGTGGGATCAGATGATAGACTTTACAAAAACCGCATACACACGGGGACTAGATGTAAAAAAGCAAATAAATGCTTATTCCATTATCCTCGATATAAAAGTGGTTTTTTTTAAAACAATAAAAATATATATGTATGTAAGTATGTATTATGTATGTATGTATATGTATGTATATATATATATATATATTTATATATATATATATATATCCATATATATCTCTATATAGATATAAATAGATATATAATTATATATGTATGTATTAGAAGTATGTCAATGGAGCTAGGTTAATCAGCTATGTGTCAAATAGTTAAAAAATAATCATGAATATGTCAAAATCAATGTTGCTAATTAAACAATTATGAGTATGTATGAAAGTCAAAGTAGACATATATTTTTAACGAGCATGTCAAAGTGAGAGTGGTTCGACATTAATTTTTATGAGCACGTGTCAATGTCAAATATAAGCTGTGAACATGTCAAAATTATAGCTATGTTCATTTACTGTTTTACCACTATAATTACATATAACGTTAAAACCTGTATTAATCAAGTCAATGTAACATTATATTTTTATCTTTGAGCACATTTTTCTCACAATGCAAAGCATGCTAAATGGTAAAACATTGTCGTTATTGAAAATGGTTTTTTTAGTTCTTTATCTTTGTCAAATTCTTCTTCAACAGTTTGTCAAGTTAGTATCAGATAGTACATGTAAAAAGATCCGAATGTAAATGCTCGTCAGATATACATGAACCATACACAAGAACCAAAAAACTTATTTCAAAGAATAAAGTAATCAACTAACCAGTGACATTGTTTACAGTATCGTAGATGTATAGAAGAAGAATTTTAAAGAAGAATTATGATGGAGAAGGAGAAGGAGAAGAATTCTGAAGGAGAAGAATTCTCAAGAAGAAGAATTCTGAAGAAGAAGAAGAAGAATTCTGAAGAAGAAGAAGAAGAAGAAGAAGAAGAAGAAGAAGAAGAAGAAGAAGAAGAAGAAGAAGAAGAAGAAGAAGAAGAAGAAGAATTCTGAAGAAGAAGAAGAAGAAGAAGAAGAAGAAGAAGAATTCTGAAGAAGAAGAAAAGAAGAAGAAGAATTCTGAAGAAGAAAGAAGAAGAAGAAGAAGAAGAAGAAGAAGAAGAAGAATTCTGAAGAAGAATTCTGAAGAAGAAGAAGAAGAAGAAGAAGAACTATATGAAGAAGGAGAAGGAGAGAATTCTGAAGAAGAAGAATTCTGAAGAAGAAAAAGAATTCTGAAGAAGAATTCTGAAGAAGAAGAAGAAGAACAAGAAGAAGAACAAGAACAAGAACAAGAACAAGAACAAGATGTATATAAAGCAACCTGGAAGGTAGCCTTTACAAACACCATTCAAAGTATTCCTTATCAGGGTAATATGCACATTCTACACTAGTTCACTATAACTATTCAAAGTGACATATATTCTGACCATGGATTAGAACGAAAACAACACTATACCTTTAGAATTTGAGTGGAGAAACGTGTAAAAGGTAGTTTGGTAAAAATACTTCTCATAAGCCTTGTTAAAATCAACATTCAAAACAAGTAGAAACAATAAGAAAAAAACAGCTTAAGATTATATAGACATTACGTACTCTGTTCTAAATTAAAGAATTCTCTAATTTAAAAGGAGATACCCCAAAAAATGTGTTTTTATATATAAAAAAAAGCTACTCACTTGAATTCCGGAGAGCTGAAAGACTCGCCAAGGA
>CM054167.1:28186760-28194260 GCA_028751875.1 Rapana venosa | reverse complement strand
ACATAAATCTTTCAAATCAAAAGGGCTGCGAGAAAGCTTAGGGTGGGTGGGTGGGTTGGGAAGACATACTTTCACATGCATTCACAAATACCCTAAAAAGCTACAATTGCAGTGCACCACCCGTGTAGTAGGGTGATGGCTGAGAGACAGAGAGACAGAGAGAGACAGAGAGAGAGAGAGGGGAGAGGAGAGAGAGAGAGAGAGAGAGAGAGGGGGGGGGGGGAGGAAGAAAGAGAAATTTAAAAAAAAGTTTCCCCACGAACAATGCTCCTACTTATGCTGGTTGCGATTGTATTTCTTTACGTGTCAGCTCTTCTCTCTCTCTCTCTCTCTCTCTCTCTTCTCTCTCTCTCTCTCTCTCTCTCTTCTCTCTCTCTCTCTACTCTCTCTCTCTCTCTCTCTCTATCTATCTATCTATCTATCTATCTATCTCCCTCCCACCCCTCTCTCTCTCTCTGTCTCCCTCCTCTCCCTCCCCACCCTCTCTCTCTCTCACTCTCCTACCCTCTCTCTCTCTCTCTCCCTCCCTCCCTCCCCCCTCTCTGGCTCTCTCTCTCTCTCTCTCTCTCTCTCTCTCTCTCTCTCTCTCTCTCTCTCTCTCTTCTCTCTCTCTGACTCTCCCACCTCTCTCTCTCTCTCTGCCATCCCTTCTCTCTCTCCCCTCCTTCCCTCCCCCCCCCCCTCTCTCTCTCTCTCTCTCTCCCTCCCTCCCTCCCCCCTCTCTGGCTCTCTCTCTCTCGCTCTCTGCCACCCCCTCTCTCTCCCCTCCTCTCTCTCTCTCTCCCCTTCCCTCTCTCAATATCTCTATCTCTTCCCCCCTCTCTCCCTCCTCCTCTTTCTCCCCCTCTCCTACCCCCTCTCTCTCTTTCTCTCTCACCCCCTCTTTCCCACCCTCTCTTCTCTCTCTCATCTCTCTCTCTCTTCCACCCTCTTTCTCCCTCTCTCTTTCTCTCTTCCCCTCTCTCTCTCTCTCTCACCCTCTCTCTCTCCCTTTCTCTCTCTCTCCCACCCTCTCTCTTCTCTCCCCCCTCCTCTCTCCTCTCCCTCCCTCTCTCCCTCTCCCACTCTTTCTCTCTCTATCTCTCCTTCTCCCTCTCCCTCTCTCTCTCCACTATCCTCGATATAAAAGAATAAAATGAATAAATAAAGAAATTAATCTCTCTCCCCTCCCCCCCCTCCCCCCCCCCCCCCCCCCCCCCCCCCCCTCTCTCTCTCTTTTGCCACCCCCTCTCTCCCACATATCTATCTATCTCTCCCATCTCCCCCCTCTCTCTCTCCGACCCCTTCTCTCTCCCACTCCCTCTCTCCCACCTCCTCTCTCCCAGCCTCTCTATCTCTCTCCCTCTCTCTCTCTCTCTCCCAGCCTCTCTATCTCTCTCCCTCTCTCTCTCTCCCAGCCTCTCTCTTTCCCTATCTCTCTCTCTGCCACCCCCTCTCTCCCACCGTATCTATCTCTCTCTCCCAACCACCCCTCTCTATCTCTTTCTCTCTCCCACCCTTCTCTCTCCCACCCCCTCTCTCCCACTCCCTCTCTCCCACCCTCTTTCTCCCAGCCTTCCTATCTATCTCTCCCCCCCTCTCTCTCTCCCACCCTCATCCTCTCTCTCTCTCTCTCTCTCTCTCTTCTCTCTCTCTCTCTCTCTCTTATACACACAAACACACAACATAACACATACGCCACACACACACACTCTCTCTCTCTGTCTCTCTCTCAAACACACACACAAACACACACACACACACACACACACACACGCAAAAACCCCTTAATCCAGATAGTCAATACCCCCCCACCCCCCCCACCCTTCCTTACTCCCACCCCAACCACCACCACTATAACCACAACCACAACCACCACAACCATCCCCATCCCCCCAACCCACCAACCCCCAACCCTCTTTTTTTTCTTTTTTTCTTTTTTTTCCTTTTTTACAGCAGACGACACAATAGGGTGTAAGGGGACACCACTCTAGCACTCTTGTGGCCCCTGACGGAGCAGTCGTGGGCAGGTAGCGAGGGGGCATAACTCGTCAGGCAAGGGCCATAACCGCCGTGATAGCGATGGGCGAATGGTTTCCACACCTGGCTACAGTTTCCAATAGAGAGCAGATCGAATGGCGAGGGTTGAGGTGCTAGTGTGGTGGTGGTGGTGGTGGTAGGGGGGATGGAGGTTGTGGTGTGGGGGTGGTCGGGTGGGGTTGTGTTTGTGTGTGAGTTGTGTGTTTGTGTGTGTGTGTGGGGGGGGGGGGGGTTGTTGTGGTGTCTGTGTGTGTGTGTTGGTGGTGTGTGTGTGGTGTGTGTGTGTGTGTTGTGGTGTGTGGGGGAGGGGGGGGCGGGGGGGGGGTTGTGTGTGTGTTGTGATGTTTGTGTGTGTGTTTGTGTGTGTGTTTGTGTGTGTGTTGTGGGGTTTGTGTGTGTGTGTTGTGGGGTGGCGTGTTTTTGGTGTGTTTTTGTGTGTGTTTGTTGTTGTGTGGTTTGTGTGTGTGTTTGTGTGTGCGTGGTGTGTGTGTGTGTGTGTGTGTTGTGGTGTTGTGGGGTATCGGAGGTGGGGGGGAGCAATTAAATTTTGTAAGTCACCGGGACAAAAAGAGCAATTTTGACAGAGACAGACAGATCAAGAAGACAGGGCAAACAGAGAAGAAGATACACAGATAGAAGGAAGACAAACAGAGACAGACAGAAAAACACAGATAGACAGGAAGCAAACAGAGACAGAGACAGAAAAATACAAAGATAGACAGAAGACAACAGAGACAGAGACAGGCAGATACACAGATAGGGGAAAGAGACAGACAGAGACAGAGATAGACAGGCGACAGAGACGGGACAGGCAGACAAAAGAGACAGAGAAGATTTACAGCAGACAGAGACGAAAATTTCACAGATAGACAGGCAGACAAACAAGACAGAGAAGGGGATACACAGATAGACAGGGCAGACAGACAGAGACAGAGACAGACAGATACACAGAGTGACAGGCAGAAAGACAGACAGAGACAGGCACACAGACAGAGACAGAGACACACAGAGACAAAGACAGACAGATACACAGAGAGACAGGCAGAAAGACAGAGACAGGCAGACAGACAGAGACAGAGACAAAGACAGACAGATACACATAGAGACAAGCAGAAAGACAGAGACAGGCAGGCAGACAGAGACAGACAGAGACAAAGACAGACATAATATACACAGAGAGACAGGCAGAAAGGCAGAGACAGAGACAGGCAGACAGACAGAGACAGACCGAGACAAAGACAGACAGATACACAGAGAGACAGGCAGACAGACAGAGACAGAGACAGGCAGACAGACAGAAAGAGACAGAGTTAAGGATATCTTCTTCATGTGCCAGGTCTGTTGCAGACATCGGCGATCATGGCCTTCCATTCCTCTCTGTTGTCAGTTCTCCTGATGAGTTCATTGTTGGGGGATTCTTTCGTTGTTGCGTAGCTATTCAGACTGTCTGTGTATTTTGTGCGTTGTCTTCCTCTGTCTTTGGTACCACAAGTCTTTCCACACAATATTTGCTTTTCTATTCCATCAGCTCTGTTTATGTGCCCAAAAAATTGTAGTTGTCTTTTTCTGGATAAGGATATATATATATATATATATATATATATATATATATATATATATATATATATATATATGTATATATATATATATATATAGATAGATAGATAGATAGATAGATAGATAGATAGATAGATAGATAGATAGATAGATAGATAGATAGATAGATAGATAGATAGATAGATAGATAGATAGATAGATTGGGAAAAGAGAGGAGAGGAGAAAGTGATAGAGGAAGGGGTGAGAGAAAGAGAAGAGAAGAAGTAGAAGCCAGATTGAAGGTAGTGGAGAGAGACAGACAGACAGACAGAGACACAGAGACAGAGACAGAGATTTAGAGACAGGGAGAGACAGACAGACAGACAAAGAGATGGAACTTAAAACTCTGAAATGGAGAGAGAGGGGGATGGGAAACAGATAGACAGACAGAGACATAGACAGACCAAGAAAGAGAGAGAGAGAGAGAGAGAGAGAGAGAGAGAGAGAGAGAGAGAGAGAAAGAAAGAAAGAAGGAGGAAGAGAGAGGGGGTGGAGAGAGAGAGAGAGTGAGGGAGGGGTAGAGAGGAGACAGACAGACAGAGACAGAGGGAGAGAAAGATTTATTTCTTCTTTTATATCAAGAATAATGGAATAAGCACTGATGTGCTTTTTTTTAACATCCAGTCCCGTGTGTATGCGGTTTTATAAATTCTGTCATCTGTTCCCACCGGCACACAATGGCCTACTCTTACGAAAAACAGAACAGGATTTAACGTGTGCGCAAGATGTTCTGCGTGCTTTCGCACACGGGGCCTCGCTTTATAGTCTCATCCGAAGGACTTTGGGGAGAGTGGAGTCTGCACTGATGTTAACTCCAGTGGAAGATATCCCCTTGAATGGGAATCGAACCCGGGTCTTCAGATTGCGAGCGCAATTTTCTAACCACTAGGTTATCCTGTCCCCCAAAGAGGGATAGAGAGGGGGGCGGAAGAGAGAGGGGGAAATGAGAGAGTCGGGGGGGGGGGAAGGGGAGGAGATAGAAGGGGGTAAAGAGAGAGAGCAGAGAGGGAGAACCCAAACTCGAATGTTTTATTGAGGGTAAATGGATAAGCCAGGGGCTTCTTTACACCAGGCCCTCAAAAAAGGACAGACAAACAGACAGACAGAGACAGAAAAAGACAGAGACAGAGACAAAGGTAACAAACAAACAGACAGACAGAGAAAGACAGGAAGAAAGAAAGACAGACAGACAGACAGAGATGTCATCATCATTATCAAACATTTCATTATGCAAACCTCGCCCCTTTAATACTACCACCATCACCAAGTAACACTCACACACACACACACACAATTCCACCATTTTCTTTGGGGTGGGGGGAGGGGATGGGGAGGTGGGGTGGAGACATTCTTTGTTTTCCTTTTTCCTTTTTTTCCCCTTTTTTTTCTTTCGGGCATATCCACTTCAAATGACCAACAAATTTACCCTCACCCTCCCCTCTCTCCTCTCCCATCCCCAAATGTTTGTAACTGTGTTGTTGTTGTGTTTTTTTGGAGGGAGGGGGTAGATTTTTTTTTTTTTTTTTTTTTTGCTTAGGGTGAATTAGACGCCTTCTTTCTTTTACCTGCATTGCTGCATTGTGATGCAAATGGCTCCCACTAGCCACGCCACTATAAAATATGTCTCTTCATTCTGAATGGGTCTGTAAGTGACCGGTGACAGGCCAAAGCCGTACCCATCTAGACCTTCCCCCCTTTTTTTTCTCCCCCTACGGATAAATATTTATAATGTCTTTTTTAAAAAAAATTTTGGTGGGTGGTGGTTTTTGGTTTGGGGGAATTGGGGTGGTGGTGGTGGTGGTGGGTTGTTTTTGTTGGGGTTGGGGTTTGGGGGGGTAGGGGTGTTGATTTTAGGGGTTTTTTGTGTGTTGTTGTGGTGGGTTTTTTTGTTTGTTGTTTCTGTTTGTTTTGGTTTATATATATAGAATATATAATTATAGATAGATAGAGATATATATGTATAGAGATAGATAGATAGATACATCGATACATAAATACATAGTTAGATAGACAGACAGACAGACAGACAGATTGATAGATAGATAGATAGATAGGTAGATAGGTAGATAGGTAGGTAGGTAGATAGATAGATAGATAGATAGATAGATAGATAGATAGATAGATAGATAGATAGATAGATTAGATAGATAGATAGACAGACATACAGATAGATAGACAGATAGACAGACAGACAGACAGATAGATAGATAGATAGATAGATAGATAGATAGATAGATAGAAGAAGACAGACAGACAGACAGACAACAGACAGACAGACAGACAGATAGATAGATAGATAGACAGATAGATAGATAGATAGATAGATAGATAGATAGATAGATAGACAGATAGACAGATAGACAGATAGACAGATATATATAACTATATATAGATATATATTTTTCAGTCACAGCAGAACAGAACTGATTTTTTTGCGTAAAATTCGGGGGTGTTCTCCTCAGGAAATATGTCAAGCGCTTCGATTTGTTTGTTTTTTTACAAGATTCAGCGCTATATAAATTCCATATATTATTATTATTATTATTATTAAATATGTGTTGCCACAAGAACAACAACAGCGCCATCCATTTTAAAAAAACCCAAAAGTTTCCTGTTTACATTTGTATTTGTTTTCCTATGAGAGTCTGTAGGGTTTTTTTTCTTTAGATTGGAACAACTCTCTATAGTTGTTGTGGGTTCTTTTACGTGCACTATATATCATGTTGTGCACGATACCGCGATCTGAGTATGTGGGTTGGGGTTTTTCTACAGAATGAGACAAGTCTCTAGCTGTCGTGGGTTCTTTAACGTGCGCTACACTGCACTACACTACAATATGCTGCACTGCACCAACTGCACTGCACTACACTGCATTATATACACTTCACTACAATACACTAAACTTCACTGTACTACACTACTCTACACTAGACTACACGACACCACACTACACTACCCTACTATACACTGCACTGCACTACACTTGCATTACATAACACCACACACACACACTAATCTACACCTCACTGCACTGAACTACAGTGCACTTCACTACACTACACTACGCAATTACACTACACTACACTATGCAAGCTACACTCATACACTACACCAACTCACTGTACTACACTACACTAATGACACCACACTACACTACTCTGTACTGCATTGCACTGCACGACACTACACTACCCTACACCACATCACACCACATCACACCACACCACACTACACTCTACTCCATTCCACTCCATTTCACTCCATTTTCAATGATGACGAACAGAACAGAATTTTTTTTTTTTACCCCGGGGAGGGGGGGGGTTACTTTTTGAGAGGGGGATGTATTTGTGTCACCGCACCGGCTTGTTACTGTTGCAGTAATGCCTGTAATATATCTCCGGCGGTCACTCTGACCTGAGGGGCTTTCAAGGCATGCACCGGATGCCACTTACCTCTTTGTCCTGCGACCATTTTCTGTTTTAGTTGTTCCTTTTATTTCTTTCTTTGTTTCTTTCTTTGTTTTGTGTCTCTGTTTTCGGGTATTTTATGATTATTTGTTTTAGTTTTTGGTTTTTTTTTTTGGTTTGTTTTGTTTTATTTTTCTCTCATTCCTGTATTCAGTCGATCTGTCAACACCCCCATCCCCCACCCCCACCCCGAGCATTCTACTTGTTTCTGTTACTATATTTTTTGGATTGAAAAATGAAGTTATGATTTATTTATTTATTTATTCATCTTTGAAAAAAATATTTTATTTCGAGAATAATGGAAGAAGTACTCGTGTGCTTTGTGAGGTGTTTTTTTTTTACATCCAGTCCCCGTGTGTGTATACATTTGTGAGGTGTTTTTTTACATCCAGTCCCTGTGTGTAAGCAGTTTTGTCAA
>CM054167.1:28161760-28181760 GCA_028751875.1 Rapana venosa | reverse complement strand
AAAAATACCCCCAACAACTAACACCACACAAATGAAATGATTTTATCCTCTGGAAGCAAGCAACTAACACAATACGAATGGAATGATTTCATACTTTGATGGTAACTTAAAGTGAGAGAAAGGACTTACTCTGATACCTACTCACTCCAGAGCAAAGTAAAGAACTTGATAATTTGATACCAACCAATTCTATACTAAGAACAATTATACATTGATACCAACTAAGTTCAATCTGAAGAAAAAGAAAAAAAAACTTTGATTGCAGCCAAATCAATTGCAGGGAAAAGCTTAATACTTGTAAATCATTAGATCAATTATGAAGGGATAAAAATACCTTTACATTTTTTTAGATCGACTATGAAGGGATAAAAATACCTTACTTTTTGACACCAACTAGCTCAACATGAGGGAAAGTACTATATACTTTCGTGGTAACAAATTCAAGACCTAGAAAGAAACTTTGATACCTTCCAACTCTGTATAACAGGAGAGAAACTCTATTCCTCGATACCAATGACATCAATTTTAGGTTTAGATCTCTACACCTTGATTCTAACTAATTCATTAAAAGGAAAGAAGTTTTCATATAGGTACTAATGTATATCATTAGGACGGAAAGAACTTTATACTTTCATACCATCTTAATACAAAGGAAATAATTTTATACTTTGATACCAAAGATTTCAATAAGAAGAAGACAAAAAATCTAGGTACCTTGGCACCAGCTAATTCAATAGGAAAAGACCTTTGATACCACCTAACATGAATAAAAGAACTTTATTCTTTATTACAGCTAACTCAGTATGAAGGAAAGTACCCAAAAGAACAGACTTTGGCCTAATTAAGTAAATACATAGGCAGGAACTTTATTCTTTGATACTAGAAAATGAATGTAAAGAAAAGAGGTTTATAGATTGACAACTGATAGCAAGCATAAAAGATTTCTACTTTGAAATGAAGCAGCTCAATAGGAAGGAATGACTATTATTTGACACCAACTAACTTGATATTATGAAGGAAAATTTTATAGAATGACAACTCAGTAAGAAGGAAAGTGCTTTATACTTTGAGCAACTTATTCAGCAGGAATGAAAGAAGTTCATACTTGACACCAACAAATTCAACAGGAAAAAGCTATACACTTTGACACCAACCATTTCAGTGGGAAAAGGCTATATACTTTGACACTAGCTAATTTAACATGAAAGAGCTTTATACTTTAACAACTAATTCAGCAGAAAAGAAAGAACTTTATGCTTGACACAATTAATTCAGCAGAAAAGAGCTTTATACTTTGACACCAACTAATTCAACTGGAAAAAATGTATACTTTGATACCAACTAATTCAATTGGAAAGAAATATTTATACTTTTTATACCAACTAATTCAAATGGAAGGAACAGATTTATAATTTTGACACCAACTACCTCATTATAAAAAGAAACTTAATACCTTTATAATGAAATGTTTCATTTTAGCAAAATCTACTGTATCACATTACACAAACAAATTATATCAGTACATTATCTCCCCTAAAACGAGCACTTTTTCCCTCAGTGCTGCAACTATCAAGCATTAACTTATGACTGGCTTATTTCTTCTGCATGTCATTTCTGTTTAGCACATGCTTCCACTATCGTGGGTTATCTTCAAAATAAAATGTTTTCAAACTGTCAGAAAGCCCAAACCACTTTTTTCCTGTATTGTTGTTCCCTCATATAGCCGTTTCCCCATGCTGCAGAACTGAGTTAAGAATTAGCAGTTAGAACCGAGTTGAAAGAGGATTTGCAGCATGGGACAAGAACAAAGGTTAGAGTTAAAGTGTTAACAACAGAAGGGAACAGCACTACAGGGAAAGTGTAGTATCTGGAAAAAGCAATGCTATTTCTTGAAACCTCTATCTATCTTGTTCACTTTTTTCCTCAAGTAGGTCGCAGTGAAATCAAGGGAAATAATTTGTTAAATATGGGCTGGTTTATCAATGCCATAGCTAAGATTTGCAACCCCACACAAGTCTAATCCTATGAAGAAAGAAACCATTTTACTTTAAAACCAACTCATTAACACAAAGGAAAAAGCTTCATAGTTTGATACCAACTAAATGAAAAAAAATAAAAACCTTTAATGTTTGATACCAAATAAGTATGAAACCAAAACTTTATACTTCGAAACAACTTACTCAACTTGCAGAAAGAACTTAAAACTTTTAATATCGACAAAAAATGACGGAAAGAAGCTTATACAAACTAACTCAATATGAAGGAAAGAATGTTATACTTCAGTACCAACAAACTCACAAAAAGAAAAGGACTTTCCACGCTGATACTTACGAACTTAATGCAAAGTTCATATTTCTATACCTTGAAACCAACCAACGCAATATGAAGGGAAGATTTCTATACTTCAATACTGTCTTAATCAAAAACTCATGAGGGAAAGAAAATTTATATTACACATTATGGCGGAAGAAACTTAATACCATGACAACTAATTTGAAAAGAATGAATGACTTTCATGATATACCAAGGAACTCAATACAAACAATTATTGTATACTGTGATTTAAACTAAGCAAAATACGAAAAGCAGAACTCTATACTTTTAATACCAACTAACTCACACGCAAACATCTGGACTAGCCAAGACTATCCTACAGGACACTGTACAATGAGGGAGAGGAAGAGGCAGACAGAAAAAACGATGGGAAGACAACATCAGAGAGTGGACTGACCTTGAGTGTATATGAGTTGCTACAGAAAGCAAAGTACCTCGATTAAAGGATGATTAAAGTGTTTTTGACTTGACTTGACTTGGGTTTTTATAATTTGATACCAGAAAATTTTTACAGACGTAAAAACCTAACAAACTTTATTTTCAAGGAAAGATATTCCTACATATAGATAGAAAGAAAAGAATTTGCTTTGCGGTACAAGCTAACTCCGCTGGAAGAAGAACTTTATACACTGGTAAAAAAAATTACATTTTAATACCAAATGAATTGAAAGGAAAGATTCATAGTTTGATGCGAGCTCAGTATGAAGAGGAAAAAGTTATACATTTTGATACCTACCAGCTTAATATCTAGGAAAGAACATTATACCTTGACACCAACTTTTTGATATGAAGATATACACTTTATACTTTGATACTAAACCAATAGAAAGGAAAGAACTTTATACCTTGATACCAACTTTTTGAGATGAAGATATACACTTTATACTTTGATACTAAACCAATAGAAAGGAAAGAACTTTATATCTCGATACCAACTTTTTGAGATGAAGATATGCACTTTATACTTTGATACTAAATCAATAAGAAAGAAAAAAACCTTCATATCTTGATATGAACTAACTCAGTATGAAGACAAGACCTTTTACACTTTCATTCCAATAATAAATGAAGGGCAGAACCTTGTACCTAGATACCAACTCAGTATTAAGAAATAAGCTATGAATTGTCCATCAGCTATCTTCGTATCAAGGAAAAGGGATTTAACCCGATTCCGACCAGCTAAAAATTAAGGAAATTTGATTCTTTGATACCAGCTAGGTTTGAGATGGAAAACTTTCTACACTGACATCAGTTTATATTATTTTGACGTTACCTTAATATGACAGAAATACTCTTGCCTCAGATAAATCAGCATGAAGGGAAATGTCATACTTTGATACCAAATGAATAGCTTAATGAGTTAACCCGTTTGAAAAAACTTAATAAACTTGCAATAACTTGTTCTAATTCTTTTTTTTCTTTTGCTAGCCTTTAGAACTCAGCAAATGTGATAAAATGGTGGGAAGAAAAAGTCAACTGGCAGGGCTGGGATATTTGAGGGTTGTAATGTTCCTTGAGAGAATCATGGCTGATGCACTGGAACATCATGAAGGATCAGTCAGCATTGGTGGCAGAACGATCACAAACCTCCGCTTCGCAGATGACATTGATGGAATAGCAGGATCAGAAAAAGAGCTTGCCAGCCTAACAGAACACTTGGATAAGGCCTCCAAAACATACGGCATGGAAATCAGTGCAGAGAAGACCAAACTGATGACTAATAACACCAACGGCATTAGCACTGATATCAGGGTTAATGACCAGAAGCTGGAAACAGTTCAAGCTTCAAGTACCTGGGAGCCATTGTATCCGACCAGGGATCCAAGCCAGAAGTAGTATGCAGACTGCACAGACAATAACAGCTTTGTCAAAACTAAACACCATCTGGAGAGATAAGCATATCTCACTTATCTCCAAGATCAGACTAATGCGCTCCCTTGTCAAAATCCATATTTCTGTATGCCTGTGAATCATGGACCCTGACTGCAGATTTGGAGAGAAGAGTACAGGCAGTGGAGATGAGATGCTTTCGGAGACTCCTTGGCATCTCCTGCAAAGACCACATAAGCAACGAAAGCGTGCATAACAGAATCCAGCAAACCATTGGACCCTATGAGAACCTTCTAACGATCGTGAAAAAGCGTAAACTTAAGTGGTATGGGCATGTCACAAGATCCCAAGGAATTACAAAGACAGTTTTGCAAGGCACTGTCCAAGGAGGAAGAAGAAGAGGCAGACCAAGGAAGAGCTGGGAGGATAACATCAGTGAATGGACAGGCCTAGAACTCAACAAAACCCTGAGAAAGGCAGAGCAGAGAGAAGAATGGAGGGAACTGGTTGCTGAGTCTTTGAGGGTGCCCCCACGGTCGTCAGACTACGGGACAGATAGATAGATAGATAGAATGTTTCTCCATTTCCTTGTAACATAAATCTCTCTCTCTCTCTCTCTCTCTCTCTCTCCCTCTCTCTCTCTCTCTCTCTCTCTCACTCACTCACACACACACACACACCACACACACACACACACACACACACACACACACACACTGAAGGTCCTTTGCATGTTGATGTTGAAGAGATCATTTTTATGAGTTTTTGAGGATCTGAAGATCCTGTCTCTGGTGATGTTCTGAGGATCCTTGTCTCTGGTAATGTTTGTGGAGATCCTTGTCTCTGGTGATGTTCTGAGGATCCTTGTCTCTGGTGATGTTTGTGAAGATCCTTGTCTCTGGCGATGTTTGTGAAGATCCTTGTCTCCAGTATTGTTTGTGAATGTCCTTGTCTCTGGCGATGTTTGTGAAGATCCTTGTCTCCAGTATTGTTTGTGAAGATTCTGTCTCTGGCGATGTTTGTGAAGATTCTTGTCTCTGGTGTTGTTTGTGAAGATCCTTGTCTCTGGCGATTGTTTGTGAAGATCCTTGTCTCCGGTATTGTTTGTGAAGATTCTGTCTCTGGCGATGTTTGTGAAGATCCTGTCTCTGGTCATGTTTGTGAAGATCCTGTCTCTGGTGATGTTTGTGAAGATCCTGTCTCTGGTGATGTGAAGATCCTTGTCTCTGTTGATGTTATGAAGGTCCTCGTCTCTGGTGATGTTTGTAAAGATCCTTGTCTCTGGTGATGTTTGTGAAGATCCTGTCTCTATGGTGATGTTATGAAGATCCTTGTCTCTGGTGATGTTTCGAAGATCCTGTCTCTATGGTGATGTTTGTGAAGATCCTGTCTCTGGTAATGTTCTGAAGATCCTTGTCTCCGGTGATGTTATGAAGATCCTTGTCTCTATGGTGATGTTTGTGAAGATCCTTGTCTCTGGTGATGTTCTGAAGATCGTTGTCTCTATGGTGATGTTTGTGAAGATCTTGTCTCTATGGTGATGTTATGAAAATCCTTGTCTCTGGTGATGTTCTGAAGATCCTGTCTCTATGGTGATGTTATGAAGATCCTTGTCTCTTGGTGATGTTTGTGAAGATCCTTGTCTCTGGTGATGTTTGTGAAGATCCTGTCTCTGGTCATGTTCTGAAGATCCTGTCTCTATGGTGATGTTTGTGAAAATCCTTGTCTCTGGTGATGTTTGTGAAGATCCTGTCTCACATGATGTTTGTGAAGATCCTGTCTCTGGTGATGTTTGTAAAGATCCTGTCTCTGGTGATGTTTGTGAAGATTCTGTCTCTGGTGATGTTTGTGAAGATTCTGTCTCTTGTGATGTTTGTTAAGATCTTGTCTCTATGGTGATGTTATGAAGATCCTTGTCTCTGGCAATGTTTGTGAAGATCCTGTCTCTCATTATGTTTGTGAAGATCCTGTCTCTCATGATGTTTGTGAAGATCCTGTCTTTGGTGATGTTCTGAAGATCCTGTCTCTAGTGATGTTAAGATCCTGTCTCTGGTGATTTGAAGATCCTGTCTCTGGTGATGTGAAGATCCCGTCTCTCATGATGTTCTGAAGATTCTGTCTCTGGTGATGTTCTGAAGATCGAGCTTCCATTTGCTTGTCCTTTGTCCTCAGGCATTGAAGTACCTAGGACTGGAACAACCTGGATGACACAATGACTAGTCTGTACACACACAAAGAGAAATTATATCTGCAATTAATTTAGCACTTATAGAAAGTGTGTGTGTGTGTGTGTGTGTGTGCACGTGCACACATACACACAGACACAGAGAGACACACAAGCACAGAAACACACACACACAGATAGACACAGAGACACACACGCATAGAGATACAGAGACATACACAGACACACAGACACACACACATACACATGGGGTTGTGGGGGTACCTTTTTTCTTAGCTTCAGCATGCTTGTCCTTTGTCCTCAGGCATTGAAGTACCTAGGACTGGAACAGCCTGGATGACAGAGTGACTGGTCTGCACACACACAAAGAAATGATATCTCCAATTAATTAAGCACTTATCCAATCAAAAATACAGGCAACTATTTCAATAGACATGCATATACATGTGTGTGTGTGTGTGTGTGAGCACACACACACACACACACACACACACACACACACACACACACAGGGAGAGAGAAACAGACTAAAAGGCACAGAGAGACACAAAGGCATAGAAACACACACACACACACACACACACACACACACACACAACACACACACACACACAATACACACATACATATACACACACACGAATGCATGCGCGTGGCTCATCCATCATTTGGGCCAAAACCTTTTCCCCCATCCATTAGACCATGAGTGGTGGTCGGGTTGCTTAGGGGTTATTTTTGATGAGATGATAAACCAATGTTGAGTGTTACAAGTTATTTAGTGCAGGTAAAAGAGCCCACGCAACAAGAGAGTTGTCCCTGGCAACATTTTGTAGCAAAAAGCCATTATGATAGAGGAAATTCAAGGCTTTATACAGTGATACCACACACACAGAAAGAAGAACACAAAAAGAAAGCACACCTGTACTTACCTCAGTGAGGTCTTGACCCGTGTACCACCCCACCCACACAATGTCGGAGAGACAAAATGCCAAAGAACCAAGATGACCCACATGACGACTTTTGACCATCTATGCTAAGACTTTTTAAAGGAATCCGGCAAGAAGGAAGACAAGAGCCAGAAGATCCAGCATAATAACTATGCTTGGACCTAAAAAGTGTCTGGGGGTGTAAATGTGTCCCTTCCCCTTAAGGACCACTGTACTGTGTGTTAAGGTTTATCAGCTGTGCCATTTTAAGGACAACAACATCAATGTCCTGCGCCAAGACTAGCTCCCTACCCGATCACTGCCGAAAAGTTTTAACGGCTCCTTCAAGGGGCTGATCTGTCAGGATTTTGCCCTCCAAGGGCTTGTCTCTTAGGATTTTGCCCTTTAAGGGCTTGTATCTAAAGATTTTGCCCTTCAAGGGCTTATATCTTAGGATTTTTCCCTTCAAGGGCTTGTATCTTAGAATTTTGCCCTTAAGGTTTGCTTCCTTCAGGGTTGTATCTATAAGGATTTTGTCCTTATAGGGTTGATGATCAGGATTTTGCTCTTCAGGGGCTGGTCTGTTAAGATTGCTGCCACTTCTATGTGGCTTGAATTATTAATGTTCCCTTCAGGGTCTGGTCTTTTAGGATGTTGCCCTTCAGGGTCAGGTTTATTTATTAGTTGGCCTTGAGGGGCTTGTAATTTAGGATTTTGCCCTCATGGGGTTGGTCAATCAGGATTTTGCCCTTCAAGGGCTTTTTTTCAGGATGTTGCCCTTCAGGGTCTGGTCTGTAAGGCATTTGCCCTTATAGGGTTGATCAATCAGGATTTTGCTCTTCAGAGGCTTGTAACTAAGGTTTTTACCCTTCAGGGGCTGGTCTGTAAGGATTTTTCTCTTATGGGGCTTTCTTAGGATGATGCCCTTCAGGGGCTTGTATCTTAAGATTTTGCCCTTCAGAAGCTTCTCTATTAGGGTTTTGCCCTTGTGGGGCTTGTCTGCTATGGTTTTGCCCTCATGGGGTTGGGCAATCAGGATTTTGCCCTTCAAGGGTTTGTATTTTAGGATTTTGCCCTTCAGGGGCTTGCTTTGTAAGACTCTGCCCTTCAGGGGCTGCTCTGTACGGACTTTGCCCTTATGGGGTTGATCTATCAGGATTTTGCCCTTATGGGGTTGATCTATCAGGATTTTGCCCTTATAGGGTTGATCAATCAGGATTTTGCCCTTCAGGGGTCTGGTCTGTGAGGAATTTGTCCTTGTGGGTTTGGTCTGTTAGGATTTTGCCTTCAGGGGCTTGTACCTTGGGATTTTGCTCTTCAGAAGCTTCTTTATTAGGATTTTGACGCTCAGGGGCTGGTTGGTTATGACTTTACCCTCAAGGAGCTGGTCAATAAGGATTTTGCCCTTCAAGGGTTTGTATTTTAGGATTTTGCCCTTCAGGGGCTTGTCTCTTAGGATGTTGCCCTTCAAGGGCTTGTATCTAAGGGTTTTGCCCTTTAGGGGCTTGTATTTTAGGATTTCGCCTTTCTGGGGCTGGTCTATTAAGATGTTCCCCTTCGGGGGCTTGTATTTTAATGTATAGCCCTTATGGGCCTTGTCTTTTAACATGTTTCCCTTCAGGGGCTTCTTTTTTATGGTATTGCCCCTCAGGGGCTGGTTTGTCATGATTTTGCCCTTATTGTATTGAGCAATCAGGATTCTGCCCTTCAAGGTCTTGTCTTCCTTTCAGGGTCTGATCTATAAGGAGTTTGCCCTTATAGGGTTGATGAATCAGGATTTTACTCTTCAGGGGCTGGTCTGTTAGGATTTTGTCCTCCAGCTGGTCTTTTAAGATGTTGTTATTCAGAAACTTCTCTATTAGGATTTTTTCTCTTCAGGGGCTTGCATTTAAGGATTTTGCCCTTCAGGGCTGTATCTTAGGATTTTGCACTTCATGGCTTGTCTTTTAGGATTTTGCCCTTCAGGGCTTGTCTTTTAGGATTTTGCCCTTCAGGGGCTTGTCTCTAAGGGTTTTGCACTTCAAGGGCTTGTCTCTTAGGATGTTGCCCTTTGAGGGCTTGTATCTAAAGGTTTTGCCCTTTAGGGGCTTGTATTTTAGGATTTCACCTTTCAGGGCTGGTCTATTAAGATGTTGCCTTTCAGGGGCTTGTATTTTAATGTATAGCCCTTATAGGCCTTGTCTTTTAACATGTTTCCCTTTAGGGGCTTCTTTTTTATGGTCTTGCCATTCAAGGACTGGTCTGTAAGGAGTTTGCCCTTATAGGGTTGAGCAATCAGGATTCTGCCCTTCAAGGGCTTGTCTTGTAAGATTTTTCCTTTCAGGGTCTGATCTATAAGGAGTTTGTCCTTATAAGGTTGATGAATCAGGATTTTGCTTTTCAGGGGCTGGTCTTTTAAGATGTTGTCATTCAGAAACTTCTCTATTAGGATTTTTCTCTTCAGGGGCTTGTCTTTTAGGATTTTGCACTTCAAGGGCTTGTCTCTTAGGATGTTGCCCTTCAAGGGCTTGTATCTAAGGGTTTTGCCCCTTAGGGGCTTGTATTTTAGGATTTCACCTTTCAGGGGCTGGTCTATTAAGATGTTCCCCTTTGGGGGCTTGTATTTTAATGTATAGCCCTTATGGGCCTGGTCTTTTAACATGTTGCCCTTTAGGGGCTTATCTTTTATGGTCTTGCCATTCAAGGACTGATCTGTAAGGAGTTTGCCCTTATAGTGTTGAGCAATCAGGATTCTGCCCTTCAAGGTCTTGTCTTCCTTTCATGATCTGATCTATAAGGAGTTTGCCCTTATAGGGTTGATGAATCAGGATTTTGCTCTTCGGGGGCTTGTCTTGTAAGATTTTTCCTTTCAGGGTCTGATCTGTAAGGTGTTTGCCCTTATAAGGTTGAACAATCAGGTTTTTGCCCTTCAGGGGCTGGTTCTTAAGGAGTTTGCCCTTATGGGTTTGGTCTGTTATGATTTTTCCCTTTATGGGCTTGTATCTTGGGATTTTGCCCTTCAGGGGCTTCTCTATTAGGATTTTGCCCTTGTGGGGCTTGTCTGTTATGGTTTTGTCCTCATGGGGCTGGTCAGTCAGGGTTTTGCCCTTCAAGGGTTTGTATTTTAGGATTTTGCCCTTCAGGGGCTTGCTTTGTAAGACTTTGCCCTTCAGAGGCTGGTCTGTAAGGATTTTTCTCTTATGGGGCTTTCTTAGGATGCTGCCCTTCAGGGGCTTGTATCTTAAGATTTTGCCCTTCAGAAGCTTCTCTATTGGGATTTTGCCCTTGTGGGGCTTGTCTGTTATGGTTTTGCCCTCATGGGGTTGGGCAATCAGGATTTTGCCCTTCAAGGGTTTGTATTTTAGGGTGTTGCCCTTCAAGGGCTTGTATTTTGATATATAGCCCTTAGGGGCCTGGTCTTTTAGCATGTTGCCCTTTAGGGGCTTGTATCTTGGGATTTTGCCCTTGTAGGGCTTGTCTGTTATGGTTTTGCCCTCATGGGGTTAGTCAATCAGGGTTTTGCCCTTCAAAGGTTTGTATTTTAGGATTTTGCCCTTCAGGGGCTTGCTTTGTAAGACTTTGCCCTTCAGGGGCTGCTCTGTACGGACTTTGCCCTTATGGGGTTGATATATCAGGATTTTGCCCTTATGGGGTTGATCTATCAGGATTTTGCCCTTATGGGGTTGATCTATCAGGATTTTGCCCTTCAGGGGCTTGTCTTCTCAGAGTTTTACCTTCAGGGGTTGGTCTATTAAGATTTTGCCCTTTAGGGGCTGGTCTTTCAGGATGTCTCCCTTTAGGGGCTTGTCTTGTAGTATCTTACCTTCAGGGGCTGGTCTGTGAGGAGTTTTCCCTTATGGGGCTGGTCTGATAGGACTTTCTATAACCATCATGCTGTCAGATCACCTACCTATAAACCTTAACCAGTACTTGATACACTTAAACAAACTTTCTGATGTAGAAATGTGTGTGTGAGAGAGAGAGAGAGAGAGAGAGAGAGAGAGAGAGAGTGTCAAAGTCAAAGTCAAAGTCAAAGTCAAACTTTTTTTCAGATGGTACATTGAATAAGCAGTGCATATACTTTTTTTTTTCATCAAGCCATTTATCTAAAGAAAAAAAAGAGAAAAAAAGATAATATATATGCAGACATAGAATAAAAAAAACCTAATCAATGATAAACCATACAAATCAAACAAGAAAAGACAATAACATTATGCATACATGGAATTAAAAGTGTGTGTGTGTGTGTGTGTGTGCGCGCACACGCATGCAGGCAGGTACGAGTTTACCACGCTCACCCTCCCACACCCCCTCCCTGTATCAATACATTCCTACACATTAATTTTATGCATGACTTGGGAAGAATCGGTCATCTCGACATCTATTTTGTGTTTTACTAACCTAAGCAAATGCTTCTAAACAAACAAAGAAGGTTGGAAGAGGGAGGAGGAGGATGGAGGAGGAGGGGGGAGGAGGAAGGAGGAAGGAATAACAGAAAACAAAACCACACAAAGAAAAGCCAAACGTCCCTGAACATCAGACCCCAGCAAAGCAACCACCGGATTCCCAAACAAAGCAACAACTCCGGATCCCCCTCAGAGATCTTTCCTATCTCCCACGATTGCGCATGTCCGGAAATGAAGGGAAGAGCTCACGTGAGTGGCAACTTCCGGCCACGCGGTTCCGCTTTCCAGCGGTTTTTCAAGGTCTGAGGAACAAGGCATCGGATTTGACGCTCTGTCGGGTGCCTTGTCAGCTCCCGGGTGGAAAGCACTAGGCTGTATAGTTTCAAGCAAGTCGAACTCGGAACTGAACGCGACATATCTAAAAGGGCCACCAACCGGTTTGGAAACCCACAGGGAGGAGGTGGCTGCTTTTGGCGGCTTGTTTGCAAAATTCACATTTCAAAAATGGGTTCCGCGTCATTTACAATAATACCCTTCCTGGGGGGGTTTATTCAATACTCTTTCTGTATGTGTGAGTGGAACTAACTGTGATGGGGTTCCCCTGGGGTTGTTGGGGGGGGGGGGGGAGAGAGAGAGAGAGGGGATGTCTGGAATGGGAGAAGAGAGAGAGGGGGAGGGGAGGGGGAGAGAGAGAGATTTTATTTTTTTATCGAATTATTTTGTTCTTTTATATCCAGGATAATGGAATAAGCACTCATACGCTTTTTTATGTCGAGTCCTTGTGTGTATGCAGTTTTGTTAATTTTGTCATCTGTTCCCATCGGCACATGATGGCTTACTCTTTCGAAAAGCGGAACAGGATTTAAGGTGTTCGCAAGAGAGAGACAGAGAGAGAGAGAGAGAGAGAGAGAGAGAGAGAGAGTTAGGTATTAAATGGCCTGTAACTTCTTATTGGGGCATGGTGGCTGTCATGACACAGTGAAAACAGTAAAGAGTAAGATTCGGGTAACAAAACCCCATGTTAATAAATCGTATATATGTACTACAAATATTACACAACCTAATAATGTAGTCAAGTCTATAAAAAAAATGCCACCTGCAGTTAATGAATACATTTTGGGGTCAATTTCAAGCCGTCTTTTTGCCAGAAGACAAATGATTACAGAAGGTCATCACCTATTTGCATCCAATACAGATACTTTGGGGGGGGGGGGATAATTTCTACCATTTGAGAAATCTTTAAACTGTCCATCATAAGATAAAACTGGTCCCTGATGAGAGGATTTTTAGGTACACTTCCATTAATTTTTACTGGTGTTGTTTCAGTGGCAAAGACAGATTGTTGATAATGAATTTATATCATTAGAGCCCAACTCACTCTCTCTCTCACTCACTCTCTCTCTCTCTCTCTCTCTCTCTCTCTCTCTTCTTCTTTGTGTAGATCTTTTTCCGTAAGCTGTGTAAGTGTATTGCTATGGGCTTTATTTTATTTTATTATCATATATATCCTTAAGGGCGGGACTGGATGTAAAAAAGCACATGGGTGCTTATTCATTATCCTCGAAATAAAAGAATTTGTCATTGTCATTGTCTCTCTCTCTCTCTCTCTCTCTCTCTCTCTCTCTCTCTCTCTCTCTCTCTCTCTCAGCTCTGATTATTAAGAATAGTCCCTTCTCAGGGCAAAGGCAAGATGGAAAAAAATACCAATGCTTATCTGTAGCCCTTGGGAACAAAGATTATCAATCAATCAATCAATTAATCTCTCTCTCTCTCGTGAGAGAGAGAGAGAGAGAGAGTGTGTGTGTGTGTGTGTGTGTGTGCTCTTTTCAAATTCCCCTCCAATGGCTTAATTGCATTTTGACACAAACTACTACCTTCGTTTGCAATAATATTAGGAGTCCTTGACACAGTCAAACTTTGTCTCACATCTTGAAAGGCTTAGGCCTACTAGATTTCGCGATCCATTCAAAGCAACATCATTTATTGGAGGGAGCTCAATTTTGATTTTATTTGTGGTTGTTGTTGTTGCTGTTGCTGCTGTTGCTTTTTTGTTTTTGTTTGAGGGGTTTTTGGTTGTTTTTATTTTGTCATTGGAAGTTGGCTGATTTGCGGTGAATACCTAAATTTATGGAGATGATTTTAAGAGGCCGGTTTTATCGAGACTTTAATATCAGTCCTTATAACAGTTTTGAAATCCTTCGCACTTGTTTCAAAGCCTTTTTGACTTCAAGTTAATGGTGGATTCCAGTATGTGTGTGTATGTATGTGTGTATGTGTGTGTGTGTGTGTGTGTGCGTGCGTGTATTTGTGTGTGTGTGTGTGTGTGTGTAAGATTGTGGTGTTTAGGTTATACTTTTTCCCTGTCTTTCCATTTTTCTTTATTTCTCTCTCTTTCTCTTTTCTGATCTGTTCTGTTCTTTTTTGGACTGTTTATTTGTCTTGAGTTGCTTTTTTTTTTTGCTTTTTGTATGGTCACTTAGTTTGTGGATTTTTCGTGAGGATTCATTTATTGTTAATTTCATGGGGCTACGTTAGTTTATTTTCAATAGGCCACATTGGGCAATCACATTAAATTGGTCAAAGCGTCAAAGCGTCTCTCTCTCTCTCTCTCTCTCTCTCTCTCTCTCTCTCTCTCTCTCTCTCTCTCTCTCTCTCAGGACGGGATAGCCTGGTGGTTAGAGTGATATATTCATGATCTGCTGACCCGGGTTCGATTCTCGTTCAAGAGGATTTTTCCTCTGGAGTTAACAACATCTGTGCCGACTCCACTTTCGTGTGCGAACGCACGCAGAACATCTTGCGCACACGTTAAAACCCGTTCCGTTTTTCAAAAGAGTAGGCCATTGTGTGCCGGTGGTAACGGATGACAAAATTTAAAAACTGTATACACACGGGGACTGAATAAAAAAAGCACATGAGTTCTTATTCCATTATCCTCGAAATAAAAGAAAAAATCAATCAATCAATCAATCTCTTTCTCTCTCTCTTTCTCTCTCTCTTTCTCCCCCCCCCCCCTCTCCTCTCTCTCTCTCTCTCTCTCTCTATCTCTCTCTCCCCACCCTCAACCCCACCCACCTCACACACACAACTCTCTCTCACAAACACACTCACCACCCTTCACACCCTCACCCCCCACCCCCAAAACCCACTCCCCCCCCCCCCCCCCCCCCCCCACATACACACAAACAGGGGGACAGGATAGCCTAGTGGTCAGAACATTGCGCTCGCAATCTGACAACCAAGGTTCGATTCCTGTTCAAGGAGGATATTTTCCCCTGGAGTTAACACCAGTGCAGACTCCACTCTCCCCAAAAGTCTTTCGGATGAGACTATAAACCGAGGCTCCGTGTGCCAACGCACGCAGAACATCTTGCGCACACGTTAAATCCTGTTCCTGTCTTTCCTAAGAGTAGGCCATTGTGTCCTGGTGGGAACAGATCACAGAATTTACAAAACCCGCATACACACAGGGGGGTGGGGGGAGGGAGGGGGGCTGGATGTATAAAAAAAAAAAAGCACATCAGTGCTTCTTCTATTATCCTCCACATAAAAGAATAAACAAATAAATAGTATAAAAAAAACCAGCACTCCCACCACCACCACTACCTCTCCCCACCCCACCACCAACCCATGCCTTACCCCTCCCCCCTCTCCCTCCCACCCCCTCCCACCCCCCCCCCCCCCCCCCCCCACACACACACACCCTCTTCCCACACACACCACACCACAGGAGCACTGATCGACATGCAGCAGTCCTGTGAAGCAAGCTAGCTAGCCGCCAAGCTCAGGGCTTTTAAAGGCCCACAATCAAAACGCATGCCGCCGCCATAAACATAGGGGGCGTTGAGAGCTCATTTGCATAATGTGTCCCAGCCTCCCTAGCGCGGCCCCCACTGCTGCCCGAGATTGTGGCTTCCGTTGTAGATTTGGTTGGCCAGGGTAGTATGTTAGTCCATCGTTTTCGACGATGACCTCCAAAACAGCTACAGAGGAGGCAGCTGTTGTTTCGGAAACTGGGCAGAAATTTGATTATAGTGGAGATGCCTTGCCCACCACAGTACATCCCCACTCTCTCGGCCAAGTGGGCATAAGGACAGTCAGCGTTGGAGATGTTCTCCAAAGGCCAACTAGCCCCCCAGGGCTGCTGCAGCACATAAGGACTGTAGCGAGTCAAGCCTCCTAGTCAGAGAGTCATAGTCGATCACTAAAGACTAAGCTGTAAAGTGGAATTCCATGAGTGGGAAAGCCACTGGTCATACATACAGCCTCTCACTTTGCTGTTGTTGCCCCCAGCGTCAATGGTTTAATCAAGAACTGTGATAAACCCCAGGTGGTTGGCCAGGGTAGTATAGACCTAACACCCGGTTTTTTTAAGGATTTGTTGAGTGGTGGGAGGGGGGAGTAAGGAGGGGGAGTTGAGGAGGGGGAGGGGGGTTAGGGTATGTGTGTGTGTGTGTTTATTTTATTTTTATTCTTTTATATTATATCGAGGATAATGGAATAAGCACTTAATGTGCTTTTAAAATGTTTTTTATATCCCAGTCCTCCTGTATATATGCAGGTTTTGTCAATTTTGTCAACTGTTCCCACTGGCATACAATGGCCTACTCTTACAGAAACGCGGAACAGGATTTAAACGTGTGTGCAAGATATTCTGCGTGCATTCACACACAGGGGGTCTTCGGTTTTATAGTGTGTGTGTGTGTGCACGCGCGCGCGCGTGTGTGTGTGTGTGTGTGTGTAAATGTGTGTGTGGTGTGTAAATGTGTGTGTGTGGTAATGGGTGTGTTTAAGGTTTTGGGGTAGTGGTGTGAAGTGGGTGTGTGTGGATGTGTGGTAAAAGTGTGTGGAATGTGTGGTGTGTGTATAATGTGTGGTGCGTGTATTGTGGTGCGCGCGCGTGTGTGTAAGTGTTGGTGTATGCGCGTGCGGGGTGTGTGTAAGTGTGTGGGGTGTTGAAAGCGCACATCACAAAAACGACAGACAGACAGAAAAAATGCTGTTTAAGTTCAGATGAAAATCTCTACTATTAACTTACCCAAAATAAGCGAGGCACGTAATTAATTTTTCCGTGATATTCTCGGACAAATTACGGGCTTTTAAAATTTTGACTTTTGGGCGTGGTTAGCCCCCAACCCTTTACGAAAGAGGTTCCCAATACAGAAGATCGAAATCGTTAAAACCCCAAAAAACAAAAAAAATAAACAAAAAGAAAAAGAAGAAAGGAAAAAGAAAAAAAAGAAAAAGAAAAAAAGAAGAAGAAAAAAACAACAACAACAAAAAAACAAAAAAAAAACAGCACAAGATAAACGACAACAAAAAAAACAACAAAGCCAAAAACAACAACAACAACAAGGACTGGGGGAAAAAAACCCCTCTACAAGATTTTATTTTTAAAATTAAAATTTATAATAAAAATAAAAAAAAATTTTAATAATAATAAAAATTAATAATAATATAATGTAGGGAAATTTTTTAATAGCGCAAATTTGAAAAGCAACAAATCAAAGCGCTCGATTTTATTTCCCCACTTTAAGTCACGGCAAATTTTCCCTGAAATTTTGGGGTGCTCTCCCCCGGGGGGATGGGGGAAAAGCTCGCCACTTTGCGCGCGCCCCTTTCACCCCTTTTTTTTTTTTTTTTTTTTTTTTTTTTTTTGCTGCAGCTGTATTTGTTTTCCCTTAGGTGGCTTTTTTTAAGATTTTCCAGGGGCAACCTCCTTGTTGCCGTGGGGTTTTTTCGTGCGCTAAAAATTACGTGTAACACAGGGACCTCGGTTTAAAAGTCTCATCCGAAAGACTAGCGCCCAGACCACCACTCATGGTCTAATGGATGGGGGGAAAATTTCCGGTCCAAACGGGGTACGAACCGCCGCACACTTCAGACCCGGACTTTTCGCTTTCTAGACAGGCGCGTTACCTCTAGACCACCGATCCACCGATTTATGTACTCTTTTATTTCGAGGATAATGGAATAACCACTCATGTCCTTTTTGACATCCAGTCCCCCGTGTGTATGCATTTTGTCAATTTTTTTCATCAGTTCCCACCGGTACACAATGGCCTTCTCTCCCGAAAAGTGGAACGGATTTTTAACGTGTGCGCAAGATGTTCTGCGTGCGTTCGCACACGGGACTTCGGTTTATAGTCTCTCATCCGAAGGACTTTTTTGAGGGAGTGGAGTCGGCGCTGATGTTAACTCCGGAGGAAAAAATCCTCTTGAACGAGATTCAAACCCGGGTCAGCAGATCACGAGCGCATCACTCTAACCACTAGGCTATCCCGTCCCCCCCATAACATAATATGTTTCACTTGTTCAGCCCGAGGCCTACACTAAAATGTTGTTATGTTGTAAATTAATATTGTGTTGAGACTGCCTTCAAACCCTTTACAAGCTCTTACCATAACAACCTGCATTCTCCCCTTTAAAGGAGAAAAAAAAATCCTCTGAAGTCGGAATATGGCTGCCTATAATTATGGCAATGTACAGTCATCATCCAGTGTGTTCAAATTTCAATCTCACGTTGATTTACTAGGTGGGGATGTAGGGAGTCAGAGAGTGTACATTCTGGGTGACCCCATAGAGTGTTAAGCTGTGGAACGCACAACAACACTAACAACAACAACTTATTCAGCAAACGGCGAAACATGGACGCAAGGAGTGTTCTCTAACCATCTCTAATTTTCAGGCGGGGGAGGGTGGGGGACGCTTTCTAGAGGGCGTGTATGGCTTCATTATACTACCTTGATGCCAACGTCGGTGGCGCGTGTTTGGCGCGCATGTGCGTGCACACGCGTGCACGTGTACACAGTTCAGGTAACGGCTAAAACTACCAGCTACCATGCTAGCGCATCCGGACTTGGAGGACTTGTAAAATATTATTGATTGAATGAAGTGGGGTTGTTGTGTTGTTGTTGTTTTTCTTCCAAGAGAGCATTTTCCTTTAAAAAAGAAATGGGAAGAGGAAAATAAATGTATATGACAAAAACAGTGTTGTTCTTTGTTTTCTCTCCTCCTCCTCCCCTCCTCCTTTTCCTCCCCCCTTCTCTCTTCTCTCCTCTCCTCTCACTCCCCTCTCTCTCTCTTCTCTCATCTCCCTCTCTCTCTCCTTTCCTCTCTCTCTCTCTCTCTTTTCATCTTTTCTGTGTGTGTGTTTTGTTGTGTGTGTTTGTGTGTGGTGGTTGTGTGCGTGGCGTGTGTGTGGCGTGATGCGTGCATACGTGCGCGCGCATGGTTTTGAAATCTGTTGTTCATTTTGTTTAAGGAGAGTTGCATGCCTGTAAATGATTGAGTGAAAGCGCTTCGATTGTTTTTTTTTTACAAGATTCAGCGCTATATAAATTCCATATATTATTATCATTATTATTATTATACATTATTATTATTTTAATATTATTATTATTATTATTATGGGGGACGGAATAACCTGGGGTTACAGTGTGAATTCGTGATCTGTAAATTTCGGGTTTGATTCTCGTTAAAGAGGATTTTTTTCCTCTGGAGTTAAACATCAGTGCCGACTCCACTCTCCCCAAAACCCTTCGGTGAGACTAAAAACCGAGATCCCCCGTGTGCGAACGCACGCAGACATCTTGCCACACTTTAAAAACCCGTTCCGTTTTTCGGAAAGTAAGCCTTTTTGTGTACCGTGGGAAACGGAGATAAAAGGACAAAACTGCTACGCAGGGGGGATAGATAAAAAAAGCACATGCGTGCTTTTTCCATTATCCTCGAAATAAAAGGGAAAAAAAATAGGAAAAAATCTTCGACGAGCTATTTATAAACCACGTCCCCCGCACGCAAAACTGTTGCGCACACACTTTTTTTTTTTTTAAAAAAACCTTTTTCCACCTTTTTTCCCAAGAGAAAATCATTCCCTTTTTCGAAAAGTATTGATAAATTTTGGGGTGCCGAAGAAAAAGGGATAAAAAAAATTTTTTTTAAAAAACATCCACGGGGTCTTTGGGGTAAAAAAAAAAAAAAAAAAAACCCAAAACCCAAACAAACAAACAAAAAACAACCCCAATAATGCTTATTTTCCATTTTTCCTCGAAAAAAAAAAGGAATAACAAAAAAAAATGTCAAGCTCTCTCCCCTCCCTCTTTCTCTCTCCCTCTCTTTCTCCCCTCTCTCTTCTCTCCTTCCTTCTCCTCTTTCTCCTCTCCTCCCTCGGATGAACATAAACCAGGCTCTTTGAGCCATCGAGGCAGAAAATCTTTCCCACACATTATGACCATTCCACTTTTTCCCAAAATTAGGGTATTTTTGGGCAGAAGAAAAACGCTGCACACGGGTTTTGGATGTAAAAAAAAAAACAAAAAAAAACCCCCCCCAAAGGAG
>CM054167.1:28149260-28156760 GCA_028751875.1 Rapana venosa | reverse complement strand
CGGGTAACACGGAGGCAGCAGCAGGGTAGCAATGCCAGGAGTGGTGGTGGAGATGCAGTGACAGCCACGCGGCGTTCACCTCAGTCTCTCACCGATACCAGCAACAGGGCAACACGTGACGGCCCCCCTCCAGACCGGCAAACGGGAAGGAGGTCCCTTCTGCCCGACTCGCCAGGCAAGTCACCTGTACCATCCTCTGCTCGCAGCAAACGGCAGACTGGTGACAGCAGCGACAGGAGACTGCGTTACAGCAGTATCAAGAAGACATAGGGACAGGCTTGACCATCCAAGTCGTTTAACGTTTTTAAATTACAATGTTAAAAAACTTGCACAATAAACTGAAAGATGTTCCTTTATACACTATGTAAATAGATTTGATTTTATATGTCTCACAGAGACTTTTCTTGATTCCACATTTGATTACAGCTATATATTTTTGGATTATATCAAGTTGTGTGCTCCTGCGAAAAAACTCTCTCACCATGGCAGGGGAAATTTTGGAGGAGTGTTATTGTTAGTGCGTAGGAGTTTAGATAAATATGTAGAAGAAATTATGCTAGATTGTAATAACGCAATAGCCATAAGAATAAACAAGAGTTTATTCAACTTAGATAAAGATGTTATTTTGCTAGCTTGCTATGTTGCTCCGGAAGGAAGCCCTGTTTATGATGAAAAGATGGTTAAAAATGGTATATTATTATTAGAGGAAACACTTGTACAATACTTCGAAAAGGACACCATGTATCTTATGATTATGGGAGACTTAAATGCGAGGACAGGTCATGAACAAGCTGACCATGAAGAAATGACAAATTATATTAGAGATCTAGAATTTGATAGTATGGATGACGAAATTTGTGGGCGTTTCTCGAAGGATGGTATAATTAACAGTTTTGGTAAATCATTATTAGATTTATGTTTTATGTTTGATATGGTTATTTTGAATGGCAGCTGTGAGGGAGATAAAGAGGGTAACTATACTTTTGTATCTCCTAACGGTTGCAGCGTTATCGATTATTTTCTTGTTCCGTGTCATATGTTATCAAGTTTCGATTTGTGCATTGGAGACTGTGTTGATTCGTGGCATCTTCCAGTTGAAACAACATGGAAAGATGCCTACGATTTTACTGAAACACAGGATACAGAGCAAAGAGGTGAAGAGAAAATCATATGGTCTGACAGTAATGCTGAGACATACAAAAATGAGCTGAACACTGTTGAATTTCTCGAAAGTATACAGAAAGCTTTTAACTCATTGCCGACTGATATAAATGAAAGTGTAGAATATTTTGTAAATGCCTTATGTGGGGCAGCTGCATGCATGGTCCGAAAAGTTGGTGGAGGGAAAAGGAAATGTAATGACTGGTTTGATACTGAATGCAAACAAAAGAAGCAAGAAGTAAAGAGGTTACTAAAAAGATTTCAGCGATGTCAGACAAATCATGATAAGTTAGAGAAAAGGGAGTTATACACTACAGCGCGAAAAGAATATGTCAAATTAAGGAAAACTAAAGAACAGGAATTTGAACTGAATATATTGGATAAACTGAAAAATTCTCTTAACGACGCCAAAACATTTGGTCTATTTAATTAGGTCTGTGAATCGAAAGGCTCTTGTATATAATAACATATCTATTCAAGAATGGTATGATCACTTCTTACACGTTTTTACAGCTCGGATGATAGTGTAACACAGATGGATATATATGTAACGGAAGAAGATGATGATTTCGAACCATTGTTTAATGATCCTATCAAAGAAAATGAAGTTATTGCCGGTATCCAGCATTTAAAAACAAGAAAAAGTGCTGGTCCAGACAAAATAATAGGCGAAAAAGCTAAAAAACGCCAACTCAATTGTTATTTCCTTCATAACTCAACTCTTCAACGATGTTTTTGAAGAGGTGCTTTCCCCTTTGGAGTGGGCCAAGTCTATAATTATTCCTATTTACAAAAAAGGCGACAGCGCTAAAACAGACAATTATTCGTGGAGTAGCCCTCACTAGCATCGTCAGCAAAATATATACTTATATTTTGAATAAAAGGTTAACTAGATGGGCTGAAGAGAATGAAAAACTGCTTGAAGAACAAGCAGGTTTTCGAGCAAATTATAGTACTACTGATCATATATTCACCCTATACTCTATTGTTCAAAAATACTTGCAATCAAATAAAAAAATATTTGTTGCATTTGTCGATTTTCGTAAGGCGTTCGATTCTGTTAATCGTAATATCTTATGGACTGTTCTGCGTAAAAATGGAATAAACGGTAAATTATATATGGCACTAAGGAGTGTATATAAATCGTATTAGCATGTGTACGCGCAGGGTATGATTATTCGGAATATTTCGAATGTCCAAAAGGAGTGAAGCAGGGCTGTATATTAGTCCCCAATTATTTTCTTTTTTTGTAAACGAATTAGCCGTTGAATTAACAAAAAAGGAAAACATGGTATTCAGTTTATCTCAGGAGCAATGGAGGTATTTTTACTACTATTTGCCGATGATATGATTCTCTTGTCTGACACGGTACTAGGTTTACAAAACCCGCTAGATATATTAAAGGAAGAGGCAAGATGCCTAGATTTATCAGTCAATATGGAAAAACGAACATCATGATTTTTAGAATGGGTGGACATTTATCAGTGCGTGAAAAAATGGTTTTATGGAAATGCTGAAGTGAAAATGTCGTGAATTCTTATAAGTACCTAGGGATTTACATTTTCAACGAAGCTAAGTTTGAATGTTTGCATGGCGTGAATGTTGCAGGAAGGGGAAAAAAAGGTGTAATCGAAATCTTAAAAACGTTACGAAAGCTGAATTCAGTAGATTGTTCTTTATTTTGGAAATTGTTTGATGTTCAAATAGAACCTTTACTTACATATGCATCTGAAATATGGGGACTTACTGTTAATCCACAAATGGAAAAAAAAACATACATATGCTATCAAACGTTTTTTTAAATTTTCCCAATCCATTCGTCAAATACTGTACTATATGGAAAAAACGGGAAGATATCCTTTAAACATCAGAACGTCTGTTAAGTGTATTAAATACTGGCTAAAACTACTGAAACTTCCAGGGTCACGTTTATGTAGGCAGTCTTATGACATGATGGTTATACAAATGGAGCTGGGTAAAAAGAATTGGGTATATCAAGTTAAAAAGTTTTTATCAGAACATGGTTTTGGAGTCGTGTGGTTGTCTCAGGAAGTAGGTAGCGAGCATGGGTTTATTTCTGAATTGAAAGACAGACTCATTTGTTCATTTAAACAAATTGGCACTCGGACATGGAATGTAAAGATAAATACTGCTGGTTTTTTTTCGTTTAAGTGTGCTTTTCAAGCTGAAAAGTATCTTCGAACAGTCACTGACAAATGGCATCGACTAATTTATGCAAGATTTCGACTAAGAGCACTCGGGTTCAATGCAAACAAAAGATGGTTTCAACCTGAGACGTCCACACAGTTCCCATTTCCCTATGTGTGGTCATATTCTTGATGATGAAGTGCATTTCCTGTTTCATTGTCAATCATATGTTTCCATACGTGAAAACTGTGGTGTTCTCAATCTAGAAGCTTTCCGAAGGCAAGATATTTTTTCTATCTTATCGTCCGATGATGATATTGTGATCAAATCGGTTGCAAAGTTTATTGCTGAAGCACTGAAATTAAGACAATTACAGCTAAGTTCCAATTAGCTTAACATTTGTGGATAAACTAAAGTAACATTTATATTATGTAAACTCCAGCATTTTGTGAAACACATAAAGAAACATTTATAATTACGCTGTAGTCTCCAGCAAGAATATTTTTTGAAAATTTCACATACAATGTCAATGGATGGTCTAATATAGCATTCTAGAATGTTCTTTTCATTATTTTAGTTGTTGCTTATTGGTTCTTATTGTTCATCCTTGTTATTACTTTGTGTTCATTTTGAAACTGAGTTTACGTCACAGCTTAAAGTCGTATCCGTTCATAAGAGCTCATTTTTGGTTTTTTGGTTTTGTTACGTTAAATGCATCATGTGATTTTTCTTGTATTTATTTGTATTTACAAAGAAAGTCGTGTATAACCCCCCTTGTCAATAGGCCACTTTGGGCAATGACAAATAAATTGGTCAAAGCGTCAAAGCGTCTCTCTCTTCTCTCTCTCTCTCTCTCTCTCTCTCTCAGCACGATGTGTGTCAAAATCAAAGTGTGTGTGAGTGTGTGTGGTGTGTGTGTGTGTGTGTTTTGTGTGTGTGTGTGTGTGTGTGTGTGTGTGCACGCACGCGTTAGATGTGGGCGTGTTGGATCATGAGTGTGTGTTTGTGTGTGACACATCGTGATTACACGCACTCAACAGATTAGAATAATAATAATAACAACAACAATATTAATAGTAATAATAATAATAATAATAATAATAAACATTCCTACCACATAATAATGTTTCTCCTGCACAATATTAATTTTATCTAAATCTGGTTTCTTTTCTTGGGTATTTAACAAACCAGAACAGAAGACTAATCTAGATATCAAGAACTAGAAATAATGTCATAAAAAATTAAGTCACTAACACTCAATCAGGATAGCCTGGTGGTTAGAGTGATGCATTCGTAATCTGCTGACCCGAGCTCGAATCTCGTTCAAGAGGATTTTCCCTCTGGAGTTAACATCAGTGCCCACGCCACTCTCCCCAAAAGTCCTTCAGATGAGACTATAAAACCGAGGCCCCGTGTGAGAACGCACGTAGAACATCCTGCGCACACGTTAAAATCCGTTCCGCTTTTCTGGAGAAAAGGCCATTGCAAACAGGTGGGAATGGATGACAAATTTGACACAACTGCAAAAACACGGGGACTGGAAGTTAAAAAAAAAAGCACATGAGTGTTTATTCCATTATCCTCGAAACAAAGGAATAAAATAAAATAAATAAATTTGCCATTGCACTCATTCTAGAGTCTGTTGCATTGACTTACTATTTCGCGCGCGGCGAGGGCGGTAAGGCAATGGACTTTCAGGTAGGTTTCTTCAATAATGTGAACAGTGTCCGGAAAATTTGTTGTAAATATTATCATGCATCAAATCACAATCGTAATGAATACAATCAAGTGTCGTGGTTTTTTTTTAAATCAAAGAATCGCTGAAAGCTGTTTATGATACAAAATTATAATTTAGCTACTACAATTATCGGTGCGTTGAGTAAATTCGAAATTAGCAAAAGTTTGTAAATGTCAATAATCAAAATGTCAAAAAGTAGACTTTTGCTTTAACCCTGCGGGTTGCCTGTCAGTATAAATAGCATTCCTACATTTGGTAAGATCAATACCCTCTGTTTCAAATGTCTTCACAAATCTGCACCCTCTTATCTCTGTAACTGTCTTCACCTGTACACTTCATCCTGTTCCCTTCACTCAGCCGCAGATACTTTGTGCTTTCGAACACCCAGATTCAAACAAACCACTGTTGGCCGTCGCTCTTTCTCTGTTTCTGGTCCATCCACCTGGAATGACCTCCCTCTTTCACTTCGCCAAAAGCCTTCACTTGATACCTTCAAATCCAGCCTCAAAACACACTTATTTCCTATCTGAGACTTTCCCCTCATTATCTGTTCCTATTTTCAACAGCACCTTCACCTCCTTCATTACTACCTAAGTGTGTGTGTGTGTGTGTGTGTGTGTGTGTGTGTGTGTGTGTGTGTGTGTTCGCGCATAAATTTGAAATATCTTAATTATGTTATTTGAGGAAAGTTGCGTGCGTGTAAACGATTTGAATGCATGCGCTTCGATTTGTTTGTTTTACAAGATTCAGTGCTATATAAATTTAATTTATTATTCTTATCATTAGTATTATTATTATATCTGGGGAACTCTGTGTCAGGGATTTCCCCCTATTTATTTTTATTCTTCTCTTTGTTTCTGTTTTGTTTCCGTTTCTTCCTGTCACCTTCCGTCTTGGTTTTTTTTGTCTTTTTTGTTTAGTGGTTTTGTCGTTGTTGTTTTTTGTTGGGTTGTTTTGGGGGTTTTTTGTCATCTTCATCCACTATCCTGCCTATTTTTCCCCCCAGAATGACTTAACTGCAGCCCCAGTCACAAATACCATCTAATATCATGGCCCCTAAAAACTACATTTCCTTAACTCTACCGACAAAACATTATGCCACGTTTCATGTAAGCAACTGTCCCCAACCAACCTCTACAAGACTTCAACACAACACCCCCCCCCCCCCTCCACCCCCACCCCCCAAGATCAAAAACAAATCTTCTAGACCATGCGGCAAAATCTCTATGACGTTACAGACACGTCATCAACCAGTTTTTTTTGTTTTTTTAAAACAACCCGAAAACAAACAACTGCCCTTTTGGCGGGAGATAATGGCGGCCATAGAGTGCGCATGACCTCAAGGGAGTTAACTCTGGGGCGTGTGAGTGTGTGTATACAAAGACCTGGTCAGCACACACACACACACACACAGGCGCACACACACACACACACACTCTCACATGTTTGACTGCCAAACTGGGGGGCCAAACTGGGCAATGGAGATTTGAACCCTGTGTGTTATGTGTGTGGAGGGGAATAGGAGTGGGAGGAGGGGGGAGTAGAGAAGATTGCCAAGGGTTCTCCCCCCTCCCCCCCCCCCCCCCTCCAAAAAAAGTCAAGAGAGAAAGAATAGGAGAAATGTGGTAGTAGGGACAACTGAAACATGCAGATACACAGACAGACAGAAAGACATATGCATTTATTGAATGATTGGTTCATTGATTAATTGATTGATTGATTGATTGATTCTGTTATATCGAGGATAATGGAATAAGCACTCATGTGCTTGTTTGGGGGTTTTTTTGCATCCAGTCCTCGTGTGTATTCCGTTTTGTAAATTTTGTCATCTGTTCCCACCGGTACACAATGGCCTACTCTTTCGAAAAGTGGAACAGGATTTAACTTGTGCGCAAGATGTTCTGCGAGCGTTTGCACACAATGGCCTACTCTTTCGAAAAGTGGAACAGCATTTAACTTGTGCGCAAGATGTTCTGTGAGCTTTCGCACACACGGGGCCTTGGTTTATGGTCTCATCCGAAGGACTTTTGGGGAAAGTGGAGTCTGCACTGATGTTAACTCCAGGGGAAAATATCCCCCTTGAACGAGATTTCTAACCACGGTCATCAGATTGCCAGCGCAATTTTCTAACCACTAGGCTATCCCGTCCCTTACTGATAGTTAGGCAGGCACACACACACAACAACAACAACAACAGCAGCAGCAGCAAAAACAGCAACAACAGGGAAGTCCTTTGGATAGGACAATGAACCCAGGTATTGTGTGCCTAACACACAGCACATGTTAAAACCTGTTCTGCTTTTCGGAAGAGTAGGCCACTGTGTGGCTTTGGGAACTGATAACAAAATTTACAAAACTACATACACACGGGGGATTGTATGTAAAAAAAAACAGCAAAAGAAGTGTTTATTCCATTATCCTCGAAATAAAAGAATAAATCATTTTTGTTTAAA
>CM054167.1:28126760-28141760 GCA_028751875.1 Rapana venosa | reverse complement strand
CTGACAACTCCAGTTTTAATTAAGTCTAGTTTCTGCTTCAACCACTGACAGTTTGAAACATTGTTACAAAATAACTCACAGTAGAAGGAATTATATGCACTTTTCAACTGAACTTTGGCCCTATATAAAACAACAGCATACTTCTGGGTATGTTAGTAAAGTTTTGTAGAAAACTGACTTTCCTATTTAAAAAAAACAATATCTAGTTTGTAGATTTTGTGCTTGTTTTATTCTTTCCGGAAAGTATTTTTTGTGATGAATATTTTCCTTTCACTCTATTATATTTAGTCACCTTCAGCAATTATTCAGGTTGTAAAAAAAAGTACTGGAAATATTCTGGTCGACAAAGAGGGTTGGTGAATGGGAGGGGTTAATCTTTATTTTTTAAATCAACCAGCCAACCAGCCAACCAGCCAGCCAGAGAAAGATAAATACCTCATAAGCTCACCAATGAAAATGATCACCATCGTCATCATCATCATCCACGATTCAGAATGGAGTCATCATTTCAAATCGTAAAAAAAAAGAAACTGTGCTAGATTTTACTTGTGACTTTTTGGACCAAACCTACTAGAATAGTTATCTTCTTTAGAAACGCTGACACTTCGGAATAAAAACTAGGTGCTCTCAGTTTATAATTTGTCACAAGAGACAAAAGATTTTTGTTGTGGTAGTTGTGGTGTGAACAATAATTATTTTTATCTTGCATACTTTTTGTTGTTGTTGCTGCGGTTGTGTTTTGAGAAAGATCAAGAGAAAGAGTGCATGATGACCTACATTATTTTTTTGTGTCGCTGATACTGATTGGACGATCTGTTCTTGGCATTGTGCAATCAAGTGTAAGCATTGAGTGGACCACCCTTGGTTTTGTGAAAAGGGAAAAGGTAGGTGGTGTGTATGTGGTGTGGTGGTGTGGTGGTGGTGGTGTTCTTGCTGCTGGTGCTATTGCTGTTGTTATTGTTTAATCTTTTTATATTATTATTTTTTCTGCTGCCATTTATGCTGTAATACTGGCATTCTCATTTTATACAGACATAATGGTTAAAAATTATCCAGTACAGACACGTGCAAGCACATTAAAAAACCACACATAAGCACGTATGTACCTACTCACGCACTCACGCACGCCCACACACACACATACACACACATATACACACACACTCACTCACACTCACACGCACATACGCACGCACACACGCACATTACACTCATCATCATTATTATTTCATCATCATTATAATCACCATCATCATCATCATCATCATCAATAAAAACACTATTACATAGATGGTGTGGGGTTTTCTTTTGTTGGTTTTGTTTTGTTTTGTTTTTGTTTGGGGTGGGGGGTCTTTGGGGGTAAGGAGGTCTATGTGTGCCTATATAATTATGATGGGTGGGGAGGGGAGGCGAAGTGTGTTTTGACCATTTTATTTATTTTCTTTGTTTGTTTGTTAAAGCATTCCCCACCCCCACCCCAACCCTAATCCTTTTGGGGGGAAAAACACACCCACATTAATTTATACTTCTTTGTTTTTTTGGTTTTTCAAAGATTATATTCATTAACCGAACGTAGCAACACACGTTCATTGTAAAATTATATTTCTGCAATTTAACTGTTACTTGATACAATGAATATGCAAACATACTATCATGATGTATTTTCTACACACACACACACACACACACACACAAACACACACACACACACACACACACACACACACACACACACACACACACACACCACACGGCGATATTCAGTGATCTTCTACTGAGATATATTATGTATTATTTTTTTCAAATCCTTATTACATAGTCCAATTGGTTCATTATTATGATTATTATGGACTCGAGAGACACAATCTTCCTGTGGACTATAATTATTTTCTCTTGTTGGTTACAGTTTTAAAAAATCGTTTTATTGTTTATTGGTTAGACTCTGTTAGAAATTATAGGGGATGGGATAGCTCAGTGGTCGGAGCACTCGCTTTCCCCCAGCCAAGTTAAGCAGCCTCGAGCGTGGTTACCAGTTGGATGGGTGACTGTTTGCGCGCCTTGGCTTCAGTACAGTTCCCCCAGTTCACCCAGCTGTAAATGGGTACCTGCCCTCTTTAGGGTCAGGAAAAGTAAAGCGTTGAGGGAGAGGAGATGGGCGCCGCCGCCCTCAATATGCTGGCCCTAGAGAAGTGAGGTCTCTGACGCCTCGCTCCCCTACGACCTTATAGGTTATGGGACTCCTTTACCTTTTTTACCTTATTTAAGAGTTACGTTCCATTAGCATTTTCTTACTTGTTTATTGTAGATTTAGTAAATAACCCCATTTTCCCCTAACCAAATCCCAGACCCCCCATCCCATCACCCCTAGCCTTTTTGTGTCTAATATCTCATTTAGTGAAGAGATGTAAAATGACATCGAACACATACACACACACAAACACACACGCACGCACACCGAGTCAGACAGACAGACAGAGAATAGGAGTAAAAAAAAAATTAAAAATAAAATAAAAAAATAAAATAATAATAATAATAATAATATAATGATAATAATAAATGGAATTTATATAGCGCTATATCTTGCAGAAACAAATCAAAGCACTTGCACTCAAATCATTCTTACACAGTCATACAACCAGTTACAATAGTTCCATCAAGTCCAAATGTCCACGCACCCACCCACACACACACACACACACAGGTCACACACCCTGGCAGGGCAATAGAATCTTGGCTGTTGAAGGCAGGGAAAACCCATTCATTCCAATGCGAAATTAATCAGGGCTTATATTCTTATTCCTAGACCCTTGAAAGAAATATCTTGTAACAGGCAATACAAGTCAGAATGATGTGATTCCTCTAAGGATGAGAGAGAGACAGAGACAGACAGAGAAAGGCAGGCAGACAGAGGCACACACACACACACACACACACACACACACACACAGATGGGGGATGGGATATCCTAGTGGTCAGAACATTGGGCTCGCAATCTGACGACCCGGGTTTGATTCCCGTTCAAGGGGGATATTTTCCCCTGGAGTTAACATCAGTGCAGACTCCACTCTCCTCAAATGTCCTTCCGATGAGATTATAAACCGAGGCCCCGTGTGCGAACGCACGCAGAACATCTTGCGCACACGTTAAATCCTGTTCCGCTTTTCGAAAGAGTAGGCTATTATGTTCCAGTTCCAACAGATGACATAATTGACAAAACTGCATACACACGGTGACTCATGTCCAAAAAACCCCCCAAACATAAGTGCTTATTCCATTATCCTCGAAATAAAAGAATAAGATAAATAAAATAATAAACACACAAGCACACACACAACACACACAAAATCTACACACAACACCACACACCCTACCTACATCACATTTACACACACACACACACACACACCACACGAAAAATAAAAGAGATACAACAACCTACACACAAAAACACACACACACCACACACACACAACACACACACACAAACCCCACAAAACACACACACGAAAATAAGAGAGATACAACAACCCACCCCACAAACACACACACACAAAAACACACACACGAAAATAAAAACAACACCCACACACACACACACACCACACACACACGAAAAAATAGAGATACACACAACCTACACACACACACCACACACACACACACACACACACACACACACACGAAAATAACACACACACTCACACACACACACACACACACACACACACACACACGAAAATAAGAGAGAGACACACACCTACACCACCACACAACACACACAACACACACACACACACACACACACACACACACACACACCACAGCCTTATAAACTACATCAAAATAATCAAGCTCCAAAATACTTCAAACACTTTTTTTTTAAAAGACCCAAACCAAATTAAACCAAACCAAAATCAAAACCAAACCAAACCGAAACAAACAAAACCAAACCAAAACCAAACCAAACCAATCTAAACCTAAACCAAACCAAAACCAAAGCAAAGCCACCAGCCCAGCCAGAAGACATGAATAACTGTCCCTGCCACCCCATTTTCATCCTGTGACACCCAGAATGCCAGTTGACAGATCCGATAAGCCACGCCCCCTTTAACACCCCAGTTGTCCAATCATAAAGAAGGAGAGAGAAGAGAGCGTCTGGGTCCCATCGACCCACAGAAGAAAGCGCGTTGCGTGCGTGTGTGCATGGGGCTGAGAGAGAGAGAGAGAGAGAGAGAGAGAGAGGAGAGAGAGAGAGAGAGAAGAGAGAGGGGGGAAGGGGAGGGAGAGGGTGAGAGAGAGGGAGGGGGGTAGAGACCAGTGAGAGAGAGAGAGAGAGAGAGAGAGAAGAGCTAGCGAGAGAGATATGGGGAAGAGGAGGGAGAGGGTGAGAGAGAGGAGAGGGGGATAGAGACTCAGAGAGAGAGAGAGAGAGCAAGAGAGAGAGAGAGAAGAGCAAGAGAGAGGGGAGAGAGAGAAGAGAGAGAGAGAGAGAGAGGATGGGGAAAAAGGGAGGAGTGAGAGGGAGAGAGACAGAGAAGGAGGGGAGAGAGAGATGAGATAGAAGAAGGTGAGAGAAGGAGGGAGAGAGAGAAGATGGGGGGATGGGGAGAGAGAGAGAGAGACAGAGAGAGAGAAGAGGGGGAGAGAGAGTTGAGAGCGAGAGAAGGGGAGAGAGAGAGAGAGAGAGAGAGGGAAGAGAGCGAGAGGAGAGAGAGGACAGAGAGAGAGAATGGTTTGAGAGAAATCGATTGTTTACTTTCCTTATAGGTAGACTGTAATGTCAGGGAAGGCACACACACACACGCAGAGAGAGAGAGAGAGAGAGGGGAGAGAGAGAGAGAGAGAGAGAGAGAGAGAGAGAAAATAGATTTTATTTACCTCTATCATAGGTAGACTGTGTCAATTTCAGATTTTGTTTCTCTCTCTCTCTCTCTCTCTCTCTCTCTCTCTCTCTTCTCTCTCTCTCTCTCTCTCTCTCTCTGTGTTTGTCTGTATGTCTGTCTGTCTCTCAATCTATCTGCCTGTCTGTCTGTCTGTATCTCTCTCAATCTGTCTGTCTGTATCTCTCTCGCAATCTGTCTGTCTGTCTGTCTGTCTGTATTTCACTCTCTCTCTCTGTCTCTCTCTCACGATCTGTCTGTCTTTTATCTCTCTTTCAATCTGTCTGTTTGTCTGTCTGTCTGTCTGTCTCTCAGTCTGTATCTCTCTCAGTCTGTCTTTCTCTCTCTCTTTCCCCGCTCTCTCACACTCACTGGCTCGCAATTGGCTGACCCTTTCTACCCCTCTCTGCCATTTTAAACAATACTTATCAATGCCTCCATTCATTAGTAAGAGGTACAGGTGTCCCATAACCTATGTGATCGTAGGGGAGCGAAGCATCAGAGACCTCACTTGTCTAGGGGCCAGCATATCGAGGGCGGCGCCCATCTCCTCTCTCTTGCTGCTTTACCTTCCCTGACCCTAAAGAGGGCAGGTACCCATTTACAGCTGGGGGAACTGGGGGGAAACTGTACTGAAGCCAAGGCGCAAAAACGGTCACCCATCCAAGTGGTAACCACGCTCGATGCTGTGTAACCTTAGCTGGGGGAAAGGGAGTGCTCTGACCACTGAGCTATCCTGTCCCCTTATTAATTAGTACTAGCATATTATCACATTCGTATTCATGGTCTGAATGGGGGGACAGGATAGCTCAGTGGTCCGAGCACTTGCTTTCCCCCAGCCAAGTTAAGCAGCGTGGTTACCAGTTGGATGGGTGACCGTTTGCGCGCCTTGGCTTCAGTACAGTTCCCCCAGTTCACCCAGCTGTAAATGGGTACCTGCCCTCTTTAGGGTCAGGGAAGGTAAAGCAGCGAGGGAGAGGAGATGGGCGCCGCCGCCCTCAATATGCTGGCCCTAGAGAAGCTGAGGCCTCTGACGCCTCGCTCCCCTACGACCTTATAGGTTATGGGACTCCTTTACCTTTTCCTTTTTTTTTATTCATGGTCACCATCGTTATTTTCTTCTCTCCTTTTCTGTTGTCGTTGTGGTAAATTTCTTTCTTTCTTTCTTCTACTTCTTTGATCTTCCTTTTCTTTCTTTCTTTCTTTTCCCCTTTCTTTTCCCCTTTCTTCTTCTTCTTCTTCTTCTTCTTCTTCTTCTTCTTCTTCTTCTTCTTCTTTCTTCTTCTTCTTCTTCTTCTTCTTCTTCTTCTTTCTTCTTCTTTCTTTTCTTCTTCTTCTTCTTTCTTCTTTTTTTTCTTCTTCTTCTTCTTCTTTCTTCTTTCTTTTCTTCTTCTTACTTCTTTCTTTCTTCTTTTCCCTTTCTTCTTCTTTTTCTTCTTCTTTTCTTCTTCTTTTCTGTCTTTTTCTTCTTTTTCCTTCTTTCTTTTTTCTTCTTTCTTTTCTTCTTCTTCTTTTCCTTTTTCTTTCTTTTTCTTATCTTCTTCTTTTCTTTTTTCTTTTCTTTTCTGCTATTTTCTTTTTCTTATTCTTAATTTTTGTTATTGCTATCCTCGTGCATAGTTGTAATCATTGCTTTTTGTGGTCTTCTTTTTCTCCCCCTTCCTCTCTCCCTTTTTCTTCTCCTTCTTACCTCTTCATCTTCTCCTTCTCCTCCTTCTTTTCCTCCTCCACCTCCTTCTCCTCTTCCTTCTTCATCCCCCCCCCCTCATTCCTCCCTCTCTCTTCTTCCCTTCTCTCTTTTACTCCTCTTCTTCTTCTTTTCTCCTCTTTTTCCTCCTTTTCTTCTTCTCTTCCTCTCTTTTTCTCCTTCCCTTCTCCTCTTTTCATCCTCTTCTTCTTCTTCCTCTTCCTCCTCTTTTCCTCATTCAACAAATCTTTTTTTTTTTTTTTTTTTTTTTGGGGGGGGGGGGGGGGGCACATCTGTGAGTTATAGCCCTAACTCGCGAATTTTCTTTTCCCTTCAATAGGTAAGCTTCCCCCACCCCCCCCACCCCCAAAACAAAATCACCAAAAATCATAAACATCTCACTGTTTTACCGTTCCATTCCAACCAGTACATCCACGATTCAGGAAATGTATAATAAACACTTTTGAAAAAGCGTCATAAAACGCCACAAACCGCTTTATAAGCTTTTGTTCGGAACCCTTTGGTGGCTGTGGGTTTCCGTTTCCGTTTCATCCAAACAGGTGTTTCAACTGGCGGGGCCATTTCATATGAGTTACCTTTCAGCTGCCGCCCCCCCCCCCCCCCTCCCACGGTGCTAAAACTTTTTTACTGTTTGAATTATGACAATTATTTGCTAGTGACCGTAGAGGCTAGGAGATTTCTGGTTGTGTTTTATATATATATATATATATATATCTTTATTGTTACATCGGCAAATTATTTATTTATTTGTTTGTATATTTATCTTTTTGTGTATTATTTCATTTTAAAACTAAAATGATGAGGTTTAATAATAAGACAGTTTAGTTTACAGTATATTGAATTAGAATGAAACAAAAATAGGTGAAAGAAATAAACAGAGAGGCAAACAGACAGACAGACAGACTGCAAAATGAGAAGAATGTAAGGTAGGAAGGAAGGAAAAGAAGTAAGGTAGACGGGAAATAAATAACAACAACAACAATAATAATAATAATAATAATAATAAATAAATAAATAAATTTTTAAAAAGGACAAGTTCTTAAATCAGCAACGTAAGCCAATATTTTTGTAAAATAAAAAAAATATTTTTAAAACTACACACACATACATATCCACATAAAAAAAAATGAGTCTACAAGAAGGATTTTTCTTTAAAAAAAATAATAAAAGGAGATTTAGAAAAAAACAAAAACAATTTAAGCCTAAGAATTGTTATAAAAAATATATAAAAATAAAAACACATCAAAAGAAATAAGTCTACATAAATTATTTTTTCTTAACTAAAAAGAAGCTTCAGAAAAAAACAAAAACAATTTCAGCCTGAGAATTGATACATGAAAAATAATAATAACTTCACACACATAAAAAGAAATAAGTCTACATAAATCAGTTTTCTATGAATAAATAAAAAATTAAAGAGAGAGAGAGATTCAGAAATAACAATTTAAGCTTAAGAATTGATATAGAATAATAACAAAGAACACCCAAAAAAATTTTGCTGTGAAAGAAAAGCGACTGAAGATTGTGAAATACAGTGATTTTCGAGCATTAAGTTACACTACACTACGCTACGCTACACTACGCTACACTACACTACACTACACTACACTACACAGGATGCTAAACACACAGTAATATCCACATTAGATGGATAGATTAATAAAATAAGATAGGTAAAAGATAAGGTAAGATAAATGGATAATGTGAAAAGTCTTTAAAAACTTAAGTCAATAAATGAATAATGATAAACAAACAAACAAGAAATAAACAAACAAATAAATAAATGATAAATCAATTGATCAGTCCACCAATCACTCAAATAAAATGAATAAATGCATAGATAAGGATTTGATGGGTGATTACAATAATTCTTTTTGAAAAATTCGAGTGGGGGGTTGGGGGAAGGGTGGGAGTTGTGTTTGGTTTTTTCAAAACTCAATATTCTGTATATTCACAAAATAAAAATTGACTTATATAATTCAAAATCAGCCATATTTTTACAGAAATACTATCAAGCACCGAATTTCTTCATGTGAAGTTCACTCGTTCATTTATCTATTTCATTCATTTGTTTACCTGTTTATTTATTTATTTTCGGATTCGCCTATTATCTTATCTATCTGTTCACCTTTATCATTCACTTTATTTGGATTCACCTGTTATGTCATCTATCTATTCACTTTTACTATTTTACTGGATGAATACATTTAAAACACTTGGCTTTGGTATTCTATGAAGAGAAAATTAATATGGATTTTTCTGCCTTGAATTTCTTTGTTTACTTTCACATCCTCTTTATTCCTTCTTTTATCAAATAGTCAAGGAAAGAAGAAGAAGAAGAAGAAGAAGAAGAAGAAGAAGAAGAAGAAGAAGAAGAAGAAGAAGAAGAATAGTATTAGTACTACTAATAATAATCATCATAATCATACTATTAATAATAATGATGACGATGATGATGATGATGATGATGATATATTAATAATAATAGTAATAATAATAACAATAATAATAATAATAATAATAATAATAATAATAATAATAATAATAATAATAATAATAATAATAAAATAATAACAATAATAATAATAATCCAGTAATGTCTGGCTCCCAAACTTGTCATGAGTATGTTAAAGCAACAAGATTAAAAACGTGGATTTATCAACTAAATCTGTACTAATTTTCAAAAGGTTTGCTTGGTTGGTTTTTTTTAGACCCCCCAAAAATTATTTAGAGAAAATCATGCATAATAATTATACCCTAAGGAGTGTTTCATAGTTTATATAATACCATGTTTTTCAGCTACTAATTTACTGACTTTGTTTTCAAGGATTAATGAAGGAGCACACTTATATAATCTTAAAATTCTCAACTTGTCATTTCTTTATTGCTTTATGGGGACAGATGGGATAGCTCAGTGGTCAGAGCACTCGCTTTCCCCCAAGCTAAGGTTAAGCAGCGTGGAGCGTGGTTACCACTTGGATGGGTGACCCGTTTGGGAGCCTTGACTTTAGTACAGTTCTCCCCAGTTCACCCAGCTGTAAATGGGTACCTGCCCTCTTTAGGGTCAGGGAAGGTAAAGCAGCGAGGGAGAGGAGATGGGCGCCACGCCCTCAATATGCTGGCCCCTAGAGAAGTGAGGTCTCTGACGCCTCACTCCCCTACGACCACATAGTTTATGGGACACCTTTACCTTTACTGTATGTGGAGATTAAGCTATTCTTCCTGAATAAACGACTGTTTGAACCAAACCACATGCACTGGTTTATCCCACTTCTCACAATTTTTTGTTTTGGTACCAAGGCTAGACCTCCAAGACTGGTTTAAAGAGAGTGTATTTAACAGAGCATAATATTACTTTATATCGAATCTTGTTCTGCTTTTCGTAAGAGTAGGTCATTGTGTGCCAGTTGGAACAGGTGACAGAATTTACAAAAACTTCATACACACAGGGACTGGATGTTTAAAAAAAAAAAAAAAGCATTTAAGTGGTTATTCCATTATCCTCGATAAAAAAAAGAATAAAATAGAATAAATGATAAAATAAAGTGAAGTTCTGAGGTACCTGAAAGTATGAGATTTTTGGGGGGTAGATCTGCCACCCTGGTTTTCATCGGTTATCAAGGGTACCTGCAGTCCGGCTTCGGGGACACTTCACACACACCCACACACACACACGCGTGCGCACGCACACACACACACATACACTTCACACGCATATACACTTCACACACACAAACACTTCACACACTCACATGCACACACTTAACACACACACTTCACACACACACACTTCACTCACACACACTCACACAATACACACACTTCACACACATACACACACTTCACACACTCTCTCACACACACGCGTGCGCACGCACACACACATACACTTCACACACATACACTTCACACACTTCACACACTCACATACACACACATACTTAACACACACACACACTTCACACACACACACACACTTCACACAAACCCTCGCACGCACACACTTCAAACACACTCACACACACTTACACACTTCACACAATCACATACACATACTTAACACACACATGCACACACATACACACACTTCACACACACACCACACACTCACACACACTTCACACACACTCATGCACGCACGCACACACATACATACATACACACTCACACACACTTCACACACTCACATACACACACTTCTCACACACACACTTCACACACACACCCTCGCACTCTCACACACACTTCACACACATACACACACTTACACACACACACTTTACACACTCACATAAACACACTTCACATACTCACACACACACTTACACACACAACACATACACACACTTCTCACACACACACTTCACACACACACACCCTCGCACATACACACTTCACACACACTTCACACACATACACACACTTACACACACACACTTCACACTTCACATGCTCACACACACACACACTTCACTCACACACATACATACACACACACTCACACACATGCACTTCTCACACACATACAAATACACACACTTCACACTTCACACACTTCACACACACTTACACACACAACACATACACACACTTCTCACACACACACTTCACACACACACACCCTCGCACATACACACTTCACACACACTTCACACACATACACACACTTACACACACACACTTCACACTTCACATGCTCACACACACACACTTCACTCACACACATACATACACACACACTCACACACATGCACTTCTCACACACATACACACACACTTCACACTCTCACACACTTCACACACACTTACACACACACACACACTTCACACACACTTCACACTCTCACACACTTCACTCACACACTTCACACACTCTCACACACTTCACACTCACATACACACACATACATAGTCAAGTCAAGTCAAGTCAAGTCAAATTTTTATTTCCAGATGGTACATTGAATAAGCAATGCATTTGCTTTTTTCATCAAGCCATCTAACTAAGAACAAATTTCTTAATGATTATATTGAAATACACACTCATACACACACGCACGCACACACTTCACTCATTTACACACTTCACTCACACACAAACACTTCACTCACACACACTCACACCACACATTCACTCACACACGTACACACACACACAACACACACACTTCACTCACTTACACACTTCACACACACACATACACACACTTCACTCACACACAACACACTCATACACACACACTTCACATATACACACACACACACAACTTCACACAAAATAAATAATGAACAACAGTGCCTCTCCACCATTGCACTTGCACCACTGTCCCCAGGCCTGCACCATCCCCCCTACCCCACCCCACCCCACCCCACCCCCACCCCAACCACCCCTACACCCAACCCCTCCCTCTCTTCTTCTTCTTCTTCTTCTTCCTCTTCCGAAGCCACACCATTTCTTTCCTCTTTGCCTTTTCACCTAAATCCACCCCTCCCTACTACCCCCCTTGGTATACCCTTCCCCTCCTTTTCCTCCTCCTCTACCTCCACCACCAACCACCCGTCTCCCCGAACTTCCCCCCTTACTCTACCCTCACTCACCCCCCCTACCCGCTTAACACACACCACCCACCCTTCACCCCACCACCCGCCGCCACGCCCCACCCCTACCCCCTCCCATCCTCCACCCAGTCAGTGGCTTCAACCACAGACTGGTTCAGGTGTTGCTTAGAAGTCCTTAGAGGTTGCACACACACACACACACACCAAAAAAAAACCAAAAAAAATAAAAGAAAAACAAAAAAAAAAGAAAGGGGTGGAGGTGGGGGGTTGGGGGTTAGGGGGTAGGGGGTGGGGTGGGTGGGTGGGGGAATGGAAAGCAGACGACAGGCTTCGATCTGTCACGTGATCTCGTTCACACCTTTCTGTTGGTCGCTATGCATTATTATCCTCCTCCTACCTCTGGCTCGCTCTCTCTCTGTCTCTGTCTGTCGCTCGTCTCCTCTCTCTGTCTCTCTCTCTCTCTCTCTCTCTCTCTCTCTCTTCTGTACGAATAATTTTGCTCGCTCAAACGTCAGGTAAGGCTTTAAAGCCAGGTATTGCGTGTGTCCGTGTGCGTGTGCGTGCGCGTGTGTGTGTGTGTGTGACAATGTGGAAGACGCGATTTTCACTTTGTTAGTTGGGAGACAGATTACTGTACGTAACTATCAGAGACGGTCGGTCGGTCTTGGCTTTCATCTTCACAACTGTCTATTACTTACTTCCTTACTTACTGCTACTACTACTGCTACTACTACTGCTACTACTGTGTACTCTTTTCAGGCGAGTCTTGGTCCCAGTCTGATGATTATTACGATATTCTTTTTTTTTAGTAGTAAGGGAGGGAGGGTGTTTTGACGTGTGTGTGATTGGTAGGATATCTACCTTTTGCGTAAAACTGTCTGAGGATTTCTGTGCTTCAATTGGTGTTGTTAATTTTTTTTTCTGGTGTGAAAAGGATGTTGGGAGATTTAGATTTTGCGGTTTAGGCTTCTTACAAGACTTTTGAGAGTGGTGTTGATGAAAAAAAGCGTACTTCACAGTGTGTGGGACGTTGTTGTTTGTTTTTTTTCGAATCGTTCTAGTTTTTGCTTCTAAAAAAAAAAACCCACGTCCACTTCAATCTGACGTGTAATGATGTAAAACTGTGGTAGGTTAATGTCTCCAGTGCTTATGATTATAGAACTGGGAAATTGATTGTTTTGAACTGTGAATTGTCAAGTCATTATTACAGCACATACTCGTACTACTCGTCTTTGAACTATTTGTTTAAAACACTGACATAAAATCTGACCGAACTGTGTGTTTCTGTATTGATCATTTGTGCTTAGATCAATTGTTTGGGCCGTGACTATTGTACAATTTATCAATATAACTGTTTGTATGATTCGTGGAACGAGCTTATGTTATTTCTATGAAAACACGCTTGACTTTGATATGTGGAATCATTGATTCGCTGCCAGATTTCATTAAAGAAGAACCCGGACGTACTTTTGCTCAAAACTCTCTATGACTGAAAGAAGAAGACGAAGACGAGATCCAAATTAACTTCAAAGAAAAACTAAATCTGGACATAGATAATTGCAGAGATAATCCACCGAGAGTTTAATTCAACATTCCAAATTAGCTATTTTGGAAAAAGAATTCCTCTAATAAGCAAAGACAATAAATCTTTTTTTTTCCTGGCAACAAAACAAATCGTTGGCTAAAAAGCATAATAAAAAAATGACTTAAATACTGAACACCATCACTTATAAAACAAACAGAAAAACAACGACTGTAAGAACATTCTTAAAAAATCACGAAAAAACCCCACCAAAAAACACCAGATCCACACACAAAAATGGATTGTGAGAGATCAAAAAGAGACAAATAAAATGTTTCGTCATGGATAATATATAACGTGCGGTTTCGTTTCTGGAACTGAACAAATCAGGAGAAAAAGAGTACTGATTATGCGAAACTCAAATATTTCACATGAAAACTGAAAAAGAAAACTTATGAATGAAACAAGGATCAAAAGAAATTACAGCTTGTAGTAATTATATAAATCAAGCAAGCATACAAATAGCATAACTTACCAAAAATACAAGAAAACAGAGAACGAGAGAAAAAAAAAACACTCAGAAAATAAACAGAACATGCTTCTCGTATTCAATTCCGCTTGCGTTGCCGCTAAACTATTTTGATCTACTGAAATTCTGTTTTCAAACCAACACTCTGATTTCCACCTTTCAAGATCATAAAAACTAATTTTCAACGCAAGCTTGAGAAAGACAGAAAAAAATCCCACAGAAACAGAGACAAAAATCTAAACAGTTACCCAATTTGCTCATAGAACTATCGTTAAAAACTTGCGTGTACACACAAACTTTGTGCTTCTGGCATCGAGAACAAAACAATAATTATCTCGTATTCTGTCATCGAGAACAAAACAATAATTATCTCGTATCCCCCTTGAAATCAGAAAGATTTATACTTCAGCGTGAAAAATATTCGAACAGAAAACTTGTACTTGCGCCGAAGTATTTGGACGTAAGACTTATCTCAAAACCAAGACTTTGTATCCAACCCCCCCCCCCTCCCCCCCCCCAAAAAAAAAAAAAATCACAAGTGACCGGTTAGTGCTACCAAAAATAAAAATTTAAAAAATCTTGTGCTCAGCTACTAGGGGTAAAAACCAAGAAAAAAAAAGAAGATTGCCTTCAAGTTCTGAAAAAGTGGTGCCAGAATTATTCTTGTGTGGTCTGCAGATTCCAGAGAGATTTTTAAAAAAAACAACAACAAAAACGGTATTTATTTTGATTTTCCTGACAACTCTAAAGGTGCCTGCCTGCACGAGAAGTCTGCAACATCGTCCCAATGTTGGTGTCTCGAGGG
>CM054167.1:28114260-28121760 GCA_028751875.1 Rapana venosa | reverse complement strand
TGTTCAGTGGTAGTTTAGTTGTTAACCCTCTTAATACTTTATAATTATTATACTGACCCTTATTTTCGAAGATAATTATTGTTCTGTGGCAGCTTATGTTTTTGAATATTTTTTTTTCTATCTAGAGACTAGTCGTTATATGTTTATGCACATTGTACCCATATTTCATAGTATTACATTGCTGCTTTTATTACTACTACTACTACTACTACTACTACTACTACTACTACTACTACTACTACTACTACTACTACTACTAGTAGTAGACCTCTTATCCACCGAAATGACATGAATTTCGATCGCAAACCAACACTACTACTACTACTACTACTACTACTACTACTACTAGTAGTAGTAGTAGTAGTAGTAGTAGTAGTAGCTAGTAGTAGAAGTAGTAGTAGTAGTAGTAGTAGTAGTAGTAGTAGTAGTAGTAGTAGTAGTAGTAGTAGTAGTAGTAGTAGTAGTAGTGTTGGTTTGCGATCGAAATTCATGTCATTTTGGTGGATAAGAGGTCTAGAGGTAACGCACCTGCCTAGAAAGCGAAAAGCCCAGGTTGGAAGTATGCAGTGGTTCGATCCCCGCTTAGGCCCCAAACTCCACCCCCCACCCCACTCCATCCATTAGACCATGAGTGGTGGTCTGGGTGCTAGTCTTTCGGATGAGACGATAATTATACCGAGGTCCCGTGTGTTACACGAAATTGTTTAATAATAATAATAATCATCATAATAATCATAATAATAATCATCATCATCATAATAATAATAATAGAAGAAGAAGAAGAAGAAGAAGAAGAAGAAGAAGAAGAAGAAGAAGAAGAAGAAATGGAACTTATATAGCGCTGTATCTTGCACAGACAAATCAAAGCGCTTGCACTCAACTCATTCTTACACAGTCATGCAACCAATAGCAAGTAATAGTTCTAACAAGTCCGAATGCACACACACACACACACACACACACACAACACACACACACACAACACACACACACACACACGTTATACACTTTGGCAGGGTGATGGAATCTTTGGCTGTTGAAAAGCAGGGATAGCTATGAAATGAAACAGGAGAGGAAATTCTTAGGTTTGAAACAAATATGTCTTGAGGCCAGATTTAAAAGTGTCACAAGAAGGTCTTTGGCGAAGAGAGATAGGGAGGCCATTCCAAATCAATGGACCAGAAACAGAGAAAGAGCGACGGCCAACAGTGGACTGGTTGAATCTAGGTATTTGTAAGCACAAGGAATCTGCAGCAGAGCGAAGGGAACGAGAAGGGGTGTACAGGTGGAGACATTCACAGAGGTAGGAGGGTGCTGTTTTGTGGAGACATTTGTAACAGAGGGTACTGATCTTATAGTTTATTCTTTGTGGCACAGGCAGCCAGTGGAGAGATCGCAAGAGAGGGGTAATGTGCTCAGATTTTTTCTTTCTGAGGACTAGTCGAGCTGCAGAGTTTTGAATACGTTGAAGGGAGTGGATAGATGATGCTGGCAGACCAGCCAAAAGAGAATTGCAATAGTCCAGACGTGAAAGAATGAGAGATGCCACGAGTTTTGATGTTGCATCTGTGGACAGGTACTTTCGAATTGCACTAATACGCCGTAATTGATAGAAGCAGGACTGGCAGGTCTGGGTGATGAATTTTTGCATAGAGAGTGTGTTGTCAATAATGACCCCTAGATACTTTACAGCAGTGAATAAAGGGACTGATGCATTTCCGATTTCTATTGAAGCTGTTGTAATGGAAGAGAGTTTGTTTTTGGTCCCAACAAGCGCACGTAGAAGAACCCACAGCAGCAAAAAAGTTGTCCCTGGCAAAAAAAAATTTTTTTAAAACCCCACTCTGATAGGTTAAACAAATACAGTTGAAGACAGGAAAAGAAAGCAACAAAAAAGGGTGGCGCTGCTCTTGTGGCGACGCGCTCTCCTCTGGGAGAGAGAGCAGCCCGATTTTCGAGCAGAGGAATCTGCCGTGACTTAAAGTGGTATAAAATATGAAATATGAAATGTCATTTCATGTTGTTTTCTAGCCCTACCGACCCAAAAAGAAAAAGCCATAATTATAATTATCAGCGCTGACACCTTATTCAGTTTCAGTGGTTCCGATAATGATAATTTTTCGCTTCAAGTTCAAACCTCACACTTACTTCCCTGTAGGTATAATGCAAGGGGCGGGGGGCAGGGGGGGGTGGGGTCTGTCAGTATAAATGGCGTCCCCGACCTTCTAAAAAAAATCTGAGCTAGAAATTTCCTCTTTTCTATCCCTCTCTTTGTTTTACATTGTCTTTTTATCTTCCTTCCTGTCACCTCCTTCTTGTCTATTTTCTGCATTCTTCATAGTCCATTCTATTTTCCCTTTTTTCCCCACCAAGAAAGATTTTTTTTAAATAACGATTCTCTGTTATGCCAAAGTCGGGATGGGCGCTGGGCCTGACTTGTCAGGCGCTTACCAGCAGCGTGACGCGTATAACAGACGCTCATATAACAGACAACAATAGTTGCTGTCTGAGCGTTCGACGAAGATGAAGAAATATTAACGCATCCTACCTAATCCCTTGAGATTATCCAAAACTGTCAATGAAAACCCAAAAAGTTTCAAATTAACTTTCGTTTCAACCAGATTGTACACAGGATTTTAAAAAAAATAAAAAGGTGTCCCATAACCTATGTGGTCGTAGGGGAGCGAGGCATCAGAGGCCTCAACTTCTCTAGGGGCCAGCATATTGAGGGCGGCGCCCATCTCCTCTGCCTCGCTGCTTTACCTTCCCTGACCCTAAAGAGGACAGGTACCCATTTACAGCTGAGTGAACTGGGGGAACTGTACTGAAGCCAAGGCGCGCAAACGGTCACCCATCCAAGGGGTAACCACGCTCGACGCTGCTTAACCTTAGCTGGGGGAAAGCGAGTGCTCTGACCACTGAGCTATCCCGTCCCCTATAAATAAACAGATTGTATACCAGATTAAAACATATGGTCACGTACTCTCAGAAATACGCAGTGAACATTTCCCTATTTTTAAAAAAACCCATGATAATTATAATGGTTACGGAGTAGATAATAATTATGATGTATATATCAAAGAAAATGCTTTTGATCTGAACGACACCCCCCCCCCCCCCAAAGAAAAAAAAAAAAGATAATTTAAAATAATATATCATCGCCGAAGCCGAAATGCGAGCTACCTTAATGGGAAGGATGTGTGTGTTTTATTTTATTTTATTTTTTTTTATATTATTTCGGTGATAATGGAATAAGCACTCATGTGCTTTTTTTTTTTTTTACATCCTATCCCCGTGTGTATGCGGTTTTGTACATTCTGTCATCTGTTCCCACCGGCACACAATGGCCTACTCTTACGAAAAGCGGAACAGGGTTTAACGTGTGCGCAAGATGTTCTGCGTGCGTTGGCACACGGGGCCTCGGTTTATAGTCTCATCCGAAGGACTTTTGGGGAGAGAGTGGAGTCTGCACTGATGTTAACTCCAGGGGGAAATATCCCCCTTGAACGGGAATCGAACCCGGGTCGTCAGATTGCGAGCGCAGTGTTCTAACCACTAGGCTATCCCGCCCCCTTGGAAGGATCAAAGCGTTTTTGACTTGACTTGACATTATTTAGAAAGCATCTTCTCTTTACTTATAAAACTTCCATGATTTTTGTTGTTTTTGTTGTTGTTGTTGTTGTTGTTTGGGGGGCTGGTTTATTTATACAAGATATTGAAATGATAATAATAATGTTTATCTTCAACTGACTAACAGGTACTCAGTTCGACTTATAAAACGCTATTTTTTCGAACTTCTATTCTATCTATCTATCTATCTGTCCCGTAGTCTGACGACCGTGGGGGCACCCTCAAAGACTCAACAACCAGTTCCCTCCATTCCTCTCTCTGTTCTGCCTTTCTCAGGGTTTTGTTGAGTTCTAGGCCTGTCCATTCGCTGATGTTATCCTCCCAGCTCTTCCATGGTCGGCCTCTTCTTCTTCCTCCTTGGACAGTGCCTTGTAAAACTGTCTTTGCAAGTCCTTTGGATCTTGTGACATGCCCATACCATTTAAGTTTACGCTTTTTCACGATCGTTAGAAGGTTCTCATAGGGTCCAATGGTTTGCTGGATTCTGTTATGCACGCTTTCGTTGCTTATGTGGTCTTTGTAGGAGATGCCAAGGAGTCTCCGAAAGCATCTCATCTCCACTGCCTGTACTCTTCTCTCCAAATCTGCAGTCAGGGTCCACGATTCACAGGCATACAGAAATGTGGATATGACAAGGGAGCGCATTAGTCTGATCTTGGAGATAAGTGAGATATTTTTATCTCTCCAGATGGTGTTTAGTTTTGACAGTGCTGTTATTTCGAACTTAAGTATTTTTATTCTTTATATAATATGATCCCCTCCCAAAAAGATAAATAATGAAACCATTTTTGAAAGAATAATAATTCTTTATCTATAGGCTGCTTCCACAACACGAACACTGTTTTCTTTGATAACATCCAGATTCAAAGATGATCTTAAAAGCATTGCAAAAATTTACTTAATTTGACAAAATACATAAGATCGCACTATTGTGATAATCATAATTTATTCGAAAGGTAAGCATTATCCATCTCAAAATACCTCAGTTCCAAAACTATTCCTATCGCTAACACAGCATGTTAACTATAATCTCTCTCTCTCTCTCTCTCTCTCTCTCTCTCTCTCTCTCTCTCTTCTCTCTCTCTCCTCTCTTCTCTCTCTCTCTCTCCTCTCTCTTCCTCTCACCACACACACACACACACACACACACACACACTCACACATACACACACACATACACACACACACACACACACACACACACACACACACACACACACACACACACACACAAGAGGGACGGAAGGGGGGACGGGATAGCCTAGTGGTTAGAACAATGCGCTCGCAATATGACGAACCGGGTGCTATTCCCGTTCAAGGGGATATTTCCCCCTAGAGTTAATATCAGTGCAGACTCCACTCTCCCCAAAAGTCCTTCGGTAAAAGGAAAAAGGTAAAGGAGTCCCATAACCTATAAGGTCGTAGGGGAGCGAGGCGTCAGAGACCTCACTTCTCTAGGGCCAGCATATTGAGGGCGGCGCCCATCTCCTCTCCCTCGCTGCTTTACCTTCCCTGACCCTAAAGAGGGCAGGTACCCATTTACAGCTGGGTGAACTGGGGGAACTGTACTGAAGCCAAGGCGCGCAAACGGTCACCCATCCAACTGGTAACCACGCTCGACGCTGCTTAACTTGGCTGGGGGAAAGCGAGTGCTCCGACCACTGAGCTATCCCGTCCTTTTAAGTCCTTCGGATGAGACTATAAACCGAGGCCCCGTGTGCGAACGCACGCAGAACATCTTGCGCACACGTTAAATCCTGTTCCGCTGTTCGTAAGAGTAGGCCATTGTGTACCGGTGGGAACAGATGACAAAATTAACAAAACTGCATACACATGGGGGACTGGATGTAAAAAAGCACATAAATGCTTATTCCTTTATCCTCGATATAAAAGAATAAAATAAAATAAAATATTTTTATACAAATCAGAAATATTAAAAACAGCAACTTTATTTTTTAAGTTATGATCTCATTGAAGGGTAAAAGATAAAGCCATTTATACATTCGTGGGGGTGGGGAATTTGTGTTGTAGTTTATTTACTGTCTAGTTATTTTATTTTTGAATATTTATTCTTTTATTCCAAGGATAATGGAATAAACACTCATGTGCTTTTTTTTACATCCAGTTCCCGTGTGCGTGCACTTGTAAATTTTTACATCCGTTCCCACCAGCATAAATGGCTGGCTTTTCCGAAAGGCGGAACAAGTTTTAAAAGGTGCATAAGATGTTAAGAAATTTATTTTTTTTAGTTGGTTGGTTGGTTGGTTGGTTGGTTGGTAGTTATCGAGTTAGTCCGTCAGTCCGTTAGTTAGTTAGTTAGTTAGTTAGTTAGTTAGTTAGTTAGTTAGTTAGATAGTTAGTTAGCTAGTTATCTAGTTAGTTAGTTAGTTAGACAGTAATTTAGTTAGTTAGCTAGTTAGCTAGTTAGTTAGTTAGCTACCTAGATAGTTAGTAATAGATAAGAGAAAATAATCATTTTTATAGAATACGAGAAAAAAAAAAAACATGATTCTTTATCTTTTTCATATTATGATTTTTTTTTTCAAACTACAAAGAAGAATCAGTGAAAGTTAAATCACGTGTATAACAGTTTCATCCACTTAGAAAGAATGTGTTTTTCTGTAATTTTTTGTGTGGTTGGTTGGGGTTTTTTTGTTGTTGTATAATATGTTTTCGTTGTTTGTATGTTGTTGTCGTTATTTTGTTTGTTGGTTGGTTCTGTGTGTTGTTTGTTTGGGGGGGGATGTTTTGTTTTATTGTGTGATTTTCTTTTGTTTGTTTGTTTTTTCTTGTTTGAATGGGGGGGAGGGGGTTCTGGGGTTGGATGGGGATGCATTGCACATTTTTGGGGTAATTTTCTCCCAGATGGATTCAATCTTAGTACAAAGGCGTTCAGAAAAAAACCCAACTGTTAAGCCAAACCAAACAAAATAATTTTTACAACAAACATTGCAATACACTTGCCTGTGTCAATTTTTGCTGTTGTTGTTGTTGTAAAATTAAGTCTGCCTGTGCGATAAACGAATAGCAAAATAGATATATAATGTGTACTGTTTTGTATGGCGTTGTGCGATATTGCTTCGTATTGTATTGAATTATTTTGTATTGTGTTGTTTTGTATTGTGTTGTTTTGTCTGTGTGTGTGTGTATTTTTTAGGATTGTGTTAGACTGTTTCGTATTGTATTGAATTGTTTTGTATTGTGTTGTTTTTGTTTTGTGTTGTTTTGTATTGCGTTGTGTTAAATTGTTTCGTATTGTAGTGAATTGTTTTGTGTTGTGTTGTTTTTTTGTGTGTTGTTTTGTCTTGTGTGTGTGGGTTTTTTTAGGGATGTGTTAGACTGTTTCGTTATTGTATTGATATTGTTTTGTTTGTGTGTGTTTTTGTGTTGTGTTGTTTTATATTGCGTTCTGTTATATTATTTCGTATTGTAGTGAATTGTTTTGTATTGTGTTGTTTTGTTTTGTGTGTGTGTTTTAGGGTTGTGTTAGACTGTTTCGTATTGTATTGAATTTTTTGTGTTGTGTTGTTTTGTTTTGTGTTTTTTGTGTTGTATTGGCTGTGTTGTGTTTGAATTGTATTGTATTATAGTCCACCGTATTGTATTATACTGAATTGTACAACATTTTCAGTCAATGTAGATTTTGTGGGGGGCATGAAATTCGGACTGCTACTCCCCGTGGAGAGCGCGTCGCCACAAGAGCAGCGCCACCCATTCTTTATCATTTTTTTTTATAATAATTATTGTCCTGTCTTCGTGTGTGTTTAAGTTGTTTCGCTATGTTATAGAGCGACTTTTTTCTAAAGAATGTTGCCAGCCATCATTCCCATATTGCCATGAAACATAAACAGACACCAGTATGCATGCATT
>CM054167.1:28106760-28109260 GCA_028751875.1 Rapana venosa | reverse complement strand
AACATCAGTGCAGACTCCACTCTCCCCAAAAGTCCTTCGGATGAGACTATAAACCGAGGCCCCGTGTGCGAACGCATGCGGCACATCTTGCGCACACGTTAAAACCTGTTCCGCTTTTCGTAAGAGTAGGCCATTGTGTGCCGGTGGGAACAGATGACAGAATGTACAAAACCGCATACACACGGGGACTGGATGTAAAAAAGCAAATGAGTGCTTAGTCTATTATCCCCGATATAAAAGAATAAAATGTAAATAAATATAAAATAAACAGACACACACACACACACACACACACACACACACACACACACACACACACACACACACACACACATACACACACAAAATACACAGTACATTTTGTCATACTTTCCACACACAAAATTTTTTTTATCTGTGATTATTTTTTCAAAATGATTGAAGAAGTTATAAGTAGTTTCCTGCGCTTGTATGTTTTCCTCCACTTCTATTTCTGCATTAATTTTTTTAAATTTTTAATCTGTGGAAAAACTATTAACAAAAAGAAAAATCCGACTATAGCAGCACTCTAAAAGAAAATACTACCTCACCTTCACCTATCCCGTAGTCCCGTGGACTGTGGGTGGTGGAGCACCACTGAAGATTTTGCAACCAGCTTCCTCCTCTCCTCACACTACGCGCAGTCCTCTGCTTTCCGTTAGCAATTCGTTCCAACTCATCGAGGCCAGTCAGTCCTCCACTCTCTGATGTTGTCTTCTTCTTCTTTTCATCGTTTTTTCTCTGTTGTCTTCCTCTTCTTCGTCTTCCTTCCTTGTACTGTTGTTGTTCCCTGTAGTAAGACAACAGTCTTGGCCTAGTCCAGATGTTTTATTTATTTATTTGATTTTTTATTTATTCTTTTATATCGAGGATAATGGAATAAGCACTCATGTGCTTTTTTACATCCAGTCCCCGTGTGTATGCGGTTTTGTACATTTTGTCATCCGTTTCCACCGGCACACTGTGGCCTACTCTTCCGAAAAGCGGAACAGGATTTAACGTGTGCGCAAGATGTTCTGCGTGCGTTCGAACACGGGGCCTCGGTTCATAGTGTCATCCGAAGGACTTTGACATTCAGTTCGATTTTTTGGTCAAACTGGGAGGAAGAAAGGGCGAGGCTGGGAATCGAACCCAGAACCTCACGGTTTACTTGTGGGCAGGCGAACGTCTTAACCATCCTGCCACCTTCCTTCGTTGTTGTGGTCTTCGCTTTTTACGTCTGTTCACTCTCAGTGATATTAGACGAAAAGAAAAAAAAATGCATGGAAGTTGAGGGTGGTGGTAGATAGATGTCCTGCTGAAAATGTGTACAAGGGAAACATAGTTTACATAGGCAAAAAAAGAAACTTCACAAAGCAAGAAGAACCAGTTAAAAACAAAAAACCCAAACAAACAAACAAAAACCAACCATTAAATTGATTAAAATAGTTTACATAGGCAAAAAAAGAAACCTCACAAAGCAAGAAAACCAGTTAAAAACCAAAAAAACAAACAAACAAACAAAACCAACCATTAAACTTAATGAAGTTATAACAATTGTCATATTTATAGGACTGGGATAAGGAGGAAGGTGGCAGAATGGTTCAGACGCTCGTCTGCCGGTGTTGAAGACATGAGGTTCGCCTAGAGCTCCCTTTCTCCCCAGTCTGATTGGGAAAGTGGACTGAGCGTCTAGTCCAGCAGGTGGACAAAAAACTCGAACAGTCTTAGGTTCAATTCCACCCCAACACACACACACACACACTCCTCTCTCTCATCTCTCTCTCTCTCTCTCTCTCTCTCCTCTCATCTCTCTCTCTCTCTTCTCTCTCTCTCTCTCTCTCTCATCTCTCTCTCTCTCTCTCTCTCTCTCTTATATATCCTAAGGGCGGGGACTGGATGTTAAAAAAAGCACATGGTGCTTATTCATTATCCTCGAAATAAAAAATTTGTCATTGTCATTGTCATTGCCAGAGACCTTTCGCAATATTAAAATACCAAAATTCATGTTCTAGATTGAATATGCTGCTAGAGAGTTACGAAAACTGGGGTAAAACAACAAATTTTGCGGATTAATATTATATATACAACATATTATATATATATATATATATATATATATATAATATATATATATATATATATATATATATATATATATATATATATGTGAGTATTACTGATGTTCTCCACACACCACACACACACACACACACACACACACACACACACACACACACACACACACACACACACACACCACACACACACACACACACACATTTACCGTTTCTCTGCCGAATTTGGTCATCATGAATGCATTTAAGTTTTTTATTTCTTATAAATAAATCAAGCTGACGTTCGTGTGACCTGCCCCAAACCATATGACCTGACCAGCAACAACAAACACACACAAAAAACCAACCTAACACAGCAGTGTAGCCTGCTCTCTCTCTCTCTCTCCTCCTCCTCTCTCTCTCTCTCTCTCTCTCTCTCTCTCTCT
>CM054167.1:28081760-28094260 GCA_028751875.1 Rapana venosa | reverse complement strand
AATAAGCACACATGTGCTTTTTTACATCCAGTCCCCGCCCGTTAGGGATACATCTTAGTAATAATAATAACCCAATACTTATACAGTCTCACAATAAAAACAAGGGGAAATAACCCTTTTCAAAACAGCTACCCCCAACAACCCCCCCCCCCCCCCCTCCCCCAGCAAGCAAATAAAAGAAAACCCTAAAAGAGAGAGAGAGAGAGAGAGAGAGAGAGAGAGAGAGAGAGAGAGAGAGAGAGAGAGAGAGAGAGAGAGAGAGAGAGAGACGGGGGAGTAAGGGGAGGGTGGGTGGGGGGGGGGGGGGTTGAGTGCTATTTTGCCCAAAACGGTTCAAGGCCAATGTGACAGAAGTAATTGTCTGTAGGAAATTTAACGGTGTGTATTTTATTTTTTTGTTTTAAATAAAAGTTTTACCATCTGTACTTTTAAGATCCGTTAAAAAACAAAAAGGAGCATGCTCGCTTGTATGTGTGTGGGAGGGGGGGGGTGGAGGGAGTTGGGGGTGGGGAGTTGTGTGTGTGTGTGTGTGTGTTTTGTGTGTAGGGGGAGAGAGGGGGTATGTGTGTGTATGTGTGTGTGGTGTGTGTGGAGGGTGGGGGGAGGGAGGGGTGTATGTGTGGTGTGTGTAGGGGGGAGAGAGGGGGTACGTGTGTGTATGTGGTGTGTGTGTGTGTGTGGAGGGTGGGGGGAGGGAGGGGTGTGTGTGTGTGTGTGTGTAGGGGGAGAGAGGGGGTACGTGTGTGTGTATGTGTGTAAGTGTGGTGTGTGTGTGGAGGGTGGGGGGAGGGAGGGGGGTGTGTGTGTATGTGTGTGTGTGGAGGGTGGGGGAGGGACTGGTGTATGTGTGTGTGTGTGTGTGCGTGCGTGTGTGTGTGTATGTGTGTGTGTATGTGTGTGTTTGTGTGTGTGTTTGTTTGTGTGTGTGTGCGTGTGTGTGTGTGTTATGTGTGTGTATGTGTGTGTGTTTGTTTGTGTGTGTGTGCATGTGTTCGATTTCATGTGTGTGTGATTGTTTGTGCATTTGTGTATGTGTGTGTGTTTGTGTGTGTTTGTGTATGTGTGTGTATGTTTGTGTGTGTGTGTGTTTGTGTGTGTGTGTGTGTATATGTGTGTGTATGTTTGTGTGTCTGTTGCCTCACTGAAAACAAAGATGACCCTATCTTTTAAAAAGCCAAACATTTGTCTCTGTGTGTGAGTGTGTGTTTTTTTCTCTTTTTTCTTTTATTCTTTTATGTCGAGGATAATGGAATAAGCACTTGTGTGCTTTTTTACATCCAGTCCTCGTGTGTATGCGGTTTTGTCCATTTTGTCATATGTTCCCACCGGCACACAATGGCCTACTCTTACGTGTGTGTGTGTGTGTGTGTGTGTGTGTGTGTGTGTGTGTGTGTGTGTGTGTGTGTGTGTGTGTGTGTGTGTGGTGTGTGAGTGTGTGCGCGCGTGCGTGCGTGCGTGCGTGCGTGCGTGTGTGTGTGTGTGTGTGTGTCTGTCTGTCTGTCTGTCATTCTGTTGCCTCACTGACAACAAAAATGACTCCTACGTTTCAAAAAGTTTAACAATTGTCTGTGTGTGTGCATATGTCTGTCTGTCTGTCTGTTGCCTCACTGACAACAAAAATGACTTCATGTTTCAAAAAAAAGGCAAACAAAATTAATACAATCCTATTGTCTTGTATCACATTTTTTTTGTAATGCATAATATTGTCTGTAACAACATACAGTCAGGAAAATCGACTCTTCAGTGAGATTTTTTTTTAAAATTATTATTGTGGTATTGATTTTTTGGGGGATTGCTTTTGTATTTGTGTGTGTGTGTTTTTGGGGGGGGGGGGGGGGGGGTCGGGGTTCGTTCGTTTGGGTTGTTGGGTGGGGGGTTTGTTTTGGGGGGGGGGTTTTGGGGTTTTTTTGTTTTTTTTTATTTGTTTTGTTTTGTCTTTGAGTTGGTTTTTGTTTGTTTGTTGTTGTTTTTTTTTGTTTTTTTAGTTTAGTTTGGTTTTGTTGTTGTTGTTGCTGTTGTTTTTTGGGGGGGGGTGCTTGTTTTATTAGGGAGGGGGGAGGGGGGTACTGCAATACTAAAAATGTTTATTAAAGTCAACGTAGATTTGGAGCTGTTGCCAGGCTGGGCAAAGGAAAAATTCGTATCACACACACACCGCGAGTTTTTAATTGATGAAGTCCGCTTTAATCATCAGTCCAAAAAAAGTTTGCTAATTATTATGACATGAATTAGCATGAGATAACTTCTTGTGGGGTGTGGCTGGGTGGGTGGGTGGGTGTGTGGGTGTGTGGGTGTGTACATTTGAATTTCTTTTTAAAAAAACCTGTAAATCCTTGTGGGTTGCATGTGTAAAGTGGGCTGAATGGCAGTGCTTTGATTTGTAAGATAATGGCGCTATATAAATTCTATTTAGTAGTAGTAGTAGTAGTAATAGTAGTAGTAGTCGTAGTCGTAGTCGTAGTAGTAGTAGTAGTAGTAGTAGTAGTAGTAGTAGTAGTAGTAGTGGTGTGGTGGTGGTGGTGGTGGTGTGGTGGTAGTAGATAGTAGTAGAGTAGTAGTAGCAGTAGTAGTAGTAGTAGTAGTAGTAGTAGTAGTAGTAGTAGCAGTAGTAGTAGTAGTAGTAGTAGTAGTAGTAGTAGTAGTAGTAGTAGTAGTTTTATTATTATTTGTTGTTAAACCTACACATTCGTTTGATAACATTTTTGTTGTATCTTGCATTGCGTTTAACAAATTGCACACACCACGTGTCTTCCTGAATGGCAATTTCAGTTCACAAGATTTAGCATTCTTTTAGTGAAAAAAAATGGTTTATGTTGTACGGGCGCGTATAAAGGAGAAAAAGACAGAACTCGATCTCGAACTGGAACTCGAGAGATTTATTCACAAAAAGGCCATTGGCCCATACATGAAGGGGGGTTGCCGAACTGCTTAGTATTTTAGTGAGAAAAATAAGGAAGAACAAAAAAACCAAAAATGTTATTGTATAACCACAACCACCACAATAAAAATCAGTAACAAGAAGAAGAGGCAGACCAAGGAAGAGCTGGGAGGATAACATCAGTGAATGGACAGGCCTAGAACTCAACAAAACCCTGAGAAAGGCAGAACAGAGAGAGGAATGGAGGGAACTGGTTGCTGAGTCTTTGAGGGTGCCCCCACGGTCGTCAGACTACGGGACAGATAGATAGATAGATAGAACAAAAAATATGACTTAAGAAACCAAGATATCTCTTATTCTAAAGGCTTTACACAAATATAAAGCAAGGCTGCGCACAATCTCAGGGTGACTAGATGCCATGAGTAGACAGAATCTAAATAAATTAGGCTGTCTACTATACTTTACCGGAATGTAATTCTGTCTTACATCTTCTAATACTGGACAGCACAGCACAAAATGCACTTCATCTTCTACTGTTTACTTACATAATGGGCATAGCAATTTGAGGTCATCATCATCATGTTCTATATATCTAAATTTATGAACATTTATGTGAGAGAAAGACAGAGAGAGAGAGAGTGAGAGAGAGAGAGAAGGGGGGATGAAGGGAGAGAGGGGGGAGAGAGGGGGGGGAATGGAGGGAGGATGGGGGAGAGAGATGGGAGTGAGAGAGAGCGGGAATGGAGGGAGAGAGGGTAGAGAGAGTGAGAGAGAGCGGGATGGAGGGAGAGGGGAGAGAGAGTGAGAGAGAGGGGGATGGAGGGGAAGAGGGGAGAGAGAGGGGGGAGGGAGAGCGCGGAGAGAGAGAGAGAGAGGAGCGGGATGGAGGGAGAGAGGGGAGAGAGAGGGGGAGGGAGAGCGCGGAGAGAGAGAGAGAGAGAGAGCGGATGGAGGGAGAGAGGGGAGAGAGAGGGGGGAGGGAGAGCGCGGAGAGAAGAGAGAGAGAGAGAGAGAGAGAGAGAGAGAGAGGAAGAAAGGTTGGAGGAAGAGAGATGGACAGGGAGAGAGAGCGAAGGGAGGGAGAGCGCGGGGGGAGAGAGAGGGGAGGGAGAGCGCGGGGGGAGAGGGGAGGGAGGGAGAGCGCGGGAGAAAGAGAGAGAGAGAGAGGAGGGAGGGAGGGAGAGAGAGAGGAGGGAGGGAGGGAGAGAGAGAGGAGGGAGGGAGAGAGGCATGGAGAGAAAGAGAGAGACAGATACAGAGACAGAGAGGCAGACAGACAGACAGCGAGACAGAGAGAGAGAGAGAGAAAGAGAGACAGACAGAGAGAGAGAGAGAGAGACAGATACAGAGTCAGAGAGGCAGACAGACAGTCAGACAGACAGACAGGACAGACAGACAGAGACAGACAGACAGACAGTGAGACAGAGAGAAAAAGAGAGAGAAAGAGAGAGAGACTGAGAGAGAGCGCACACAGAGCTCTCTTGATGGGATGCCAAAGACCACTGACACGGAAATACACACAAATGCGGCCAGGGGATAAATCCACCATCCCCACCACTACCACCATCACCCCCTCCCACTTTGCCTTTGTGACGTCACTTCCTGTCCCAACATGCACCGGTCTCACCTTTCACAGCGCTCCATTGGCGGAGAACAACTCAATCTGTGTGTGTGTGTGTGTTTATGTGTGTGTGTGTGTGTGTGTGTGTGTGTGGTGTGTGTGTGTGTGTGTGTGTGTGTGTGTGTGTGTGTGTTGGGGGGTGGGGGGGTGTAGTGGTGTGTGTGTGTGTGTGTGTGTGTGTGTGTTGGGAGGGTGTGTGTGTGTGTGTGTGTGTGTGTGTGTGTGTGTGTGTTGTGTGTGCGCGTGCGTGCGTGCGTGGTGTGTGTGTGTGTGTGTGTTGGGAGGTTGGGAGGGTGTAGTGGTGTGTGTGTGTGTGTGTGTGTGTGTGTGTGTGTGTGTGTGTGTGTGTGTGTGTGTGTGTGTGTGTGTGTGTGTGTGTTGGGAGGGTGGGGAGGGGGTAGTGGTGTGTATGTGTGTGTGTGTGTGTGTGTGTGTGTGTGTGTGTGTGTGTGTGTGTGTGTGTGTGTGTGTGTGTGTGTGTGTGTGTGTGTGTGTTGTGTGTTTCGTTCCCTGAATGGCTGACTGAAACAGGTGGGAACGTTTTTTCGTTGTTGTAATAGCATTGATAATGTAATCATGTTAGATGATAAAAACAACAATAATGATTACAATGCTGCTGCTGCTGATGATGATGATGATGATGATGAGGAGGAGGTGGAGGAGGAGGAGGAGGAGGAGGAGGAGGAGGAGGAGGAGGAGGAGGAGGATCATCATCATCATCATCATAACAATACCAATAAGAATAACAATAAGAATAACAATAATTATAATGAGGAGGAGGAGGATAAAAGTAATGATAATAAAAATGATGATGAGGATGAGGATGACAAAGATGGTGATGATGATGGCGATGACGATGATGACGATATAATTTATAATTTATAATATATATATATATTATAATTTATATAGAAATATAATTTCCATATATTATTATCATTATGACGATGACGATGATGATGATGATGATGATGATGTTGATAGGAACGATGATGATGATGATGATGGTGATGGTGATGGTGATGATCACAATGATGATCACAATGATGATCACAATGATGATGATGGTGAGGAGGAGGAGGAAGAAAAACAAGAAGAAGATGGTGATAGTGATGATGGTGATAGTGATGGTGAGGAGGAGGAGGAGGAGGAGGAGGAGAGGAGGAGGAGGAGGAAGAACAAGAACAAGAACAAGAACAAGAACAAAAACAAGAACAAGAACAAGAGTTGCGTAAAAGAAAAAGAAGAAGAAGAAGAAGAAGAAGAGAAGAAGAAGAAGAAGAAGAAGAAGAAGAAGAAGAAGAAGAAGAGCAAGAAGAACAAGAAGAAGAACAAGAAGAAGAAGAAGAACACCACCACAAACAACAAACAACAACGACAACGATGATTATATTAACACTGATAGCATGTGTGTGTGAGTGCGTGCGTGCGTTCGCGGGCGCTTACTTTGGTATGACTGCGGGTGTGTGTCTAAATCACCCATGTAGAGAATGAACATGAAACAAAACAAAACAAAACAACAAACAAAGCAACCAAACTGATAGCATCAAACAACAACAACAGCAACAACATTAAATTACAACAACAGCAACCAAGTTGCCAGTAACCTAGGCCTGGTTGCCACCTAGTGGAACTCTCCTATGATTATAGATTTTATTATTTTTTTAATTATCATTTTATTCTTTTCTATCGAGAATAACGGAATAAGCTCTTATGTGCTTTTTTACACCCAGTCCCCGTGTGTTTGCGGTTTTTGTAAATTCTGTCATCTGTTCCCACCGGCACACAATGGCCTACTCTTACGAAAAACGTGGACAGGATTTAACGTGTGAGCAAGATGTTCTGCGTGCGTTCACACACGGGGCCTCGATTTATAGTCTCATCCGAAGGACTTTTGGGGAGAGTGGAGTCTGCACTGATGTTAACTCCAGGGGAAAATATCCCCCCTTGAACGGGAATCGAACCCGGGTCGTCAGATTGCGAGCGCAATGTTCTGACCACTAGGCTATCCCGTCCTCCTAGTGTAGTGTCGTGTAGTGTAGTGTAGTAGTAATAATAATAATAATAATAATAATAAATGGAATTTGTATAGCGCTAGTGTAGTGTAGTGTAGTGTAGTGTAGTGTAGTGTAGAGTGGTGTGGTGTGGTGTGGTTTGGTGTAGAGTGGTGTGGTGTGGTGTGCTGTGGTGTGGTGTGTGGTGTGGTGTGGTGTGGGTGGTGTAGAGTGGTGTGGTTGGTGTGGTGTGGTGTAGTGTAGTGTAGTGTAATGTGGTGTAGTGTGGTGTGGTGTGGTGTGGTGTGGTGTAGAGTGGTGTGGTGTGGTGTAGTGTGGTGTGGTGTAGTGTAGTGTAGTGTAGTGTAGTGTGGTGTAGTGTAGTGTAGTATAGTGTACTGTAGTGTAGTGTAGTGTAGTGTGATGTGGTGTGGTGTGGTGTAGTGTAGTGTAGTGTATTTATTTATTTTATTTTATTCTTTGATATCGAGGATAACGGACTAAGATCTTATGTGCTTTTTAAAATCCAGTCCCCGTGTGTTTGTGTTTTTTGTAAATTCTTTTTTTTTTTTTTTTTTTTTAATACCACTTTAAGTCACGAGATTTCTCTGCGTGAAATTCGGGCTGCTCTCCCCGGGGAGAGCGCGTCGCCACAAGAGCAGCGCCACCCTTTTTTCTTTTTTTTCTTTTGGTCTGCAACTGTATTTGTTTTCCTATCAGAGTGGCTTTTTTCTAAGAATTTTGCCAGGGACAACTCCCTTGTTGCCGTGGGTTCTTTTACGTGCGCTGAAAATTTTGTGTAACACACGGGACCTCGGTTTATCGTCTCATCCGAAAGACTAGCGCCCAGACCACCACTCATGGTCTAATGGATGGGGAAAAATTTCGGGCCCAAACGGGGTACGAACCGCGCACACACCCGACCCGGACTTTTCGCATTCTAGACAGGCGCGTTACCTCTAGACCACCGATCTGTCATCTGTTCCCACCGGCACACAATGGCCTACTCTTACGAAAAGCGGAACAGGATTCAACGTGTGCGCAAGATGTTCTGCGTGCGTTCCTTCACGGGGCCTCGGTTTAGAGTTTCATCCGAAGGACTTTTGGGGAGAGTGGAGTCTGCACTGATGTTAACTCCAGGGGAAAATATCCCCTTGAACGAGAATCGAACCCGGGTCGTCAGTTTGCGAGCGCAATATTCTGACCACTAGGCTATGCCGTCCGTGTAGTGTAGTGTAGTGTAGTGTAGTGTAGTGTAGTGTAGTGTAGTGTAGTGTAGTGTAGTGTGGTGTGTTGTGGTGTGTGTGATGTGGTGTGGTGTGGTGTGGTGTGCTGGTGTAGTGTGTGTAGGTGGTGTGTGTGGTGTGGTATGGTGTAGTGAATGTAGTGTAGGGTGGTGTGGTTTAGTGTGGTATGGTTTGTGGTATGTAGTGTAGGGTGTGGTGTATGTGGTATGGGTAGTTATGTAGTGTAGGGTGGTGTGGTGTGGTGTGGTGTGGTATGTGTAGTGAAGTGTAGTGTAGTGTAGTGGGTGGTGTGGTGTAGTGTGGTTTGTAGTGTGGTGTGGTGTGGTGTGGTGTGGTGTGGTTGTTAGTGTGTGTAGTGTGGTGTGGTGAGGTGTATGTATGTAGTGTAGTGGTGGTGTGTGTGGTGTGTGTAGTGTAGTGTAGGGTGTGTAGTGTGGTGTGGTGTTGGTGTATAGTGTGGTGTGTGTGGTGTGTGTGTGTTAGTGTAATGAGTGTAGTGTAGGGTGTGTGGTGTGGTGTGGTGTGTATGTGGTGTGTGTGTTGTGTGGTGTATGTTGTAGTGTGGTGTAGTTGGTGTGGTGTAGTGTAGTGTAGTGTATGTGTGTGGTGTAGTGCAGTGTGTGTAGTGTAGTGTAGTGTAGTGTAGTGCAGTGTAGTGTAGTGTAGTGAGTGTAGTGTAGTGTAGTGTGGTGTAGTGCAGTGTAGTGCTGTTAGTGTAGGTAGTGTAATGCAGTGTAGTGTTGTGTAGTGCTAGTGTAGTGCAGTGTAGTGTAGTGTAATGTGTAGTGTATGTTGTAGTGTGGTGTAGTGCAGTGTAGTGTAGTGTAGTGAGTGTGGGTAGTGCATGTAGTGTAGTATAGTGTAGTGTAGCAGTGTAGCGTAGTGTATGCAGTGTGGTTAGTGTAGTGTAGTGTTGTGCAGTGCAGTTAGGTATTGTATGAGTAGTACTGTAGCTGTAGTGTAGGAGTTAGTGCAGTGTAGTGTCAGTTGTAGTGTAGTGTAGTGTGCATGTAGTGTAGTGTAGTGTAGTGCAGTGTAGTGTAGTGTAGTGTAGTGTGGTGTAGTGTAGTGTAGTGCATTGTATGTGAGTAGTGGTAGTGCGTGTAGAGTATGCAGTGTAGTGTAGGTAAGTAGTGTAGTGTAGTGTGGTAGTGTAGTGTAGTGTAGTGCAGTGTAGTTGTTTGTGTAGTGAGTGTAGTGTAGTGTAGTGTTGTGTGATGTGTGTAGTGTAGTGTTAGTGTAGTATAAGTGGGTTGGTGTGTGTGTGTAGTGTAGTGAGTGCAGTGGCAGTGAGTGAGTGCAGTGTAGTGTGGTGTAGTGTGAATGTAGTTATGAGTAAATGTAGTGTAGTGTAGTGTTTTAGTGCAGTGTAGTGTAGTGTAGTGAAGAGTAGTATAGTGTGAGTGTATGTAGTGTAGTGTAGTGTAGTGTAGTGTAGTGAGAGTAGTATAGTGTGTAGTGTATGTAGTGTGTGTAGTAGTGTGTAGTGTGCAGTGTAGTGTAATGTAGTGTAGTGTATGTGTGCAGTGCAGTGTAGTGTAGTGTAGTGTAGTGTAGTGTAGTGCAGTGTAGTTGTTAGTGTAGTGTAGTGTAGTGTAGTGTAGTGTAGTGAGTGTATGTAGTGTCGTGTAGTGCAGTGTAGTGTAGTGCAGTGTAATGTAGTGTCGGTCGTGTCGTTGTCGTGTCGTGTCGTGTCGTGTCGTGTAGTGTAGTGTGAAGTGCAGTGTAGTGCAGTGTAGTGTAGTGCTGTGTAGTGTAGTGTAGTGTCCTGTCGTGTCGTGTAGTGTAGTGTAGGGTGGTTTAGTATGGTGTGTAGTGTAGTTGGTGTAGTGTGATAGAGCCTATGTTAGTGTAGTGCAGTTAAGTGTACTGTAGTGCTGTGGTAGAGTAGTATAGTGTGTAGTGAAGTGTAGTGTAGTGTAGTGCAGTGCAGTGTCGTATAGTGTAGTGTAGTGTAGTGCAGTGCAGTGTCGTATAAGTGTAGTGTAGTGTAGTGCAGTGTAGTGTAGTGTAGTGCAGTGTAGTGTAGTGTAGTGTAGTGCAGTGCAGTGTAGTGTAGTGTAGTGCAGTGTAGTGCAGTGTAGTGTAGTGTAGTGTAGTGCAGTGCAGTGCACTGCAGTGTAGTGTAGTGTAGTGTAGTGTAGTGCAGTGTAGTGTAGTGTAGTGCAGTGTAGTGTAGTGTAGTGCGTTGTAGTGCAGTGTAGTGTAGTGCAGTGCAGTGTAGTGTAGTGTAGTGTAGTGTAGTGCAGTGTAGTGTAGTGAAGTGTAGTGAAGTGTAGTGTAGTGCAGTGTAGTCTAGTGTGGTGTAGTGCAGTGGAGTAGTGGAGTGTAGTGAGTGTAGTGTGGTGTAGGTGTAGTGTAATGTAGTGTAGTGTAGTATAATGTAGTGTAGTGTAGTGCAGTGTAGTGTAGTGTAGTGTCGTGTCGAGTAGTGTAGTTGTAGTGTAGTGCAGTGTAGTGTGTACATAGGTCAATAGGCAGGCAGGTCTTTGGACACAGCTTGTGATGACAGGAAGGACAGCTGCTGAAGGATGTGCTTGTCCTTCTGTCTGTCTGTCTGCCTGCCTGTCTGCCTGTCTGTCTGGCTGCCTGTCTGTCTGTCTGTCTGCCTGCCTGCCTGTCTGTCTGTCTGTCTGCCTGCCTGTCTGTCTGTCTGTCTGTCTGTCTGCCTGTCTGCCTGCCTGCCTGTCTGTCTGTCTGTCTGTCTGTCTATCTGTCTGTCTGTCTGTTCTGTCTGTCTCTCTCTCTCTCTCTCTCTCTCTCTTCTCTCTCTCTCTCTCTCTCTCTCTCTCTTTCTCTCTTTCTCTAAGTAAATAAAATTTCGTTTCATCGTTATCATTCTCTCTCTCTTCTCTCTCTTCTCTCTCTTCTCTGTCTCTTTGTCTCTCTGTCTCTGTCTGTCTGTCTGTCTGTCTGTCTGTCTCTCGTCTCTCTCTCTCTCTCTCTCTCTCTGTCTCTCTCTCTCTCTCTCTCTCTCTCTCTCTCTCTCTCTCTCTCTCTCTGCTCCTGAATGTCTTTCATTCTCTGCGTCTGTCTCTACTTTTATGTCTGTCTGTCTCTGTGTGTCTGTGCACGTGTGTATGTGTGTGTGTCTGTCTCTCTGTCTCTCTCAGAAAATAAAATTTCGTTATCTCTCTCTCTCTCTCTCTCTCTCTCTCTCTCTCTCTCTCTCTCTCTCTCTCTCTCGGAAAAATAAAATTTCGTTATCGTTACTTCTCTCCCTTTCTCTCTCAGTCTCTCTCTCAGAAATAAAATTCATCATCGTTATCGTTATCGTTATCGTTCTCTCTCTCTCTCTCTCTCTCTCTCTCTCTCTCTCTCTCTCTCTCTCTCTCTCTCTCTCCTCTCTCTCTCTCTCTCTCTCTTCTCTCTCTCTGCTCATGAATGTCTGTCATTCTCTCTGCCTCTACTATTTTTTGTATGTCTGTCTGTCTGTCTGTCTGTCTGTCTGTCTGTCTGTCTGTCTCTCTCTCTCTCTCTCTCTCTCTCTCTCTCTCTCTCTCTCTCTCTCTCCTCCTCCTCCTCCTCCTCCTCCTCCTCCTCTTCCTCCTACCTCCTGTTGGTGTGCAGGTCGCCGCGCGCATATGTTAATACTATCAATAAAAGATGATGTACGTGTGCGTGCAGGAGTTCTCTCTCTCTCTTCTCTCTCTCTCTCTCTCTCTCTCTCTCTCTCTCTCTCTCTCCTCTCTCCTCCTTCCTCTCTCTCTCCTCTCTCTGTCTCACCCACCCCCCTCACGACACACCACACACATACTTTCTCTCTCACATACACAACAATACACTACTTCTCTCTCTCGATCCTCTCTCTCCTCTCTCTCCTCTCTCCTCTCTCTCTCTCTCACACACCACACCACATACTACTTTCTCTCACACATACACAACATTCACACACACACATCACACACCTCTCTCTCTCTCTCTCTCTCTCTCTCTCTCTCTCTCTCCTCTCTTCTCTTCTTCTTCTCCCCTCCTCCCCTCCCCCTTCTTCCTCTTCCTTCCTCCTCCTCACTCCTCTTCTTCTTCCTCTCTCACTCTCCTTCTTCTCCTTCTTCTTCTTCTCTCCTTTTCTCTCTTCTCTCCTCTCCTCCCTCTCTCTCTTTTCCTCCTCCTCCTCCTCCTCCTCCTCTCCTCCTCCTTCTTTTCTCTCTCCTCTCCTCCTCCTTCTTCTCTTTTTTTTTCTCTTCTCCTCTTCCTCCTCCTCCTCCTCCTCTCTCCTCTTCTTCTTCTCTCTCCTCCTCTTCTTCTTTTTCGGTGTTATTGTAGTTTGTTACTTGGTTTTTGTTTTGTTTGTTCTTTTTATTGTGTTTGTTCGTACTGACCTCATTCTTCCCCTTCCTTCTCATTCTTCTCTCTATTCTTCTGCATCTTTGTTCTTTCTATATTTTTCGGTTGTTGTTTTTTTTTAATTTAACAATTTTTTTTCGTTTTTTGCTTTGTTTTGTTTTTATCCGCGGCTTGGAAACTTTCTACAAGATTTTGCAAAATAACAACAACAAACACTAAAACAAAAAACCCCGAAAACAAAAAAAACCCAAACCCTCTTTCAACACACAAATTTGGTTTTGTTTAAAGTTTCCCAAAAACTGGCATGGTATAGAGTGAGTGTGTGTGTGTGTGTGTGTGGTGTGTGTGTGTGTGTGTGTGTGGTGTGTGTTGTTGTAGTGTAGTGTAGTGTAGTGTAGTGTAGTGTAGTGTAGTGTAGTGTAGTGTAGTGTAGTGTAGTTGTAGTGTAGTGTGTGTGTGGTTATTGTGTGTGC
>CM054167.1:28071760-28074260 GCA_028751875.1 Rapana venosa | reverse complement strand
TGTGATCAAATCGGTTGCAAAGTTTATTGCTGAAGCACTGAAATTAAGACAATTACAGCTAAGTTCCAATTAGCTTAACATTTGTGACTAAACTAAAGTAACATTTATATTATGTAAACTCCAGCATTTTGTGAAACACATAAAGAAACATTTATAATTACGCTGTAGTCTCCAGCAAGAATATTTTTGAAATTTCACATACAATGTCAATGGATGGTCTAATATAGCATTCTAGAATGTTCTTTTCATTATTTTAGTTATTGCTTATTGGTTCTTATTGTTCATCCTTGTTATTACTTTGTGTTCATTTTGAAACTGAGTTTACGTCAGAGCTTAAAGTCGTATCCGTTCATAAGAGCTCATTTTTGGTTTTTTGGTTTTCGTTACGTTAAATGCATCATGTGATTTTTCTTGTATTTGTTTGTATTTACAAAAGAAAGTCGTGTATAACCCCCCTTGTCAATAGGCCACTTTGGGCAATGACAATAAATTGGTCAAGCGTCAAGCGTCTCTCTCTCTCTCTCTCTCTCTCTCTCTCTCTCTCTCTCTCTCCTCTCTCTCTCTCTCTCTCTCTCTCTCTCTCTCTCTCTCTCTCTCTCTCCTTCTCCTTCTTAATCATTATCTCCTTTGTCTTTCTTTTTCTCTCTCCTTCTCCTTCTAAATCATCATCTTCTTTTTTGTCTTTGTCTTCTTTTTCTCTTTCTCTCCTCCTTCTCCTTCTAAATCATCTTCTTCTTTGTCTTCTTCTTTGTCTCTTCTTCTTCTCTTTTCTTCTTCTTCTTCTTCTTCTTCTTCTTCTTCTCTCTTCTCTCTCTCTCTCTCTCTCTCTCTCCTCTCTCTCTCTCTCTCTCCTCTCTCTCTCTCTCTCTCTCTCTCTCTCTCTCTCTCTCTCTCTCTCTCTCTCTCTCTCTCTCTCTCTCCCCTCTCCTTTATCTCCTCAGTATAACAGTATTTTCTGTTTTTTTGTATTTCTTGTTTTAGTTTTCATCTTTCTTTTTCCTGTGGTTTTGTTTTTTGTTATTTATTTGTTTATTTTGAACGTTCTTGTATCTGTCTTTTCATTTTCTCTTTCCTCCTCCTCCTCTTCCGCATCTTCATATTTCTCCTTACCACCTGCCTTCTCTCATTCTTTATACTTTCTTTCTTTCTTGTTCTTGTTCTTGTTCTTCTTCTTCTTCTTTTTTTCTTTCTTCTTTCTTTCTTTCTTTCTCTTTCTCTTTCTTTCTTCTTCTTCTTCTTCTTCTTCTTCTGTCGTATTCTTCTTCTTTTTCTTTGTCTTCTTCTTCCTCCTTCTCCTCCTCGTCTTCTTCTTCATCTTGTTCTTCTTTTTCTCTTCTTCTTCTTCTTCTTCTTCTTCTTCTTCTTCTTCTTTTCTTCTTCTTCTTCTTCTTCTTCTTCTTCTTCTTCTTCTTCTTCTTGTCGTTCTTCTTCTTTTTCTTTGTCTTCTTCTTCTCTTCTTCTCCTGTCGTACTTCTTCTTCATTCTTTGTCTTCTTTTCTCTTCTCCTCCTCTCTTCTTCTTCATCTTCTTCTTCTTTTTTCTTCTCTTCTTCTTCTTCTTCTTCGTCTTCGTCTTCGTCTTCTTCTTCAAATTCTTCTTCTTCTTCTTCAAATTCTTCTTCTTCAAATTCTTCTTCTTCAAATTCTTCTTCTTCATTCTTCTTCTTCGATTCTTCTTCTTCTTCTTCTTCTTCTTCTTCTTCTTCTTCTTCTTCTTCTTCTTCTCCTCCTCCTCTTCTCCTTCTTTGCAATTCTTCTTCTTCTTCTTCTTCTTCTCTCTTCTTCTTCTCTTCTTCTTTTTCTTCTTCTTCTCTTCTTCTTCTTCTTCTTCTTCTTCTTCTTCTTCTTCTTCTTCTTCTTCTTCTTCTTCTTCTTCTCTTCTTCTTCTTCTTCTTCTTTCTTTCTTTCTTCTTCTTCTTCTTCTTCTTCTTCTTCTTCTTCTTCTTCTTCTTCTTCTTCTTCTTCTTTTTCTTCTTCTTGTCTTTTAATTTCATTGTGATCGTCTTTCTTTTCCTGCTCCTTCTTGTTCGTGTCATATCCTTTTTCCTGGTTTTTATTGCTATTAGTTTATTTTAATGTTGCTTTCGTATTATCATACAGCTGTTATTTGGTGTGTGTGTGTGTGTGTGTGTGTGTGTAAGTGTGTGTGTGTGTGTGCGTGTAAGTGTGTGTAAGTGAGTGTGTGTGAGTGTGTGTAAGTGTGTGTGTAAGTGTGTTTTGTGTGTAAGTGAGTGTGCGTGTGTGTGTAAGTGTTTGTTGTGTGCGCGCGCGCGCGTAGTTTTTTTGGTTAAGTTATTGAATGTTATTTTTGTTCTTATCTGTAATATCTTTTTAACTTTCTTTTGGTTTCTTTACCGAAATCTTATATTTTCGTGTTCATCCTATTCTTTTCTCATATTTTCATCCATTCATTCATTCATTCTTCTTCTTCTTCTTCTTCTTCTTCTTCTTCTTCTTCAAGTCCTTTGGATGAGACCATAAACCGAGGCCCCGTGTGTGAA
>CM054167.1:28061760-28066760 GCA_028751875.1 Rapana venosa | reverse complement strand
TGCAGTTTGCACGGGGTAAGGGTCCCCAAGAGGTCGCGCATTGTGGGGGGGTGGTTGGGGTGGGAGGGGGTGGGGGTTTTGGTGGAAAAACTGTTTCCCAAAAAGGGAAAGTCCCCACCCCCCCCCCCCCCCCAAAATTCTTTAAAACATGGGGGGGGAAGGGGGGGGGGGTGACAAAAAATGTCTGGCCCGGTAGTGGTAAAGGACGGGTAATGTAAGGTGGGGTTGGGGTAGGGAAGGAAAAAGGGGAGGAAAAATTGCATTGTTATTTTCTCTTCCGTCTCTCTCTCTTTTTTGGTTCCCCCTTTCCCTCTTTTTCCCTCTCTCTCTTCTCTCTTTTTCCCTCTCTTCCCTCTCTCTCTCTGGCCCCCTTTTTCCCCGTCTCTCTCCCCATCTCTCTGTGTTTTTCTGTCTGTCTTTGTCTTTTCTTTTTCTTTTCGGTCGTCTTTCTGTTTTCTTTTTTTCCCTTTTTCTTCTTTGTTCCTCTCTTTCTGTCTTTCTTTCTTCTCTCTTTCCTTCTCTCTTCTCTCTCTCTTTCTTTTTGTTTTCTTTTTTCTTTCTCTCCCCCCCCTTTCTCTCTTTTTCTTTTCTTTTTTCTCTTTTTCCTTTTTGGCGGTTTTTGTTTCTGTGTTTCTCCTTCTCTGTCTTCTTTTCCCCCCCGTCTTTTCCATTCTCTCCCCCCTCTCTCCCTCTCTTCCCCCCTTTTTTCTCCTTTTGTCTTTCTTCTGTTTTTTGTCGTCTTCTGTTTTTCCCCCTTCCCCTTTTCTTTCTCTCTTCTTCTCTCTGTCTGTCTTGTCCTCTCTTTTTGTCTCTTTTTCTCCCCTTTTTCTTTTTTCTCTTTTTCTCCCCTCTCTGTTTGCTTCTCTCTCTTCTTCTCTTCCCCACTTCTCTCTCTCCCCCCACTTTTTTCTCTCCCCCTCCTTTTTCCCTCTCTGTTTTCTTCTTTCTCTTTTCTTTTTCCTCCTTCTCTCTTTCCTTCCCCTTTCTTTTTTCTCTCTCTCCCTCTCCCTTTTCTCCTCCCCTCTCTCTCTCTCCCTCTCTATCTCCCTTCTCCCTCTCTCTCTCTCCCTCCCTCTCTCTCCCTCTCTCTCTCTCTCTCACTCTCTCTCTCTTTTTAGTCGGCTCTATTGCGAAGTGAGTGACATGGAGAGGGGGAGAGGGGGGGGGGGGGGGGCAGGGGGGCTCGTATACTCTCTAATCATTGGAGCCAGAATTGGAGATGTAGAGGAGTGATGAAGCGGGAAACCAAAGAGTTGCAGAGGCAGAAACAAGAGAGTCCAGGATGGGGGGGGGGGGGGGAGAAAAATGAGAGTATGGGAAAGAGAGAGAGGGGGGGGGGAGAGAGGGGGGGCAGAGAGAGAGGGGGGATGAGAGGGGATAGAGAGAGGGGGGTGATAGAGAGAGAAGGGGGATAGGAGAGAGAGGGGGGGGAGAGAGGGGATAGAGAGAGGGGGGTGGTAGAGAGAGAGGGGGATAGACAGAGGGGGGTGGTAGAGAGAGAGGTTGGGAGAGAGAAGGGGGATAGAGAGAGGGGGGGGGGAGATAGAGAGAGAGGGGGGAATAGAGAGAGGGGGATACAGAGAGAGAGGGGGGAGAGAGAGAGAGGGAGGCAGAGAGAGAGAGTGGTGGGGCCTCTCTCTAGCTCTCTCTTTCTGCCTGTCTCTCTCTGTCTCTGTCTGTCTGTCTGTCTGTCTGTCTGTCTGTCTGTCTGTCTGTCTCTCTCTCTCTCTCTCTCTCTCTCTCTCTTCTCTCTCTCTCTCTCTCTCTCTCTCTCTCTCTCTTCTCTGCTTCATCAGGTACAGGTCTATCTGCAGATAATATAAATCAACACTTTTGTTCTATTGCTGAAAAAATTGTAAATATTGACCGCTCAGAATTCAATTACTTACCAATTTTACAGGAATATTGTAGCTCTAAGTCAACAAAGTCTAAACTGTCATTCAAATATATTGGTGTGCATGAAGTGCATAAGGAGTTGTGTTCATTAAAACAAACAAAATCCGTGGCTTAGATAATTTAGACAGCAAAATTTTGAAGATTTCCGCGCAAGTAATATCTGAACATCTTACATATATCTATAATCTCTGCATTGAAAAAGTTCCTATCCTCAAATGTTTAAAGTTGCCAAAGTTGTACCTATTCTTAAATCTGGAGATCCAAATGACCCTTCCAACTATCGACCTATTTCGATTCTATCTATTTTATCTAAACCTTTAGAAAAGCATTTAAAGCAACATCTTCTGTCATACTTTACTGAGCATAACTTATTTCATCCTAATCAAAGCGGCTTTAGAGAAAACTATTCATGTCATACTGCACTCAGTAATCTCATAGAGCAATGGCATTTAAATATCAACAATAACATCTTAACTGGAGCAGTTTTTGTAGACTTTGCCAAGGCATTTGACTGTATTGACCACAAACTCTTAGTAAAGAAACTGGCTATGTATGGTTTATGCGCAGACTCTCTAAAACTGATTACCTCGTTTCTTGATAAAAGGCGACAAGCTGTTTATCAAGATTCAATTATGTCGTCCCTTTTGCCTGTGAAGTATGGTATTCCTCAAGGTTCCGTGCTAGGGCCAGTCTATCTTCCTCTCCATGTTTCATCCACTTGTGAACTCTTTGCTGACGATACTACCATACATACAGCTGATCATGATGTAAACTCTGTAGCTACTATATTGCAAAAAGACTTAAACAATCTAGCAGCGTGGTCAGAGTGTAATCACATGGCTCTCCATCCTTTGAAATCAAAATTCATGGTGATTGCCACAAGACAAAAGCGCCAAAACTTTAAAATCAAACTAAATGGAATAAAGATTTACGATAAAATACTAGAAGTCAGTTCATATAAACTACTTGGTCTAAATATCGATAATAATTTGTCATGGTCAGATCATGTTTTTAGTGTTTCTAAAAAAAATATCTAAGAAGCTATTCCAGCTTAATCGAATAAAACATTTCCTGGATCAACATACTGGAAAACTATTCTTCTATGCTTACATAAAACCTGATCTTGACTATGCATCTACATGCTGGGATTTGGCAAGTAAAAACTGTATACGACAACTTGAGAGAGTATATAAACGGTCTCTCAAGTTAATTCTCCTTAGAACTACTTCCTTAGAAACTAATAGCTACAAAGAGTTAAACATTCTTCCTTTTAGTTTACATTGTCTCTTTAATAAAGGTGTATTTATGTATAAGATCATGAATAAACTAGTTCCTCCTTATCTTTGTCAGAGGTTCCCTGTTAAAACTGTTCGTAACAAAAGTAGTGTTGTTACTCCTCGTCCAAGAACCGATCTCTTCATGTCATCTCTTGTTTATTCTGGCAGCAAATTATGGAACGAAATCCCAGTCTTTATAAAAGAGAAAAGTAGCATATCATCTTTTAAAAAAGTGTACCACACACACTTGTTTAATTTCCTGTAATATACATTGGGTGAGCATGCTTGTTGAACTCTGTGTGTGTGTGTGTGTGTGTGTGTGTGTGTGTGTGTGTGTGTGTGTGTGTGTGTGTGTGTGTGTGTGTGGTGGTGTGTGTGTGTGTGTTGTGTGTGTGTTGTGTGTGTGTGTGTGTGTGCGTGTGGTGTGTGTGTGTGTGTGTGTGTGTGCTGATGCTCTACTGCTTGCTTGTTAGGGTGTTGTGTGGTTGTTGTGGGTTGGTGGGGGGTTTTTTTGTTTTTTTGTTTGTTTGTTTGTTTGTTTGTTTTTTTGTTTTTGTTGTTGTTGTTGTTTTTTGGGGGGATGTTGTTTTTTCATGCTTCAACTAATGCTCATTGTTTGATGCCGTGCAAATGTGTGGCTATGATACTTTGATGATTATGACGTAAGGCTATTATAAAAATTTAATGTGAGATGTAAAATTTGAGGAGATGTGTATGTGCGTGTCTGTGCATATGTACACGCAATGTGTGTGTGTGTGCGGCGCGCGCGCGTACGTACGTTGTGTGTGAGTAAGTGTGTGTGTGAGTGTGCTTGCGCGCGTGCGTGTGTGTGAGGTGTTTTGCGCGCGCGCGCGTGTGTATGTATGTGTGAGTGTGTGGGTGTGGGTGTGGGTGTGTGTGTATGTCTGTGTGTGTATCTGTGTGTGTGCGTGTATGTGAGTGTTGATTTTTTGGGGGGAGGGTTGTCTGTTTAGTGGAGTGGGGGTGTCAGGGAGGGGAGTTTGTCAGTGTTTAATTGGTCTTGTTTATTCAAACGATGGTTAATTTTTGTGGTCTTTCATTGATTTCTTGATTTACCAATAATTGAATGGAAAATTGTGTGATTCATTCATTTCTTTTTGACACTATTTTATTTGTTGATTCATTGGTTTATTCATGTTTGTTTCACTTTTGCCCATGAGGGCCTGGTGTAAAGAAGCCTCTGGCTTATCCAATTACCCTCATTAAAATATTCGAGTTCGAAAATATTCGAGTTCGAGTTCGAGTTCTTCTCTCTCTCTCTCTCCCCTCTCTCTCTCTCTCTCTCTCTCTCTCTCTCTCTCTCTCTCTTCTCTCTCTCTCTCTCTCTCTCTCTCTCTCTCTCTCTAGCTCTTTCTCTCTAGCTCTCTCTCTCTAGCTCTCTCTCTGTCTCTGTCTGTCTGTCTCTCTCTCTCCCTCTCTCTCTCTCTCTCTCTCTCTCTGTCTCCCCTCTTCTCTCTCTGTCTCTCTCTAGCTCTCTCTCTCTCTCTGCTCTCTCTAGCTCTCTCTCTGTCTGTCTCTCTGTCTCCCTCTCTTTGTTTCCCTCTCTCTCTCTCTCTCTTCTTTCCGTCGTTTTCTCTGTCTGCCTCTTCTTCGTCTCCCTCCTTGTACTGTTGTTCCCTGTAGAACAAGTCTTGGCCAGTCCAGATGTTCCTGTGACGTGCCCGAACCACTTTAGTTTGCTTTTTTTTCAACAAGATTGGTCAAATGAAGAAAACTTCCCACTAGTCTGTGGCGAACTTGCATGTAGCAAGAGGAATATTGCTGAAAAGTTCAAAACCGCAGACATTGACAGCATCCTTGCAGAAC
>CM054167.1:28036760-28041760 GCA_028751875.1 Rapana venosa | reverse complement strand
GGGGGGGGGGGGAGGGGGAGAGGAGGAGGGGGGGAAGGGGGGGGGGGGGGGGGGAGGAACAAGGCTATGATGGAGTTTGGGGCCTTGTGTAATGTCCTTTCTCTCTAAGGAAATCTCCCTTGTGTGTGTGTGTGTGTGTGTGTGTGTGTGTGTGTGTGTGTGTGTGTGTGTGTGTGTGTGTGTGTGTGTGTGTGTGTGTGTGTTGTCTGTGTGTGTGTGTCTGTGTGTGTGTGTCTGTGTGTGTCTCTGTGTGTGTGTGTGTGTGTGTGTGTGTGTGTGTGTGTGTGTCTGTGTCTGTGTCTGTGTTTTTACTTTTTTTATTTTTATTCACTTTATTCTTTTTTTAATTCTTTTACATTAGCCCAGTGTGTGTGTGTGTGTGTGTGTGTGTGTGTGTGTGTGTGTGTGTGTGTCTGTGTGTGTGTGTCTGTGTGTGTGTGTCTGTGTCTGTGTATGTCTGTGTGTCTGTGTCTGTGTGTGTCTGTGTGTGTGTGTGTGTCTGTGTGTGTGTGTGTGTCTGTGTGTGTGTCTGTGTCTCTCTCTGTGTATGTGTGTCTGTGTCTGTGTTTTATTTATTTATGTTTTTTTAAATTTCTATTAGCCCAGTGTGGTGTGTGTGTGTGTGTGTGTGTGTGTGTGTGTGTGTGTGTGTGTGTGTGTGTGTCTGTGTGTGTGTGTCTGTGTCTGTGTATGTCTGTGTGTCTGTGTCTGTGTGTGTCTTGTGTGTTGTGTCTGTGTGTCTGTGTGTGTCTGTGTGTGTGTCTGTGTCTCTCTCTGTGTATGTGTGTCTGTGTCTGTGTTTTATTTATTTATGTTTTTTTTAATTTTCTATTAGCCCAGTGTGTGTGTGTGTGTGTGTGTGTGTGTGTGTGTGTGTCTGTGTGTGTGTCTGTGTGTCTGTGTGTGTATCTGTGACTGTGTGTGTCTGTGTGTGTCTGTGTGTGTGTCTGTGTGTCTGTGTCTGTGTGTGTCTGTGTGTGTGTTGTGGTGTGTCTGGTGTGTCTGTGTTCACCAACTTCCTTATGCGCTTTCGCTTCGGTCTGTTGAAAATCATTGACTGGACGGTACGGTACGGTATAGTACGGTACGGTACGGTACAGTACGGGCTGGCCCAGTGGTTAAAACTGTCGAACTCGGTGATCTAACGATCAATTGAAGGTCTCTGGTTCAAATCTTAGCTGAGATGAGGGTCTTTTGTGTTGTTGGTTTGGTGTGTTTTTTTAAGTGATTTTTTTTTTAAACCTCGGGGGAGTTTTAACAGAGGTACTGACTCATATTATATAAATATCAACGCCGTCTGAGTCAGTTTATATGTGTGTTAGTCTGTCTGTCTGTCTTTCAGTCAGGTGTTTTTTTAAAAATTATTTATTATGTTATATCGAGGATAATGGAATAAGCACTCATTTGCTTTTTTACATCCAGTCCCCGTGTGTATGCGGTTTTGTAAATTTTGTCATCTGTTCAGTGAGTCTGTCTGTGAGTCAGTCTGTCTGTCAGTCTGTCTGTCTGTCTGTAAGTCAGTCTGTGAGTCAGTTTGTCAGTCAGTCAGTCTGTCTGTCAGTCTGTCTGTCTGTCTGTAAGTCAGTCTGTGAGTTAGTCAGTCAGTCAGTCAGTCAGTCTGTCTGTCAGTCAGTCAGTGAGTCTGTCTATGAGTCAGTCAGTCAGTCAGTCAGTCTGTCTGTGTTTCTGTCTGTCAGTCAGTGAGTCTGTCTATGAGTCAGTCAGTCTGTCTGTCTGTCTGTCAGCCAGTCAGTCAGTCAGTCAGTCTGTATCCTCAACTTGAGCGAAATATGGGCGAAAATGCGTTGCGCTGCCGTTAAGCGCCTGTCACAAGATATAGGCCCAGCACATCCGACTTCGGTATGGAAGAGAACAATAATTGTTATATTTTAAGTCTTCCTGGATTTAATTTTTTTTTTAAAGCAAAAAACAAAAAACAAAAAGGCAGGAGAATAGAACCAAGAAGGAAGATAGCAGGCAAGTAGGGAGTGACAGGAAGAAGAAAGAAAAAAACAAAAGAAGGAAACAACAAGGCCAAAAACAAAGAGAGGGATAGAAAAGAGGGAATTCCTAGCACAGAATTTCCACCCCAAAAAATGAGGATGATTTTTTTTTTTTACTGACAGGTCCCTGATATTCCCCCCCTCACCCCCTCCCGCCCCCCCCCCCACCCCCCACCCCCGGGGGGGGGGGGGGGGGGGGGGGGGAAGAAGGAAGAAAAAGGTAAAGTCGAGAGATACGAAAGAAGAAGTAGCAGAACTTAGCAACCTAGTTTTTGAATTTGAGGACGAGGATAGCTCAGTGGTCAGAGTACATTCGCTTTCCCCCCCAGCTAAGATTAAACAGCGGTTGAGCGTGGTTACCACTTGGATGGGTGACCGTTTGGCTTCAGTACTGTGGCCCGCCCTCCCCCTCCCCCCCCCCTCCCCCTCTCCGCCCCCCCCCCCCCCCACCCCCCACCCCTTCCTCCCCATCTGTTCGGGCCAGAAACTGATCCCCCCCACCCCCCCCCCCCCCCACGCCCCCTCAACCATTAGACCACAAGTGGTGATCTGGGCGCTATAGTCTTTCGGATGAGACGATAAACCCATAGGTCCCTCCCGTGTGTTACACATCATTATTATTTAGTCCACGTCAAAGACCCCACGGCAACAAGAGAGTTGTCCCTGGTAACATTCTGTAAGGGGGGAAAAAAAGGTCACTCTGGTAGGGAAACAAATCCAGTTTGCAGACAGGAAAAATAAAATATATAAAAAATGGGTGGCGCTGTTCTTGTGGCGACGCGCTCTTTCCCCAGGGGGAGAGAGAGAGAGAGAAAGCAGCCCTGGATTTCACAGCAGGGAAATCTTGCCGTGACTTAAAGTGGTATAGAATAAATAAATAAATAAATAAATAAATAGGTAAATAAATAAATAAATAAATAATAAAAAGGTATATAAATAAATAAAGTCTCCGGAAATCTGAAAAACTTAATGGAAGTGGTATTAACCTTACTAATACTTTGTTCTATCAGTTCCCAGCTGTATGTATTTTTATTGGGTGGCCAATCAAACAAAAAATAACAACAAAAACCTATTAGTAAACTCTCTTGGTGCAGTTTGGTTCCTGTCTGTGTGTGTAGATAGATAGACAGACAGACAGACAGACAGACAGACAGGCAGGCAGGCAGGTAGGTAGGTAGGTAGGTAGGTAGGTAGGTAGGTAGGTAGGTAGATAGATAGATAGATAGATAGACAGATAGATAGATAGATAGATAGATAGATAGATAGATAGATAGATAGATAGATAGATAGATAGATAGATAGATAGATAGATAGATAGATAGATATGAAGGCAGGCAGGCAGGCAGACAGACAGACAGGCAGGCAGGTAGGTAGGTAGGTAGCTAGCTAGCTAGCTAGATAGATAGGTAGGTAGGTAGGTAGATAGATAGATAGATAGATAGATAGATAGATAGATAGATAGATAGATAGATAGATAGGTAGATAGATAGATAGATAGATAGATAGATAGATAGATAGATAGATAGATAGATAGATAGATAGATAGATAGATAGATAGATAGATATGAAGCCAGGCAGGCAGGCAGGCAGGCAGACAGACAGACAGGCAGGCAGGCAGGCAGGCAGGCAGGCAGGTAGGTAGGTAGATACCTAGCTAGCAAGATAGATAGATAGATAGATAGATAGATAGATAGATAGATAGATAGATAGATAGATAGATAGATAGATAGATATGAAGGCAGGCAGGCAGACAGACAGACAGACAGATAGATAGATAGATAGATAGATAGATAGATAGATAGATAGATAGATAGATAGATAGATAGATAGATAGATAGATAGATAGATAGATAGATAGATAGATAGATAGATAGATAGATGAGTGAGAGTGTATGTATGCGCGCGGGTGTGTGTGTGTGTGTGTGTGTGTGTGTGTGTGTGTATGTGTGTGGAGAAAGACAGACAGACAGACAAACAGATAGACAGACAGACAGAGTTTACTTTAAACTAAACTCGTATGTATAGTAAGATCAACGATAAAAAAAACAGACAGACAGACAGACAGACAGACAGAGACAGATAAATAGACAAACAGGCACACAGACAGACAGATAGACAAACAGACAGACAGAGTTTACTCGAAACTGAACCCATAATTATGTATAATTACATCGACGAAAGAAAAAAATAATAAAATTAATTGCAGAAGCCATAAGGTTCTAACATAATGCTGTAACCGGCATACATAAAAAAAATTACGTCCCGTGATAAGTTTTTCTCTAGAATTTAAGGTATTAATTAACATTATTAACACTAAAAAATATTAATGATGTAAAAAAAAAAAAGCACATAAGAGCTTATTCCATTATCCTCGATATAAAAGAATAAAAGAAAAGAATAAAATCAATAAAAAATAAAGAAGAACTTTAACAAAAACACTCGGAAAATGCTTCTCAATATACAAGGTATTGTTGTTGTTTTTCTATTCAAACGTGTGTTATACACATACACATTAAGTGTATAATTATGTAAGAACTTGGTCATTGAAGTTTTATTTATTGATTGATTTGTTTGGTTGCTTGTTTATTTTTATTGATTTACTTCTTTGTTTGTTTGTTTGTTTTTCTGTTTGTTGGGTTCTTTCTTTCTCTCTTTATTTATTAACTTTTTTTATTTTTAGGGTAATGGAATAAACACTCTTGTGCTTTTTTTTATTATTTTTAAATGCAGTCCCCGTGTGTATACAGTTTTGTCAATAAATTTTTGTCATCCGTTCCCATCAGGCACACAACAGAGGCCTACTCTTGCAAAAAGTGGAACAGGTTTTAATGTGTATGCAAGATGTTCCTGCGTACGTTCACACACGGGACCTCTGTTTATAGTCTCATCCAAAAGACTTTACATAGGCAAAAGAGTGTGTGTGTGTGTGTGTGTGTGTGTGTGTGTGTGTGTGTGTGTGTGTGTGTGTGTGTGTGTGTGTGTGTGTGTGTGTGTGTG
>CM054167.1:28026760-28029260 GCA_028751875.1 Rapana venosa | reverse complement strand
GGGGGGGGGGAGAGATGGAGAGAGAGAGGGGACAGACAGGCAGACACAGCACAAAACAGACAGGCGACAGTAGAGAGAGAAAAGTATTTAAATTTTTGTGTGTGTGCGTGTGCGGTTTCGTGCGTGCATTTCGTGATGTTTGTGGTGTAATGTGTTTGAGTGTGTGTGTGTATGTGTGTAGTGTGTGTTTGAGTGTGTGTGTGTTTTTGTGTGTGAGTGTGTGTGTTGTGGTGTGTGGGGGTGTGTGGGTGTGTGTGTGTGTGTGTGTGTGTGTGTGTGTGGGGTTTTTTTTTTGTTTTGGGGGGTTTTGTGAAAAGATGTTTCAGTTAAACCCAAAAAACCCCTAAAAGGGTCCCCTTTACTCGAACCCCTAGATTTATTGTCCTTTTTCCACACCCCACACACCACACGCACGACGCCCCGCACAACGAGGGCAGCACGCGCGCGCCGCACCAACACACCACACCCCCCACACCCAAAACAACACAAAAACCCCCCCCCCCACCCCCCCCCCCCCCCCCCCCCCCCCCCCCCCCACCCCAAACCCCCCCCCAAAAACCCCCCAAAAACCCCCACCACCCCCCCACCCCCCCCCCCCCACCCCACCCACCACACCACACCAACACCCCCCCCCCCACCCCCCACAAAAACCCCACCCCCCCCCCCAAAAACCCCCACCCCCCCCACCAAACCACACACCAAAACCCCCACCACCCCACAAAAACCCAAAAAACCCCCAACCACCAAAAACACCAACCCCCCACCCCACAAAAACCCACACCCCACCCCCCCCCAAAAACCCCCCCCCCCCCCCCCACCAAAAACACCCCCACACCCACCCAAACACCCAAAAAACCCCCCAAAACACACCCACACACACACACACAAAAACCCCACCCAACCCCCCAAAAACCCACCCAAAAAACCCACCCAAAAACCCACACACCCCCACCCACCCAACCACCACAACACCCCCACCCAAAACCACCCCAAAAAACACACCCCCCAAAAACCCCCCACACACACAACCCACACACCCAACACCCCCACCCACAAAACACCCCACAAAAAAAACACCCACAAAACCCACAAAAAAAACCACACACCAAAACCACACACCCACCACCACACCCCAAAAACCCCCCACCAAACACACCACCCAAAAAACCAAAAAACACCCCACACACACAAAAAAAACACAAAACCACCACACCACACACCCCCACACCAAACAACCCCACAAACCCACCCACACCCCAACCCACAAAAACCACACCACCCCCACCCCACACACCCCAAAAACCCCACCCACCCCACCACAAACCCCCCACAACCACACACACACAAACAACACCCCCACACAACCAACACAAAAAACACACCACACAACACACACCCCCACCCCCCCAAACACCACCCACACCCACCACACACACAAAAACCCCAAAAACACACACACCCAAAACACAAAAAAAACACCACACAAAACACCACAAAACACAACAAAACCAAAAAACACACATAAAAACCCCCCCACACACACACACACACAAAAACACCACACCCCCAAAACACCCACACACACAAAACACACAAAACACACCAACACCCCCCACAAAACACACACCACACAAAAAACCCACACACACACCCAAACACACAAACACACCCCAAAAAAACCCCACCCAAAAACCCCAAAAAACACACACAACCAAAAAACACAAAAAACAAACCACACCAACACAAAACACAAAACCCAAAAAACCAAACCCACACACACACAAAAAACCCAAAAACACAACACACAACACCCCACACACACAAAAACCCCACACAAAACACACAAAAAACACACAAACACCAAAAACACAAACCCACCCCCAAAAACCCAAAAACAAAACCCCCACACACAAAAACACACACACACACCCCACCCACACACCCAAAAAACACAAAAACCCACACCCCACACACCCAAAAACACAAACCCCAAAAAAACAACACAAACCCAAAAACCCAAAAAAACCCACAAACACAAACACAAAACCACACCCCCCACACAAACCACAACAAAAACCACCCAAACACAAAACAAACACACACCAACACCAACAAAACACAAAACAAACACCCCACCCACCCCAAACCCCAAAAACACACACACACACAAACCCCCAACCCCCAACCCCCACACACAAAACACCAAACACCACCACCAAAACACACAAACACCCACCCAAAAACACACACACCACAAAAAACACAAACCACACAAACCCCCACACCACACACCCAAACCCCCACACACACACACACAACACGCACACACGCACGCACGCATACACACACACACACAGCACACACGCACGCACGCGAAACACACACACACACACGCACACACGCACGCACGCACGCACACACACACACACACACAACACGCACACAACGCACGCACGCACACACGAGCGCACGCACGCACGCGCGCGCACAAAACACACAC
>CM054167.1:28019260-28021760 GCA_028751875.1 Rapana venosa | reverse complement strand
TCTCCCCGCTCTACGCATCTTTCCCCCTTTTTTTCTTCTCCTCTCTCCTTCTCCTTCTCTCCTCCCCCCTCTCTCTCCTTCCTACTCTCATCATCTCTTCCCATTTTCATAAACCTTGCTCGTTCTCGCACTCCACCCACACTCCACCCATCCCCACTCCCTCTGCCACCTTGAATTGCACCCCTTGTGCTTATTCATGATCTCTCGTGTATTCTTTACTATATCGTCTCTGTCGTCGTCTCTTCTCTCTCTGGCTCTCTCTCCACTTCTTCTCCTTCTCTCTCTCTCGATCTCATCTCTCTCTCCTCCTCTTCTCTCACTCTCTCCCTCCAGACACTTGTCACTTTCTCTCTCTTCTCCTCCTCTTGTCTACTCCTCCTTAACTCTGTCTCTCTTCTTTCTTCTTCCTTCTCTGCCTCTCTCTCCCTCTCTTTCTTTTATACCTCTCTCTCTCTCCTCTCTCTATCTCTCTCTCTCTCTCCTGAGGTCTCTTGATCCTCGTATTACAATGCCTACCCCTGATGTACAGCATGACTTGCTGCACCTCCCTACCCTCCTATGCATTAAGATGTACTCTTCATGTCTACTCTCTTCTATTCCTTCTCCCAGTTCAAATGTCTCCTATGTCTCTGTCTCTCTCTGTAATCTTTCCTTCGTCTCTCTCATTCTTTGTCTCTCTATCTCTCTCTCTCTATCTTCTCTCGGTATCTTCTCTTCTTCTGCTATCTCCCTTCTCTTTTCATGTACGTTAATCTCATCTCGTCTATCTCGTCATCATCTTCTGCATCTTCTTCATCGATCTCTTCTGTCTCTCAGTCTCGTCTCTCTCTCCTCTCTCATTTATCTCTCTTTCTTTCTTTCTTCTCCTCCCTCTCTCTCTCCTCTCTCTCTCCCTCGCTCTCTCCCTCCCTTCTCTCTCTCTCTCTCCTCTCCCCCTCTCCTCGCTTCTTTCCTCTCGCCTGGCTCTTCTTACCCCCCCTATCCACCTTCTCTGCATCCTCCTCCCTCTTCTCCCTCTCGCTCCCCTATCTCCTCTCCCAGTCCTCTCATCTCTCCTCTCTCCATCCTCTTCCCTCCCTTCTCTATCTCTCTCTCCTCCTCTCTCTCTCACCCTCTCTCTTCTCCTCTCTTCTCTCCTCCCTCTCCTCTCTCCACTCTCTTCTCTCCTTACCCTCATACAAGTAAAATACTTACTCCTTTCCTCTTGGCTATCACTTCAACCTCCTCTCTCTTGTACTCTCTTCTCTCTCTCTTCATCTCATCTCTCTTCCTCTCTCCCTCTCTCTCTCTGCTCTCTCTCTCTCGCTCTCTCTCTCTCCTCTCCCTCTCCTCTCCTCTGTCTTCTCTCCCTCTCTCTCTCTCTCTCTCTTCCTCTCCCAGAGTACAGATCCCTTCTCTATCTTCTGTCTCTGTCTCTCTCTCTCTCTTCCTCTCTCTCTCTCTCTATCACTACAATCTCTCTGCCTCTTTCTCTCTCTCTCTCTCTCTCTCTCTCTCTCCAGATACAATCTCCTCTCTCTCTCTATCCCGTCTCTCTCCCTCTCCCTCTCTCTCTCTCTCTCTCTGCCTCTCTCCTATCCCTCTCCTCTTCTCTCAATTCTCTCCCTTTCCTCGTCGTCTCTCTCTCTCTCGTCCTCTCTCTCTCTCTCTCTCTCTCTCTCTCTCCTCTCTTTCTCTCTCTCTCTCTCTTCTCACTCTTCTCTCTCTCCCCTCTGCTCTCTCCTCTCTCCTCTTTCTCTCCCTCCACTCTCTCTCTCTTCTCCTGCTCTCTCTCTCTCAAGCTCTTCCTCTCTCTCTCTCTCATCTCTCTTCTTCTCTTCTCTCTCTTTCTCTCCCCTCCCTCTCTCCTCCCTCCTCCTCCACTCTCTCATCGCCTCTCCTCACCCTCTTCCTCTCTCTCCAACCCTCAGCATCTCTCTCTCTCCCTCTCTCCTCCTCCTCTCTCTCTCACTCTTCCTTCTCTCTCCTCTCTCCCTCTCCCCCCCCACCTCTCTCTCTCCTCCCTCTCCTTTCTCCTCCTCTCCTCCCTCTCTCTCTCCTCTCTCTCTCTCTCTCCATCTCTTTCCCTCCTTCCTCCTCCTCTCTCCTCTCATCTCTCTCTCTCCTTCCTCCCCTCACCCTCCTTCTCTCTTACCCACTTTTCTCTGCTCTCTCTCTCCCTAACCTCTCCCTACTCTATCTCCCCCTCTCTCCTCTCTCTCCTCTCTCTCTCCCTCTCTCTCCTCCCTCTCTCCCCCTTTCTCTCTCTCCCTCACTCTTTCCCTCTCTCTCTCTCTCCTCTCCCCTCTCTCTTTTCTCTCTTCCCTCTCCCACTCTCTCTCTCCCTCCCTCTCTCACTCTCCCTCTTCTCTCTCTCTCTCACCTCTTCTCTCTCTCTCTTTCCCTCTCCTTCACTTCTCTCTCTCACCTCCACTCTCCCTTCTCTCTCTCATCTCCTCACTCTCTCTCCCTCCCTCCCCCATTCTCTCTCTCTCCTCTCTCTCTCTCTCTCGCCTCTCTC
>CM054167.1:28011760-28014260 GCA_028751875.1 Rapana venosa | reverse complement strand
GTGTGTGCATGTGTGTGTGTGTGTGCGTGGTGAGAGATAGAGAGAAGAAAGAGAGAGAAGAGAACGATCACGACATTTATTTTCTGAGGTAAGAAATAAGCACAAGACTTTTTCCGAGGGCAGGGGAGAGAGAGAGAAGAAGAGATAGAGAGAGAGAGAGAGAGAGAGAGAGAGAGAGAAGAGAGAGAGTCTCACACACATACACACACACAGCACATACATACACACATACATACACACATACTGACAGACAGACCATACACGCACATACACACACAACCAGACATACGACTAGATAAAAGACACACACATTTTCTCCAAATGGAATGATATCACCAACTTCTTCATCATCATCACCATCACCATCACCATCATCGTCACCATCATCATCACCATCACCATCATCATCATCATCATCATCATCACCTACGTGACGTCACCAGTAAACACTGATTGAAAACAAGGACTGGCATTATCACCCAAGAGCTTATCCACCTCTACCACCACCACCTCTACCACCACCACCACCACACCATCACCACTACCACCCCTCTCCTTCCTTCCAGCCACCACCACCACCACCAGCACCACCACCAGCCACCCACGTACGTACCTACCTATCTACCTACCACCACCACCACGTACCATCACTACCACCCCCACCACCACTACTATCACCACCACCACACTACCACCACCACCATCACCACACATAACGGTTTTGAAACATTAAAAACATTTGACTAGCAGGCAGTACTTCTCGCTCGCGCTTGCTCTCTCTCTCTCTCTCTCTCGCTCTCTCACTCACTCATTCACTCACTCACGCACTCTCTCATACACACTTGTCACATACACCTATCTACACAGACATACATACACACTCGCGAGGGTGTGTGTGTGTATGTGTATGTGCGCGCGCGTTTCCTTTCTCCATCTCTGTCGTTTAGTTCTTATAGCTAGTGTCTGAATATTCGCGCAGAGTTTTCTTTCTGTTTTTTTTATCTAAGTTTTCTAAGGGTTTTTAAAATATTTTTTGTGTGTTTTGTGTGTTTTGTGTTTGTTTTTTTTCTCATCTTCGACACTTTCAAGAAGAAAGACGACCAAAAAAAAAAAAAAAAACCCAAGAGAGAAGAAGAAAGATCTATAGATTCGGGTTTTGGTGGGTTTTTTTGGTTGTTGTTGTTGTTGTTGTTGGGGTGTTGTTGTTTTTTAATTGGTGGTTGTTTATTTTTGTTGTTGTTGTCGTTGTTTGATATCAGCTGTATGTATTTGAGTTCTCTCTTCGACAATGATGATGGATGGGAGGCTTATGTATTTGTCGTCACGAATGGGAGGTAAGTGTCAGATTATATTCTTGTTTGTTGGTTGGTTGGTTTGGGTTTTTTGGTTTGTGTGTTGTGTGTGTGTGTGTGTGTGTGTGGCGGGGGGGGGGGGTGTAGTGTGGGTGTATGTAGTGTGTGTGGGGTGTGGTGTGTGTGTGTAGTGTGTGTGTGGGATGGGGGGGGGGTTGGTGTGTGTGTGTAGTGTGTGGGTGTGGGTTGTAGTGGCGGTGTGGTGTGGTGTGTGTTGTGTAGTGTGTGGTGTGTTGGGGGTGGTGGTTTGTGTGTGGGTGTGTGGGGGTGTAGTGTGTGTGGGTTGTTTTGTGTGTGTGTGTGTGTGTGTGTGTTTTTGTGTGTTGTGGTGTAGAGAGGAGGAGAGGAGTGATAGATTATTTTGTTGTTTGTTGTTGTTTTGGTGGTGTGTGTGTGTTGTGTGGTGTGTGTGTTTTTGTGTATGTCTGTAACGTACGTTCACATTTAGTGATTTGGTGTGTGTATGTGTATACACGCGCGCGTGTGCGTGCGCGCGCGCGCGTGTGTGTGTGTGTTGTGTGATGTGTGTATGTGCGTGTGTTGTGTGATGTGTGATTGTGCTTATTTGTTAGTTTTGTTGTTATTATTGTTGTTGTTGCTGTTTTGTTTGTAGTGTGTGTGTGTGTGCCTGTGTGTAGTGTGTGTGTTATGTGTGTGAACACACTCTCTATGAAAAAATTCATCACCCAGACCTGCCAGTCTTGCTACTATCAATTACGGCGCATAAGCGCGATTCGCAAGTATCTGTCCACTGATGCAACTTCCAAGCTTGTCACATCTCTCATTCTTTCACGTTTAGACTACTGTAATTCTCTTTTGGCTGGCCTACCAGCATCATCTATCCACTCTCTTCAACGCATACAAAACTCTGCAGCTCGACTGGTCCTAAGAAAGAAAAATCTGAACACATCACTCCTCTTCTGCGATCTCTTCACTGGCTGCCTGTCTCACAAAGACTGGAGTATAAAATCAATACCCTCTGTTTCAAATGTCTCCACAAATCTGCACCCCCTTATCTCTGTAACTGTCTTCATCTGTACACTCCATCCCGTTCCCTTCGTTCAGCCGCAGATACTTTGTGCTTTCGAACACCCAGATTCAAACAAACCACTGTTGGCCGTCGCTCCTTCTCTGTTTCTGGTCCATCC
>CM054167.1:27996760-27999260 GCA_028751875.1 Rapana venosa | reverse complement strand
CATCCGAAGGACTTTTGGGGAGAGTGGAGTGGACACTGATGTTAACTCCAGGGGGAAAATATCCCCTTGAAGGGGTGTCTTGGTGATGGCTCGACCCCGGGCTCAAACTCAGGCTGCCAGAACGCCAGCACAATTATTGTGCAATACTCTAACCCATTATAAACTTCCACCCCAAATCAGGGGACGAGATAGCTCAGTGGTCAGAGCACTCGCTTTCCCCCAGCCAAGGTTAAGCAGCATCGAGCGTGGTTACCACTTGGATGGGTGACCGTTTGCGCGCCTTGGCTTCAGTACAGTTCCCCCAGTTCACCCAGCTGTAAATGGGTACCTGCCCTCTTTAGGGGTCAGGGGAAGGTAAAGCATCGAGGGATAGAGGAGATGGGCGCTGCCCTCAATATGCTGGCCCCTGGAGAAGTTGAGGTCTCTGAGGCGTCGCTCCCCTACGACCACATAGGTTATAGGACACCCTTTACCTTTTACCCCAAATCGCAAATAAAACTAATTCTTTACTTCATAGGGAACCTGATATTGTTTCGTTATTTCATGATAAGCATTTAAACACTATACAAAAATATTATAAAATTAACATGATTATTGATAAGTTTCGTTTTATTTTTAATTTGGTGTAAAATTTTAGCCATAAATCGTACAGGAAATGATTGAAATGTCTCCATACAGGAAATTCTTGATTAGTCAAACAAGTGAAATGTCTCCATACAGGAAATTCTCAATTGGTCAAAAGTGAAATTCCTTCATACAGGACATTCTTGATTGGTCAATAAAGTACAATTTCTTCATATAGGAAATTCTCAATTGGTAAAAAAAATGAAATTTCTTCAAACAGGAAATTCTCAATTGGTCAAAAAGTGAAATTCCTTCGTACAGAAAATTCTTGATTGGTCAAAATAGTACAATTTCTTCATACAGGAACTTCTTGATTGGTCAAAAAGTGAAATTTCTTCATACAGGAAATTCTTGATTGGTCAAAAAAGTGAAATTTCTCCATACAGGAACTTCTTGATTGGTCAAAAAGTGTAATTTCCTCAAAGAGGAAATTCTTGATTGATCAAAAAGTGAAATTCCTTCATACAGGAAATTATCATTGGTCAAAACAATAAATTTCTTCAAACAGGAAATTCTGGATTGGTCAAAAAAGTGAAATTTCTTCATATAGGAAATTCTCAATTGGTCAAAAAGTGAAATTCCATCATACAGGAAATTATCAATTGGTCAAAAAGTGAAATTTCCTCATACAGGAAATTCTTGGTTGGTCAAAAGTGAAATGTCTTCATACAGGAAATTCTCAATTGGTCAAAAAGTGAAATGTCTCCACACAGGAAATTCTGGATTGGTCAAAAAAGTGAAATTTCTTCATACAGGAAATTTTGATTGGTCAAAAAGTGGAAATTCTTCATACAGGAAATTCTGGATTGGTTAAAAAAAAAAGTGAAATTTCTTCATACAGAAAATTCTCGTTTGGTTAAAAAAGTGAAATGTCTCCATACAGGAACTTCTTGATTGGTCAAAACATGAAATTTCTTCATACGCAAATTCTCAATTGGTCAAAAAAGTGACATTTCTCTATACAGGAACTTCTTGATTGGTCAAAAAGTGAAATTTCTTCATAACGGCAAATTCTGGATTGGTCAAAAAGTGAAATTTCTTCAACAGAAAGCTCTTGATTGGTCAAAAATGAATTTTTCAACAGAAATGGATTGACAAAAGTGAATGTCTCCATACAGAAAATTCTCGTTTGGTCAAAAAAGTGAAATTCTTCATCAAGAATTTTTGATTGAGTCAAAAAGTGAAATTTCTCCATACAGGAAATTCTGGATTGGTAAAAAAAGTAAAATGTCTCCATACAGGAAATTTTGTTTGGGTCAAAAAAGGAAAAATTTCTTCTCCCTTAAATTTCGGTCCCGAGTTAAGTTTTTTAAAACAGTAAGGTAAAAGTCTTTTTCAGATGAGGGTTGTTTTAAAATAAGTAAGTCGAAATTCTTTATTCTCGATTAATATTTTGATATCCATAATACTTTTCCCGCCTTAAAAAAAACAAAATCTTAAAGAATTAATGTACGTTTGGGTTATTAAACGCCCCAAAAAATTTAGACTGCATTTAAAACAGCAGTAACTGTAGATTTCCACAACGTTTTTTCTCAGAATGTTTAAAAATATTATAAAAATGATAAAAATAAAATAATGAAAAAAAATAATAATGATAATAATAATAAGGGAAAAAATGATGATGATGTGTTTGATGGATGTGATGATGATATGATGATGATGATGTATTAAAAAGAAAAAAAATGCGAAGAAAAGAAAAAGAAGAAAAAGAAGAAGAAGAAGAAGAAGAAGAAGAAGAAGAAAAATCGGCAAACGTCGATTTTCCCTTTTACGCAGAAAAACCTTAAACCCTCCCCCAAAAAAAAAACCCCAACCAAACAAAATGTCAAAAGAAAAAATAAATAAAAAAAAAAAAAATTAACTCACTACATGCATT
>CM054167.1:27989260-27991760 GCA_028751875.1 Rapana venosa | reverse complement strand
TGTTGTTATTGTTATTGTTATTGGGGTTGTTGGTTTTTGTTTGGGGGTACGCCTACCTAGTAGTGTACTGATTTTTATTATTTGCTTGTCTGTTTATCTGCCTGTCTGTCTGTCTGTCTGGTGTTGTATGTATGTATGTCTGCGTGTATGTCTATTTGTCTCTCTGTCTGTCTGTGGGTATGTCTATCTTTCTGTCTTTCTGTCTGTTTGCATGTCTGTCTGTATCTATGTCTATCTGTCTATCTGTCTGTCTATCTGTCTGTCTATCTGTCTGTCTATCTTTCTATCTATCTGTCTGCCTGTCTATCTGTCTGTCTGTCTGTTCGACTGAAAATGAACAACACAAATTTTTTTTTACTGAAAAAGACCCATATTTCACACACAACACACACACACAAAGGACAAATTCACACACACACACACACACACACACACATACACTCACACACACACACACACACACACACACCACACACGCGCAGCGCACAGCGCCAGCACGCACAGCCACACGCAAACGAGAAACGAGAAACGATGGAAAAGAGGAAGTATTGTTGTGTTCTTGGTTGTTGTTGTGAGGTTTTTTCTGCACACAACTTCTCTCCTCTCTTCTCTCTCCTCTCTCTTCTCTCTCTCCTCTCTCTCTCTCTCTCTCTCTCCTCTCTCGGTAGAAAAAACATAAAGAATACTAGATCTACTTGCATCAAACGATCCCCAACACCCACCCTCTACCCTCTACCCCCTACCCCTTCTTCCTCCTCCCCGCCTCCCCCCCCCCCCTCCCCCAAACCCCCACCTCTCCCCCTTCTCCCCCTCTACCCCCCGTACCAAACAGCCACCCCCACTTAATTCTCTCGCCGAAAGGGTTCTCTTTGGCCTTATCAGAAGAAGCAGTTTCTGGCACAGTCAAATTCTGTGTTCCTGATTTCCGTGATAAACATTGTATATTATATACATTGGCAGCAGACTCAGGTAAGATTTCACACTGAATTTCTTTACACTGCATACACACATACAGCTTTCTAGGGGGGTGTGGCTGTTGTTGTTTTTCTTTTCTTTCTTTCTTTCTTTCTTTTTCTCTTGCTTTCTTTTTTTCTTTCTTTCTTGCTTTCTTTCTTTCTGGGTTTTTTTTTTAATTTTCCCTGGAGGAAGAGAGGGGGTGGTGGTGGTGGATGGGTGAGTGGGTGGGTGAGTGGCGGTTTTGTTGTTGATGTTGTTTTTTGTTGTTGGGTTTTTTGTTGTTGTCAGAGTTCCTTATGGACGTTCATCAACCGAGTCGTTCAAGCCTACGCTGTTTTCGATACAATATGTTTGTTGTTGTTGTTGTTGTTTAATGTTGTTGTTCTTCTTCTACTCTTCTTCCTCCTTCTCCTCCTTCTTCGCTTCCACCTCCACCTCCTCTTCCATTTTCTTCTTCTCCGCAGTTCTTCGTCTTCTTCGGCAATCTTCTTCTTCTTCTTCTTCTTCGCAATTCTTCTTCGCATTCCTTCTTCTTCTTCTTTCGTATCTTCTTTTCTTCTTCTTTCTTTCTTCTTCTCCGTCTTCTTCTCTTCTCTTCTTCTTCTTTTTCTTCTCTTCTTCTTCTCTTCTTTCTTCTTCTTCTTCTTCTTCTTCTTCTCTTCTTCTTCTTCTTCTTGCATTCTTCTTCTTCTTCTTCTTTCTTCTTCTTTTGCATTCTTCTTCTTTTCTTCTTCTTCTTCTCTTTGCATTCTCTTCTTTCTTTGGCATTCTTTCTTCTTCTTCTTCTTCTTCTTCTTCTTCTTCTTTCTTCTTCTTCTTCTCGAATTCTTCTTCTTCTTTGTTCTTCTTCTTTGATTTTCTTCTTTGCATTCTCTCTTGGGCATCTCGATTTTTCTCTTCTGTGTGTGTGTGTGTTGTGTGTTGTGTGTGTGTTGTGTGTCTGTGTGTGTGTTGTTCTTGTTGTCTGTCTGTTGTCTGTTGTGTGTGGTGTTGTGGTGTTCTTGTGTGTGTCTGTGTGTGTGTCTGTGTCTGTGTGTGTTGTGTTGTGTGTTGTCTTGTCTGTCTGGTGTCTGTTTTGTTGCTTTGTGTCTGCGTGTGTGTGGTGTCTGTGTTGTGTCTGTCGTGTGTGTCTGGTCTGTCTGGTGTCTGTGTCTGTGTGTGTAGTGTGGGTGTGTGTGTCTCAACTTTTCTGGGAATCACTGTGAGGCCATTCATTTGTAAGTGCATATATAATTATGTACTCCCGGAAGTCAAAGTGTGGTTACTTTAATGGTAGGGGGGGTAGGGGGCTGGGGGGGGGGGGGGGTTAGGGGGGTAGGGGGGAGGGGGGAGGGAGAAAGAACGGTCGCATTAGCAAAAATAATTACATCTCACAGTTTGTGACCCTCGGAGCTGTAGCCGAGGAAGAACTATACCATTGTTTATATATACATATAGAGAGAGAGATAGGTAGATAGATAGATAGATAGATAGATAGATAGATGAAGTAGAGAGAGAGATAGAGAGAGAAGTTAGATAGATAGATAGAAAAAGATAGATAGAT